>OY744608.1:24495224-24752419 GCA_963556255.1 Allolobophora icterica
GGTGAGATACTAAAATACGACTGCAGTGACCTACATCTTCAAAAGCCCAAACGGAGTCGATGATCGGTTTGATCTTTCCGTCCTCGTACAGGCGGCAGAGCTCTTCGATAACTGGCAAAATAATGCCAGGTTCGTCGACCATGTGACCCAAATGGTAACCGCAGGCCGCTTTATTATCGCTCAGCATGAATAGAGGACTATAGTTGCGAGTACCCATGTAAGTTTTTACCATGCTCCACAGGCTGCGACTTGTCCCCGAAACTACGTTGGCCGCACCTTTGAACATTACAATCAAAATGCAATAAACACTTCGCACTAATTGTAAGCACCTTTCAACATTATAGGGTCAAAGTTCAAGCATTTATACCAATGATCAAACTTTCAGAATCGTTAAAACATTTAATCGCTATTCGGCCTAATCTTACGATTAAAATGTAATATAATCCTGGTTGCTTTACCTTTTGTGCAGAATATCAATCCAAGGGAAGATAGACTAATTGTTTTCATAAATGTTCTTTGATTGATATATATATGGATACAAAAACTTAATGTAAGTGCCATCTTGTGGCAATGGCATTCATTATATCCATGTAAGCCTTGCATGGACTTGAGAAAATATAAATCACCATAGTGTATGATTTTTCCCATTGGCTTCAGAAGACTGTATCCTTTTGTTGCGTCCGCTCCGTTCAGAGGATCCAACACGATGTTGACACCTGCCACACAAGCAACGTGCAAACGCATTCAGTGCCCGATTTTGACTTCGTGAGGCCCTAAGCTATGCAAAATTTGGAGACCCCTTGTTAAAACATTAAACCAGAAGGTCTCCTAAGCCTGAATATATATATATATATATATATGTATATATATATATATGTTCTTTGATTGATATATGGGTCATTATCCGAAAAGTGCAGAATTGATGTCCCATGCTGGTTTTTTGAGTTTTTTAGATAATTTCTTCAAATAGTTTTTGCCTATCCTTCAAAGAATGAGCAGATTAACATTTCCCATAATTGTTGTAGCTGCTGGATTTTGGAAATTTAGAAATAAATTACTAAATGTATACAAAATATCATTACCATCCAATGTGCGAGACTGTGTACAATGCATTAAATTAAGCTTTTACGCAAATTTATTCCATTACAACCTGTAACAAAAGTATATTATTGTGATTAATTGGTAGCTAGCATATGCAATAATTAAACATTTAGACTCATTTTCATAATATTTATTTCTTTTTGGACCTATTTAAACTTGTCCATAGAAATAAGCATCATAGCCATCCCAATTTTTGGGAAGCCTATAACTTTTACAGAACGTGCTTACTTACTAACAGAAAAGCATCAAGAACGAGATATTGTCAACTATTAATGGAATCACACAGATTTGTGTTGAAATTCCTAATATTTTATTTTTAATTTAAGTTTGTGTGTTCCAAATTACAAGAAAAGTAAATTTCTGCTTCATTACCATCTAGTGTTGTATTTCCTGGTTTAGGTAGATTACAACATCGACAACTTGTTTTATTTGTCGCTTTTGTTGAACTGATTGAAATTACTTATCTGGTGGAGTAATTCACGTGAAAATGTTTGACGGCTGTTTTAAATTTCATCATTTTGTCATTACCATTCGCGGTTGTTTTTCATCATTACCATCCGAATTCATCAGATTTTTGCTATTTTCTCATGACAGTCGCATCTTGTCTCGGATGGTAATGACGCATTGCTCAGAGTGAATTACATGTATTGTTTGTGAATTATTTGATATAAAAATAAATTGCAAGTAATTAGAATTTACTATCAACTCTTAAAATGTTGTTGAACTTGTATCTAATGCATACAACATACAGTTATAGCTAATGCTGCACAGATTTTTTCTGCAGCTGAAAATTATATTTCTTTTTTAAAATAATTTAGAAAAATGTCTCAATTTCTTGACACCAGACTAATATATTATGTGAAGGAAAGGCCTATTGTATTCCTACCTAATGCTGGCATCATCTACTATTAAGAAATGGCCATTTTATAAGCACCAGAGGAATATTTCAGGTTCCCGCGATTAAATATGATTACACAAAAAGGGCGGATTTCAATGAAAAAAGAGGAGTTTTGACTTTATAATATCTGAAAAAAAATTAACTTGTGATTAAAAATATAGTGGATTTCTTTCAAATTAGTTAAATTTAACTATGTACATGACTAAAAAAACACCTGCAACCAATTTTGGGGAAAATTTTTTTTCTGTTTTTCGGAGACGAAATTTGTAACATTTCGGATAATGACCCATATATGGAATTATGGATACAAAACTTGAAAATATATATGCCGTTAAGTTATTCAATAGCAAGGCATTATATATATATATATATATATATATATATATATATATATATATATATATATATATATATATATATATATAGCAAACATAAATTTTAAACAAAAGCCCCTCCTTCCAAAATTCTAATTATTTAGGCCTATGCGGGTGTACCGTGTAAGGCCATAAGCTGTTGCTTTTTAGCTTATGCCTAAACCCTGCAATGAACGCATTTTCTCCGTGAACACGCGGAAACATCGGTATTTCCTCATTCCGAATCTAGGATAGAACGTTGAAGTCTTGCTGTGGAGCCTGCACATAAGTCAGCCTGCGTCTTCGACAGACTTAAATGAACTAACGCGAAATCACTTCCGAAAGCAATGCTGCGAATTACAGCATTTACTAAACTGTAGGCCTACCACTGCTTCATCAACTATGTCTGATATGTGATATGATAGAGTGCGAGCAAAGGTTATAATTTTAAGAAGTGTCGCTCCAATAGCTAAATTTACTGCATTGTAACTTTGGATTGAATTTAAAATATAAGCCTTATCATCGAAGCTCTATCTCATGGCTGATGTTCATGTTAACGTCTGTTGTCGGTGTAATGTGTTCTATTCCTATCAGCCAAGAACGACAAGAACAAAACGCAACACATCGCTAATCCAGCGGAGTATGATATTTTTTACTGCGGTTTCACTTCAAAAGACTATCTACTCCTTTATGATAAGGGCGCTATGGAAGTCACTAGATTGGATCGGATCTGATAATCGGTTTGCCTAGACTACACAACAAATATAATTATATCGGTATAGGCCGACTTAATATTTACTCCTCGTATATCAATCATCATCGCTCTGCAGCTTAGGCCCTACCTTTGGGAGAAACCTTGCGGATTTCTTCGGCATAGTCCTTTGTACGGTAGTCAATCGGGTGAGTGACTCCATTTTGTCTGATGGCATCGTGTTTACTGGCAGATGCCGTTCCGAACACAGTAACATCCGGCACTGTCTTACAAAGTTGAGTAGCAGCAACACCGACGCCACCTAGCGATACAGTAAAGTCGTAACCTCCAGACTTTTTCAACGCACACAAAGCTAAGTATTGAGAACCCAGTGATCTCTGTTAATATCAGACATCAGTAATCAGAACCAGGTAATTCACAGTCGCTTAGACAAACGTAAAGTCGGTGAGGCAGATATGTTCGTGTTCGGTTCAAAGTCCAGAACAAGAGATCAAGCTGGCAGGCAGGTAGATGGCTATGACGAATGATATTTGAAATTCGAGCGGTGAGAAAGATAAGAAGATAAGGAATGGTAATGAATCAATATAATGAGGCCTACAATGGGTTCGATGACAATGCAGATTCTAACACGAAAAATGGAGTACACTTCAACAAGTGTAAAATTCAAGCTGTTCATTTAGTAAGATGCTTGCTCTTCCGTAAATTGGCAATTCATCTCTTCCTTAGTTCCTTTCTTCCATACCCTCAACTCTCTTCCCTGTATTCTCGCCAGTTTCACTTTAACAAAAAAAAGTCGCGTTCAAGAATTCGACAGTTCCTGAAATCTACTTCCCTGAACGTCAATATAATACAACAATAGACCTGATACTTAGGCTATAGCAGAGTCTTCTTAGACCTTTACTGACTTGCGCCAAATGACACTGCTGTTGTTTTACTTTGGAAATTAGTGTTGCAGAATGTATTTACTTACTTCTTTAAATAAATTATCGAGTTATAGGCCTATTTATAAAAAAAATGAATGTGATCTAGATGTTGTTTTAAATTTGGAACGTGGTAATCTAGAGGAAGACCGACCGGCGGCCATGTGGACGAGGACTGACTGCCCACGACGGAGGTTTCCGAAGTCGAAGAGCATCATGTGAGCAGTGACGTAATTGACAAGCAGAGCCGCTGCGTCCTCAAACGTCATCGAGTCCGGAATGGGGAAGCAGTTCTCAGCTGACGTCACAGCATACTCCGTCCACAGACCAAAGTCACTTGCGCAAACCACTCGCTGTCCCTTCTATACATCAACACAAACACTACAACTTTTCTAGTTATCTGGGCAATAATTTGCTCACTGATGAACTTCTTAATGAACATAACAAGGCGTTACTCTGCGTGTGAACGCGTCCCTGTGCGTCTACCCTATGTATAGCCTTAACTTTTATACGCGTGAACAGGGCTTGTGAGATACAGAGAACAAAGGGCAGCTAGAAGCTATTCAGGCTTGGACTGACCCACCGGGACACCGGGAAATTCCCGGTGGGCCGGTCGTCCAGGCTTGCACTGGTCCGGCCGCTCCAAAAACGAAATATATGATTAACAAATATATTATAATTCTTAACTCTAGTGTCACACATAATGAAATATTAGCCGTGCATGGCTGTTACCAAGAAACTTGCACTGCAACGTGAAACGTGTGGCTACGTGCCAATATTCACTTTAACTAAGTTACCGTTAATTAAAGAAACAGAAATTATAGATTTCTTGTACATAGACATCCTAAAACATTGCATGATATTTCTGAATCAATCAAATTTAATAATGAAGTCCGAAAAACAGAGCGAAAACTCTCCGAGGTTTCTTGACAAGTTTTGAATTTATTTTAACAGCACTGTAAATTGTTTTTGAAAGTGCTTGAACACAAAACTCTGTTATCTCAATATTTGCAAATAAACAGCATGGACATCCTACGAGCCTACAAGATGGTTCAAGATAGGCCTACTATCAATGAATTAAGCCAAATACATCGAACTTTTATGTCATTTTTGAAGCAGCTACATATTTTTCAGAACTTCCTAACAGTGAACTACATAAAAGAAATCTCGACATTTAAAAAGAAGAGAATTGGATCGAAAAAGAAATTGCCAGGAGAATCCGCTAAAGACCAGCCAAATGAAAATGCGAAGATAAATTTCGAGTAAATGCTCATAACATATGGTAATGGATCAAGTTATTAGTAGTGTGAAACAGAGATTCTCTGAGCACGGCAATCTTTATGCTGATTTGTTTTGTTTGGATCCATACAACTTTGCAAAAATTCCATAAGGAGTTCCAGTGCTGGACTACGCATAGCACCTGAGTGAGTTGCTCAGAAAAATTTGATTACAGTGTAACAAAAGAGCAGCTGCGCCTGCTAAGGGATTTATTGGACTTTGGAAGAAAATGGGAAAGTTTTAAAACTTAAAGAATAATTTGCTATTTGACATTTAAACAACAGAATACGCCATGCAATCTGAATCCACTGTGATTCTCCTTACAGATTTTATTTTAGTTACAGTTACAGTTATAGTTAATGGTTTTTCATTTTAGTTATAGTTACAGTTATAGTTAATATTATTTTTTAGTTACAGTTATAGTTATCGTTAACGAAATCATTTTGCTTTCGTTAACGAAAACATTTTCGTTACCGTTATCGTTAATGAAAATCACACTGAATTATGAAGACGTGTTACACAATAATTTGCTTAGAGCTTTGACGAATGGGTGCATTCAGCTTCATGAATACACAGCGCTCCATATTCACCGACATCCAAGGTGAACATAGGAATCATTTTGCTTTCGTTAACGGGTGTATTTTCACGTTCTCACGTTAGTTGATATTGCACTTTTTTTATTCGTATTAACGAAAATAGCAATGAATTTTCGTTAGTGTTATTTTCGTTATAGTTATAGTTATAGTTAATGATATTTTTTAGTTATAGTTATAGTTATCGTTAACGAAATCATTTTTTGTTCGTTAACGAACATTTTCGTTATCGTTAACGTTAACGAGAATCACACTGTCTGAATCTATATATAAAGTGAAACAGTTCTAAAAGCAGAAAACAAGCACAGCAAAACTGGCCGAAAATGTATTGTTTGTTGTTACCGCGTTCTCCTTAAATTCAATAGCATTGTTCATGGCTTTTTAAAATTTGTTTTTAACTTAAAAATTTATTTTGACATTATGCTCATCACCAGTTGCTTATGATTTTCGAAATTGAAATACTACATTTTCAACAGATAGAAATTTGCTAAGTCAATGAAATGTAGTCTTTCATGCTGATGGCTTGCGAAAAAGACCTTCTCAGAATGAATAATGATGAAATCGTTGACGTTTTGGCGTCAACTTGTGATACGATGAAAAAACTGCTATACTAAGTGCTTGTGTGAAGTTGTGTCTACTAATTGTATCATGATAGGAACTAATAAGCTTTTGAAATAAACTAAACTGTGCACAGTGCACTACATTATGTAAAAGTTGGTTCCAAACATAGGCCTAATAACGAATTTACGACACATGACAAATTAAAACGCATAGGCCCATGTGTTAATTTCTTAATCTTTTAATATTCATTTAATAATATTTTGCCATTTGACCCATTAATAACTAAAAGTTCCTCCGTTTTAAATGCTACAAAAAGTATTGGCAGGCACCACCCAGGTCCTTTATTCTAAAAGGTTTCGCGCCTTCGGCCGCGAAGTCCGGCGCTCGATGATGTGGGCCGCCCACGACCAAATTTCCCGGGCCGCTTTGGCAAGCCAGTCCGACGCTGAAGCTATTTTGTAATTATGTTGCTCGTAAATCTATTTTTACTACAGATATTTATTGCACTTAAATAGGACGAGCTCCACTGAGTAGATTCCTTGACGGGGCGCTATATAAATCTGACAGATAGATAGTTAGATAGGACAATAATGAGAAATTAAATAGAACTATGAGTCAGATGAGAAAAAACACTGGCAATCTACACTCGTATCAATAGAGAAGTGTATTTAGTTATACTGACTTGCGCTTGATAAATCTGCACAATTATAACAACAGTGCAACTGACTCACGCTTGGCATTCTTTGTATCTATCAAATCAAAGCTTTACGAAAGCAAACTATCACATTTTGTTATGTAGGATTGTAACCATGATATGCTTTTCAAGGAGAGATTCAAGCCTCACTCCAATCTAAATTCTTTTTAGGCTATAAAGAATTTAGATTTCACCATAACTATTCTGGAGATGTATGTATTGTATTGTATTTATATTGTATTTATATTGTACTGTACACATAGGCCTATGACATGTAGGTATAAATATTTAGTTGCACGCGCGTGCGTGTGTGGTGCGTTACTCTGCTCTTCCAACAGCAGGTCATAGCAGAAAGTTTTCTGGCTCTTCTAGTATATGTTTAGCAAGTGTGAACTTAAGTGAGACTCAATTGGGTTCAGACAATTCATCCGAGCACCCGTGGTGTCGCCTCCGGCACTGCCACAAAAGACGGGCTCAGTTTCAGGCCTACATTACACAACAGTGATTAGGTTGCGGCAATTGAACGATCAATCAATCAATCAATTCGTTTATTAAGAAACGATATTTAAATAAATGCACGTGATTATGAAGTTCTTACTTTGAGAGTACTGACTCCGTCTCCCAGTTCATCGATGACCCCTGAACACTCGAGTCCGAGGACAGCGGGTAGTTTGGGGATTCGGGTGTAAGTACCCTGTCGACACATGAGCTCTGCGAAGTTAATTCCACTGGCCTTGACATTGACGACGACCTGACCTTTGCCCGGGGCGGCGACCTTACGATTCTCGATCTTTAGCTTGTCGTAGCCTCCGAAACCCGTCAGGACAATCGTCTTCGATTTCTTTCCCGACATTCTCCTGTAAGTGACGCACCTGGATGAACCGAGAAAAAGCTAGCGCTGTTGTTGGTGATTGAGTGTGAATGTGTGAGAGGACGGGAAACTGCAGAAGACTCAACAGTGGACGACTGCAACGGATCAGGACGAATATTTCCTGTTTCGTCAAGGTATCAGAAGCTGTCGACCACCTTACTTCAACAGTTTTCATCCTCCAGATTGGCCTCTATTTATATCATGCATGCCTGTTTTGCTAGACCTGCGTACCTGTCTGCCTGATTGGCCTATATCGTTAGGCTGGGCCTATATGGTTATTTTCGTCCTATATGGTAAGGAGGTCGACGGTCACTTAGACGAATACGATCTTGTTTTTGACCCAAGCACTAGTGAGATCTGTAAAATCAGTCGCTGATAACATCTTCAGTTCAGAATTGGCAGCATGTCTGCAGTGCCGTATTTAGACTTGGTTAGGTCCTATGCTGGAAGCCCCTTGTTCAAAATTACACCAGAAGGTCTCACAAAATTTGAAAACAGATATTCCCTTAGGTCTAATAGGAAGGCATTTAAAGTGAAAAACTCAAAATATTTTCAAATGAACGCATTTACCCACAGATGGAATATGCTACACTAGCCGTTTAAATTGGTTCTATTATAGGCCTATATATGTATATGTATATATATACATATATATACATATACATATATAGGCCTGAACTCATAAAATATTAAAAATCCCTGATTCTGATTTTTAATATAGCGACGCAATTCCTTCTTTCCCATACTTCTCTTCCCTTCACTGCTGACACTCCCCTCTTGGGTCGAATAAGTAGTTATTGGCCTAGTTTGGTATGACTAAACTTCCGCGATTTTAACTAAGGAAAATAGTTACAGGCGATGGTAGTAGTGTTATAATTTAACAGAAAAGTCCGGCCAACAGAATTTTAAATTTCGACGGCTCCATAAAGCGTCGACCATGTTCGGTTGAGCACCTATAGAACATGCATCTATACATAAAAATATCCCAAAAATAATGTGCGCATGGATATTCATATATATACTATTATGAATGGACGATATTAATATATATGAGCCTTAGATGCAAACATGCTTACATACATGTCCTTATATAACAACAACAAAGTCAGACGCTCAAGTGAGCCTTGCTCTGCGGGGCCTTTGAAAGGCAGAGATAATAACAACGCATATTGCAGAGTCACGATGAATTAGCGTTTCGAGTCTTTCGACCGTAATCATGCTGCTATATAGTATAGTGTATGACGAAGCTGCATGACTGTGCTTTTCAAAAGTAGGTCGGCCCAGTAAAGTTTCGGCCTAGAATACAGCCAGCTATACCAGCTGATGTTTCAGCTATATATAGCATGTTGTATAGGACACCGTTGCGGTACTTGAAATGAAATAAACAGGCCTATAGCGCTTCTCACAAAGAAAAAATTACTCAAAGGGGCTCACGGTGTGAGAGCAACGCGCGGAAGTCTTGCCAACCATAGTCACCAAAACCTCGCCTTTTGCATCTGAACTGTTATAGAGCGCATATCCGTAATCCCTCTTCGCCATCACTACACAGGTCTCTCACTCTGTCTGTCTGCCTGACCCTCTGGATCTTGACCTCTGCCTGACCCTCTGGATCTTGACCTCTATTGATTTTGTTTTGACTAAACGCCTCTGAACAAACTGGTTCCCGCGACTTAGCTTTTTTGGACGCTGAAGAAATCTCAAGATTACGATACGATTACTGCGTTAAATTAATCTGGGCTCGAACGTTGGAAGAAATATCCCTGACATCACCTGACATCAGTGATGTTATCGTTAACGAAAACGAAATAGAAACGAAAAAGAAAAGTCAATCGTTAACGAAAACGAAAACTAAAACGAAAAAGATTTCAGAAATGGAAACGAAATAAAAACGAAAACGAAAAAGATTTTGGAAACGAAAACTAAATAAAAACGAAAAAGAATGGATGTAAAACTAATAAAAACTAAAACGAAAATGATTTTTGGAACGAAAAGTATTGAAAATCCAACCATGTAGGCCTATTTTATTAAAAACAAGATTCGAAAATGAAAATCCAACCATCTCTTTTATTAAATTAATTATCGGCGCGGCAGTTGAACGGCGCATGTCTGCATATCTAAAATTATTCCTGTTTGCGGTCTACAATTTCTGTCAAACTGTGGGTGCATGTTTACGAAATTTGTTATTAATAATGAGTCTAGTAAAGCTTTTATCCGTTAGGATACGCGTAAGTATTGTATGGGATTACTTTATATATGAAGAAGATAACGGCAAAAGCCGATGTACAGTTCTGAATGACAAAGGAGAGCCGTGTGGTGTTCGCATAGCTGGTACGTATACCTACGCAATTTACGCATCATACTCGCTACTTTTTCCGCATCCGTCTTTTGGCTACACACCCTTACTTTAGTACGTGAAAATATAGTAATCACAATAAGAAACATATTTTGTAATTTTTTATTGCAGGTAAAAATCCAACAAATCTTAAAACGCACATAGGTCATAACCATGCCGAGGTTCACACACTCTTAAATTCAAAGGAAGGTAGAAACAAGAGAACACAGTCTAAGCGTAAAGTGGAGGATAGGGAGAGCCCGTCAATACAGACTCTGGATGCCTGCATTTCAAGAAAAGAACCTCATACACGACTGATTCTACAGAATATATAAAGCGATTAGAGTCTATAACCAACTTTATCATAACCATAACCATAACCACCAGTTTATTGGTCCATCAACACGTTTACAGTACACGTTATACATAAATCGTCTTACACTATGAATGCTCGGATGGGCACAACTGGGGCACCTGAAGGACCTAAGTCCCGCTAATAAGGGTCTCAAGTAATTTCTTCTTCATCAAAGGTAAGCTAACCTACTTTTTCAGAACTTACATTTAAAGTAAAATTATGTGAAAAACGAAAACTAAAACTAAAATGATTTGAAAAACGAAAACTAAAATGATTTGGTTTTGAGAAACTGAAACTAAACTAAAACTAAAATGATTTCAGGAATAGAAACGAAATAGAAACGAAAATGATTGAAAACTAAAAAACTAAAACTAAAACTAAATAGAAATGATTGACACCTGACAGAAATAGAAACTAAAACTAAAATGATTTTAGGAACGAAAATAACACTGCCTGACATCATTCCAATATAGGCGGTCGAATGGGCCCTAAGCGCTTTTAGGTGGGTTTATGGGCTTTGGCTGCTTATATATGGAGTCCGCCTAGAATCGAGGCTAGTAGTGTCCTCCAGAGAACACATCTGTAATAAGCATACTGAGAGAGCGTGAAGATTGCATCGTATTGTAGTGCAGCGGTTCTTAAAGTGGTGGTCCGCGGACCGGCGCCGGTCCGCGGAGCTCTGGTCACCGGTCCGCGAAACAATCTTTAAACATTCATAATTTTTCAACTTATTCGCGAAAATGTATAATAAACGGTTTAAATTGGCAACAGTAACAACAATATAGTACGTTGTTATAAACAGTGACAATGTCATACGAAATCTATTTTTTAATATAACATGTCAAACATGTATAAGCAGATGTTGAAAAGCACCGGTCCGCGAAATGGCTGGTGAAGTAATCACCGGTCCGCAGCATCCGAAAGTTTAAGAAACGCTGTTGTAGTGTATATTCGTTTATTCAATGAGACTGTTGTCAGAACGCAACAGTTTAAAATGATTTGAGATTTAGACTGATATAGCAATAGACACTAATTATTATAAACTGTTCTATTACGGAAATAGTACGCTATTTCGACTGGAATAGCGAAGGAGAACCGATTATAATCGACTTACATACTTCAGAGGTATGGCCATCGGATATCATTTGCCGAAGCTAAGAAAAATAAGTTAACCAACACCACACCCACGGCTGCATCTTAGGATTTACTAAAGGGACTGATTTCTTTCCTTCTTCGACGAGAAATGTGAGAATGTGACAATTACTTGGATGACTATTGTGCATTTACTGATTAGTCTGAAGATAGTTTATTAATAAAATAATTATAGCCAACTAAAATGCCTTCAGTATTGCGCCAGTTATAAACAGGAAATGAGCGTACAACTTGCCCGTAGGTGTTCTCGTATACCCTTACAGACTACGGCATATTACGATGACCACCGCATTGTTGCAGAAAATGGCCAAGTCGCTGACGGTTCTTTCCAAAATGATTTGGCAGTTTGACTTAAACTGATAATTTTTAAGTTGATCTATAGGCGAAAATGTGTGGCTTTACTTAATACTAATCATGCTGCAGTTCTTTTCTCACAATAGAATTGGAGATTGTCATGAAGCTTTGATCTAGCTAATGCTTAGTCTGCTTAGACAAGGTTTCTGGGTCTTGATATCTGACAGCCCATGTTTCTAACATACACTCCAAGACCATGTTACAATTATAAATATTGTGCTTTTGAGCTAATTTACTGTTATGTAAGGTCACTCAAACTACATCCTTCGTTGTCATTCTTATAAGGACATAACTTGTCAACTATACACAATAGCATCCCAGCTGGCTTTCAAAGTACTGATTAGCTCAGAACTAATTTGTGACTAATTATGATGTGTATTGTCAGGTTACCGTGCATGAGGATTGCACCTTGGGAGAGGTCCCCCCGCCGTCTAAACCCTAAACACCACCCACCATAGCCGTCTCACTGTCTTCCTGACTGCTCCTTTGGATCTTGACCTGGAACCGATTTGACCCCCCCCCGCCTATCGATTTTGATTTGTCTAAGCGCCTGTGAATAAGCTGGTTCCCGCGACTTCGCTTTTTGGGCGCTGTAGAAATCCGGAGATTACGATAACGAAGAGGCTGTAGCCTATATGAAAAGATGTATGCAACAATGCGATGTTTACGGCGAGCATGGAAAAACTCATCCTTTTCAGTGTTTTCAAGGTATATATTTGTGCTTGAAATCTTTTTAGATTTATGTTAGAGATATGTAGTTGAACTGAAATAATACTACAAATATCATTATTTTTTATTACCTATTATTATAAATAATTAGCAACTTCTATAGCACTGGTATCTACATCATGGAAATGGCATCAACAGATGACGCACCAAAACAAACGATCTGGACCTGGAATTGATTTCACCCTCCCGCCTATCGATTATGTTTTGACTAAGCACCTGTAAATACGCTGGTTCCCGCGACTTCGCTTTTTTGGGCTATGTAGAAATTTCGAGATTACCATTACGATTAGAAACCATGTCCGGTAAGTAGTCAGACACTCAGTTAACTGAGACACAGAGGCAGCCTTTGGTGAAAGAGAGGCAAGAGAGGAAGAATGGTCCAACAATTATTATTATCGTATTCTGGCTGTTTCACTGTCTACTTTGGGGATTGCATTATATGACGTGTGGATAATAGGTTACTAATTGGTTTCTCTCCAACATGGACAGTTCTTACGTACGTCGAACTTTACATCGAAATTTCTATCTCTTTTGATCGATTATTTTCCAGTAGGCTATTTCTCTGTTGAAGAATTTCTAACAATTTAATTTGCTTTGAAGTCATTCCGTTGTCTCGATTTATGTCTTCAACAGGAACACGTTGAATTTACGTCAAACGTTTAGTTTCTAGTTTTTCCTTATGAATATTTTTGATGATATTCTGATCGAAATGACAATTTTCGATAACTTAATTATATTGGTCGATTTGCGTATACAAAACTTAAGTTCTCTCGCCGAATTTCGACTTTTTCTGGTCGAAATATTGATGGTTTGATGATTTTCTGTTTGTTCATGGAATTTCATCTTTTTATTTCTTCTGACTGACGAAATTCGATAATTTTCTCTTCGAAATGACTCTTCCAAGTCGATTTTCCAAATGAACTGCAATCGACTCGTTTCCAAGCCACGAAGCAATCAGTTCAAAGATGACGTCATCGGAGCAACAATCGTAGGATGACGTCTATATTCAATTACGTCATCAGTATTGTCGGCCATTCGCAAAGTAAGTAAGTAATTTACTCTTCATGGCACACACAGTCCTATTCCTTCCAATGTTGAAGGAATTTTTTCTGTATAGTTTTGTCTCATAGAATCTATACATATAATATCCATATAGCGTGTGTCTGTCGGAGAACGCTACGTCACAAACGTTTCTGTTCTATTGTGAAACAGAAACCGTTTGTGACGTCAGTAGGCCTACTGCCGTCTTGACGACGGCGAACAGAACATTTTAACCAACGATACATTTACATAGGCCTACACTGCCGTCATAATATGACGTCATAATATGACGTCATAATATGACGGATAATATGATCAGAGCATTTTAACCAACGCCATAATTATATAGGCCTACACTGCCGTCATAACATGACGGGCAAATACTCTGGTTAGACTATAAACACGTGGAATAAAGTGACGTCATCTTGTGTAAAATCTTGAAGAATTCTACGGCGCAGCAACAATAGTAACACAACCATGTCAACGGAAAACAATAGTGGCATTAAATAATCAGAAGTTTGATACTGATAACAAACTTTTAAATTCTGCAGATTAATCTACAACGAAAGCAGTAATGCCACCGTGAAGGAGGATGGGGCGATGAAAAAGCACAGACATTTAGTGGCGTTATATCTTCAGTATGCGCTAACGACGGGTGGGAATTATCTGTGAACTAAAAAAAATTGAACTGAACCCAATCCCGCTTTTACACGAAATATTTCAATTTAGTGGCGCGGAATAAGATAATGTCATCACAACCTGAAGTCCAAAGCTTGCTTAAACAGTTCTTTTCATGTCGGCTGAAATATTACAGACCAGTATTGAACGGGCTTCATAAATAAATCTAAAGTCTAACAAAGTAGGCCTAATAATCTATTTATAAGTTTGTAGCAGGCCTATAGTATATATGGTACATACTTGTTACAATAATTATTACATAAGCCTTCTATACTCTAGCCTCCACGACGACGAAGGTGGTGAGAAGAAGCAACCTTTATTTTAACGCTCTATTCAAACGAAATAAAAAGTTGCTATTCTTGTCGCTTCATGTTGAGACGATTACATAAATAGTTTCAGTTCTTTTGGTGTGTTCTTGCTCCTCAGTGCCTTCGTCCTCTATACAGTTGTCTTTAGGGTGTCCTTGTTTGGTGTGATGATCACCTTACCGACATTCTGCCTGTCGTGCATTCTCGCCATCGCCTTCCCAACCTACACAGACCACGCCAAACGACATCCATGGACAGTTAATTATATTAGTTAATCGAAAATCTGTTGCCCATTTATTGGTTTTAAGTCTCTGTGCTTGTATGTTGGGCTGTCATTTTACCTGACCGGACTTATACTGCAACTGTAACGCGAACGAGCATTGAGGGAATAGTATTGAAAATCAGGCCAAATGCGACAGGCACCTTTCACGACTAATACTACACGTTAGCTTCTATTTTCTTGTCATGGATAATTTTCGCCCTAATTACACGTAGATTACGCTTATCAAATTTGCATTATAGAATGTGTTACTAATATTTTTTCTTTCCTATTTTTTCTTTTCATAGCCTACTGAAGTTAACGTATCACGTTGCAGCTGACCATGCATCTTACCATGATGATCTTACTTTACTGCATGACCCTTACCTTAGGCCTACTACATTTTGCCATAAGTTACGTGAGGTGAGATACTAAAATACGACCTACATCTTCAAAAGCCCAGACGGAGTCGATGATCGGCTTGATCTTTCCGTCCACATACAGGCGGCAGAGCTCCTCGATAACTGGCAAAATAATGCCAGGTTCGTCGACCATGTGACCCAAGTGGTAACCGCAAGCCGCTTTATTGTCGCTCAGCATGAACAGAGGGCTATAGTTGCGAGTACCCAGGTAAGTTTTTGCTAGGCTCCACAGGCTGCGACTTGTCCCCGAAACTGCGTTAGCCGCACCTTTGAACATTACAATCAAAATGCAATAACACTTCGCATAATTGTAAGCACCTTTAAACATTATGGGGTCAAAGTTCAAGCATTTAGACCAATGATCAAAGTTTCAGAATAGCTAAAACGTTTAATCGCTATTCGGCCTAATCTTACTAATAAAATGTAATATAATCCTGGTTGCTTTACTTTTTGTGCAGAATACCAATCCAAGGGAAGATACAGTAATTGTTTTCATAAATGTTCTTTGATTGATATAATATGGATAGAAAACTTAATGTAACGCCATCTAGTGGCAATGGCATTCATTATATCCATGTAAGCCTTGCAAGGACTCGAGAAAATATAAATCACCATAGTGTATGATTTTTCCCATTGGCTTCAGAAGACCATAGCCTTTGACTGCGTCCGCTCCGTTCAGAGGATCCAACACGATGTTGACACCTGCCACACAAGTAACGTGCAAACGCATTCAGTGCCGGATTTTGACTTCGTGAGGCCCTAAGCTATGCAAAATTTGGAGACCACTTGTTAAAACATTCAACCAGAAGGTCTCCAAAACTTGAAAATATATATGCCGTTAAGTTATTTAGTAGCAAGGCACCTTTAGTGAAAAATTCAAATTATTTTCAAATGAATGTATTAACTCATGCGAGATTGAATCTCCAACACAAACCGTTTAAAAAGGTTCTACATGATATGTATATATGTATGTATATATATATATATATATATATAATTTAAAACAAATGCCCCATCTTCCAAAAATCTAATTTTTTAGGGATATGAGGATTGCGAGGCCATATAAGCTGTAGCTTTTTAGCTTATGCTCAAAAACTATATACCTCGTGTTCTATATAATGACATCTACTGAACGATTCAAAATTTAACAGCAATTCTTATAGGTTATTTCTCGAATCTGTTATTATTCTTTCCTTTATGCTAACTTTCAATCAGTGTAACTTGTCCACAGTTGCGGTTTGTCAACCAGTTCATGATCAATAATAAAAACGAATATGATGGTGCCGCATTTCGGCACTGAACGCATTTTCTCCGTGAATACGGAAACATCGGTATTTCCTCATTCCGAATCTAGGATACTTACGAAAGTTGAAGTTTTACTATCAGTCAACCTGCGTCTTCGACAGACTTAAATGAACTAACGCGAAATAACTTCCGAAAGCAATACTACGAATTACAGCATCTACTAAATGGTACCACTGCTTCATCAGCTATGTCTGATATGATACAGTGCGAGCAAAGATTATAATTTTAAGAAGTGTCGCTCCAATAGCTAAATTTACTGCATTGTAACTTTGGATTGAATTTAAAATATAAGCCTTATCATCGAAGCTCTATCTCATGGCTGATGTTCATGTTAACGTCTGTTGTCGGTGTAATGTGATCTATTCCTACCAGCCAAGGACGACAAGGAGAAAACGCAACACATCGCTAATCCAGCGGAGTATGATATTTTTTACTGCGGTTTCACTTCAAAAGACTATCTACTCCTTTATGATAAGGGCGCTATGGAAGTCACTAGATTGGATCGGATCTGATAATCGGTTTGCCTAGACTACACAACAAATATAATTATATCGGTATAGGCCGACTTAATATTTACTCCTCGTATATCAATCATCATCGCTCTGCAGCTTAGGCCCTACCTTTGGGAGAAACCTTGCGGATTTCTTCGGCATAGTCCTTTGTACGGTAGTCAATCGGGTGAGTGACTCCATTTTGTCTGATGGCGTCATGTTTACTGGCAGATGCCGTTCCAAACACAGTAACATCCGGCACTGTCTTACAAAGTTGAGTAGCAGCAACACCAACGCCACCTAGCGATACAGTAAAGTCGTAACCTCCAGACTTTTTCAACGCACACAAAGCTAAGTATTGAGAACCCATTGATCTCTGTTAATATCAGACATCAGTAATCAGAACCAGAGTATTCACGGGCGCTCAGACAAAAGTAAAGTCGGCGACTCGGTGAGGCAGATAAATGTTATGTTCATGTTGGGTTCAAAGTCCAGATCAAGAGATCAAGCATGCAGGCAGGTACATAGACGGCTAATGTTAATGACGAATGATAGCCTATTTGGAATTCGAGCGGTGAGCAAGATAAGATAAGGAATGGTAATGAGCCAATGGATCCATAGAATATAATTACCATGGGTTCGGTGACAATATAGATTCTAACATGAACAACGGATTAGACTTAGTTTTTATTTGCTGACGCCAAACAAGTTTTCTTTCATTAGGTCTACAGAATTAGCAAGGTTTGTGGCTAGATATTGCATTTAATTTGGAACATGGTAATGTAGAGGAAGACCGACCGGCGGCCATGTGTACGAGGACTGACTGCCCACGACGGAGGTTTCCGAAGTCGAAGAGCATCATGTGAGCAGTGACGTAATTGACAAGCAGAGCCGCTGCGTCCTCAAACGTCATCGAGTCCGGAATGGGGATGCAGTTCTCAGTTGACGTCACAGCGTACTCCGTCCAGAGACCAAAGGCACTTGCGCATACCACTCGCTGTCCCTTCTATACATCAACACAAACACGACTACAACTTTTCTAGTTATCTGGGCAATAATTTGCTCACTGATGAACTTCTTAACTTAATGAACATAGCAACGCCTAGATTAGTGTGAGCAGGGCTCGTGAGGTACAATGAGCAAACGAGTCAGAAAGTATTCTGTAATTATATTGCTGTCGTAAATCTCTTTCTTAGACCAGACACTTTCTGTGTGTCTTATTTACACCTAATAAATCATCTCTTGGCAGATTCTTATACTTTGATTTGTACCAATGTGGCTTTCCGTCAATCTAATTTCAGTCAATGAAACTTTAAAGCTTGTTAAATCTCAGTCTGTCGGGCAGTTTTTAACTCAACGCATGTATAGGCTACCGACTCGGTTCGTAATAGGCCTAGGCCTAGGTGTAACAGACTGCATGTTTATGACTTGAAAGTACTATAATTGTAGTTGAGTACCTGATTATTTATCATTTACATACACAAAATACAGGTGCCTACTTAGATCTGTTCTCAGCGGTGACCTGCATCACTCTATAGGGTACTGAAACTTCAGACGTGAGTATGACAATACCCTATGTTTGAATTGGACTGAGAAACATTTTTCAGTGCTGTTTAAACAGAAGCAATAATCAAACTTAGGCCTACATGTAAACGTGGACATCTGCAAAATTTGCAATGTCCACGTGTACATATAAGTACCGGTACGATCATGAGCGTTATTAACCCAGAATAAAATTTATTGGAAAAGCTGGCATCATTCTGTGTAATTCCTCAATAGAGTGTCTATTATACTCTTTAATAGTATTCTGGGTTAATAACGCTCCTGAATGTCAGTATAGTGCCTATAGGTAACTGGACCACACAACTGCAGCAGAACTTTGACCTTAGTTGTTTACGACATCGTTTTGCAGAAAAAAACTCAGAAGCCACTGGCGGCTATCTTGTTTGACAGAGGGATACTTGGTCTAAAAAGAGCTTTGAACTGATCTGGTAAAAAAAAAAGAGGTCCAAAAAATTTTTCGCCCGTAAATTTGTTGACCTTTTTTGGTGTTTCTTCTAAATTTGGGGAACGTAATTTATTCGCTAATGAGTCAGTCAGTTTTAAGCGCGGTTTTGCATCGTGGAATTTTTCATGACGCAGCATCAGTGAGTCATCGGGTTGTTCCCTTGTTTGTGATTGGCTGCTTCTTCTCCAGGCACGTTTTCTAATATCTGCTTGAGATTGGTTGGAATTCGTACGTATTGACGTCAGCATTGATTCATACTCGAGTATGGAATTATCAGCTGATGCCAAAGGTCAAAGCCTATATAAGGCTGTCGCAAATGCATCGAAAAACGGTGTGCCAAGATGTTATGGTCATTATTTTCGAGCGGTTTTTGAGGTTTAAATGTCGTTGATTATAGATTTCGGCGTTTAGAAATTGTAAGTCGGTAATTTAAATACTGCCGTGATTGAACTGTTTGAATTAATTATGTGCCTATTGCAAGAACTTCAATGACGTTGTGTCTCTTCCCGAATGTGGCTGAGAGTATTCGTGTATGTATGTATACGTGTATGCATCTATGTTTCTATGCATGTATATGCATGGATGCATGTATTTATGTATGTAGGCATGTATGCATGCATGAATGTATGCATGTATGTATGTATGGACGCGAGCGTGTATGTTTTTGCATGCATGTATTGATGCGTGTAATGTTACATGCGTATACCCTCTTGTCTCATCTATGCTCCCCGATCTATGCTTCCTCGATACGCTTGACCAGTTGCTTAAAGGGAGTGGCCTAATGTATAAAAGGAAGATTCGAGAGGGATAGAGTCCTTGGCTTTTTGATGGCCGATTCAGGTGGATCTTCGAGTAGTTAAGTGGCCGCCAAGCGTGCATTCAGTTGTATGTAGAGTTTATAGGCCTATACGAGAGCCTAAGGCAAACTCCTTCGTTTTCAAGCTCGTTATCTCGTTGCCCTCTGAGGCCGACAGCGCTGCTGTTTATCGTGTACGTTGAGGCTCGTGTTAGGAGTGCTCTTCTTCCACGAAGAAGAGTTATTGTGAGTGTCACTTCTTCTTATGCTGACGAAGAAGTTGCACGTATCTGTCTACCGTTTGTACGTCTTTGGTGAACTGACGAGTGTCGATAGGTAGATTACGTTTTCTTGTGTTATTTTGTGAATAAAACCATTTTAATCATATCTCTAGACTGAGCACTTTTCACTAAACTATAATGGGACCTTACAGTATTTATATTTATGCATGCACGTATGATTGTATGTATGTATGCAGCCTATGCTTCTATGTAGGCCTATGTCTAGGTGTGTGCACCTATGTAGCCTTAACTTTTATATGTAGCGCATTTTCATCTCTCTCTTAAAGCTCATCGCAGATATAATACGAGATCCACAGTTGCCATCCACTCTCATTTTTATGTAGACGTCATTTTGCTATAACCTGCATGCTATAGACCTGAGAAACAACTATAGCTAAAAGCAAATTCACAGAAACCAGTAGCATTAAGTAAGTTTGTCAGAACGCTTCCAACTGGAGGTCATAGCACAAAGTTTTCTGGCTTTTCAGGTATGTGGTTCGCAAGTTTGAACTTAACTGAGACTTGCGTGCAGACAACTCTAGAACACCCTTGCATGCCGTCGCCTCGATATTTAAATATTTGCACGTGATTGCGAAGTTCTTACTTTGAGAGTACTGACTCCTTCTCCTAGTTCATCGATGACCCCTGAACACTCCAGTCCGAGGACAGCGGGTAACTTGGGGATTCGGTCGTAAGTACCCTGTCGACACATGAGCTCTGCGAAGTTAATTCCACTGGCCTTGACATTGACGAGGACCTGACCTTTGCCCGGGGCGACGACAGGACGATCCTCGATCTTCAGCTTGTCGTAGCCTCCGTAACCCGTCAGGACAATCGTCTTTGAGGTCTTTCCGGACATTCTCCTGTAAGTGATGCACCTGGATGAACCGAGAAAAAGCTAGTGCTGTTGCTGGTGATTGAGTGTGAATGTGTGAGAGGACGGGAAACTGCAGGAGACCCCAAAAATGGACGACTGCAACGGATCAGAACGAACATTCACTGTTTCGTCAAGGAATCAGAAGCCTCCAACCACATATACTCCAACAGTTTCATCCGGCAGATTGATTGCCTCTATTTATAACATGCATACCTGTTGGGCTAGACCTGCGTACCTGCTTGCTTGATGGGCCTATATCGTTAGGCTGGGCCTATATGTGGTTAATTTCGTCCTATAAGGCTTGGTCTAGTGAGGAGGTCGACGGTCACTTAGACTAATACGATCTTGCTTTTGACCCAAGCACTAGATTTGTCAAGCCTGTGGCTGATAACATCTTCAGTTCAGAACTGGCATGTCTGTAGTGCCGGATTTAGACCTGGTGAGGCACTAATTAAGCTGGAGGCCCCTTGTTAAAAATTACACCAGAAGGTCTCACAAAACTTGAAAACAGATATTTAGTTAGGTCTAATAGGAAGGCATTTGAAGTGAAAAACTAAAATTATATATATATATATATATATATATATATATATATATATATATATATATGAGTATAGTATATATGAGTATATATTATACTGTACTCATAAAATATATATATTGTATAAAATACCCAAAAATAATGTGTGTATGGATGTCCATGTCTGTTCTATTATGCATGGCACGATATTACACGGGCTAGCACAGTCCGTACACGGAGAACTTAAATGGCATGGCGCCTATTCAAAGGGGCAACGGTGGTGAAGGATCTCGTGCACCCGATCAGTTCATTGAAAACTGAGCATGGTCCAGATCATACGGTCGCTATAGAAAATCATGTACATTTACATTTATTTTACAAAAGCCTTAGATCTATATAGGCCTATACTTACACGTATGTCCTTATAACAAACGCAGACGCTCAAGTGAACCTTGCTCTGCAGTGCCCATCGACGTATATTGCAGGCAGAGATAATAACAATAACAACGCAAATTGCACCGAGTAGCCTATGCATACCGAAGTTCAGCCACGATGAATTAGCGCTTCGCCCATAATCCTGCATGCTGCTAGGCCTAGAGTATATAGCGTATGCAGCTTCTGCATGTGTGCTTATCAAAATTAGGTCGGTCCAGTAAAGTTCCGGCCGAGAATACACTATTATAACAGCTGATGTTTAATCTGTAGCTTATTGTACCGTTCTTCTTCTTTAAGTTCTCTGCCCTTCGGCAGGTTTCCACTTCCAATGACGCCATTCTTCTCTTCGCTGTGCTTTTCTCTTCAGTCCGCTGTATCCTTCGGTCATCATCCATCCCAGCATCATCTGTCGCGGTCTTCCTCTCCTTCTCCTTCCCTCCAATCTCCCCTCTATGATTTCTCTCAAGAGGGAGTCTCCTCTTAATATGTGTCCAATCCAGTTGTTTTGTCTTTCTCTTAATGTTGTCATCAGTGATCTTTTTTCTTCTACTCTTTGCAACACCTCTTCATTTGTCATTCGTTCCGTCCAGCTCACCTTTTCCATTTTTCTCCATATCCACATCTCAAAGGCCTCCAATCTCTTGATATCCTCTTTCCTGATGGTCCACGTCTCCGACCCATACAGTACCACACTCCATACCAGTGCCCAGTGGTTAAATTCAGCCGGATCCCGCCGGATCTGAGATCCGGCAGCTCTGATTTGAGATCCGCCACCTGCATCGTGAGACCCACCACCCAAATTATGAGATCCGCCACCTAAGAAGGGAGCACCATCACCTCAACAGGGAGATCCATCACCTCAATAAGGAGATCCACCACCGAAGATCAGATTAGCATTCGTCAGCCTCACAGTGCGGTTCAATATTTACTAGCATCATAGAAAACTACTTGGGCCTATGTGTTTACTTAAATCGCCTGCTGTTTTATAATCGCTGCCGAAGGGTAGTAACCCAAAGCTGTGGCAGCGGAAGTAGATTTGGGCCGACATCCGAGCGATAACACAGTTGTTTGCTTCATTAATAACTCTTTTTAGGAATTTCGGAAGGCTGAGCTGGAATCGTTTGAAAATCTGGAATAGCACGTCATTTGATTAGTTATAATTATCGCGCATGCAGTCTGCAGATAATGTCGAAAAGAAAGTTGGCCAGCGTGCAAAGAAAGCTATCGTACGTGAATGGATTGCCATGTCGTCATGCTGCGACAGATTTTCTTGCAATCCCTTAAATCAAGCTATTTATCTAGCCCTGTTCAGACAGCCACGGGTATGAAGTGTTAGTGACTTCATTTTCTTAGCCTTGGCATATGAGGGCGGGTGGCCAGTCCTCTCCCTCGCCGTCTCGTCTTCCCACCGACAGTGGACTGTCGGTGTACTCATTATAGCTGAGTTGGCTAGGGGGCACAAGTGGAGCAGAAACCTTGAACCAAATTTCTGCCCTGGCGGGATAAATAGTGTAGTGGTTAGCGTGCAACAGGCAAGTGCAAAGAACCGAAAACGTCCACAGCCACAGAAGCATGTTTCTCAGTCAGCATTTTGTGGCATTGACAGAAAGACAGTATTGAAACTCGTGCTTAATTTTCAGCTTTTCTCTGGGTTTACATCTGTTATGATCTAAGGCTATAGTCAGACTGCTTTACTTACTGAGCTGTTCAATTTGAAAGTAGTCTGCATATTAATTTTTAGTATTTGCTCATTATTTGCTTTGTAAGTTATTGCATTGACATGTCGATCAAAGCCTAGTCTTCTGTAAAATGTTATGTAAAGTAATATTATGTTTCAATCTTAATTGTTAATGTTTTTGCTTTCAATTATCGGTGATGTGTCGTGTTTCATGCATGTTGTAATTCAGGGACGTCATTTGGGGGGGATTTGCCCCCTGATTTTTGAAAACAAAGAAAAATATTATGTAACAAATAAACGGAGGAAGACGAAAGGGGTAAAAAAAAGAAAAAAAGAGACGCATTTGCAGCATTGGTTTACAGTTTGAGACATGTAGACCAAACAAAAGCATTTTAAAAGTAAAACCCAAAAAGCTGAAAATAAATTCGCGCGTGAGCGCGGAAAAATTTTTTAACCTCTTTTTGCCTCCTCTCCCCTGGAAAAAGCTGATATGATGTCCCTGTTGTAATTTAGGATTAGCCGTAGGTTTCTTGATTTGCAAATATTTAGAGACCCACCACCTCTGGATGAGCAATTTAACCACTGCCAGTGCCTTGACAAGTCTCTTCTTTAGGTCTTTGCTCAGTCCTCCTCTCATCAACTCTCCTCTTTTCTTGCATCTGTTGTTATCACACTTCCCAAGTAGCAAAAGCTCTTGACCTGTTCCACCTCCTCTCCATTTATTTTTATTTTCATTTCGATCTCCTCCTCCCCTGCACTTATCCTCATAATCTTTGTCTTTCCAATATTTATCTTCATGTTGTATTTTATTGAGGTCCTATTTAGTTGATCCATCAATTTCTGCAGTCCCTCCTGTGTAGTTGCCAGCATTGCTTGGTCGTCAGCAAATCTTAGGGCTCTTATGAGTCTTCCACCCACTTTTATACCCTCTCCTGTCTGTTCCATTGCCTCTTGTATCAGTTCTTCTATGTATATGTTGAAGAGAATGGGTGATAGTGGGCATCCTTGCCTTACTCCCCTACCAATTTCTCCTTCCTCTGAGCACTCCCCTTCTATTCTTATCTTTACTTTTTGGTTCATATATAGATTTTCTATATCTGTTTTGTGGATTATGAAAAGGCGTTTGACAGAGTAGATTGGAAAAAGCTGATGAATGCACTCAGACGAAGGGGTATAGATTGGAGGGACAGGAGGCTAATAGGAAATCTATATATGAACCAAAAAGTAAAGATAAGAATAATTGTACCGTTACTTAAAATTAAATAAATTGGCCTGTTAGGCTTCTCACAAAGAAATAAAATACTCGAAGGGGCTCAAGGTGTGAGAGCAACGCGCGGAAGTCTTGTCAGCCATAGTCACCAAAACCTCGCCTTTTGCATCTGAACTGTTATATAGCGCATATTCTGAAACCCTCTTCGCCATCACTACACAGGTCTTTCGCTCAGTCTGCCTGCATGACTCTCTGGGTCTTGACCTCTGTGACTCTGTCTATCGATTTTGTTTTGGCTAAACGCCTCTGAATAAACTGATTCCCGCGACTTAGCTTTTTTGGACGCTGAAGAAATGTCAAAGATTACGATACGATTACTGCGGTAAATTAATCTGGGCTCGAACGTTGGAAGGAAAATCCCTGCCAGCATTCTAATAGACGGTCGAATTGGTCATATAGCGCTTTATGTGGGTTTATGGGCATTGGCTGCTTATTAATATGGAATCCGCCTATATAGAATCGAAGCCAGTAGGCCTAGGGTGTTACAGAGAACTCAGCTATAATAAGCATACTGAGAGACAAAGTGCGACCGTAGGTTACTTACTGGAATAACGTACGTTATCGAAGTAGCCTACAACTTGCCCGCAGACGTTCTCGTATACCCTTGCAGACTACGGAATATTTCGATAACCCTGCAGAAAATGGCCAAGTCGCTAATGGTTCTTTCCAAAATGATTTGACAGTTTGACTTTAAACTGATAATTTTTAAGTTGATTTCTAGGCGAAAATTGTGTAGCTTTGCTTAAAACTTCTCATGCTGCAGATCTTTTGTCACAATAGAATTGGAGATTGTCATGAGCCTCTGATCTAGTTGATGCTTAGTCTGCTTAGACAAGGTTTCTGGGTCTTGACATCTGACAGCCCATGTTTCTAACATACGCTCCAAGACCATAATTAGATTCGGTCAGCACATTGACCAAATATGTTGTAGGGCAAGGCGGTCTTTCTATGCCCTGCGCATTCTAACTGCTCATGGTTTATCTGGCCCCAGACTCCACGACGTGGTGCGCGCAACCACGGTGGCCAGAATGTTATACGCTGCACCGGCATGGTGGGGATACGCTGGTCAGCAAGAAAGGAGAAGGCTCCAGTCCGTTATGGATAGACTGACCCGCCAGCGATACCTCCCATGTAATAATCCACCTGATAAGCCGAGGGTTTATGGTTTAAGGCCTAGATCCCATGACAGGGCTCTACCGCAAGCCGACAACAGCATGAGAAAAACCTTTATTGTCAGAATGCTGTATACTTACTAACCAACTGGACCTATGCTATATATATATATATATATATACATATATATATATACATATATATTATGGTTAATATTATGGTTAATGCTATGTATTATGTTAGCTTGTTAGTCTAGAGGTGAAATGTGAGTTAGAATGATACGAGAAATGACAAGAAAAACGAAGACTTTCGCAATATTGATAAAACGTATATTTACACTATGTACATAATTGAAACGATACTCACACATACGAGACAAAACCAAACGCCAAAAGACAGACTCTCCGAGAAGACGCCTGCACAAACTCCACAAAGGAAGATATACAACTCGAGAACCGGCAATTAAACATGAGTAGCGACCATTTGTGGTTTCCTCACTGAAAACGACACAAAAGGTACGTACTTACAATGCGTGACACAACCAGTGCACGTCTTACGCCTTACTTAACTAAAACCGGTCTCCTTGTAGACACAAGAACACTGCTATATATAGTCAACGAGACCATCCTACATTTAGCTTCAAACGAGGTGCGTCTTAACTAAGGTTAGTAAGTGCACGTGAGGATGATAATGGCGGGATGGCTGTGGGCAACTCGCAACAATATATATACCAATGTATGTTTGTTTATTAACTTTAGAAGATCTGTTTAACAGACGTTAATTGTTCACCAGAGTGCTGTTTGGCAGCTGGTTTAATAAAGAATATACTTACTTACTTACTTACTCACCAATCAGTCGCATAGCCAATCACTTTGGAGTCCAGTTACAGCAGTATGCTGATGACACTCAGCTTTTTATCGCTCTGTCTCCAACGGATCAGTCCGGCAAAGGAATACTAGAAGAAAGTAGAAGAGTGCCTCTCTTCAGTGCATGCTTGGTTCTGCTTCAATGGTCTTGCTATAAACCCAGATAAATCAGAGGCAATCATGTTTGGCTCACGCCAGCGACTCCGCTCTTTTCCTTCTCATTCTTGCGTTGACCTTGCTGGTGACGCCAGGAACAACAGGTGGATCAATCACACGCCCCGCCCGGCCCCCAGTCCCTCTGAAGGTGAAGATTGCAAATAATAGGGGACCGAGTACAGAACCCTGAGGGACACCAGCAGTGCACAGAGAAGGATCAGATCGAGCAGTACCGATACCCACTTGTTGAGACCGATATCAGAGGTAGGAAGCTAACCAATTTAAGGCAGTCCCAGAGACACCGAAGCTTTTGCTGAGTCTAGAGAGTAGAAGCTGGTGGTCGACAGTGTCGAAAGCAGCACTATGGTCGAGGCAAACTGTGAGGCACGCCTTTCCTTTATCAATAGATGAGAACAAAGCTCGAGGGTACGTATCATACGTATTCTATTTTTTGAAAGGTACGTACGTTTTTTAACGTACCCTATTTTAGGGTACGTAAACAATACAAAAATACGTTAACCACGTCATTGCTAATTTAGCCTCATTATAAGAATGTTCAATTTAATTTAAGCAAACAATCACAACCCAGTATACAGCGTAGTAAATTGCTGCAATGCTATATTGTAGGTTTATGTTTATCCAGCATACGTTGCACTTAATGCACTAATGTCAGTCAGTCGGCTCAGTTCTGCTGCAGCACTTCAAAGTCCAACTCCAAGCAAAAGATTGAACAGTTGAACAACTGCTACTTGACGAATTAAATTTACTGCTACGCTACCGGAAGTACCGGTTTCAATGACGCATACTGTTGACGTCAGATTATACGTAGGCTATGGGTCGCCGAGTAAACCAAAAATAAAATTTTCGTGTATGATACGTACCATACGTGTATTGTATTTTTTGAAAGGTACGTACGTATTTTAACGTATTCTATTTTAGGGTACGCGTACCCTCGAGCTTTGGATGAGAAGATGTTGTCCAGGGTAAAGGCAAGTGCAGTTTCAGTAGAGTAGCCTTCACGGTAAGCTGATTGGTAAGGACTGAAATAATGAGATGAAGTAATGTGCTTTTTGATCCGTGTGAGGAAGAGACGTTCGAGAATCTTAGAAATGTTGTTAAGGTTGGAAATAGGTCTAAATAGGACCATGTTACAATTCGATTAAGTTATAATTGTGCTTTTGAGCTAATTTACTGTTATGTAAGGTCAATCAAACTACATCCTTAGTTGTCATTCTTATAAGGACATAACTTGTCAACTATAATTATAGGACCTATACAATAGAGTCACTGAGCCCCTGCCTGGCTTTTAAAGTACTGATTAGCTCAGAACTAATTTGTGACTAATTATGCTGTGTAGTGTCAGGTTAGGCCGTGCATGAGGGTTGCACCTTGGTAGAGGCTGTATAAAAAGATGTAGGCCTAGGCCCTATGCAACAATGCAATGTTTACGGTGAGCTTGTTTTTATATATTTGTGCTTTAAATCTTTTAGAATTTATGTTAGTTATAATATTATGTAGTTGACCTGAAATTACACTACAAATATTATTTTTAGTGTTATTATCTATTATTGTAAATAATTAGCAACTTCTATAGCACTGATATCTAGGCCCTACATCACGGAGAAGGCATCAACAGATGACGCACCAAAACAAACGATCTTGACCTGGAACCAATTTCATTCTCCCGCCTATCGATTATGTTTTGACTAAGCACCTGTAAATGAGCTGGTTCCCGCGACGTCGCTTTTTGGGCTCTGTAGAAATTTCTAGATTGCCATTAGGGCCTACGATTAGAAACCATGTCCGGTAGGCCCTAAGTACTCAGAAACCCACGCAGTCAACTGAGACACATGTGCAGCTAGGGGCAGCCTGTGATGGAAGAGAGGCAGCCAATCATATAGCCAATGGTCAAACAACAATCACTGATGCATTCTGACTGTTTCATTGTCTACTTTGCGAGCTTGCTTGATGTCGTGTGGATAATTAGATTACTAGTTGATTTTTCTCCAACATGTAGGCTTACAGTTCTTACGTACGTCGAACTTTAGGGGCCTAGGCCCTATAGGCCTATATCGAAATTTCTATTTATTTTGTGCGATTATTTTTAGTTTGACATTGTTCAGCATCGAAAGTGACATTATACGTGAGCTAGGCCTATATTTTGACGACATAATTGATGAATTTGTAAATGTAACTTTTTTATGTAGGCCTAAGCCAAAATAATAATAATAATAATATTTATTCTTTAATTAATCGCCTGCAAACGCACTGCGCTGTACATGTACATGTTATGCGATAAACCTTAACTACTTACAGAACAGACAGCCTGCAATACACGGCGCAATTTGCAGCCTACAAAGCATGTCCGCCCATGGGACTCGATCTCTGTACCTCTCGCACTCCACGCCAGATGTTATCCAATGCGCTATCGGGCCCCCAAAGGCTCGCAAAGTAAGTTATGTGTGTAAATTCAATGACAATTTGAATGATAGGCTATAGCTAGCCTACTGATTGTCACTGTCAATTAATAATTTGTTGTTGCCTTTAACTCCCTGTTAGTTTTTTTACAGTGTGTAGGCTAAACTGCAAACACTTTGACAAATCAGTTAAGACTATATTTTTAACCTAAGTCTAGAAATAGGCCTATTTCTATTTTCTGTATTGTGGTAGGCCTGCAATTGTAATATTCTTTTACCACGAGTCGCTCTAATATTATTAAACCGTAAAAGATCTATATAGGCCTAGGCCCTACTTTTACACTGGAGTGACTGGACTGGATATATAATTATAAGACCTAGGCTACTGATATTGTACAAAAAGAAAAGGCACGAATTAATAATAGACGAATGTTGTTTCGTTGAATATAACACGTTTTATGTATCCTTTTGTTGTGATTCTGTGGGGCTGGGCCCACAGTTTTATTGAACCGCATTGGTTAATCTGGCTACATTTTCACCGATCCCAGGCCAGTAGGCCTACAGCGAGAAACTTGTAGTTTAGCGTCGGAAATTATTTATTTATTTATTCATTCATTCATTCATTCATTCATTCATTCATTCATTCTGAGGATTTGATATAGCGTCTCTTCAAGATACCTACTCAGAGGCGCTCCCAGCACCGCCACAGCTAAAGAAATGATATTTGATGATGATTATATTCGTTTTATTGATTCACCAGATGACAAACCGCACCATGGCTTACAGAAAAATGAGTCAATAAGATAAGATAAAAAAGAGATTTAACTAAAGTGATTAGAATGTTGAGTTTTACATTGGTTGTTTTGAGGGACTTACAAAAATAAGCATAGGCCTATAGGCCCTATATAGCATGAGCGATGAAAACTTTTCATAGTAGGCCTAAAACTCAAACTAGAAGTTGGACGATTGATGAAAATATTACTGACACTAGAAGCTGGATGATCGATGAACATATTAAATAATAGGGCCTAAAACTCAAACTTGAAGTTGGATGAGCCATGAAAAATGTATCGTTTTAGTGCCGATATTATTGCCGTGGATGAGCGATGAAAACATTTCATAGGGCCTACTAAAACAAACTAATTATAATAATAATCTTAGTTTAATATCTTCAAACTGACAATTACGCAGTATGATTACAAATAAGTATGAACGGATGATCACAAGTTATTACAGGAGTCGAATTTAACTGTATACGGCAGCCGTGCAAGGCACCCATCACGTCCTACATCTCATTTTGACAACGTGCCATCTCGCGAATGAAAGGCTGAGTGGACCTTTGAGAGGGTTGCGGGAAGCGATCCCGTTACCTCTTGCTCCTCACGCCAGTGATGTTACCACTACTCTATGGACCCCCCCCCTAGAAGTTGTATGGCCGATGAAAATATAGCTGACCCTAGAAGATGATCGATTTGTAACTGAAACTAGAAGTTGGATGAACGATGATCATTGTATTATTTAGACGTTTGTAACCAGTACAGCAAAATATGGGATATCGACTCATATTGCTGTAGCCTACTCGCCTGGGATCGGCGAAAATTCAATTCGGCTCTGCTTTTAAATACGTGGAATAAAATGACGTCATCTAGTGTGAACCCTTGAAATATATAACGGCACAGCAGCACTAGTTACAAAACCAAGTCAACAAAAAATAATGGTGGCATTCAATAATCAGAAGTTTGATAATGATAATGAACTTTTAACTTAGTACACGTGCCAGTTCTAACTTATTTGTAAATTGCAAACAACAAAATCAGCGATAAGTTGATTAGACATCGCGGCACTCGTGTCACCAAAGTTCCAGTGCAACGCGCTCTACGACGATTATGTTATTTGTTATAAGTCTGTGGCACTCCGTGAACATGAATTAAGAACGTGTTTCGGATAGTAATGCAAGTTGACACTGTCTTTGATAGCTGAAGCCGTCTGTGAATGCCTTCTGAAAATTAATCTACAACGAAAGCAGTAATTGCCACCGTGAAGGAGGATGGAGCGATGGAAGAGCACGGACATTTAGTAGCGCTATTTCTTCAGTGTGCGCTGATGCTTAACGACGGATGGGAATTATCTCTGAACTGAATAAATTGAACTGAACAAAATGATTTTTGAAGTAGCTCGAGCATTAAATTCAGTAGTTTATAATTTGTTCGACCTCGTTTCACTCTGTCATAAGTTTCTTTTCTTTGCCCCGTTTGCAGTTCTATTGTATTTGTTCTTTCGTTTGACCGTGGTTCAGTCAACACTTGGATCTTTTGTTGTTTATCTTGCAACTGGAGGGTGGAGGTTTGTCAGAGTTATCTACCTGACAGTTGGCCGAGACTTTCGGTAAGAAAATAAATTTTGGTGTCTTTTCATATTTTCTTTAAATTGTTTAAAGCTTTTTAGTTGTTGCTAATATTGTGTTGTTTGTACATGCCAGTTGTATGTGTACCAACCATGCCTGGAATATACTTCCTTTCAGGTGTCTAGAGCAATGTGAGTGAATAGAAAGAATAAATTAATTCGTGATTTCAATGCACAGGGTTGGTTTACTAAGTAAACAATGGCAGTTTGATATACTTCAATTCCAATTTAATGAATAGTATTGGGTCATGCTGTAGTTACTCAATCAGAGGTCCTAACTTAATAACTTTTGGCCAGTATGTAGATAAATATATTTTATGAAGGTCTGCAAAGTTTCAAAGCTTGCTACTTAGTAGTTCCTGAGATTTGAAGCTGAGATAACCAACACCTGAGTACTCCACATAGTATTTTATATGGAAAAATCACTAAAAGAATGATTGAAGATTAATGGCTCTGCATCAAGCTCAACTAGCTATCATGTTTTGTTAGATTTTTCTGAAGTATCATGTTTTGCACTATGCAGTGGCCCGGGAAATGTTTAAAAGTTGAGCCAACTTCAGGCGAGTATACAGACCTAACGTGGATAAAATTGTACATTACATCTGATATCAGAGTATCACTGTATTATATTTTTTGTAGTTTTAATCTATTGTTGTTTCCAAAAAGTTGTGAGCATGCTCCTGCCTCAGCATCACAGAGGCAAAGCTTGTGTGAGCATTGGCTCCTTTGGTGACATGGTTCTCGGGCCCCTGACCATATATCTAAAAATATGTTAGATAGAGTTAAGTATTTGACATTTCTTGCAACCAGATCACAAACCAAAGCTTTTTGGAAAGTTTTATGATATATGTGAATTAGCTAAGTACTGGTACTATTACTAGGGCTGTACCGAATAGGTTATTATCACTATTCGGCCGAATATGAATAATTGGACCAACTATTCGGCCGAATACAAATACGAATAGTGTACAAAATAGGTATTCTGACAACATTCAAAAATACGTTCACTCACTGTACACAAAGAATGAGACTACTGATACCACCACGGCCCAGGCAGTAGGCAACGCCTGGCTGCAACCACAGCATATATTATGTTAATGAGGGAGTTATAGCAGCCGCATATGCAGAAACAGATGTCTAGTGACCACTATTCGTATTCGGTCGGACCGCTACTATTTGGCCGAATACCGAATAGCTATTTGGCCCACTATTCGGCCCCAAAGTGAATACGAAGCAAATGTTTGGTACAGCCCTAACTAAAACGTAAGGAAAACATAAGAAAAAAGCATAATTTACCATGGCACTGAAATTTTGACTCCCCATTGCTTTGTAAGCTTCATATCTCAGGAAATACTATGTAAATAGGTCTGAATGAAACCTTGTGGACTTTCGTGATACATATTTATTTTCCTGTACATACTGTCCAAAATGTAATCGAACCCAGAACAGTGAGATGGGAATGTTTAAAGAACTGGTTGAGTTGACACAGTGTACAATTTGACCATGACACTAATCTAGAAAAGAAACGGACATATACAAAACGGTTATAGTTGCCATTCAAACACAATTTCACACTTGTAATAAATTGAATCTTCCACATCAGACGTCCTCAGAGGTTACCTGTTCCCAGCTTAAGCAGAGTATCCAGTGAATGCCCAAAGTATTCATGCCTGATTAGACTACATTTTGAATGTACTTTGAGTATCCTCAGACGATGCCTGAAACAGTTCCTGTGATTGTTTATTTAATAGAATAGAATAGAATCTTCTTTAATAGAACCAATTGCAAACTGCATTTTGGTGTACAGCAACTTAAAATGCATTATGGTATGAACATTATTTTGCTACCCAATATTTAACAGCCTGCAGGTTAAGTGCACTGCATAAATTGTAGAAGCTAGAATAATCAGCAGCATCATATAAATAAATTAATAGGCCCTTAGTTCTTCACTGTTGTCATGTTTGTTTTGATAACAGTGGTGTTTGTAGACAATGTTTAACATTCTATTTGCATGATAAAATTACCGGTAATGATAGTTCAAGTGAGCATAGTTTTGATTGTGATTATAGCTTGTGACTGGATTTTTGCTGTTTCAGAGCTTTACTCTACCTCATCGATGTTCATTCAGTTCTTAAAAAATATGAGCGTACAGGTGAGAATGTGGTCACGTTGTTCCTGAACACGGTTCGAAATCATCCAAAGAAGGTGGCAATGGTCATGGTAGATGAGAAGCAGTGGACTTTCCAGGAAGTGGATGAGTTTTCCAATCAGATTGCCAATTATTTTCATGACAGGGGTTACCGTAAGGGCGATGTTGTGGCTCTGTTTATGGAATCGAGGCCTGAATTTGTAATGATCTGGCTGGGATTGGCAAAGATTGGTGTCGTATCAGCATTCATCAACTTCAACTTGCGAAGAGACATACTGGTGCACAGCATCACTGCGTCGAATGCGAAGTCCATGATCTATGATGCTGATCTCATGGAAGGTGAGATCACCAATTGATCTGATTTGGATATAACTATAGTTACATGTATATTCTGTAAGGCAATTGTCCTAGATGCAGTTGCCTGAAGCTGCACATTTTGGTGTAAAAGGTTTGAATGAGGAGAATAGCAATGGGAAAGGAAGCTACTGTGAGGAAGACTGAATCTTGATCTAAAGAAAATAATAGCAAGAAGCCTCATGTGGAGCATGCCATTATATGTATTGGAGACATTTGCTATGGGAAAGGCAGAAATGGAGAAGATCGAGGCATTTGAGATGTGGCTATGAAGAAGACTGGCCAAGATCAGCTGGAAGGATTATGGATTATAAAACAAATGAGGAGGCTGGTGCAAGAGGAGAGGTCAAGGGTCAACACAATAAAGAGGAGACAAATGAACTGGATTGGCCTTACACTGCGTGGAAATTCACTCCTGAGGACAGTGCTTGAAAGAAGAGCTGAAGGGAAAACACACCAGGAAATATGATGTTGGACTGGATGATGGATCAAGGAAACAGATGAGGATATAAAGAAATTAAGGTAAAGGAGCAAAATAGAGAAGAATGGCATTGTTTCATTCCTTGACTTTCCTAAGGGCAGAACACTGAAGAAGAAGGTTTAAATGGTCGTATTGTCCTATCGAAAGTATATCACGGACCTTGAGGAACATTGACTGTTTTCAGATGCATGAAATAATTTAAGAAAATATCACATTCAAAGCTTCAAACAGGAAAACAGTGTCTGTGCACAATTTCTGTTGCTGACATTAAAGGCTCATGGAGAATAAAACTAAAATTGTATGACATTGTGCTTGTCACGTGCATAGAGCAATTCAATAATAGTTTAACAATTTTGCGATGAGTGTGTACTAAAAGTGACTGGGAAACCAGTGTAGCTCATCGTTAAAGTGTTAAGAGCGTATAGAAGTTTTACGCAGTTTGATAACACGAAGGGATGTTTTGAGATAAACTTTCATTATTTTACTGCAGTGGTTGTTTTTTAAGTGGTGGACATTGGTGGATATATGGATGGCTATGAGAAGGGCATAAATGAAACAAGAAAGCAGAAGATTGATAGAATATCTATATATACATACATATACATGTACTTATAAACATGCATGTACCCAGAAATGCATTATAGCGAGGTCATTTTCTGTGTCCGAAGTAAAGTTTGAATCCATGTTCCGACTACGTTATTTCAGCGTTTGTGTTATAACAAAGCATGTTAAAACGAGTCTGATGTATTTAAAGAGAGAAATATCTAGGAGAGATATAAGAGAAAACGTTAACAGAACTTTTTTATGTTGTCTATTTCAGCCGTTCATGATATCCGATCCATACTACCTCCTAATTTTGCTCTGTATTGCAAGTGCTATGGAGACTGTGAGGTGAATGGTCTTGGTGCTGTTCATTTGGACCAAGTACTTAGCAGAACTTCAACATTTCCTCCACCTAAAGACCATGTTTCAGGTCTAAATGGTTAGACTTTCACTTGTTATCTTTCCAAGAAGAAACCATCTGTTTTTCTATGTGTGTTTAATTTACTTTCTGTTCTGTTTGTCTTTCATTTTCAGTACTCTCAGTACAGTAAGTAAATTAGGAACCTTATCTGGCTGAAAGTGTGTACCTTGCCTGCTAATAGTATCTTTTTCTTCTTCTTTCTTCTCTTCCGTCAGTGATCTGACGATGAGGCCTTTACGAAACTTCTCCAAAGTTCTCTATTCTTGATTGTCTCGCCGATTCCGGCTAAGTCGGTGCCTTTCTCCCCTAAGTCCTCCTTGATGTTGTCCATCCAGGTCTTTCTCTGCCCTCCTCTACTTCTCTTCCCCTCCGCATGTCTGTGTAGTGCAGCATTTGGTAGCCTCTTTTCTCCCATCCTGCTTACATGGCCAAACCACCTGAGTCTCCTCTTCCCGATCTTTTCCACTATTGTTTCTTCTACTCCCAGCTCTTCTCTTGTTTTCTCATTTCTGATCTTCTCTCTTCTGCTTCTGCCTATTATTCTTCTTAGCCAGCCCATCTCCGCCACCAGCAGTCTTCGTTCGTCCTCCTTCCTCAAGCACCAGCATTCCGACCCGTATAGTAGCACCGGTTCTACCAAAGCATGATATAGCTTCCAAAGCATGATATAGCTTTGCTATATCATGCTAATAGTATACCTGGAATTGTATGTCATATTTATAGAACTAAGTGTGTGAGAATATGTGAATATAATGAATTATAATGGTCCAACTGGACAGTTCCCATGCAGTCAGTTCACCTAAAAGTTTGCTGTCATCTTCAATTACATTTCTTGATGTGTGAAAATTTATATGCTTTTATATATTTGGTATTGCTTGAGCTTTTCATGTGATTTCTCATCTGTTTGATGCTCTATGGACCTTTATGTGATCTCTTATGTATTTGCTGCTGTGTGGATCTTTGTTTGGTCTGTTAGGACATGTCAAAGTATTTCTTATTGCAGCACACTGTGACCTGACTGTTCCACTGTCCTACTACTGTCTACTATGCAGCATAGAATCTTTCCTGGGATTCATAAAACATTTCAGCATCAGTTGCATAGTAGTTTTGAATATGTGACAAATAAATGGTGGTCCAACAAGAGCACCTCAGCCTTTCCTTATCCTTGTTCTGGCAGTGATTTAACACTTTAAATAACGACGAGTGCGTACTAATAGCGACTGGGAAACCAGTGCAGCTCATCGTTAAAGTGTTAAATCCCTTCTGTTGAATGTTGGTTTGAGGTTGGAATACCTAAGCAGTTTTTCCTTGAATGCAGCTATATAAATGTTTGTTCCAATTACAAAACGGCTGTTCATTGGAAAGTCTATCAGTACTTATCTGATTCAGCTTTATAAACAGAACTATGAAATTTCACAATTTTAGGCTTGGTTGTTGAGGATAACTTCTGTGATACCTTTTATGGTTATTTTCAGAAAAGCTGTTTTATATTTACACTTCTGGAACAACAGGTGTACCAAAGGCTGCCATTGTTTCTCATGCCAGGTATTCTTACACTCCTTATTCTACAGTATACACTCCTTAATAGCTTGTTTGGTTGACTTGTGTTTTGTCTTTAATAAATTCATAAATTGTGTGACCAATTGTGTCTCTAGTTTACCAAATGAAAACAGTATTTTAAATGTAACATATATGTAGATTTTTGTTCATATGAATAAATGTTTGATTTGTTTTTTTGCAGGTTCTTCTACATGTCTAGAACAGTCTACCACTTTCTCAAAATAGTTCCCGCCGACATTATTTATAATGTTCTACCACTTTACCATATAGCCGGTGGAGTTCTTGGCGTGGGTCATTGTCTAATGAACGGTTGTACTCTCGTAATTCGACGAAAATTTTCTGCTAGCCGATTCTGGGATGATTGTTGTACATACAATTGCACAGTTAGTATTCAATTGTATCTTCTGAATATGTTTCTGTTTTTCTTGAACATCAAGTTTGCTTATACTTATTCAATGTATAGAAATGATTAAAAATCTTGGTTTACTGGTAAATAGTACACGTTCGTACTGCTAATAATTTAGTGTCTGAAAACCCCAAACTTGTGAATTAATACTATGTAAGTAGAGTAGGCATTTTCTTCCATTGCTTATCACTTGATAACCGTTGATGCAGTACTTGTCAATTTGTTTTCCAGAATTTTGTACATACATGATCACAAGGCTGGTAAATTAATTTTGCACCCTGTAAGAACTTTTTAGAATTAGTAATGTTCATTGAACATTTTTAAAATCTATCGCAAAAACCTTTTGTAACTATGATGATCATGTGGTTATACTCTCACAAATCAGGTAAATTAATTTTGAACCCTCTAGGAACTATCCAGAATTAGTAATTTTCATTGAAAAATTTTAAAATCCATTAAAAAAGTTGCATAACTAAGCTTGATCCCATTTCTCTGCATTTGTACTACCTCATAAATATTTAGTCTGTATTTTGAGTGTTACGAATATAGCTTTCTTGTACTGTCTTAGGTCGCACAGTATATTGGTGAAATATGCCGTTATCTGCTTGCACAACCACAAAAGCCAGTTGAAACAGAACACAAGGTTCGTGTTGTGTTTGGAAATGGACTACGACCTCAGATATGGAATGAATTTCAACGGAGATTTAAGATCAAGCAAGTTGGTGAATTCTATGGAGCAACTGAAGGGAATGCTAGCATGAGTAAGCAGTGGTGACGTTCTATCAAAGACCTATGCTGTCAAAGTAGGTGGATACAAAGTGCAAAGCCAAAAGTTTTATCACTCAACATTTCGTCATATCTGAAGGACTTTGCATTGAGTTACTACATTCGTGGGACCGAAAATCATTGTCATAATTACCAATATTTATTTATCTGATCAGTTTTGTCAAGAGAATTATTTAAAATTAAAATGCTTTGACATCGTAACAGACCAAGTTTTTACTTTGTACTAAGCAACATTTCATCCTATCTATTTTCTTCTTAAGTGTTTTTGTCTGTATCATGTGGTTGTGACAACAAGATACATGCTGTTGCTTTGTTGCATTTTAGTCAATCCTGATAATGTCCCTGGTGCTATTGGCTTCCAGTCGAGGATTTTGCCATTTGTCTATCCTGTGGCACTGGTCAAAGTTGATCTTACAACAGGATTACTTATTCGAAACAAACGAGGCCTTTGCATGCGATGTGGACCTGGTAAATACATCTCTAACCTTGGATTGGTTTTATGGGTTGAAGGACGATCTTTATGGAGTACAGGGCTTGAATATTGTGATGTGAATAATTCATTGTTGAACCTTTTGGTTTCTCTCAGTTTCAGTGAATGTTCAGAATTTTGAAGTTTCTGGAAGCTTTTTATGCTAAATCCCAAACTCATCCAGGGCTTGCTACTTACTTATTTCCACCTTTCAATCAATCTAAACTGGATATAGTCATATTCAAGATACCTACTCAGAGGCGCTCTTATCCACTGTAGCCTTTCTTAGTCTGGGCTATCTGATTGCAAGATCTTGATGAGCAATTTCTCTAGGATTGTTGGTATTAACTTGAAAAAATCCTTCATTGATATCTTAATAGGATCGTTACGTTATAAAAGTCTTCAAATTATGTTGTAGGTCTAAAAGATTATTGTCTCATTATTATATTCTGTTTAATATTTCTTTGCAACTTTCGATCGTCAAGTTAATGACCGTAAAGCTGACAAGTAGTGTAACAATGAACGATTGTCTGACTTTTCCTAAAACAATAGTTTATGTTTTCCCCCCAAAAGGTGAGCCTGGAGAATTGGTTGGTAAGATAGTGGAAGGATCACCATTGAGGCAGTTTGATGGATATACCAGCGAGGAAGCTTCCAAGAAGAAGATGGCGTTTAATGTTTTCCGGAAAGGAGATTGCTATTTTCTCACTGGTGAGTTTGTGACTGTGTAGTGCTCATCATTTTGACATTGCTTTCATGCTTTATCAAGAAAATTCTACATAGATGACTGCAAAAAGGGTTTGCTTCTGATGTTAGAATAACCAACAGTGCATGCCTCTTTATGTAAATAGTCTTTTGAGGAGCTGAGTTGCATTTACTGTATTCGATGGAATGTCCTATGAAATGTATAATCTCCAGACCAAATGTGCCCAAGCAATTTTGCCCCGACCATTTTGCCCTGTCACATGCAAGTTGGCTTTAGCTCAGAAGCAAGTTTTTGACAGTGGCATCATAATATGTTTGTGACATGAGATTTTACCAGACATTATGAAAGATCTTGAGATTTCAGGTTTCTAAAGGTATTTGTTTTTTTTCAATGACTTGTTGTTCTGGTACTTTGATAAAGTTGGTAGTTTAATGTCTTGGTGAAGCAGGAAAAGAAGGTATTGCACGTGAAAGAAATTATGAACAACAGTATCACGATATCAGCCTCTCTGAAATGTGGGATATAAATTCAGAACTTATAATTGTGATTATGGTAGACATAAACGTATAAAAAATAAACTATTATGTTTATTATAATGTAGGCTATTATTTACATGTATACATTTCTTATTCTAAATTGCATATCTTGATGTTACTACAAAGGGTGTAATTGTATTACAGGGAAATGTAATTTATTTTTGTTCCAGTGCAGTTTTTTATAGGTGTGAGTTTTGTTGTTCAGGGGATATTTTGGAGATGGATGACCTTGGCTATATGTACTTCAGGGACCGAACCGGCGACACGTTCCGCTGGAGGGGAGAGAATGTTTCCACTTCTGAGGTGGAAGCAGTCATCAGTAACAGTACAAAACTCAAAGACGCTGTTGTCTATGGTGTTGAAGTACCAGGTGAGTGGCCCAAGAATCATGACTAAATTTCTAAACTTGCTTGACATAAGTCCTGTGCATTATTTCTCATTACATTCGTTTTTTCTTGTCAATGATTTTGAGCATTACCCACAATTTCTTATCGGTTGTGCAATGTTTGTCACTGCTGGACATTTGTCACACTCTTTGTTTATGCTTACACTTGTATTGTTTTGTATTATTCTGTAGGACTCATTGCTGGAATTCTTTAACGCTACATTTTTTACATAAGTACTTATGACATAAATCATAATATTATCTAAACCAGTGGTTCCCAAACTTTTCTGAGTCGCGACCCACTTGTGAATATCTTGGCGGTCTCGATATCCACTGTGTGACATTAAGCATCGTGTACTAAAATTTGCTTCATAAGTTGGTATCGAAATATGCGGATTTACTTACAGAGCTTAGAAATTTAAAGTATTAAAAGGAAATTTGGTTAAACACAGTTTACCTATTTCTTGCAATCCAATTAGTTACAGTCGAATCATAGCCAAATGTTGTTGCTGCAAAAAATAAATATTTAAGGAAAACATTTGGCGACCCACTTGCCAGAGCTTTACGACCCACTTTTGGGTTGCGACCCACAGTTTGGGAAACTCTGATCTAAACTCATATTACATTGAGTTGATACTCATTTAGCATATATATTGTTCCTTAAATATTCTATACAAACACTGAGCTTACGTCTTACTGTGATTACTTAGACTGATTAAACATTTTCCGTGTTAATTGTGCTAGTTTTGAATATTTAATATGCTTATTAAAGGTAATGAAGGTCGAGCTGGAATGGCTGCAATAGTCGATGAACAGTTGGAATTAGACTTGAAACAGCTGAACTGTGATCTGCAGAAATGCCTACCTCGTTACGCACGACCTATCTTTATTCGTCTTGTGGATAAAGTGGACATTACAGGTACTTGAAGTTTGAAGCTATACCTCTTCCAGGCAGTTTATTGTGGATAAAGTAGCCTCTTGCCTAGCTTAATTGTCCACTTCTGAACTGTTGTAGGACAGCATTATTGCATCAGCTATAATTGTTTATTGATTGCAAGTAAGATGAACCTGATATTTGCATCTGAACATTGCATATCATGCAAGGTGGATTGATGACAAGTGTACTAATCTATGTACAAGAAGCTGCTGAGTATTTGACAATGAAAACTTCTTGTGGTCTGATTGCTTTTGTTCTGTTAGTAGTTGAGCACCATTTTAATTGAAGTACTTTCCAAGTTGTCCAAGCTGATATTACTCATTAACTCTTCTCCATCAGCTGCATTGGCTTCCTGTAGAATTCAGACTTAGACTTAAACTGGCCTGCTTGACATATAAAACCCTCACAATGTGCACTCCTACCTACCTTCAACCACTACTCTCTCCTTATATCCCGCCACGCAGTCTGTGGTCCTCGGTTATGTTCTTTTGGTCGAGCCTAGATGCAGCACTACCATAGGCTGTCGTGCATTTCGTGTTGCAGCCCCCAAGGAATGGAACCGACTACCAATATTTATCCTTTGTTCGACCTCTTCTTCTTCCTTCAAGAAACGCCTCAAAACTCATTACTTCTCACTGGCTTTCAAAAATCTAATTGCTCCTCACCTGGCGGCTGACCATGTGTCAGATTCGCATTTCTGTGTGACTTTGCACGCGTTACAAATGTTCGTAATAATAATAATAATAATAATAATAATAATATGGAGCATCACTCGACAGTTTTCTTGTGTTGGCACAATATAAAGACTCGTTTATCAAGTACATGTGCATTGTATGCATGTATCTACACACTTTCTATAGCACCTTTTAACCCTTTAACGATGAGAGGGATAAGTTTTCCATACATTTTAATACACGCTTGTCGTAAAAGTGTTAAGTACCTTATAATAGCACTGCCCACATGAATCTAAATGATATTAAAGTCATTAAGAAGAAAAAGTTAATCGATAAGTGAGCAGTGCTCAGACAAGTAGAAGGGTCGCCACTGGTGGCTCCCACAGACGTGTAGAACCAAACTGATGGATTCCCATCCAGGGCGGATGGTAGTGACCATGTTCAAAGTTCCTGGACTACGTAGCGATGAGCAAGAGAAGCAACGAAAGACAACAAAGCTCACAACACACGGACCACAACACCAAGCAGTTCCTCACGGTGTAAAATATGTTGTGTCTGAACACCTCTTAGCCACCAGTTTTTGTTGGATGAAATTCTTCATAGCCGGCAATCGATCATAGGTGTCATCGTAGTAGAATCAATTTGCTGTAACTCTCTGCGGTTTGTCAGACTGTTCCAATAAACGAATATACATAGAATGGTTAGCACCAATCCAAGGACTCTCTTAACCCTATTAAATGTAGCTTATCAGGTTAGCAACCTCAAACTCTTTAACATGGACGGTTCTATGATCACACATTTAGGACACATTCCTGTAGTGATACAGGTTTGATGTGGAGTATATTCTGTGTTGATGTGTAACAACAATAGGCAGAGTAAGTACAGTAAAGCTGTAGGTATTGTTTGAGGAGTAAGAACTGGGGTAGAAGTAGTTCAATTTAATTAAAACTATTATTCTATATAAAAGCATATGTCATAATTAAGTGATGATGCAAGTTAAGCAAAATGGAGATTATGAAACATATAGTGTTGTCAATAAAGCAACCTATTTTCACATTGGTAAAGAAGTGATCCTTCTGCTTCTAAGGGCATTGAAGGTGGCCTGCTCCAGCACAAACAGATTAACCAACACACACACACACATTCACTTTCACACAATTTGTTGGCTGTTCTTGCTCTTGTTCTACATCGATATGGTGTGTACTTCAAGTTAAGCTCAAACTATGTTCCTCCAGCTGCACTGGAATGGGCCTTTCTTGATCTGTAGTTAGCTTTATAGTTTTGTTGTCTTTCTAGAAACATTTAAACTAAAGAAGATCAACTACAGAAGAGACGGTTTCGATCCTTCTGTCATCAAAGACCATCTCTTCTACTGGGATCAGTCTTCGGGTGAATACAAGACACTGGATCACAAAGTCTATGACGACATCTGTTGGGGCCGAATACAGTTCTAATACTGAGATGGTGATATGTATTTATCTATTTGCTTGGAAGACCATTGCTTTGTTCTAATGTCCAGCATGCAATTAAGTGATTGAATTCTTTCTCTGGGTTGTTATTGTGTGCGTTTACTTCAATGATACAAACAAACAAGTCTACACTATATATAATATCTCTGAATTTGGTTTTAAAATGCAAGCCTCTAGCGATACATATGTCACTGAATTTGTTATTTAAACGGCAAGCCTGTAGTTATACATTTGTATTTAATGTTGGGTTCATACTCTTAATATATCAGTTTTAGTAATGTTTATAAATTGTTTACTACAAATTAAATGTATGTAGTAGATTAAAATTATTAATTACATATAATAGGTACTTGGATATTTAGAATTGACTTAATTTATTGAAATAACTTTCTGCTGCACTATGAAATATTTGCATTACTCAGATATTGTGCAGAGCAAGAATAAGGTTTGTGAAATGACTGTGAACCGTAGAATGGTTAAGTGAAGCAGTTGCCATGCTGGAAATTATGTGCATGTGTGGGTGCCTCATGTATTATGTAATATAATGTAATGCTGAAATTTTTGTAGCTCCACTATGAGAGATAAAATACTTGCTGCAAAAGGAGCCTGTTACGTTACAGAAACAGTTACATTACATTTGAGTGCTTTTGTTATTTTCCTTGTGTTTCTAAAAGAAATTAAGTGCCAAGGCTTAGTTAGTTGCACATTTGATGAATGGGTGCAGTTTCAAGAATCTTGCCATGTGTAGCATGCAGTTCTTTTAATTGTCTGATTGTTGAGCTTCGTATTGTGAACCTTTCTTTAGTATTGTTATGAATGTGGAGTGTTTTCTTAGATGAAAGTTTTCAGATGGAGAACCTGTTTCCGTGTGTTTTTCCATTTGAACATTATGGAAATAAAATGTAAATGGACATTTTGAGTGGTCCACTTGAAGCTGTTTGAGAAAGTTCAGTGCCTTCTTTACTGTTTTCATATTCCCAGACGAATGAAAACGTTAATGCAAACTCTACGATTCACCAGATGGGTCTATACTGATAGCTCTGAAGAGAAAAACTGGGGATGTTCGCAGTAGTTGTAAATTATATAAAATATAGCATTGCATTTAAGCTTCATCTCTTAAGAATCTCTTAAACACAAGTACTAGTTCTGTGCTGTCAATGCATGCAGAAAACTCACCTAAAACATACTCGGGAGGAAAGTTTGAACAGTTCATCGGCCCGGCAATGAAAAACACCTGGCAGCATCAGAAAGATTTGGCTTTAACGAATTACAAGCACTTGCACTAGATACATTGTTGCTGGTGTTCATTCACTGTTGCCAGTCCGATCCATCTGGAACTCTGCCTCCTCAATGTTTGCAACTCTCTCTGGAGACTGTCTTTCTCTAAAGCGAAAACTTACCTTTCCCAGTCTATGGCCCTTATTGGTTGACTGTCTTCAATGTGTGCTTCTAAACTTCTTGAGGAGGGCATTATCAAATCACAGTTTTATTGTATTTTTGTTTTCACATTGGACCCTAGAGAACCAGAAATATAATATAATGTACTTGGGAAGTCTAGGTTCAGCAGTGGTGTGGTGTAAAATAGAATGGTTAAGTGCAGTGTGTAATCTAGTCCCCCTGTTCTGGGGGGGAAACAAGGTTTCTCGGGGGGGAATTTCCCCCCAAAAAGGTCTCTGCCTTACAAAATTGCTGAGTTCTGGGGGGGAAACTTCAATCCTGGGGGGGGAAATTTCCCCCCCAAAAGACGTCTAGATTAAACACTGGGTTAAGTGAAGCAGTTGCCATGCTGGAAATTATGTGCATGTGTGGGTGACTCATGTATTATGTTATATAATGTAATATTTTGGTAGCTCCACTAGCAGAGATAAATTGCTTGCTACAAAAGGAGCCTTTTATGTTGCAGAAACAATTGGCAAGTTGCAAGATAACATTCATGGAAAGTTTTATGGTAACCATTTTATGCTGTATCATTGTTATTTTGGGTGAGCTGTAAACCTTGCTGTTTCTGGCTTTCATTTTATTATGTAGAACTTGCACTGAGATTATTTTCATTGGTATATTTATTTGGGTTTTCTTGTTTTAATTTTGAATCCTTAACAATGCTTATTACATTTTGACCGCTGTATCATATTTGTTACCTGTTGTCATCATGAACACCATCAGCAAATGTTGCCAGGAAGTTGATTATGCAATACTTGGGCAACTGTTGCTATATACGCTTGAGCAACAGTCGCTACTTAGTTAATCAGTATTTTCCAAATGACAAAGGAATAGGTAGTAAACATGTAAACAACAGGTGTGAACAGCTGTTCAATACTTGTTTGGCAGCAGTTAAAAAGTTGAGTAGGAATTGCTTAACACTTTAACGACAAGCTGCTTTGGTTTTCTAGTCGCTTTTAGTATACTCTTGTCATTAAAGTGTTAATGATTGAGTAACAGATGCCTATATGTGATGCAGAAAAGATGCAAACTGTTGAAGAATAGTTTTAAACCTTTATATGCACATACAACCAAGTTCATTGAGTTTAGAGTGGGCCTGCTTTACCCTACTGGTGGTAACTGGTCTCCCGCTATGGATACAATGTGGACCTAATGAATGTCAGGTTGAGACGAACAGTGCATAATGACATATTGTCTTGTTCAATTTTAAAGGTTTTTATTTTCGTGTAAATGGACGGATGAAGATCTGTGAAATACGAGAATACATTGATCTGTAGTGCAGATTTGCATTTACACCTCTTGGAATGCATAAATTTTGTATAAAGTGAATGCTTGCAAGCTACTTCAGGACAGTAAGTATACCACCTTAAGCAATCCATACTGAGTCTGCAAGAATGCCTACCGATAGATGTACCAAGATATATAATAATAATCTTTCTTAATTCAAACTGACAAGTACGCAGTAAGATTACATTGAAACATGACCGTACAATCAAGATCTTAATTAAACACACGTTTTGGCAGCCATACAAGGCATCCGCTCTAGAAGGGGGTTATGGGTATCGCACCGCGATCTAATGCTCTCCTGGCCATGAGTGTTCCCATTCATCTGTTTCCCTCCCCCCATGGGTGGCGACCCCGGGGAGGGTCGAGGGGGACAAGACCCCACCTGTAAGAGTGAGGGGGGACACGCCATACATTTGCCTCCCAAGTTTTGAAGAAACACCAAAAAAGGTCAAGTTTTTTCACGCATCAGCACGAAAAATTTCGTGACTTTTTTAGATGATCCATTCAAAACTCTTTTGACCAGATCAGTTCAAAACTCTTTTTTGACCAGATCAGTTCTGAAGTGTCCCCCTCACCTGTCAAACAAGATCGCCGCCAGTTCCCCTCCCCCCCCCCACAGGGGCGCCGGCAGCGTGACGCACTGGACGCACGTGCGTCAACCCACCAAATCGAATCCATACAAGGATTAGGCATCGCATCGATATTTTTGACAATTTCAGTGTGCAATTTTGGTTTACCATACAGTATGTATAAATAATATCATATGATATCATATGAATGTGTTATACTGTACTTTTATGGGTCACTCTGAGTCATTTTCAGTGTATGACTACAAGTGGCAGACAGAGGAAGGGTGTGGATGGGGGAGACGGGAGGGGTGTGCGTCCAATTTTTTAAAGCCTGGCGGCGCCCCTGCCCCCCCATATATAATTTTATATAGTATAGGCCTATAGTATATAATTATACTCGTTGGATTCTGGAACATCAACACAATCTGTTTACGATTTGAAGAGTAGCCCAACTGCTGCAATGTTTGCAAAACTAAAAGCTGCCAGCTCTTGGTTTTACAGAAGTCTCAGCTGTCTCAACTGTTAGCAAGTTGAGAACACTTGGGCATCTAAGGTTGGTTTAGTAGGGTATTAACTTCTATAAGTTAAGAACACTAGGGCATCTGAGGTTGGGTTACTAGGCATTAACTTCTGCATAAGGCCTCTAGCTGTGATCCCCCAATAATTTAGTTGGTAGGTTCGCCATAGTTTTCTGGTTATTTTCACGAGTCTACATCGTAGATCGCGAAGGAGGTATATGTCTGGCTGTGATCCATTTGTCTCTCGAGAGGAGCACGAGAGGCGGAAGACGCAACTGCACCTACCCCAATAAGTGGAGTTTACCTCAATGGCTCAGCACGTCAAGTTCAAATTGCAAGCAAAAACCTTTCAGTATGCGACCAGAGAAGCGGGGGAAAAACAAGCTTCAATAACCATTTTGTTCAGCCTATGTATGCTTCAAAAGTTTACAATTCATTTTCATATTTTTAAGTTGGAAAAAGTCAAAAACATGGTATTATGCAGTACGTGAAACATTCTATCATGCTACCTCTTTGTCTCTCTAAATTCTCTGTAGCTGCAGTTTTAAAACACATGTCAATGTAATGTCCTTGAGGTATATATAACCCCCATGTTTTCTAGAACAGTTTTGATCAGACCCTAAAACTTTAACACCGATGAAGTGTCTGAAGACCCTTAATCACAAAAGAAGTTAATTTGGTCTTTGTTGTCTGGTCACTTTAACTGCACTTTATGAGAACGTCGAGTTGAACGGGTCAGGCCTACAATTAATTAATTTCACATTATCCTTAGTATTTTTCATCAATTACAATAATATTATTATTAACAATTATTACTATTATAACAGCTATAAATGGTTATGACCCAACTGATAAAATCTAGAAGGTGCTGAATAACTAATGTTGCAACTTCATAAGTTTTACAGTCCATGTACTTCAGTAGCGATTTCAATTAAAAGCAAAGAAACATTTCATACAGCTGCAGTTTATGATCACGTTTTGGAAAAAATGCAAAATATTTACCTGTCTAACTTAGTTTTGACATGGCAAACATGCTAATTCGTAAAACATATTAGATACCTTGCAGTAATTTATACATAATTCTACCATGGTGGATGATGGTGAAGTATTCCGAATTTAATTTGTTTACAACTAATAATAGCAAGTTAGATGATTCACAGGAAAGAATTTTTAGCAAGTAATAAAATTATTCAACACTCCTTTCAGATGGAGGTTGCCTTGAGAAAGAAAACGTAGTTGGTGCAAAGAACCTCGCTCTTGTCAGTAAAAAAACTTCTATAGCGCTTGTCTAATACACAAGGCATCAACCATTGGCACACCAAACCAAGCTAAATCAGGTCAATATCCAGAAGATCAGTCCAATAAGACAGAGAAGCACCCTATGGTGGATAAGCAATTTGAAACAAGGTAAGTTTTAAGTTGATAATGAAATGACATAAGCGACCGAGCAGAACGAACACACATACGAAGAGAGTTCCAAACTCTAGATCCAAAACCGAAAATCTCTTGAATCAATCAATCAGACAGAATTTATATAGTGCCCCTCAGAGGTGTCCTGACCCAGGCCAAGTTCTAGATATGAAGTTGATGTAATACTATACATACTACTGAAATAAGTGAAATTTATATAGCACCTTTTAATCTTCACTGCGTCCAATGCTGTGTCAAAGTCCTCGGGTGTTACATCAATGTTGCCATTGAGGATCCAAGTGGATGAATCGAAGTTGCAGACGGAAGGATTCTGACGCTCAAAGGAGACCATGGCAGCTTTGTAGCATAATGCTAACAATTCAGCTGGGCTGAATTCTGTCATCAACAATAATTTTATATGTGTAATTCAATAAGTAAACAATGCAGTACTGTGCAAAACAATGCTATGCAATATAAAACATTATAAACTACAAAACAATAATAACGCCCTCCCTCCCCTCCTGCCTCTTTCTGTGCCTCTGTCTGCCTATCGCTCTTTAAACAGTTCCCATTAAACTTGTTTAGTTTTAAACATACGGTTCTCCACAGTTAATAATTTTAAATAAATTTTTGTCTGCTTTTTAGTTTAGTGGTGCGGCCCTCGGTTCAAGAATAATTTTATGATGGCCCACGGTGTCAAAAGTGTTGGACAGTAATCCCTTAGGTCGACATAACATCAAATCAAATCATTTTATTGCAACCTGAACAGAAAACATGACATTGACACGATGCATTAAGTAACATCGAAAGAAAAAATATAAAGGGAAACCCAGAAGGGATGTGTATCCCGCTAAATTAGGGCACCCAAAAACCTTTGTGTTTAACCTAAAAATAGTACTGGCCTGCATAAGACATATCCTCATATAATCACAATTAAAATATCTTTTTCTTATTTGTTTTTTATCATATTAAAAAGAGTGAGAGAGGGGACTCTCTCCTAAGCAATGTCATCGAGGGAAGAATGGAGGGGAGGAGGACAAGGGGAAGACCAAGACAGATGATGCTGGATTGGATGATGAGGGATACAGAAGACTTAAACAAGAGGCTCGACATCAAGAGTGGCGACATTGGATGTTTGAACCTGTCTGAAGGCAGAGAACCAGAAGAATCATATTAAAATTATGCATTTTGGCTTACCTTCCGTGCTCCTTGCAATCATCTTCCTATCCGCTCTTGTCAAACCCCAATTTTCCATGAATAATCTCAGCCATTGCAGGCGATCCTTTAAATTGCATTAACCATTCATTTGACGATTGTTAAATTCTAGATAATTTTAAGTTGAATGAATGAAATGTAGGAATGTAAGAATTTGTTCATCAGTTTAACCAATCCTAGAAAGCTCTCTAAGTTTAAGTGTAGGCCTAGAGAAAAATATATTATAGGCTAGGGCCTATTTTTTCTGATTTTGTCTGTTTCTAAAAGTAGTCAATTTTTTATGTGATAAAGACAGAACACGTGGTATGTTAAACATCTCAATAAACCCAACCGTTACCTCAACCTATGCTGTATCTGCATGTGGCTTGTCTATTATAGATATAGATAGAGTAATAGATAGAGTAGATGTTTACTTTATAGCTTGGAAGACCAATTTCCATCTGCATTTCTAAGCGACCGGGTCTTTTCAAGGCGTCACACAGCATTTCGACTTTATTCGTAGCAAACAGAATGAAGACAGAGTCTGTAGCTTTCATTCCATCTATCAGATATAGCAAAGTTTGCTGTATGCCCTCTTGTTCCAACAGTCCGTCAACTTCGTCCACAAACAGGACTGATGGTTTCAGAAGCTCGGCCTATTAGATCAAATCATTTCTAAGTCATACATACAATCCCTGTTGGATTTATCATTTATGGATCAGTTGGTCAAGTCATTCTGTTTATCAAGTAAGTAAGTACGTATATTCTTTATTAAGAAGCTCTAGCAAACGCACAGCGCTGTACAAGATAATACAGCATACAGCATATTATAGACTGTTTCAACTGCTGCGGACAGATTAATAGCCTGACTTTCTCGCTGGTCTCATATTTCCTCTTTCATGTTCGATCATCTTCATTGGCTTACTGCTCGGATTCAGCTTAAGGTTCTCACTTTAGTCCTTCAGTCCTATACAGGCTTAGCACCCAAGTACCTCTGTGACATTGTTCATTTGCCAGTTTCAGCTACTTCCCTCCGTCCATTGCGATCGCTTAATCGCCATGATCTTCTTGTACCACGAGCCAGGACCACTATGGCCAAAACTCGAGCCTTTTCTTGCATTGGTCCTGCTCTATGGAATCAACTCCCTCCAGTGACACGTGCCTCTTTATTAGCTGGTGGCCCAAGTGCCTCGTTCCGCTGTCTTAAAACCACTTTCTATTCACTAGGTCTTTCGCACTGGGAGTGCCTCTGATTAGCGAACCCTGTGAGAGGCGCTTTATAAACGTTTAGATACAATACAAATTACTTTGTATTACATATTACAATGAAACAATGTACCCAATTAATTTGTGACGATGTCTCTGTACTATAAATTTAAGAAAAAAGTTATGACAAATGAATATATAAAAGATATAAAAGATACAAAAAGGCTATTTGTATAGCATCCTGGCAAGGAAGCATTTCCGGGACAAGTTATCATACTTAGATAGCTCTTGGTTATGAGACGGTGGGTGCAGAGTAGCCAGTGTGTTTAATAGGTGGCAGCATTGGATGTAAAATATGGCATGGATTATAGAAACTACAAAATATTAGCAAAGAGACTAGCGTCAGCATTGCTACAGAATGCCTCAAATGAGGATGATGAAGGTAAGTAGCCCTGGCGCACCAGCCTCAGGACTATACCCTCCAGGGCCTCCCGCTCCTGCCCACTCGCAAAACCCCACCACACGGGCAAGTAAAAAAGCATCCTACCAACTGAAGTGGCACGTACCACATCAAACAAACAGTCCCCGAGAGCCCACGTGCTCTCAAAACCCGAAGTTGCCTTATTGGTCAGGTGTTTGATATGACTCAAGAACCCAAATTTTTCATTAAGGCCGACACCCAATTTAAAACTGGAGGTGGAGGTTAGTTATTCTGGCGGTCAGAGAATGGGCGCATTGCCGCTCCCTGGATTTTGCAAAGATTTTACCAAAATAAAATAAAATCTTTTGATTATAATGATTATTATAACAAGATTTTCAATGCAAACACACACTTAATTATTTAGGTAAGTCCTAGTTGTCGCGTGTTTTGTGTTCATGAATTGCTATGCAAACACATCATTTCGCTCCCCTGTAGAAAAATTTTGCCCCCTAAAAAATTCCTGTGGATACCCATAATTAGGATAACTTTAATTATACTGGTCAGCTGGTTATAACTTTTTACACTCATTCTTTGTTAAATCATTTATTCATTCATGCATTTGTTTGTTAATATCTTCTTTCTGAATAATATTTGAGAAAATTACCAAATGATGTAAGATTATTGTAAGTAGTTACCGCGTGAAACAACCTATGGAGATTACTCGTTACATCTCCGTCCAGCAGAACGGCCAATTTCACGTCAAAATAAGCAATCTTGCTTCCGGTGTATCTGTTACACTCTTGAAGTATTCCTTTTGCAATCCAAGTTTTCCCAGTACCTACAGTTAAATGCTAAACTGCATTATAATGCAATTGATTATTGAAAAGTTATTGTTAAATATAAAGACTAATATAAAAACGGCAATAGAAAAGTGTAGCCGATGTAACGTTCCTCTTAGGCCTGGGGCTGGATATTGCCCCCGTTACTTTTTATCAATCCCATTTTGATCACAAGCAAAGTATAAATCATTTTCATTTCAGCCATGTAGCATATTCAGTTCATTTGACTCGTTTTAAAGTTTCAATGTAATTACTCAGCAGCAGATTTATGTTGAACATGCATTCAAATACAGCCTGAATCACAAAACTATGTAACTTGAGATAACCCTACTTAGATGAAGACAGTCAATTGCCATGTCTTCAGTTTGGTTATCTCTCAAGCGAACGTCACTATTCACATCACTGAATTGAGATCATTACCCTCACAGTTCAAGACAACTGATTGTAATATCGGTAATTAGTAACTTTACATGATCAATCAGGAGACTGTTCTGCCAAATGTAGAACCTCCATCGTTCTCGGCAGTTAGCCTTCAACTGAACACATCTTCAGATTCTTTTGCACACGGAACTTTCACGCCTGGGATTCAACAGAGCCGATGAGCATCTTCCACATCGTTTTTGTCTTACCAGGAACCGTGAAATATCCCTGAACCCTAAATATTATGCCCTAAGATGCTGACAATTAACAGTTACTATTCATGAATCTAATTGCAAACTGGTTCGTGAATTTGGATTGTGCAAGGAATCCTACTTTTTGCACAAGCCGACAAAGCCATACATCATATTGATACTGTCTCTTATATTCTAGAACAGCAGTTTTCAAACTTTATTTTTTATTGTACCACCAGGTAACAAAATCGAATGTTGGCATACCACCAGCAAAGGTCAGATCAAAAACAACAGGCAAGCGCAAAGTCTATTTGCATTTAGCATAAGACCATTTATTTAGCATAAGAGACAAATTAACAATTAATAAATAATTTTAAGAATGTAATCTTTTTGGTTTTTTCGTGTACCACTTAGACACACATGGTGTACCACTAGTAGTACGCATACCACCATTTGAAAACCTCTGAAGGTCACGAATGAAGTTATAACATAGATTGAATTACCTGGTGGGCCAGACAGAATGGCCCCTTTGATGGGCTTCAGATGTTTGGACTGGAAGAGCGCAGGGCACATCAGAGGATATCTGATGACTTTTGTTAGGTCATGTATGGCAGAATCAAGCTTATCTATTGTAGTCGCCATGAACGGAATCTGCATACAAAGAGAACATCGAATTTAATTGCATTATGAATTATTATTGTTATTATTAATTAGTAACTTCTATAGCGCCAGTGTTTAATGCAGAAGGATGTACTTTACTGTGGTGTTTATTTGGAAATGAATTCATACAGACATGCTAATCTTGGTCAAACTGACAAACTGGGGTCAACTTCACCAGCTGATATTGCAACTGAACAAACAAGACTCATCAGTGTTCGTACTGTATCTGATGATACAAGAAACATACTTAGTTGCTGTCCATCACGTGGTATAAAGCACTTGATAATTTCTTGTGCCTGCTGTCTTATAGGCTGCAGAAAAGCTTCTTTCTTGACCCTCTGTTGCTTCAAGAACATCAGTTTTTGGAACAAAGAAATATTTCATGCCTCTGATGTTTGTCTGGGCTCACTGATACAGTTGCTGTGGCATCAAAATATGGTTGGTCCTGACAGCCTGCAAACTTGCTTGTTAAGAATGCCACTCTCACTCCTGGACACAATGTTGACTCCATAATCTGCTTGTTCCCACTGCTTGAAAGTAATTGTGTCTTCGTCATCCATGTCTGCCTCTGATTATCGAACATTGTGAGAGGCACTTTATAAATGTTCAGATACAATACAATACAATACAGTACAATACAATACAGTACAATAAAATGTCTGTTTCTGAGAACGATGCCAGAAAGTCACAAGGCCCTTCACTCCAGGACATGCATCACACCGGTTGATCATACAGTTGCAAGAGTGGATATCACAAACCACTTTTGCCATGAGTTCCTTGGATAATACCATCAACTTAACATTTTGATGAATGGCACACACACAAACTAAATGAGCGCCTTTAGATCCAACTGTGACACACACTTCGGGTCAGAGTTCATTCTGCCACAGTTCTTTCAATGGTCCAGTTCTGAGGAGCCAGTGTAAAAATTATGTTTATTTTTCTTCAATTCCGTGCAGGACATTTTTGTCAAGCTGTTCTAAATCTTTGCATCATTGGCATGGACATTCTGCACTTGTGCTAAAACTGTCTTGTTTGGCCGTGCTGGAGTCGGGAGCACCTCTGAGTAGCCCCCTTGAAGAGGTGCTATATAAATACGCAAATGAATGAATGAATGAATGACAGTTCACTGGGTGGAACACACAGACAAGCCAAAACATGAGGAACTGCTGCTTCGTTTCCTTCTTCTGCTTTTATCTTTGCATAGCCGACTATCTCAGCTGCTAAAGTTCTTTTCTTGATTTTAATGGAGAAAAGTCAAAGTTTTGTTCACAGTCTCAACTTTAGCCTCCACCATACTTGACAGCACTTATTGATCTTCTTTTGAGGTACTTGCTTCTAAGTACACAACTCCATTTCAGAATCTGATTCTTCACCTTTAGCATCAGCCTGCTTTCAACAAAGATGGCACAACTTTTGGCCTGGATGAACATTATTTCCTGAAAGCTTGTTGACTTTGTCTGCAGTTGTGATGTCCAACAGGTCTCAGAGATTTCTTTTGACTGGAGCCAGTTTGTAATTTAAAAGGATCACATGACTTCTGAAGAAAAAAAGTATCGCTGTAAATATATCTGCTCATGGTGATGATGACAGACATAAAGTCGTTTCAGGAACTGGATTTACCAAACGGTTTCTTCGCAGAAACAGATACCCTTCATCGTTGGTCAATTCAGATAGTCTCTTAAGCCCAATTCTCTTTGTGTAAATAGTTTTATGACATTCCTGGGATTGGTTACAGCTTATTCCAATGCTATGGCTCGCAATGACTACTAAAAATGTCCACAGTAACTCAATTGAATAAAAACTGAAAACATAGGACCAATATCGCTGAAATGCCAGACTAGATCATTTTTGAAATTTATCAGACATTCAAGACTATTTTTATCTAGAAATAAATTTTAAAAATACACCACAAGTGCTTCAGTTTTATACTGTATATACCATAAATGCTTCAGTTCCATACTGTGATTGATAATATTTAAAACCAACTTAAAGCGATAAACAAATTATCATCTACTAAACAATCTGTTCAAAATGGCTGACTGATCACAATGTCATGTCCTGTTTTAAAAACCATAGATAAAAACTAATAGCACAGAGAGAAATATTAAATCAAGACCTACTCAAAGCATCTTGAGCTAGGTTAATGAATAGCAAACATTTCTAGTCAATTTGATTGCAGACTTTAATTTGAATACCTTTCCAGGTATATAAACAAGAGAAACTTTTAAATAGATACACAAAACAGTGACAAATGATTAATCACATAAATTACAGCTAAGAATAGACATGCACTCATCACCAGATGTAATGAGGTAATGAAGGTAATGAAGGAAGGCATGGTTGAGTACCTACCACAGGACCATTCTGAGCAGGAGGATTCACGGATGGCTGGGACATCCTCTGCAAAATTTCTACACCTGACATATTCCCTGGGTACATATCTTCATCACCAAACTGAAAAATTCTTCCCTTCGAATCCATATCCCTGATAGAAGACGTATAGAAACAAACCTTACAGTTATCATAAATGATTATAATAGGCCTAATGATGGAATGTTCAGTATAATTTGTTGACTTTTGGGGGGATTTTCTATAGTTTAGCTTTGTTGGATTTGGTTAGGACAGAGTATATTGAAATTATCCCTGTGACAGTAGAAACTGCAATCTGGCAACCTACAGAAAGAACTCTCTAGAGGAAACTAGGATAATTATAATTTAAATATATCCATCAGTCAATTAGGTCAACAGTCAGATTTCACACACACACAAATTAAATTTGTCTTAATTATTTCGTAATTTAAGACTGTAGATAGATAAGTCTAGAACAAAAGCACTGAGAAAAACAGAACAACTTCAAAAAGTTATAACTTGAAACTAATTTATATTATTATTGAAATGGAAAAATTCTAATGGCATGTTACAATCAGTCTGGTTGTCAAGACCTTAAACCTCAAGACCAAGACCAAGACTTTGAACCTCGAGACCAAGACCAGACTTTGAACCTCAAGACCAAGACCAAGACCAAGACTTTGAACCTCAAGACTTTGAACCTCAAGACCAAGACCGAGACCAAGATCGAAAAAATCACATTCAGCCCAAGACTTCTTTTCTTACAAAAACATTGTAAAGGTGGACTACTCACTATTTTAATTAAAATGTGAGTCTTTTATTTTATTCAGACAAATTAACTTTAAATGCAGACTGCAGAGAATTCCAAATTAGTATTTACAAAAGTCCTTCAAGCAAAATGTTATTCCAAATGCCTATTGTATTTAATAAAAACCAATTTGCTCAGAATTTTCTGACCAGACGTGCCTTGTGGGGCCTCATAAAAATTCCGCCATGTGAAAAAATAAGTTCTACAGGTGCTGAAGTCGCTGGTACACACAGTAGCTTTTCAAGCACTGGATGTAAATGTACAAATCGTGAGCCTTTTTGAAATCCTCCCATGACTTCAGAAAAAGTGTCGGCAGGGCTTCCAGACACAGCATAACTTAGTTGCTGCTGCCGAAGGGTTTTCCTGACCAACAAGACTTGCATCCGTCCATAGGTATTTGTCGTAGGCTATGATGCAAACAAGCTTGATAAATTTTAAATTCTTGAGTTTTGTTGAATGACTGTTCATATTGACAGCCGGTTTTGGTCTTGCGAGACCAAGACCAAGACTTTGAACTTCAAGACCAAGACCAAGACTTTGAACCTCAAGACCAAGACTTTTGGTCTCAAGACCAAGACTTTTAAGAACGAACTCGAGTGCACTCGAGACCAAGACCTTGGTCTCGAGGACAACAAGTCTGGTTACAGTGCTACAAAATACCATGTTCTCTCCAGTATCAATTCTTAATTCTTTTGTTTTATAATTATGAAGTCCATATGTTACAATTATTCACAACTAACTGGCTTCTCTCTCAGCTTCTCTGGTATTTTAAAACATTGCAAATTTCTTTTTGCAAAGGCTGTTGCAAATGATGAAATCATTGCAGATTTTTCAACCAATAAGCTAGCAGTTTCTTCCCTGTAAGAAATATAGTAGGCCTATAGAGTTATAGACAAGTGTGTCGATCGTTGATGGTCGACCTTAGATGATTCTTCAGCCGACGCAAGGATGAAAAACTGCTTTCTGGCAAGTTTCTGCAGTACATAATTATGTAGCCACTGGCAAAAAGTTTATTGAGATTAAAATATAACAAGGACGTTATATTATTTTAAAGATAAGTAATGAAAAATTGCCAATAGAAAAATAATCTCTTAAAAGGCGCTCTTTGCTGACTGATTTCTGGTGGTGTACAGGCATATTTGGGCCTCGCATAGCCTATTTCTGGTGGTGGTGCGCACTCACGGGCCTCGCAAATCGGCGCCAATTCTTATTGTACTTGGATTCAGAACGCTGTTGGGCACTGAACGTTCTAGGTAGCAGTTACGAAGCCCAGTACGGTTCTGTGCGTTCTATCGTCTCTTTAATTTTATTCATGTCTAAACTTAAGATTCGTCTGTTTAAAAAGCTTACCTTCAGTTTCTTGTAAAAGCAATAAACACTACGCTGCAGGGTGGTTTTAATAATACAATTTTTCCCAAATTACAACGCTACACGATCTCCTTGAAGCACGTAACCGGAAACAGATTTCGTCACAAGATTTGCTTTTTGACATCATGCATCAAAATTATTATGAAGTAATTAGCTATTTCTATTGCGCTGGTACAGGCCTGGATTAAACACGGTTCCAGCGGGTCCACCGTCCACAGACCCAGGCCTACTAAACATTTCACAAACACAGGGCAGTGATGGGCACTATAGTATTTTGAAAATAGTTTTCTATTGTCAAAATAGAAAATACTATTTTATTTTGTATTTTCAAAATGCTTTTTAAAAGGATTTTGTAAAAGTACTTTCAAAATAGTTTTAAAGAGTATTTTGGAGAATTCAAAATACTTTTACAAAATACTTTTCCAAAATACTTTTCTAAATTCCTTTAAAAATATAAAGTAATAATCTTCTGGTCACACCATTTACTTTTTGTGCATCGGGATATTATTATATATTCATTCAGGCAGCGTTTCACTTGTCGAATTCGGCGAAGGTGGAAATAGCATGCTCTGGCAATAAAAGAAATGTGATGAGTCGTGTTAAGATTGTAGCCTAGTCTAACATAACACCGAGGTCGCGGACCACGTCGGAGGATGGAATAGAACAGTTGGAGTCGAGGTCAAGGGTTTTGATTAGTTTTCCGTCATCCGAACTGTTTCGACGGTCAAACCAGATGAGTTCTGTTTTAGTGGCATTCAGCTTCAGGCGCATGATGCACACCAGGACTGAATATCACGGACATGGGCGGCGATCCGGGGGAGGGGACAAGACCCCACCTTTAAGAATGGGGGGGACACACCATACATTTGTCCCCCACGTTTAGAAGAAACACGAAAAAGAGATCAACAGTCTGCCGCATTGACTATTGCAATTCATTGTTTGCTGGGCTCCCTAAAGCGCGCCTTTCATCTCTGCAGTCTGCTCTGAGCGCGGCTGCCAGGCTCATTGCCCGTTTTCCTCGCTTCTCTCACATAACTACCTTTATGACCGATGTACTTCACTGGCTTCCTGTTGCTTCCCGCATCCAATACTAGGTTCTTCTCCTGGTCTCTAGGACTCAACTGGGAAAAGCTCCTAAATACCTCTGTGACCTAATGCACAAACCTCTATCTGCTCTCTCTTCCCGCCCTCTTCGGTCTGCTGACCGCCTTGATCTATTTGTCCCTCGCGCAAGGACTTCGATGGCTCAGCATCGTGCTTTTGCCATCCTTTGCCCTTCCCTATGGAATGACCTGCCCCCTCTCTCCGTAGCAAGATACTACTTGGGATCTCGCCCTCTTCTCTCCGCTGCCTAAAGACCTTTTTCCCTCGGGGCTGACACGCTGGGAGCGCCTCTGAATAGTCTATGCTGTGAGAGGCGCTTTATAAAAAATCATATAAGATAAGATAAGATAAAATAAGTCACGCGCGAATTTTTTTTACCTTTAGGCCTATTCAAAACTCTTTTTTGACCAGAACAGTTCTAAATTGTCCCCCGCCCCCCACATGTCAAACAAGATCGACTCCAGTGATCACGGACGCATGCCGCGATTTTAATTTTGATATTACCAATGTTCTTTCCAGAGAGCATTATGCAGTCTTGTTGTCCTCGAGACCAAGGTCTTGGTCTCGAGTGCACTCGAGTTCGTTTTTAAAAGTCTTGATCTTGGTCTTGGTCATGAGACCAAAGGTCTTGGTCTTGGTCTTGGTCTTGAGGTTCAAGGTCTTGGTCGTGGTCTTGGTCTTGAGGTTCAAAGTCTTGGTCTTGGTTTTGCAAGACCAAGACCAAGACTTTTGTCAATATGAACAGTCATTAATTTTAGCAAACGGCAAGAATTTTAAAATTTTATCCAATAATTACTTATACAGTTATTGCTTTAGTATTCACACGGTGTGAATGAGGCTTCACTGTTGTTTTGGACAATTATTTTGACTTCCGGTTATTTATGCTTTGAAAAGAGACTCATGATTAATTTGTACATTTACTCATGATTAATTTGTACATTTACATCCGGTTCTTGAAAAGCTGCTTTGTGTGTTAGCGATTTCAGCACTTGTAGACCGTGTTTTTTCACATGGCAGAATTTTTATGAGGCCCCACAGGTCACGTCTTGGTCAGAAAATTCTGAGCAAATTGGTTTTTATAAAATTCAACAGGTATTTGGAATAACATTTCGCATGATGGACTTTTGTAAATACGAATTCGGAATTCTCTGCAGTCTCCATTTAGAGTTGTTTTGCTTGAATAAAAGAAAAAACTCATGTTTTCATTAAAATAACGAGTAGTCCGACTGGACAATTTTTAGTAAGGAATAGAAGTCTGGATACGACTGTGATTTTTGTGGGTCTTGGTCTCGGTCTTGGTCTTGAGGTTCAAGGTCTTGGTCTTGGTCTTGGTCTTGAGGTTTAAACATAGTCGTAGTTTGTGGGGGGTACGAGGGCTACCCGTACCCCCACTTTTTGGACTGGGGGTACCGTATCCACCACTTTTTAAACAACGCCAATGAATATTTTATTATTGTGCCTTCCCAGAGCTGCGAAAAGCAAAAGTGGAGAAGAAATTGGTACCCCCCACTTTTAGACCAAAGTTACGCCCCTGGGTGTATACTGTATAGAATAAAGAGTAGTGAACCGAGAATGGATCCTTGGAAACACCGAAGAGGACAGAAAAAAATTTCGGTGAGCACCCACCGAGTTTGACACTGTGATATCTCCAAAGGCGTAATTTTGGTCTAAAAAGTGGGGGGTACCAATTTCTTACATACACGAAGCAAAGCGGAGACTGCGATCTCTGGGAAGGCACAATAATAAAATATTGATTGGCATCGTTAAAAAAGTGGGGGTACGGTACCCCCAGTTCAAAAAGTGGGGGGCACGAGTACCCCTCGTACCCCCCACAAATTACGCCTATGGATATCTCAAGGAAAGGAACGAGGCAATCAATTGAATTGCTAAGGCAGTTACACAAAACTGTATGCCACCTTAAAAATGTTTAATATTATTTTAGTTTTCAAGTGTTACATCGTTAACATGTAATGACTGAAATATGTTTACACACGCTAGAGTCACTGCAAATAAACAACGATAGTCACTTGCAAATGGACAGCCAAGACAGTTATGAGATTTGTGACCGTTAGGCCGTTAGTGTTCCCCACAACAGTTTACTATGAGCAGTGGCGTAACCAGGGCTGTAGTTTTTAAAATTAAAGGTGAGTACACGCTATCGGTTAGTTTTCCTAAACAAATTAGAGGTGAGTATACGCTACAGTATTTTGTGAGTATACGCTATGTATGTTAACATAAATAAATAAAAATACTTTGTGAGGCGAGTATACGGTCTCTAGAGGTGAGTACACGCTGTATACCCGCGTATACCCTCGACTACACGCCTGGGCGTAACAGTCGAAACGTAACCCTGGCAGCAGACCAACTCAACATTAATCATAATTATGATAATTTTAAGTAGGAATTGTAGAGGTCATTTTTATTAATTCGAAAGTGGTAAGTCATCAACTATTATTATAATGTTACTAGTGTATTTCCCCGTCATAATTATGACGGCAGTGTATATCGTTGGTCGTTGATCGCCGTCGTCAAGGCCGTCGTCAAGACCGCCGTCGTCAAGACGGCAGTACTGACGTCACAAACGGTTTCACAATAGAACAGAAGCCGTTTGTGACGTAGCCTCCTACGACGGACAAATTGGCATATAAGGAAAATGTATGTATAGATTGTGTTGTGTTCTAAGGCGGATGATGCTCTCTTTGCTGCAATCCTTCGGAAACCAGTGCATGTCCTCCATGATTTGCTCCCTCCAATACGATTATCCGGATACTCTCTTTGGCCTCGCTCGCATAATCGTGAGATACCGCGATGTGATCATCTGACAGGGAAGGGTTACATTACCAGGTTATTGTATAAATGAAGAGAAAACAATTATACTTATTTACTTATTTTACAATTTTTATTTCGATTTATTACTTCTATGTTTTATATTCAATGCTTCTAACTACTGTCCCATTGTGCGTTTGCTAATGGTGTAATAAAGAATATACTTACTTACTTACTTCTTAATTATAGGCCTGAAGACCGGGTATGATTTGCGCCCTCGTTCTCATAATCTGGTTCTCCCTAGATTTGACTCCCTTACCCGACGAGGTTTCCTGGGTAGGATGATGTACAGTTAGGCTCTATTGCTTTTATTTCATTTATAATCTAACGTCATTATTACTGTTATATTTTTCTTTCGTCTTTGTGTAAAATTGTATGTAAAGCGCTGTGCGTTTGCTAGCGTTTAATAAAGAATATACTTACTTACTTACTTACTTTTAATAATTCACTGACTATGGCATTCAACATTTTGCTACTAGGTAAAAAATATTCACATTGTTACATTAGAAACTTAACAATACGCAAACTGTAGGCCTAATCAATCTGCAGCATTAAGACCATCTGGTTGAAAAAATCCAAGAAAACGTTCGTTAATGCTTTTTGTATATTAATTTTATCAAAATATCGTAACACTACGGTAGGCCTACAGATATCGACGTTTGTTCAGTTTCACTAATACAGAGTTTTTCAAACTGTGGTCCGCGGACCCCTGGGGGTCCGCGAAGGATATGGCGGGGGTCCGCGAGAGCGTTCTGAAATAATGTGATGCTTAACACTGTATGGTTTTATCATTAACAGCCCGTTTTTTTTTCAAATTCATACGCTACTTATAGTGTGCCTGTAACTGTATGATCCACAAGGATCCAATTGGGTATTCGATCACACCAGTTTTGTGATGCTGCTGATAGTTATTCTTTGCGTACTAGGGCCTACAGTGACGTAAATACGATGTAGGCTTGTGGTCACGTTACATTTCTATCCTAATAACACGTGTCTTTTTCTTATAAAATTTAATATAGGGCCTATAATTTCTGCTAATCGACTGCCAATCATTTCTGCACCCAATGTAAGCGCGATGTATTTGAAGCCTTCATCAGAAGTAGGCCTACAACTAGATTTCATTTAAAAAAGTTTAAGATATTCACAAAACAAACTTTGAAAGTCTACAAGTGTTTCATTTGGAAAATCAACACTGAATATGATATGACTCTAGCCTGATTGTTTTTTCCATGGAAGAAACACCGAAGCTCTAGCTTGGACTCTAGGCTAGTTGTTTTTACATAAACGCTATATTTTCTTCTAATTGTAGGCCTAACTCTGGACTGACTTGGGTTTTCTGAAAAACAAGTATTACCAGATATACCGTAGTTAGCTAAACATAATGTCAAAAAATGGACTATAGGGCCTAGTGGTTCCTCCAGTGAAGGCTTCATTTGCAATATGCTGGTCTATTTCCGGATTGTGTACTCTGGACTTGTAGAATTAGAAATTTGTGGAATTCGCCTAGTTTTAGCATTTGATGAACGATAATACAGAGATTTGCAAAGCATATCCCTATTTCGTTCACGTTCGCTGTTATATGCTAACTATATAATTTTGCTGTTTGTATTATGGATAACTTTCTGAAACGTAAGAAAACAGTGCTTAGGCCTATCCAAACTAGCACCAATTACGGACAGTTTTTGCAAAGCAAAGCAAGTACATCCCTCTCGCTGACATTATTGGCTTTTGGCGAAACCGATGTTATTCATTTCTTTTAAAAATGACTGTATTCCATAGTTATTGCAGGGAGTTAATAACAATTTATTTAGTGTTACTTTTTATATTATAATAGTCCTCAGCGTCATAAATAAGCAAGCGTGTATTGTGGAAATAGTCTGTCTGCCTGTTATTTTTATTAAATTTTAAGGATAGGGGCCTAAATTTTGCTTTGTAAATACTGGGGTCCGCGAGCTATGACTAGAAAAAATAGGGGTCCCTGGTCCAAAAAGTTTGAAAACCTCTGCACTAATATCTTTTGTATCGTCTAATAAAAGTGAGAACATACTCACTTCTTTGACAAATGCTCAATAGTTGAGTTGTGAAGAGTTCATCCGTGCTTTTCACCTGTTGCGGCTGCTAGTCAGAAAATCCTGTAGGTTCAGCAAACGGTGAACTTTCTTTGATCCATTAACGACAGCAACAGCAGCTGTACATGCAGCATCCTGCTGAACAGAATATTCCAAACATGGGAATTCCGCAAAAAAAGAACTTTGCAAACGACGGTTTACCGATTTCGTCACTAAAAATATTTCCATATGTATAGGCCTAATATTAGGCCTATATGTAATTTAGGTTGAACCAGGCTATGTAGTTCAAGGCCCGTAGCCAGTATGAGGCAAGACGTTCGCCTTGCCCAAGGGCCGGGCCTGAGTGCCCCGTCGTAATTCCCAAGATGAGGCAAGACGAGACATGAGAATTAAAATATCGTGTAAAGAGTAATTAGCAAGCTTATTTCATTACCTTGGCTTCCTTCTTCTCCAAGTGCATGCCTGAAATAAATAATTAGTGAGTTACTTCTGCTGACTATATTCCGTGATCGATCGAGTCGAACTGCTACGATCTACTTGACTCGGCCGACGATCGACTCGATCGACTTTGTCGACTAGTCGACCCCTCGTCGACTCGATCGACTTTGCAAAATAAACGATCGACTTGTTCGACTTGGTCGACTTGGACTGTATCTCTTGGCCAGGGGCTCGAGAGCCATGGCGCCAAAGGTGTCGATGCTCACACAAGTTTTGGTTCTGTGACGCCGAGGCCGGAGGATGCTCACACAACTTTTGGCTGGCGCTTTGTATATGATGCTTTCTGAAGTAGTTATTGACTTATTGTTCAATAGACGCATTTCATTTAATGAATATGTAGCATAATAATAATTTTCCACTGACTGTAAAAATGACAAAATATTCTTCTTGGTTATATCGGTAATAAGTATAGTTCTATCCATCTTAGGTCTGTACTTGGCTGAGGTTAGCTCGCTATCTTACTGACCGGACGCAAAGGCTGATCATGAGTGCCTCAAGAACGTCCTGTGTTGGGATTAACTTTGGAGTCCCCCAGGGTTCTGTTCTTGGTCCTATTATTTGCATTCTTTTTACCTCTGGCATCCACTCTCTCTTCTCTAAGCATCTTGCATCTGGCCATCTCTATGGTGACGATGTCCAAACTTAATATGTACATGGTCCCCCAGCTGTCCAACCATGGGCGGCGATCTAGGGGGGACGGGGGCGACATGTCCCCCCACCTTTAAGAGTGGGGGACACTCCATGCATTTCCCCCCCCCCCACATTTTTAAGAAACACCAAAAGGCGGAGAAATGTAATTGCGCGTGAGGGTTTTCGAGGTAAAAATTAATTTGTTTAGCAGAAGTGTCCCCCCCCCCCATTATGAGAAAGAAGAAGGAATTCGTCAAAATAGTTAAAATAGTTTTTCAGAAAAAGAAAAGGGTTATTGCTGGGAGACACGGGAAAAAGTTGTAAAACGTGGCGAAAGACTAAGGTCATCAACTTTTTTCGGAGATGAAAGCGAAAATTTTTCGGAGATGAAATGGCAGAAATTTTTTTTGGGTGGACAAGATTTTCCAAAACCGGTCGTCGACGAGATCGTGGCCGAATTTGTCCCCCCCCCCACCTCTCAGACAAGATCGCCGCCACTGCAAACATGCATATTTTTATCAATTGTAAACTGTACGAATGTATCTCTGTATATTAGGGTGGCCCTTATATTTCATTTTCAAAATTTGTAACTCTTAACCTTTCAGATGGTTTCATTTCAGTAAAAACATTTCATGTAAACTATAAAGCAGATCGATCTGTTTTTAGAGGTGGCTCACGGGGGCCAACACTCCTCACTAGCAGAAACACTCGATCAAAAATAAAGACAAATGCAGTTCAACAACATGTTTCCAGATGCTTCAAAGTATGATTGAATAATCGCTTAAATGATAGGGGCCTACACATGCCAATATCTCCAAAACTTTCCTTTGATTCCTTTGCATACAAGTTCACTTTAAGCATGTCACAAAATAGCTTCTACAATTAATCCAATTGACAGTTTACTCCAACGAATTGCCTCTACCATCAATTGATTCTCCCAACACCCACCTTAATTTCTCATGCATCGTGTGGATGCATCGTACAAGTGGTGATGGTTACTGGCTGCGGGCTGGTTTCTTCGAACTGAAGTCATTTCTTTAGGCTGGCTTCCTCTAACAGAAGACTGGTTTCCCTTCTTTTTCTGAAAGTCTTTTGTAGGCAATCTGTATAGAAGAGTAGGTCTATTTTAGTTGATTGTAATGAAAGATTGAAGGAATGAATGAACAAACGAATGGAATAAAAAAATGAATCCCCCTCACCACCATACACATCCTCTACCTCAACATTATCTAACGAAATCAGATCTGGCCAACATTATCCCAGTAGGTACACACGGAGTATAACTTAATGGCCGACTAGCAATACCGTTGCTATGATATGAATTAGATTGTGCTAAATTCATATTACATAGGCTACTTGATTGTTTGAGATTAAGCTGCATAATTATGAAAGCATGCATGACCCCCAGGCCCGCCGAGAGGGGGTGCATGGGGGAAATGCCCAGGGGCCCGGCGACTTTTTAGGGGCCCGGGCCGGGCCCGCAATCAACTTAATATGAAAAATATTATATTCAGTTATACAAAGTTTTATATTTATGCCTTTTTAAATATATTGCCCCGGCTCCTCAATTATTGGGGAACGTGCCCCGTCTCTCCCCCCCCCAGAGTCTACGCCTATGCTGTGAGTTATCCGTCGATCCGTCTCTCACTACCATTATCCATGCATTCATCTGTTGCCGCATTGATTCTTGTAAATCTTTACTGGTAGGCCTTCCGAAAGTCCGTCTTTCTGCCCTTCAATCGGTAGGCCAACTTAATGCGGCTGCCCGCCTCATTGCTTATCGTTCTCGATTCTCGTCTACAATCAGTTGAAACTTCAAGCATCTGAATAAAATCATAGTTCAATTTGATAGTTGTATATAATATATATAAATATAATATTGTACGGTCGTACACGCACTTTTATTATTTCAATTTGTGTTTTTTTTCGTACGGCCGTACGATATTATATTTATATAAAGCCTAAAGAGAGTTTAGAGGTCCATAACTGCTCTGCCTAGGGGCCCGTGACTGCTCTGTATAGGGGCCCACGACTGCTCTGCCTAGGGGCCCGTGACTGCTCTCAGTGCTCTGCCTAGGGGCCCAGAATTTCTGTCGGCGGCCCTGATGACCCCTGAAAGTAGGCCTAATTAATCGATTGATTGATCATTTAGAGGAAAATTCTTACGTCTGGCTTCGACTTTCCAGTTTTTCTGAAACGATGATTTTCGATGAATTTTCTGCTTGAGATGATATTAGCACGAATCAGTCAGTCATTGCTTGTTCTGTGCTTTAACGTAGCACACTTCTGCAGTAGATCATCCGATTTCTGGCTCTTTTCGTCGAAGATTTTCTCTTCGGAACGACCCTAATTCCTTCCCATCGCTGCAAACCCGCCATTCCAAATGAAATGAACTTCGGTTTATGCCCCGCTTGTATCCATAACTCGCAACAATCGGTGGAGGATGACGTCATCTCAACTAAGATATGACGTCATTGTAACAAAAGATGACGGAATTGCAACACTCGCAACACTGATGTGTATTAATAAGCAAAGCCATAGACGTCTTGTAATTGTATTGTATTGTATTGTATTATATTGTATTGTATTGTATCTAGAAATTTATAAAGCGCCTCTCGCAGAATAGCTATTCAGAGGCGCTCTCAGCACAGAAGCCCCGGGGAAACAGAAATGCCTTTAGGGAACACAAGACCGATGAGGAAACGTTTAGTTTGGCCCCTGAGCAGAGGGGAAGGTCATTCCAGATCGTGGGACCCACTACAGCAAACGCCCGATGCTGGGCCAAGGCAGTTTTAGCCCTGGGAACAAAAAGATCAAGCCGATTCACAGAGTGCAATGAGCGAGAAGATGCAGATAGCGGCTTTCGCAGAGAGTTCGAGAGTTATAGGCCTATCGGGGCAGTAGGCCTACCGTGCTGAGATTTAGAGACAAGGAAAAGGATCTTATAAAGGATGCTCGCAGCAATAGGGATCGAGCCAGTATAAGATACAGTGGCGGCGCCACGATTTGAAAAGTAGGACGGCAAATTAGAGGGTCTGGGTAAAAGTGTATGGCAAAATTATGTTTTTGCCGTAAAACCTTAAACATTGCAGCAAACATAGGCGACGTACGCCGCCACTGATAAGATGTCTATGAGCAAAGCTGACGTTTTCAACCACCAAGAAGAGATCAAATTTACTGAGTATACGCCAACTGTATCATTCATATTGCACATGGTTTCTTTGACCAATGTGGTTATGGTAATCGTTTTTTACTTGCTTTGTTGCTGGACACAAAATCATACAAAATGTCTGGTAGAATCCAATGTAATGTTAATCGCTGAAAATTCTAGACACGACATAAAAACTGGGTCACGATACCAGCCTCTTACCGGGTTTAGTGAAATCATGATAGGCCTAGCCATAGCTGTTTCGCCTCTCTGGAGCAAATTCCCGCCATTACTACGCCAAATATTTATCTGATCCATCTACGAGCTCATCAAAACCTCACCTCTTGCCATCTCTCCACAGGTCTTTCACTCAAAATCGGAAGACATTGCTCTTTCACAAATCATGTCCTGACCGGCATAGGTGTGATTTGTGGGGGTACGAAGGGTAACCGTACCCCTAATTTTTGGACTGGGGATATCGTACCCCCAATTTTTGAACAATGCCAATCAATATTTTATTATTGTGCCTTCCCAGAGATCGCAGTCTCAGCCTTGCTTCGTGTATGTAAGAAATTGATACCCCCACTTTTTAGACCAAAGTTCAGGGCCGAATTAAGACTAGTGCGGGCCCGGGTGCTGTGACTGGCAAATTTCATCACAGAAAAATTTGATGACCTATTTTTGGGAATTTTTGATGACTTTCTGGGGAATTCTTCTTACACAAAGTTTTATGACCTTTTTTTGGAATTTTGATTACCTTTTTTTGAGAATTTGTTCTTACTACATCGGCCCTTATTGCAATTTTACACCAAATCTGCAGTTTATTACTTACTGAACCTTCTGTAAATCTTGTTGCTCTTGATTTTTCTAAAGCTTTTGACTCTGTTCGACATGTTGCACTAGCTCAAAAACTTTCTCGACTTAACATTCCTGACAATATCTATAACTGGATTATTGATTTCCTTGAACAAAGGTCCCACATTACTAGGTTTGCTGGTAAATTATCTTTACTAAGGATAATAAATGTTAGTTTTGTTCAAGGATCAGGATTTGGACCTATTGCTTTTATAGTTAATGCCTCTGATCTTCACCCTATATATGCTCAGAACTTGATGAGTAAATATGCTGATGATACGTACCTCATTATTGGTGCCTCAATGAGGCATACTTTACTTCAAGAATTAGATTCTGTTGCTTTGTGGGCATCACAACATAATCTTAAGCTTAATACTTAAAAATCTTGTGAAATGATTTTTACTCGACGCTCTTCGGGTTTTGTTCTCCCACCTCTGCTACCAGATATCACTCGAGTTTCTTCTATGATTATCCTTGGTGTTAATATTAGGGCCTACTAATGACTTAAAGTCAACTTCTCATATTAATAATATCATTAGTACATGCTCTGGTTCCTTACAAGCACTTAGAGTACTTAGACTTCATGGCTTATCTAATGCTTCCTTACATGAAGTTGCTAGAGCTACTACTGTTGCTAGACTTTTGTATGCTTGGTGGGATTCGCCTCGTCTGCCGATCGAGCTAAGATTGATCGCCTAATTCGTAAAATGAAGCGGTTGGGTTTCCTAGACCAAGATTTTCCATCGATTGACATTCTTGTTAAGAGAGCTGATCAAAGACTATTTCGATGCATTAAATTCAACCCCTTTCATGTTCTATTTTCACTATTCCCCCTTTTTTGACCAGATCAGTTCACGGCGATAAATTTGTTTACCTCTTTTTTGACCAGATCAGTTCAAAACTCTTTTTGACCAGATCAGTTCAAAACTCTTTTTGACCAGATCAGTTCAAAAATGTCCCCCTCACCTGTCAAACAAGATCGCCGCCACTGTGTCCAACTTCTTGTTTACTCCCTTTCTCAAGATCTTCGCTCTGGGATGTTCTGTTATCGGTTGAACCTAGACTCCTTTAAAACCCAACTCCTTTGGTATGGTACAAAGCAGCAATTATCTAAACTCGATTTCTCACTTCTCTCAGTTCACTTTCCGACCTTCTCATACTCTACGAATGTCTGCGACCTGGGGTCAACTTATAGACAGTTCACTAACCTTTGCTTCTTACCTCTCCTTACTTACTCGCACTTGCTACTACCACTTGAGGAGACTGCGAGCCACTGGCGTAAACTTGTCCAAAATCCTGGGGGAGCATGAAGTCTGGACCAGAGGTGCAAAAAAACAAGTTTATTCCAAGATGAAAAGTTGTTTTGTTGTTGTTTTTTCGTTTTTCTTTAGTTTTTATGGTTTTTGTTGTTTTGGGTTGTTTTAAGATTTTCGGATTTCGAATCATAAAAATCATGAAAAATTGCATGAATAAGAGCTCCAACTCAGTTTAAGCCTAATTCAGTTGCGATTTCCGAAAATTAAAAAAATCATTAAATCAATGTAATTAAAATAACTTCTACAAAAATAAGAAATTTAAAAAATTGTGGTTTTCTTTTTCTTTTGTCTTTGTTTAAAACCAAAAAAGGAAAAACTTCTTTGACATCTGGTCTGGACAGTCAGCAGAGGCGTCCGGTGTTACGTTAATGCGTATGAAATGGAGCGTTATGACATCAAGTTCCACCTCCCTGTACGCGCTCAGAGTTTTGAGAGACCATGGTCTGTCCACTCAAGCTTTGCATGATGTAGCAAGGGCTACCACTGTTTCTCACCTTTTGTATGCCTCTCCGGCCTGGTGGGATTATACCAGCAAATATGATAGGGATAGGATAGAATGCGTGTTACATCGAACCATGCGCAGAGGTTTCCTTCTGCCCTCCATCCCTAGTTTGGATAACATGACTGATGCTGCAGATGCTGGCTTATTTAAAGAATCTGTTGCCAGCCTTACCATGTCCTTCGTGGTATTTTTCCTCCCCCACGACATAATAACTACGACTTAAGGACAAGAACTCACAATTTTACTCTTCCAGCTAAAGATAAATGCAATTTTATTCCTCGTGTTTTGTTCAAAGATGCTTATTAATTAACACAATCTTTTATTCTCCTTTCAATTATTATCATGCTTCTGTAATCTGTTGCGTTATTGTCAACTGGATTTGTTGAATTAAACGAATATTGATTGATTGATTGTTTTGTTTACATGTAAATTTGTTTCATATTGAATATATTGAAGATAAAAATAAATTTTTGTTTCATTATGAATTTCTGATAGTATTCAGTTCTGTCTCTGTTTTTCTGTTTCTGAAGAAAATTTGTTTATATTAAAACATAATATTTTAATATTTGAAGAAATTCTCCTCTAGATTTGGAGGGGGAGGCATTGCCCCGGCTCCTCAATTATTGGGGAACGTGCCCCGTCTCCCCCCCCAGAGTCTACGCCTATGCTGCGAGTTATCCGTCGATCCGTCTCTCACTACCATTATCCATGCATTCATCTGTTGCCGCATTGATTATTGTAAATCTTTACTGGTAGGCCTTCCGAAAGTCCGTCTTTCTGCCCTTCAATCGGTAGGCCAACTTAATGCGGCTGCCCGCCTCATTGCTTATCGTTCTCGATTCTCGTCCATCTCTACTTACATGACTGATGTGTTTCATTGGCTTCCTATCTCCGCCTGTATCCACTTCAAGATCATAACACTTGTCTCTAAGGCGCAACAGGGCTTAACTCCAGCCTAACTTTGTGACCTGATGCGCAAACCTCTCTCTGCTTCTTCTCATCGACCCCTACGTTCTCTGAATCGGCTTGATCTGTTTGTATCCCGGGTGCATTTTCGCCAATCCAAGACTACTACGGCAATATGGACCGATATCCCGTAATCTGATTGGCTCAAGTCCAAAATGACCTGATTAGCGAAGAAGGATGACGTATGTGAGTCAACATACGCGTCCGCAAAACTAGCAAATATTTAGCGCCATCTGAAGACAAACTTTTAGCAACACTTCGGTAATAAGCTTTTTTGGAGGGCGGTATTATTTTATAATTACTTAGAATAAGTTATTAGTTATCACTTATATTTTAGAAGGAAAAAGAAACAAAGGCAGACCAAGACTAAGCTGGACAGATATTTATTCATACCCATCGCGTTATAGCTTTCTTCATAATAGTATGGATACAGAAATTGTAATTAAAAACTGGTTATGACTATAAGAATGGTTCAGAACATATTATGTACTTTTAATGACTGGCCTAATGATTGCCCATTTTAAGTGGCCTTTTCTAAAGGAATGAGAATAACTGAAGTTAAGTTTACCAAAGTCACTGCATTGGCTTCCCCTGCATTAATTTGTCCAAGTTCTGATTTAAAGGCTGCTGGCCAAGTGCTTTGTCTGAATTCCTCATTAAATGAACAGTTTTTTTTAGCAAGCTCATCATAATTAGCATATTAGTATAATTGCACAAACCACTTGATTTGATCAGAATGCAATGTGGGAATTGCACTGACAGTGCTGGAGCAGAGCTGGTCAATGAAATAGATTTTCAAACATTTTTCAAGTAATGTCAACATTCAGGCAGGTTATGTGCAGCATTCACGAGGTTTTTTAAATACTATGTGCAAAGTCGATTTCTATGGTTCCTAATCTCAACGCAAACCGCACCTAAGATTCACATTGTGATTAATATAATGTAATGAATAATTTATATGCATTTTATTCATATCGTATAAACTCTACATTTTTTTACAATTAAATTTACAAGCACAGCATACACGAGCTTATGCAAAAATTTTGTTGTAGTCTTTGCTCATTGCAGTTTTTAACTTGTGGGTTATGATGTTTCTTCAGCTATTTCATTTTGGGTTTGACTGATATGATTCTCACAAGCAGTGACAGAAACAAAGTACAGTACAACGATAGTTTATTTCAAAATGTCAGTCTTAGTTAAAACTGGATAACAATAAGGAATGAAGAGGGAAACAAGAAGCAAACACATGATGCAACATCACGCTCTTCTGCTAAAGTCACTGATGCAGGTACTTGCTCACCCTCAAAATATTAGTGCCAGAAATTAGCAAACAAGCTACTGTTTCAACAATCAGTAAATTCATCAGCATTTCTTGAAGTTTTAAAAGCAAAGACTAAGAAGTCATATGTCTTTAGGCTTGAGTACAGACAAGGTAGATGTGCTACAACCTAGCCTAAATTGGTTATATATAATTATTTTGTTAGAAGCATTCAAGTAGGATACACGCCCATACTGCGGCATACTTACAGTGCAAGCAGCTACCTATTTCTATGTCTGCATTATGGGTTCTTTAAATATGTGAAGAATTGTAAGCCCATTCCCTATCAATACACTATTATACTTTCAATCTATTTACTTGTGAACTCAACCATGACAAGAAGGGTTTCTCAAATTCTCAGGTTACCTCAACACAAAACAATATGGTATAATTACTGCAGTCCTTGTACTGTAAGAGCATTGTGGGGAGAAATCCTAAACTTTGACGCCAATTTGTAAGAACCATTTCATTTATCTGCTATTTCTAGAAAGTATAGAAATTACCAGAGAAAAAAAACTTGAACTAACTTACAATGCTATGAGAAATAATGTGAACGATCAAGCTAAGCAGACTGGCTGACTATGGGTTTACCAACAACAAGCAGCACAGGGAAGAAATTACCAGTTTAAATTTGAATTCACTTCAGTTAATACATCATGTAACATTGTAACCAAGCAAACTTCAAAAAGCCTTGGAAAGACTTAATGCTGGCTTAGTACCAAATCCAAATGTGTTTGTTCCAGCATTGAGAAAAATGTTGGATAACATTGGCCACCATGCTGCAACAGAAGCAGATAAGGTGAGTGCTATAAGTACTTTTGGAAAGTACAGTGGCGTGCCAGCTGATCATCGCTTGTTTCGATGCCAAGATTGGAATCCAGCCAACTGCCATCCGTTGCTGAAAGCTCTGCCTTACAAGTTGGAGACGACTGGTTGGTTGAGACACGATGGCAATGTCACAGTTCCACCAGGTTTTAAGGTGTATGACTACATATCGTTCAATAATGTGCCAGTGCACAAGCGCAAGGCACTTCACAATTTGCAGGCATGCTTCTATCATGACGTTGGGCTTGGCTGTGTTTAGCATGTAAAGCTGTCAGAAGAATTAACCTCAGGTTCAGGTGCTTTGTTTTGTTGCAATTCTGTATTGTTTCACTACATACGCAGAATGCGGTGTGTCATCCTGATTCCAATAAACGAATATATTATTACGCTTCATATCTTGCGAGGATGAAATCCAATAGCTGAGCTAGGTTGAACGCCTGAGTTTGGCTGAACGCTCAAGTTCTGTCCAGGATGTTGTCCTTCAACACACGAAAAACAATTTCCACATAATTGGTCATGTTACTGCCACGCATTGGTAGATACTTATGGTAGCACTGTGCCCAGTCACTCTGAGGTCCCACATTAGGGTGTTCCCATCTACTATGGAAATATTTCATATTATTTATTTATCTTTCTCCAACCCGCCATTTGCTGATCCATGGTATAGAAACCCCATTGCCAATTTTTTTTAAAAGACAGTCATATTTAAGACTTGCACAAGCCAGTTGAAGTTCTGCCAAAATAGATTTTCAGATTTTTCATGAAATATTTGTAAATTATGACTTCATCACGATAACAATGGTGTATCCTCTGACAGCAACACATTCGATATGTTATAATAATCTGAGGTCGAACCTACAATGCCAAAACTTTCAAAACTAAAGTTTGGAGGGCAGTCAGAGTAGTTACACCTGAAGAGCTCTACTTAATATGCACTTGAGAAAACTTGCTTACATAATTTCAGCAATAGCTTCAACAGGACAACTCCAGCAAGATGTTGAGGAGTTCATCTTAAAAGACACTTATGCATTAATACATTAAGTATTAACTGGAACTAAACATTTTCATGCTCACTTGTGTGTCTTGACCCAAATAGTAAATACTACTGTCCACCACTTTCCACCAGAATTTGTTTTGAATTTGTGCAAAAGAATTGTATGCAATATTCCATGGTTTGTCTGCCTTTCTATTATATTTTATACATGTTATGTCCGGTAGCAACCTCTAAAACTCACAAAATCTTCACAAACGTTTCAGTATTATTATTTCTGTACCTAAAACTATACGTTTGGAGGGTGCCTCATTTAAAATTCGCCCAAAATTTTTTTTACATGCAACTAAGGACCACCCTACTAACAGTATACATGAATAGTAATATTTTAAATATAGTACTATATACAACACATTACATTATACAGTAAAAGTACGGACACACTTTATACAGGTTTAATATACAGAATACACTAGACTCACTAGTGTAATACAAACAGTATATTCAATTCACTGATTAAAATGTTTTCCGGTATAGCTTCGGCTAACTGAGGGCACAAAGTAACCATCAGCAGCCACAAGAAAGTATTCATCACCGTGTTTCAGCAGCAAGTCAGTTTTCAGACAGATCCAACAATGTCTGCTTTGTCTCTGGACTCATGTCACGGAACTTCAGAGCAGCAGCGTGGTCGATGGAGTGATTGTGACAGTAATCTATCATGACAATGGTGGGATAGACATTATTCTTGGCTGCATTATGACTTCTGAGTACTTCACAACCCTGAATAATACAACATTTATTGCCAATCCAATGCATATAATTTTGTTTTGACTCTATAACATAAATATATGAGCAATCACACTCAAAATGCAATACACAATACTCAACAGAGCACTTACAAAGAGCAGAAGTTACTACTCTGGTTAAGAAATAATGGTAATTCTAAAAACAACAGGAATAATAATAATAGTCTAACAAATAAGAACAATATTAATTATTATAATTTTAATATTAGTAACAGTCATAGAAGAAAGGAATAAGCTACCTCTGATGCAGCCATGGTATGAAGTGTCAGCGACTATATTTTCTTAGCCTCAGCATTGGAGGGCGGGTCCCACCAGTTCTCTCAACTGCCATCTCTCTTCCCCCAACAGCGTACGTTCAGTGTACTCAATATGGCTGACTTGGCAGGTGAAGCAGAATTTCTTAACCAAATTTCTGCCATACCATCTTAACTATCGTCCTCTTGACTAACAATAATCATAAGAATACTAAAAATAGCATAAATAATTATATATCCATAGGAAATATGATGAAAATATTGCAATTTACACACAGCTGAAATATAACAACTCAACTTCTCACCTCTTAACATCAGTGAGCTTGTGCGGACACATAGCGTGTTGAGCTTGTGAGTCAGTTTTGTGCGGAGACCTCATTTTGAGTTGGAAGAGGTTGACACGACCTGAGTGAGGATGAGTTTTGCCGACTCTCCACGTGACGTAACTAATATTCTGCAATTCTTTCAGCCAAACCTTCCATAAAACAAACCCATACTTAATTTTTATTTGCAGCGTTGCACATTCACATGTCTGTTCCACTAGGCCCATGCTGTTCAACATGCCTACTGTAAATAAACAAATTGCTAGCACAATTCAAAGCCAAATATCTCACCAAAAACGTGCTTTAACGTTTACTGATATACTTTTTGGCACTGAACTATTATATAAAGCAAGCCACATGCATGCTATTATTCACTGATTATTACATAATTACTGCCATAATAAATTTTATTACAGTTAGGCCTAATAATAATAATTTCCATAATGGTAGGGCCTATTTCTAAAAACAACAGGAATAATAAGTTTGGAAATTCGATGATGAGCAACAGAGAACGGGTAGTCTCCACTAACCGTTACATATAGAGTTGGAGTTCCCTTGTGACCCAGGACTCTACAGTAATAGGATTTTAAGCACAAGACTTATACATAATTATGGGGTCAACGTTACGGTTAGCATTAGCCATGTATTGTAAACGGAAATCTCCAAAAAAGCCATATCAGTTAGTCCAGCTATTATGGTCTGTGACGCTCATTTGAAAAGCATTTCGACGATAAATCTGGGACTAACAATTTCAAATGTTAGTCCCAGGATAAATTAATTAAAATATTTGCAGGGTTGAGGCCATTCGGTCACGTACTAGGGCCTATAGAAAAATGTGTACAAGTACCTACCCTGGCACCAGCTTCGTCGTGAACTTCAGCTATCCGTAGCTTAAACGTGCCTATACTACTTTCCCTTAAATACGTCTACCCTTCCGGTAACAAGGGAAAACTTGACATTTTCTTTACTAAATGACTTTGAATACAAGTAAAATATACGTATAGTAGTTTCTAAAACCAACATGGAGAGAATTTCAGAGAAACACAGTGTGTGTCTATTTTTAGCATGACCTACATACAGCCAATTACGAGGTGCAGGCTTATCATGACTCCGCCTATCTGCCGTAACAGTCTTGGATCGGCGAAAATGCATCCCGGGTGAGGTCTGCCAAAATGTTGCCACACATCAGAGTGAGAAGTCGAAGCATTCAGTCCCGTCCTAACATACAGACATTCGAACGTTTTGAGATCGTCGTTACTGACTATACAGAGCAGAAATTTCCTGAAACTAGCGCATTTTTAACGCATCTTAATCTTTCCATTTTCACCGTAAAACTGTGAAAAAAGTATCTGCAGCTTCCACTATACGAAATCACCAAAAGGCTCGTAATTTGCACTGAACTTCAAATCAGGTTAATACGGTAGTTGTGCGTTTACAAAGAATTACGTCATCACATCAAGTGGGTCATTTTGTGACGTTGCCGCAAATAAATAGTAAGAAAACATTTCATAGTCGAGTCAAGTCGAGGAAACAACGATCGACTCGCCTTGTCAAAACATATGATCGACTCGACTTGCAAGTCGATCGAGTTGAAGATTTTTCGACCCACTCGACTTGGCCGAGTTTCGATCGACTTGATCGACTGACTCGATCGATCACGGGGTATAAACGCTCAATGCAACGAAATTACAGTAGCTGTCATAGCAACTAAGTGACGAAAGCAGACAAAAGTACGGTGGTCGAGAAGGACCAAGTTGTTGTATTGTCTCAAAGGAAAACCCTACTCCTTAAACAGTGTATCACCGTATCAACCTACATCAGGGTACCGACTGGATAGTAAATAATTACCCGAAGGTGACAAATCAGTATTGCTTCCGAAGTTCCGATTGGTCATAATAGAGTCGTTTAGTGTAGGACCATGGGTAATAAATTTGAGGGGTCAAAACGACCCCAGGAGGTCGGCCAATGGCTTGAAGCAGGGGTAAAAAAAGCCGGGTGTCCAACCCCTCGACCCCCGGCAAATCGGACACCGCGTGCAGCTCTGTTAAAGGCCTCTCGTCATTTCAATCAGCATCTGCTGGATAATGTTCCTGATACACATAGGCCTATTTTTTGTTTTGCGGGCATTCACTTACAATTTCCGTTCTCTTCATTATGAATTCTCTACCTCCTCATGCATCATTTTCACTGAGACTGTCTTGCGCAAAAATGAGAACTTACCTCTTCTAGTCTACTTATGAGTCTCGATGTTTGCCCAGCTTCAATTTGCACTTCTGAACTTTCAAGGAGGGCATCATCAAATTAAGCTGTTGACCTCTATATTGTATTGCATGTGTATAGACCTGGGAGTCGACCCCAATAAGTCGACTTGTGTCGACTTGGTCATTCCAAGTTGAGTCGAGTCGTTTACGCTAAGCGCAACTGACTCCCAAGCCGAATTTGTACCAGAAAAGTGACTTGAAGTTGTTTTCTCCACAAGTCGACTTAAACTGACTTGAGACACAAACAGATCTAAATTTATCACGTCACAGTAATGATTGTGAGGCCAGGGCAGCATTTAAACAGTTTTGAAGTGTTTTGACAAGAATTAACGAAGCATAGGCTACCAGTTCTAACTTCTACCGCGTACTTAGGTATTATTATTATGTACAAAGATGATTGCCCGTCATATATAACGGGGAGGGAGAGGGAGAGGTAGAGCGGGACGGCGGGAGGCAGAGATAGACTCACTAACCGCTGTTTGTCTATGTGTCAATCCGTCTGTCTGTCTGACCGTCCGTCCATCCTGGTATGCGTCCGCACGTCCATCTGCCCAGCATCGAGTGTCGGCGGGCCGGGCCAATTTCGTCGCCCGCGTGATATGCCGGCCTTACGGTGGTCGTCGAACGCAGTGATAGAGGGAGAGGGAGAGAGGGAAGCAGTGAGAGAGAGGGAGAGGTAGGGCGGGAAGGAGGCTGGCAGAGACAGACTTTAACCGCTATTAATTTTGTCCATGTGTCGATTCGTCCGTTCGTCCGACCGTCTGTGCGTCCACCCCCCCCCCAGCGCCGAGTGTCGGCGGGCCGGTCCAACTTCGCTCGCCCGAGTGATAAGCCGGCGTTAGGGAGATCGTCGCAGCACATTTCAGACATTCCAGAGCGTTTCTCGTAGGACACACGGATCTGGAAAACTATTATAAAGAGTATCGACGCCGGTTGGGCTAAATAGTTACTTACTCCTTTTTTATCGGTGTCGTGCAGATTTATTTATACAATAATTTGTTATTCTATGTTAAAACGTCACACGTACGTTTCATAACAAAAATGGCGAATCTAAATGTTAACGATTTAATTTATCAGGTGTTTAGGTCTCATTGCTCATTAGTAGGCCGGGCCCTAAGCTTATATATGAATGTAATGCTTGCTAGGCAAAATTAGCTTCAAATATTTTATTATTTGCCGTACGTTAATCGTTATTACCATGTCAGAAGTCGACCTTACGTCGGAAGTTGGTTGTTTTTCTGTCAAGTCGGATCAAGTCGTTTTGGCTCCAAGTCGTCGACTTCAGGTCGACTTCAAGTCACTTTAGGGTCAAGTGGGGTCAGATTGGCTGACCAAAGTCACTCCCAGGTCTACCGGCGGCGAAATATTTTAGGGGCAAATTTTTTAGGGGAGGGGCAAAATGACGTTTGTGCATAGAAACAAAATTTGCATAGAAAAAAATGTAAAATATAAATAATGATCAAGAAACTGTACCTAAATAATTAAGTGTTTTTTTGCATTTAAAATCGTGCTGGACTGCTTTTATTAACTTAAAAAGTCTGCAGAAAAACTACCTTGGGTTTTCTTGGATTTTATCAATGTCCTAGCTTGGTTTTTTCATTTTTTATGAGTGGTAACACTGGACTTTGACCTCTATTTTCATCGTTCTTCCGGCTTTTAGTTTGTTTTAGACGAAACGTCATAGTAGGCGAAATGCCGGTCGGCAAAATATCTGTAGACAAAGTGATACCGTCGAGATGTGTAGAACTGTAGAATGTAAATTGATGGCTGAGTGGAATAAACAGATTAGATGAGGCTAGAGTCCTGCGCCGACTTGAAAGTGTCGGTTATTTTGGGCCGGCGGCGGCGCGCCGCCGATCAACAAAAATCGGCGGCCGCGGCAGCGCGGCGCGGCGTGCCCTAGTCAGAATACTTGATGAGTATGAGTCACTATGAACAACCGTTTGTCCTGTGGCCGGTCAAGTGGTCTAATTTCTCTAAAGCCACCCCATGACAATTAAGCTAAACTACACACAAAGGAACTGAGAGAGAAGGCACCTACAGACATTTGCCTTACAAAATATGAAAATCCTTAATTACACTGCAGGTCTGTATAGGTGTTGGCAAATTGTAATCAGATGAAGCAGCATGCATTTGCATATTGCATATATACACTTGCACATGATCTGAAACAGTACAGGCCTACACACCAAGTCACATCGAAGATTCCGGATGACAGCAGCCCCTCCCCCCAGTCAAAGAGGCTGCTGTCAAGACCAGGAGTGAAATGTAAATTTACACGTTTTCTTATTATAGTGATCGAATGGCCGAGTGGCCTTAAGCCTGTTAATTTTTAAATGAATTTACCAGGTGGTCTGCTGCCCGTTTGAATTAATGCCACGCCATTTAAGGTCTGTGTTAATAGACCATTGTTTGTATCAGACTAAACTGAAAGACACCATTCTTGATAGTTATAATTATGTACTAAGTCAAAAAAGTCTCACCATGGTACTGTTTACCTGAATAGATTTCAGCCAAAAGTATTAATCAATTATACCTTCCTTTCTGCAGGAATTAGTCAAACGGCATATCTAGGGTTGCCAGGTGTCCGGTAATGAACCGGACAGTCCGGTATTTAGACAATTTGTCCGGTCAGAAATTTCAGACATTACCGGACATGGCGGTGTCCGGGAATTTTCGGTAAATTATTATTGTTAACAATAAGTGTTGGAATACATCATTCTCGAAGGACCTCGACATCATAAAATTTAGGGTGTCCAGGTCCGAGAATGATGTATGTAACATCTATCGTAAGTTCGTAACAATTACATTTATTATTAAATTTTATTTGAAATTTACGATGACAAAATTACGAACTGTACTGTACTATCAGTGTACAGTGCGCAGGCGTTCGTTTATTATGATTTACGAGTTAACTCATCATAATTGTAATTGTAATTGTAACCGGACATTTATATATCGCCATTCAGATCAGCGGCGCTCTCGACCCACATCAGTGCCAGCACCGGCAAAAAGAAAAGGTTTAATGCGTCCACGGAATTGAAGGGGAGAGAGGACAAGAAGCTCTTGGCAGACTGACTGGGGAAGACTGTCCCAGGCTGAGGGACCCACACAAGCAAAGCTCCTGGATTGGGCCGTGGAACAACCATAAGGCCACTGGCCAAGGATCTCAAGGAGGTCCTGTCAAGCAAGGAAAAACCAGGGTGCAGAAATTCAGCAGGTAAGACGCCCAGTGAGGCAGTTCCGCATGAAGGTGAGTGTTTTGAACTGAATTTTCTGTTGAGCAGAGAGCCAGTGGAGGGAGTCACGAATAACGGCAGAACCGCAGAGATGTGGCAAACTTAGGAATATCACCTCTAAGCCGAGCAACAGCATTAAGAATAGACTAAGTTTGTGCTTATTGGAGAAGGAGAGGCCAATGTATAGGCCTACAGCATTACCATTGTTAGTGCTGTTTCGTTATCTTGTCAGCTTCAGGGGGCTTCTCCCCTCTGACCCTCTGAGGGCCTGACCAAAGGCTTCCCCAATGCCCCTGAACCGATCTGGGGACATCGCCCCCAGACCCTCATGACGCGCTCGCCATAGTCCGGTAATTTCCTCAAGACTACCTGGCAACCCTAGGCATATCTTGATATTATTAGCACTTATGAACTCCTCTAACCTTACAAAATTAAGCAGAACATTTACACTACTGTAATAAGACCTCAGGCATCAAAGACTACAATTAATAAGTTATAAAAGCTATTCAACATGAAGGTAACGAATGCGGGTACAGTTTTACACGTACAAAGACATTCATATTGCTTTTGTTGTCAAGGTATTAAGGAAATGGCAACAGAAACAGAAATACCAAAACACTGGCTACTTGTAACAAGATATTGCTTTAAATGACTGTGCGTATCACGGCACAAAGACAAGATCATCAAAGTATAAGTAAAAAAGAAATTTGGTCAGGAAGACTATGCATTCTTGGTATCAAGATAAAGACTACACACATAATGATCAGCTATGATCAGTTTGATCACTCTTCTATTTCGCACTAAAGTAGTACTTTATCACGAAATCATGGAAAACGTGAAAAATGCAACAATACCAATTAAAAACATCAGACTGTCATCGGCGGCGTGCCGACGAAAAAAATCGGCGGCGGCGATCACGACCCTGAATCAGAGGTGTCACGATTCCTAGATTCTTTCCCCAATGAGCAATGTGAACTAAATTCTATTTTCACCTCATTTCTCTGTTCTGTGTCATCGTTGCTGCTATAAAATCTCTCTCTCTCTCTGTGAAAGACGCTGTTCGCAACCTCTCCTACTCTCTTGCGTTGTTTCTCAAGGCTCCGTCGTAGGGCCACTTCTGTTCATACTCTAGGGCCTACACTACAAACCTCAGCCATCTCATAGAATCCTCTTCTTTCGACCACAATTTTTATGCAAACGACACCCATCTCTTCATATCCTTCTCTCCCAAGTTTTTCTTCCTCTTCCGTTGCAGAAGTTGCTCGATGTACATGCTAGATGACAACCCAAGGCTAGGCGGAGTTTTGTGTGGCATTAAATTTTAGTCACCTTGTGACAAAGTCGTCAAACCTCGTTGAAATGATAAAATTGTTGCTAACATCTGGCGAATTCAGTAAAAAAAAAGCATTGACTTAACAGAAATGCCACTTCATTTCGCGACAAGTAACTGCTGTTGCAGACTTTTTCAACAAGATTCAGAAGCGTTTCAGTGTCGAAGAAAGATACTAGATAGTGTGATTTCGTCACTTCTGAAAAATAAAGCAACTGCCTATCAACAGGGCTGTGAAGGCACAAGGTCTCTGCTTGAGCTTATGAACGCGGATGTAGATACGTACATCAGATAATAGTGAATTTGAATTTCGTCAAGTTGGTTTAGACGTAAGAGATAAACATGGAGATTGGAGAAACTCATTTGATAAAAGCGGCAAGAATGCATCATAAGTTATTGAGGTACTGGAACTATTAATCAATTACGGGGCACGGGCTGACCTACACGACTATCGTGGATTTACGGCATTATGCGCGGCGCTACCTGAGGACAAATAAAAATAATGGTGTGTTTCCGGTAACTTTTATGGCGCGACTCGAATAATTTGGGGAATTTTTTTTCGTAACCCTTTGCGAGTCAAAGGTACAGATTTGCGACAACTGTAAACATTGCGTTCCTTGCCAGAAGTGCAGAAATGCGACATTAGGCCTATAGGTACGGTCACTAAAGCAGACGACCGTGCGAAACCAGCGATCTTTCTTCCTACCTACCTACCTATACCCAGTTTTTAAAACTCTTGTTACCGGAAAAACACCATTATCTTTTTTGGCCTGCCAAGATGAATTTAGTAGTCTATTCGGACTTTTTGAAAATGAGCTTAAAGATTTGGTCCTAAAAATCAGTGCTTTTTCAGCCGGAACGCGCCGGAACGGCGTTCCGGCACCTTTTTCAGCTCCTAAAAAATAATTTTTTTATTTTAATAATAAAAACGATTATTTAGTTATCTTAGTTTAATTTAAGTGTTTTGAACTCTTTTCAGTGTTTATTAAGACCCCTCCCAACCCCCAATCCCGTTTTTCTCCAGATTTTAGTCCGTCCATAATTGATCCGTTCCGGAACCTATTGTTCCGTTCCGGAACCTTTTTTCTAGAAAAAAGCACTGCTAAAAATAATTAAGCAAATCAAACGGTTTGCAGCAGAGTTAATTAAATACGCCGCGTTGATCAGAGTAAAAACAGTTTAAAAGGTTAGCTAGATTGCAAATACACCCTAAAATGCTATTATTCAGCTTCTCTTGCGTAGCGGACTTCAGCCTTAAACCTTGCATTTTTTTAACAGCTCGTCGTTTGATTTATGGTGGAATCAGAACTTCGACCCCGCTGGAGTCGGAAGGATGCACTGGAGGGCCTTGATAAAATGATAAATGAAAATAAATACCAAGAAAAGCCATGCCAAATTCCAGTGGCTGGTTGGAGCGAAACGATTCCCATGGTTCGAGTTCATTCTTTTAACCACAAGTCATCAACTCTCTCCATTTTATTTCCAAACACAACAACATATGGGGATGAGCCAAAGTGCAGAAACGTGCAAGGTGGTTATTGTGTAGTTTTACAAACAGATCAATGTATAATACCTGTATTAACCAATCATTATATTTATATACTTTTACTTCCTCCCACTGACAGAGTCCTTTGAAACATGTGTACACCTTACTTTGAACATTGCTATTTGAACGGAGTTAAATCGCCACATCTCATAGTGATACGAATGAGAAGTGAGTTGCAGCAGTCAGGTCGACTGGAAGCCAGAGAATTAGCTAACTAAAGTTAAACCGTTTGGGCATCCAAATCTGTTTTTGTGAATATCCTGTGCGTTTGGTCTGCACAATCATACTTGCATACATATACATATATGGGGAAGGTGGATAGAGTAGTGGTAACACTCATGGCCAGGAGAGCATAAGGTACGTGGATCGATTCCCGTAGCCCCCCTGTAGGGCGGCGCCTTGCATGGCTGCCAAACCGTGTGTTTAATTATGATCTTGATTGTACTTTCATGTTTCAATGTAATCTTACTGCGTCTGTCGGTTTGAAATAATAAAGAATATAATTATTATATACATTACGATTACAGCTCCTGGCTAGTTCATGCCTGCAAACGTTCTGGTCAGATCAGCGTCTATTGTTTCAGGCAGATGCCAACTCCAAAGGTCAACCCTCCATTCAAATTCTTCATCTATTTGTTCAAAGAGCCTACCTGCCTATAGCTATCACCTAACACACCTGTCTGTGTCTAGCTGTCTATATATATATTGCTGTCTGTGTGTCTAGCTGTCTGTGCGTCAAGCTGTTGCAGAAAAGAAAAAAAGAAACTGCCATCAACAAAAAACCAGAAACATACTGATAACCACTTCAGCAGAACACAGCGAACGTAACGTTACGTAATCCTTTGTTACGTGGTTCTGTCAGATAAGCAACTGAATAGTCTTGTGGTTCGCGTGCTGGACTGACTTTTTGACTCAGACGATTTCATTTTAATGCCGTATGAAGAGGCCACCATCCTGACACTCCCTGTGATATCGAGTTCGCCCCTCGGCCTCTTCTCTCGAGAAGAAGGATACTATGTAGTCCTCCGAATCCACCCAAATTAATTGTCTGCAACTTATCCAAAACCCACTAGCCCGGACTATCACCAGAACGCCCAAACATCACCATTTCACCACCATCCTCAAATCACTTCTTTGGGTAAAAATCCCAGAGCGAATCCACTTCAAGGTTGTATCACTAACCTACAACTTCCTACAATATTCCCAGCCCAAGTGTCTCCGCGAACTCCCGAGGCAACCCGCTCCTCCCGATCCTCCTCCTATCTCAGTCTTTCTCGACCGACCCCCGGTCACTACTCATCTAAAGTTCTCCAACCGAGTCATATCCCAAACTGCACCACGACTCTGAAACACTCTCTGCTCTGAATTCCGCAGATTCTCGGTGCCTCCATTATCATTGCAACCCGCCATCCATCATCCGCTACAGGCTCCTCTACCTATCACCCCAGGCTTTTCACTCAAAACTAAAGTCTCACCTACCCTAATTTTTCTGATCCTCCGCCTTCCAACTCTTCTCGACCTAAACGGGTGACAGGTCGATAGTCCGAAGGTCCGATATTCCATAACTCACAGCACAACACCAATAGGCTAAAAATATTTTCATCATTGATCCAACTTCTAATTTCAGTTTTATTTTCATCTATCATCCAGCTTCTAGTGTGAGCTATGTTTTCATCGCTCATCCAACTTCTAGTTTCCAGTTTTCTTCAATCATCCAACTTCTAGTTTGAGTTTTAACATGAAATGTTTTTCATCGCTCGGATTAATGTCGGAATATAGAACCTTCGGACTATCGACACGGAATCCATAAACGACTCCCGCCTTATAGCAGCTGCTCTGCCTCCTCTCTTGATCTGAACCCGTGGAAACCGAACTCGGATCTCCGTTGGACCACTCTTTGGAAAACCATCTGACTTGACGCAGCACTCAATAAGCTGGTGCCCTGCACTTGCCTTTCGAGGGGCTCTTTAGAAGCTTTTATATTACGATTGCGATTACGATCATAGTTCGTCTGAATTCAGATTAAATGTCTACAATACTTCATGTGCAAATTTCGATGATTTTTCACGGGCTTCAATTAGAAGAATCTCTCTCTCTCTCTCTCTCTCTTTAACCGTCCTCGATACGAGGGTTGGTCGCATTGTAGACGATTCTTCTCCATCCTTTCCTGTCTTCGGCTACTCGCAGCAACCTCTCTGTTGATAATCCCAACCATTCGCCAATGTTGTCCATCCACTTCTTTCTTGGTCTTCCTCTTGCTCTTGTTCCCGGTATCGTTCCCTGCATAATTTCTTTCTCTAGGCAATCCCCCTGTTTCCTCATTATGTGCCCAAAGTATGACATCTTTCTTCTTTTGATTGATTCCAATAGGTTCCTTTCCACCCCCGCCGTCTCCAGTACCCATTCATTTGTTTTCTTCTCCGTCCATGATATTCCAAGGATTTTTCGTATGCATTTCATTTCAAATGCCTTTATTCTATCCTCCTCCCTCTTTTTGATTGTCCAACTCTCACAGCCATACATCATCACTGGCCATATAAGTGTCTTCATTAACTTTAACTTTGTGGTAATTTTTATGTTATGGTTTTTCCATAATTTATTCAGATCTGCTCCTATTCCCAGTCCTCTTGCAGTTCTTATACCTATTTCCCTGCTACACTCCGCGTCTTCTGTTATGAAGAATAGTTGACAAAATAACGCTGATATATGGAGACGCTTATTCGGTCAATTCTCTTGTCCAAGAAGACGATGTTCTCTTGGCCTGATTCTATCTGATCACGTGCCTTATTTATTCCGGATATTTCTATAGCGCCTCTGGAAGTCAACTACTACTCAGAGGCGCTCCCGACTACAGCATTTGATACTGTGCCGGAATTTTCACGCCGAAGCGCCACGAGCAATTGCGAGTGAAGGACTTGCCCAAGGTCCGTACGCAGCGGCTAGAGTGGGATTCGAACCTGCAACCCTTATATTTCTTATATGCTAGGTTGGCAGAGTGTCTGCGTATATGAGGGATGTCCTCCACTGGCTCCCCTACCCACAGCGCATCACTTACCGAATCTCTGCCTTGGTCCGGCGGTGCTTTGAAGGTTTGGCCCCTCCATACCTGCGGGAGCTCTGCTGTCCCACCTCATGCTCGCAGCGCCGTTGCTCTCTCCGCTCAGCTGCCCAAGCTGAACTTATTGTTCCCCACACGCGGACAGCCATACGGCAGCGCCGTGCCTTCTCTGTGGCTGCCCCCATAACCTGGAATGGGCTCCCTACCAAGCTCCGTCAATTACCGATTGGTCATTTCACCCTGTTTCTTACTGTCCTCAAACTGCGTTATTTGACCGTGGTTGGGTTGGGAGTGCTCCTGAGTAGGAAATCTTGAAGGGGCGCTATATAAAACTACTTTAATCTATACATATAGTTTCCTTATATGCAAATTTGTCCGTCGTATAACGCTTTCTGTTCTATTGTGAAACTGTTTGTGACGTCACTATACTGCCGTCTTGACGACGGTCGTCTTGACGACGGCGATCATAGCATTTTAGCCAACGATACATATAGGCCCATAATGATACACTGTCGTCACGTCATAATTTATGACGGGTTAATATACTAGTAATAATAATAATAATAATACTTCTGGCGCTACTTTGTGAGAATGATCTATCGTGGCCTTAAAATGTTTTAATAGGCCGACGACTATAAATTGACATAGCTCGTCGCCATGACAACGATTATGTCGTTGCTCTTCAATTGTTGTATCGACGGTTTGATGCGTCATCCAATCATAACGATCAAAAGTTAAATAAGGGGTATAAATATCCCAACATATCGCCAATATATAACACAGGACTTTTTGCAATAAATAACCATGAATGCGCGTTACCTGCGAAGATTTGAATTCGTATTCTACAAGCTATCTTGTCTCTGCAATAGCACACGACACAAAATAAAGTAAAGGTTAGGTATTTTACGCGATGCTGAGCTGATTCTATAGACATGCACTGTCCGGTTGATTGAACCTTATATATATATAGACACGACGTCTCCGGGAGGTTTTAAAAATCGCAGGCCAAGGGTTATCGCTAATGGCACATTTAATGATGCTGTCTGTTTCAGCCTAGGATGACCTAGGAGCATTTTGTTTAGTTGTACCGAGATCTCTTTAAAATGCCCCGGTTGACCACTACCGAGACTTAGCAAATGTTACTCCACTTTGGCTTGTCTGTTCTTATCATTTGCATCTCTTAACAACCTGTCTAAAAATTCACTCATCCAATCGAATCAAATGACTTCTATAGTGCTGTTATCATAATACACAAAGCGTTGCTCTTCGAACGAAGCCGAGGTGAACACACACACACACACACACACACACACACACACACACACACACACACACACACACACACACGGCTCGGATATATTTAACCAAGGACAATTATTGATTCTGAGATTGTGAGGGCTGAGGGGTGAGGTGTCACATCAAGGCCGACAATATGAGTGCGGATCCGCTTTAACCTACGTCTCCACGTCCTGATATGAATACGATGACAACCGTACGGCGGAGAGTGATGAGATATTTCGAAAAGATTATAGCCGTGGCCCAGGTCTGTGGCGATGCAGGCCGGTCACGGCGGTCAGTCTGTCGAGTGATCTGTATGGCTGAAAGTGAAAGTCTGACTGCCTGTGACTCAGTTCGTCTGGCTCTCGGTTTACCTGTGTATCTAAGGACTTTCGTACTTTTGTGGTACATACTCCTCACTCTGTCTACATACACAAGCAAGGCGGAGACTGCGATCTCTGGGAAGGCACAATGATAAAAATATTGATTGGCATTGTTTAAAAAGTGGGGGTACGGTACCCCAGTCCAAAAAGTGGGGGTACGGATACCCTCGTACCCCCAAAAAAGTAACGCCTATTATGGTCACAACCTTTGAGAAGTTTGATGGAAAAGGTCGTAGCTGGCTGACGAGACTACGTGAAGGCCGTGGTTCCAATGCTCACGCAGTGGAGTTGGGTTTGCTCCCCTACCCCTGTCTTTCCTACATGTAGAAATTCTGTTGGACGAGGGGCGGGAACTGGTTCTGCTCCTCAGTTACAAGAACGCTGCGTTAGTAGAGCTCTTATAGCAGTCCTAATTTTCAGGCTTATCCATGTGAGTGTTCCATTAGCGATGCTAATGGGTCGTAGCCGAGCGAACATTCGTTGAGTTGTGTTACAGTGGCAGTCATTGGTGTTGTTATATGACTTGAAATCCAATTGCTGGGTATTTGATGGCGGTCTGTATTCGCAATGCGCCATCTCGGCCACTGGATGTTTGCAGCATTTAATCGCGTGGCGACGCCACTATAATATGTCTTTTATCTATAAACTTATTGAAAAGGTAGTAGCTACTCAGCTTTCTTTCCACCTAGATAGGAATGGCCTTTTACCAATTTTCCAGCCATGTTTTCGGCAAGGTCACTCTCTGTTGGTATGCCTCATCTCGGACATTTTTGGGGCCATTGATAAGTTACAGGTTATCCTATTGTCACTGTTCGATGTAAGCACTGTATTCGACACAGTTGATCACACTATTCTTTAGACGCGCCTGTCTACCACCTATGGTCTCTCTGGAAATTTTCTGGCCTACCTCATTCTTCCAGGACCGCTCTTGCAACGTGGCCTGTGGGTCTGCTAGGTCACTTTGTGTTTCTGCTTCGTTTGGTCAGCCTCAGGGCTGGGTCCTCTGCTGACCTTGGCCCAATCTTGGCAGCCGGTGCAGTCTTAAGCCACTCCTACGCAGATGACCTCCAAGGAGAAATAGCTATCGGCCTAAAATTATTAGGGCCAGCCAGATCTAAGCCTTCACGTTAAGCACGCACCGGAACGACGATGGATATAGATTTACATAGCGCAGACCTGAACAATGGGTAAAGGCAACTAGATAGGTGGGTAGTCAATGATATGCAAAGTCCTTTCTACAAGTATTTTGAATACATGAAATAAATTATGTTCAAAACGTATAGCCTATATTTAAAATATGAAATAAAATATTTTCCAAAACGTATCTAGGAAATACGAAATAGACGACCTTTGGAAAATATTTTTTTGAATTACGCTTTGAAAATACTTCGTAATTATGCCCATATTATTATGCAGTCCTCACATGTCGTATTAACTATTCTACTGTGTTATTTGAGACTTATTTAAGATCAGTTCACAAGGTTGTCAACAAATAATATTTTGCTGCTATATTCTAACTCTACATACTTACTTTTAATCGAATTCAAACGCGATCAGTTCTCTGCCTGTATAGATAGACATCATAACTGTAAATGTATTGTAGGTCTACACGTGTTTCTATAGCGACTGTATGGCCTCGACCCTGCTCATTTTTAACGAATTGATCGGGTGAGATCCTTCATCATGGCCGCTGCCCTTTGTAATATTAAAGGGCCACGCCATTTTAAAGCCACGTGTGCTGACCATGCTAGCCCGAGATTCAAATCTATGAAATAAGCCACAGACGAGAGCTTCTCTATCACCTTTTCCCCAGCAAATCTTGAAGACCGCACTATTTCCCACTAGTTATGGGATATCGGGCCGGGAACACCTCTAATGAGGAATGGAACCGACAACCAATATTTGTCCGTTGCTCGATCTCTTCTTCTTCTTTCGAGAAACGCCTCAAAACTCACTACTTCTCACTGGCTTTCAAACATATGAATATCTAATTGCTCTTCACCTGGCGGCTAACTAACGTGCGGTTAGTTAGCCGCCAGGTGAAGAGCAATTAGACATTCATATGGTGCGCTCAGATTCGCATTTCTGTGTGACTTTGCGCGCGTTAAAATTGTTCGTAATAAATAAATAAATAAAAGTAACTTTGAAGTAGCACTTTATAATTTTCCAATTACAATTACAACTGGGACGCGAACTTGGATTGCATGCGCAGAGGGCATGGGACGTACGCTCTAACCAAAGCTGTTGACCTGGTCATATACATACACGGTGAGTCAGAAAAAACGTGTCCCTACATAGTGTGCTTTAACTTCGTCAGAAATCAGGTTCGGTCAACGAAATGTTAAGTAAAGATAGAAGAGTTATTACTGAGCATTGAGAAAGTTTAATTTTGTGTTATGTCCTTGGGCATCCACGCATGCGCGAAGACGCATACGCAACTGCTTGACGGACTGGAGCGGGAACGTTTGAATCTTGCTTGTTTGTTAGCCTCTGTGAGTTCTTGAGCGCGTCGTTTCTTTCAACACTGCCAAATGTAAATCTCTCTTAACGATTCTCCTAACTGTTGACTGGCTGATTCCTATTTCTCTCTGCGTACGATGCGTTTTCGGAATATCTTCATGGTTGAGCACCAGCGATTCAACCTGTTCAACATCGTCGACCGTTCTTGCCGTTCGCGGGCGTCCGCTACCTGGTTGACAATGAAAAGACCCAGTATTATCGATCTTTGAAAGGAGAGCATTTAATCCATTACGAGTCCACCATTTAGCTCAAAATTGCTTTAAAAAACGTTACGCACGGTAATGTTTAATCTCTCTTTCATATCTTACATGTTTATTTTCTTCACTAAACACCATTTTGTCGGAGTTGTCGTGACATAGCTATAGTTTAGGCTGGTCCAGCTTTTTATAAAAAATAATTTATATAGCATTTGGCTAGATCACCAAGCGTCATTATTCTGAAATTTCATTAAAATTGATGGTTATCTATATGAATTATGTTAAGTTATGTAGGGACACGTTTTTTCTGACTCACCGTGTACATAGTGACGTTCATTATTCACGATGGCTTCATTTTTAAAGGTTTTGTGAGTCCGGAAGTTCAATTTTGAACTGAAATGGACCAAAGTTCTACCCGTCTCCGGTTTCCTGCCAGGAAACACAAAACTGGATGTTTTTGGAAAGAAGCGAAGGAATCTCTCCTGCGTGCAACGGATGTAAACACCGACCTACAAACAGAGAAAACTACACAATCCTTGAACGCAACGCTGACTTATGCAGCACTTGATTATGTTTGAAGTCAAGCTCTGTGTAGTGACGTCAGCCTGTACTCTGTGACTTTGTATAAACACTGTCTCAGCAGACAGCCACTGAGAAAAATTATAGAAGACTTATAAGCGAGAGGAGAAATAGACTATGTTATAAGCAGTTTGTCTTAATGTCAAATAAACAAGCATTTGAAGGCGAGCATACCCTTGGAAGGTGGATGTAGGCTTAAGTATCTATGTATTTATAATCATGGTCTATGTGTACGTATGGATGCATGTATGCATTTCTTTATGTAAGTATGTATGTATGTATTTATGTATGTACGTCTGTATGCATGCAGCATGTAGACGTCTATGTATATGTATTTATTTATGTGCGTACGTATGTTACGCATGTATTTATGTGTGTATGTATGTATGCATGTATTTATGTACGTACGTATGTATGTGTGTATGTTGGCCAACGTATGTACACTGTGTCCAGGTATATATGACAATAACTAGTTAATATTCATATTTCCATAAGGGGTCCTTTTCCCCCGGACACAAAGTGTATATACCTATATCTGTGCATGTATTCAGTGTAATGAGGTAGCATGAGTGCTGACGAAGAATTTTTATTAAATTGGTTCATTCAATTTTTTTAATTAGCGTTATAATTACGACGATATATCTATACATTACGTTTACATTCGTCTCTTGTGTTTAGGGCCTACACGTGGGAGACGACGTTTAAAACTTGTTTACGCCAGGGTACGCAAAGGATGTTGGATGACCTTTATGCGGGAGACAAAGAGATAGGAGGTGCATTTACGACCCAGGTAAGTTAGGAAACAGATGTTCACTGAGGTCTCGTTCTCCAAGTTGCATCCCTAATTAAACCAACTAAGAATAACTTAAAGCAAGGCTGTTACCGAACCGGAGCCAGTCTTATATCACTTGATCACCGATTGTTTTTAGGTTCATTCGCTCCTTCCTTCATTTGATAATCCGTCTCATCTTTATCTCAGCTCTACCTTTCATCCTCCCTCTTTCCTTCTTTACCTTTCTGCCTTCCTTCCAGCTACGCACCTGCTTCTTTATCTCGCTCCCTCATTCCCTCCCTCCCGCGTACCCTCCCTCTCTTTCTCTCCCTCTCACTCTGTCGCTCAGCTCGCTCCCTCCCTCTCTTTCTCTCAAGCATGTTCGATCATCTGCGTCAGTCTCCTCCCCACTCCGAATGACTTGAGCACTGCTTGTAGTACATCGCGTCTCACGGATTCGAACGCCCTTGAAAATCGATAAAGCAGTTGTGCACTACTTTCCCCTTTCTTTTCACTTTTTCTGCTATGAGCCTCAGAATTAGTATCTGTTGTACTGTGTTGCGGTCTTTTCTGAAACCTGCCTGCTCTTCGGCCAGATGTTCTTCTTCCTGCGGCTTCAGCCGTTCCAGTAAGATGGTCATCAGTACCTTGCTCATATGGTTCATCAGCGCTAATGTTCTGTAGTTGCTGCATTTTGATAGGTCTCCTTTCTTTGGGATGGCCACTATGATCGAGCGCGTCAATTCCTCAGGGATTCTTCCCTCTCTCCAAGCCTGATTGCAAATGGCATGGATTTTCTTGGTCAGTGCCTCACCTCCAGCCCTAATAGCTTCTCCCGTGATGTGATCTGTTCCAGGCGCCTTGTTGTCTTTTAACTTGTTTATGGCTGTTTCCACCTCTGCCATGAGGATATCGTCTTCCTCATCTTCCTTCGCTGGGGGGGGGCTATCTCCTCACGATCCTTGATGACATCGTAGCTGTTCTCCGTTGCTTGGTACAGTTCGCTGCAGTATTCCGTCCATCTCTTCTTTATTTCCTCTTTGTCCTGCAGGATCTTCCCATCCTTATCCGCTATTGCCGTTTGTCTTGGCTTCCATGGTCTACTCATCTTCTTTGTGAGTTGGTAAGTTTGCCTGCATCTGTTGTTCGCTGCTGATTCTTCTATGGCTCTGTGCTGTTCCCTCAGCCAGTTTTCTTTATCCTTTCTTGCCGCTTTCCTGACCTTATTGCATTGGCATCTGTATTCAGCAGCTTTCTTATCCGAATCTAATCGTCTGTGCTTCATTTCGCACTTTTGCCTCGCCAGTTCCAGTGTGTGATTGGAGATCCATGGTTTGTTGCGTCTGCAGACTGTTGGCACTGTGGCCTCCATAGCTTGTTTTATGGCCCTGCTGAGGTTGCTGACTTTTTGTTCAAATCGTTCGCTTCTCCTTCTTCGTCTTGAGTGGTAAGCCTCGTCTCTAGTTCCCTGTAGTAGGCCTCCTATATCTCCTTTGTTTTGAGTGCCTCCATGGCCAATTGCGGCTCGAATTTCTTTCGTTCTCTTGTTTGTTTTAGTCTTCTCTCGAATTTCGCCATTACTAAGCTGTGGTCTGATTATATGTCAGCTCCCTGATAGGTCCTGCAGTTCCAAATCGCTGATTTCCATCGTCTTTCCACCAATATTAGATCTATCACGTTTGTGTGTTTCCCATCTGGGGCCAGCCATGTCCATTTCCTGCTGTCCCTTTGTTGGAACCTTGTGTTGCTAATGTACATGTTATGTTTGGTAGCAAATTCAAGGAGCTTCTCGCCTCTCTCGTTCCTTTCACCGTGTCCGTATCTTCCCATAGCCATTTCCCAGCTTTTGTTGTCTTTCCCCACCTTCGCATTCCAGTCTCCCATAATTCTTTTTATATCTTTTTCGGTATTTCGTCCATCGTCTTCTCGAGGCTGTCGTAGAAATCTTCTATGCATTCCTCCGTACTATCTGCTGTAGGCGCGTATATTTGGGTCACTGCGATGTTAAGTGGTGCTCCTCGAAATCTTGCTGTAATGATCCTTGCATTCACTGGGTTGTATCCCAGCAGTGCATTCTTGGCCCTTCTGCTGAGCAGGAAGCCCACTCCTTTGTAGTGTCCTTCCTCCTCGCCAGACCATATAACCCCCTCCGTAGTGTGGTCCAAAAAAATAAAGTTCAAGCTAGAAACCAGGCCACCCTCTCAGTTTTTTACACCTGTCAATAGTATTATTGAGACAAAATTTCAGCTTCTTATTCCAACTGGAAGATGGTGCTCAATGACAAATAAATATTACCATATAGCAGTATTTGCTGTAAATCTCGATGCCGTATAACTTGGTCAACATTTATCATGGAGATGAGCTTGAAATAGTTTATGTTGTGTTATCAGACTTACTTACTTACTGGTACTTGAAACAAAAAAAATGTACAGTTCTTGTTGAAGGTCATGGTGCCTACTTCCTGTGTTTAGGGCTGACATGTTTTCAGAAGTGAATTTTTACATTACAATTCCTGCAGCGCTTGGCTGTGATCCTTCTGCCCTGCCACTTTCGCGTAACAGAGTGCGTAAGAAAGCCAGGATATAGCATGCTGAAGCTGTAAGATCTGAATTTGTACCAGATTAGCCACTGGTACTACACTAGGTTGGGTAGACCCTGCCTAAGATCTTTGGAGCAGGAAATGTAGACCACCTGCCTGTGCTGGTTTCCGGTGATGGTGTGAATAAGCTCCTCTTTGTGCCCAAATTAGCCTTTGGGACAGGATGCAATGAATTCATGGTCGTTCATATTCTTCTGAAGTTGTGAAAGCTCACAGTTGACAAGGTTCAAGCCTTGAGCTTTGATACAATGTATGTCAACACTTGGCATTTCAACAGATTGTGTGTTCTGCTGGAAGACAAATAAGCTGAGAGCTCTTGTGGTTGGCCTGCCGTCATCATGTAATGGAATTGATTTTAGGCAAAGTATTCACCTTGTGCTGCAGTCCACCTGTTCTCCATAAATTCCAATCTTCAAAATATTTAAAGCTGCTGGGAAGGTGTGACATGTGTCAACTTCCGAGGACTGGAAGTCATATCCAGCACTGCAGCCCCCCATGAAACAGCGTCAGTTTTCTCAAGGAGTTTGCTGAAAGAAAGTCAGATTCAGAGATCAGAGACAACAGTACTACCAAGAGCTCATTGAGCTGACAGTGGTTGTCCTTTGAAGTCAGTCTTCAATAATTCACTGGAGAGCCCTGGGCCAATTCACCATGCACATTGGATGGCAACATTACTGTATGCAATCAAAATCTACATTTTTCGCGATCAACCTGATCTATTCATGAAGAAACTCAGATTCATTGATTTTTTAAGTTTGGTCCCCTGTTTAACGCAAAGGCTTGGACAAAGACCCACTTGCTGCTGAAGCTCCAGAACAAGATCTGTCACTTTGGATTGGTCTAGGACAATATGAGTCTAGTGACTGTTAGGTTAGCGTTGCTGCCAGGAAGGTCCTAGAAAACCACTTGTGGTACCTTTCAGATGAGGCTGTAGGTCTGGCAATGTTCTCAGACCAACTTCCCGTAACAGATAAAATGAAGATTGTCGACAGAATGACTGAAAGACCAACTTCCTGTAAGAGATAAAATGAAGATTGTTGACAGAATGACTGCAAAGCTTGTTGAAAGGAGGTGAGAAGTAATGCTAAGGTACTGAAGGAGGGTTTTCTGGGTGATTTTACAACCCAGTGAGCACTGACACTACTGTCACACCTGAAGATGAGTGATTTTTTACACTTCAACCAGAGAAATGGATCGAGAATGAGGATAATAAGCAAGGTAGATAGATAATTCAGCAGTTGAGAGTGGTGAATGACGCGGCTGAGAGGGTGTGAAGTTGTTCGAGGAAGTCTACTGCCTCATCACCAATGATGAAGAAGAAAAGTACTTTCTTCTCCAAGTGCTCGAGGCAAATATGAAAGCTGTTCTCACTCACACAACAAAGAAGGCTGCTGTTGACGCAGTGCTTGCAAAGCCTTGCAGTTTCTAGAGTCAAATGCTGTAACAGGTGTTGAAATTATAAAACAAGAACAATCGACATTCGATTTTCATGCACTGGACGATGTTTTTGACATTTTTTGACATTTCCAATTCATTAAACCTTCTGAAATTTTACAGTTCCATCTGTCTAAGTGTTCTTGTATCACATATGTTGTCAAATTACAGTAATATTTGATCTATCTTGAAATAAAATGCATTTGTATGCCAACACACTCATTTCTGCAATTAATGTCTATTTATCGGTATATGACAAAGTAACATAGTCCGTGAGCATCGTCTTCCAATTGGAATTGGAAGCTGAAATTTTGTCTCAATAATACTATTGATAGGTGTAAAAAACTGAGAGGGTGGCCTGGTTTCTAGCTTGAACTTTATTTTTTACCATGTGTCTGTGGACCACCCTACCCCTCCGTTCAGCTCTCCCACTCCTGTCCATCTCATCTCCGCCATTCCTAGTACGTCACATTTATAAGGTTCGATTTCTTTCCTAAGAAGCTCCAGTTTTCCGCTGCTATTGAGTGTTTGTACATTCCATGTGCCAATTTCAGGGTTTCCTTGGCCACCCTTAGCTTTCCGGTAACCAATTTTTCGACCCAGCCCCGGTTACCCGACTGGGGACGCGCACCTTTTTCATCCGGGCGACGTCCGGGCCGGCATCCTTTCCTCTGTTTGTGTGTCATCATGCGATTGATTTCTGTCGTGTTTGTTTTTTACGATCGGTAGTATCTGCACCCTACCGACCAACCCTCCTCCTTTTTCCAGGCTTGGGACTGGCACAGGTTATCCCTGTGGCGGAGACCGCGGAGTTCTATAATATAACTCTTAATCATCGAAATTCTTTCTTATGGCTGATGTTTATGTTAACGTCTGTAGTCGGTGTAATGTGATCTATTCCTACCAGCCAAGGACGTGGAGGACAAAACGCAAAACGTGGCTTATCCAACGGAGTACGATAATTTTTTTACTGCGGTTTCACTTCAAAAGACTATCTACTGCATTGTTATAACGGTGCTATAAAAGTCATTAGATTGAATCCGATTAGATCATTGCTTTGCGTAGGCTACACAACAAATATACATATAATTATCGGTAGGCTAGTCCTACTTAATATCTACCCCTCGTAGATCGGTCTTTCTCGCTCTACAGCTTACCTTTGGGAGAAACCTTGCGGATTTCTTCGGCATAGTCCTTGTACGGTAGTCAATCGGGTGAGTGACTCCATTTTGTCTGATGGCGTCATGTTTACTGGCAGATGCCGTTCCGAACACAGTAACATCCGGCACTGTCTTACAAAGTTGAGTAGCAGCAACACCAACGCCACCTAGCGATACAGTAAAGTCGCAAACCACCAGATTTATTCAGCGTTCACAAAGCTAAGTATTGAGAACCCAGTGATCTCTGTTAATATCAGACATCAGTAATCAGAACCAGGTAATTCACAGGCACTCAGACAAACGTAAAGTCGGTGTGGCAGATATGTTCGTGTTGGGTTCAAAGTCCAGAACAAGAGATCAAGCAGGCAGGCAAGTAGATGGCTATGACGAATTATATTTGGAATTCTAGCGGTGAGAAAGATAAGAAGATAAGGAATGGCAATGAATCAATAGGCCTAGTATACAACGCACACTCCAGACCAGTCAACCAAACACTTTATGATCGAAAACACTATTTTACGCTTTACAGAGACCTAGGCCTATTATAGGCTACGCTTCCCACCTTAACGTCGCGCTGCATTTCCTTGCAGTTAGGCCTATGGGTATGAATATTTCCTTCAGAAACTAATAATTAATTACCTACTTAATTAGATTGGTAGCTAATTCTAAGTAATTATTTTTAACTGAATTTTTTTTAATTCTAATTAAAATGTGTCTATTGTTCTTCTAATTAAAATTTCATAATTAACTTCATAATTGCATGGCCACAAAGATAGTGCAATTAAAAAAGGAAGGGGAAAGGCGAAGTTATTGTGGATGAAGTGGAAACTGCTTAAGTACTCAATAAATATTTTTGCTCAGTGTTTAGGCCTAAGTTGGAAGAATTAGGAAACATCACTTAGCCTAACCAAGCATTTTTAGATAGGCCTAGTGCTAATTCTAATTAATTAGTTCTTTTAAAATGCTAATTTTAATTCTAATAATGAAATATGAACTAATGATAATTCTAATTAAGTATAGATACAAGACCTTAATTACCCATCACGTTTCCTTGACGTCACCGGACATCAACTTCAACTTGTCAATAGAACTGACACATAAACATGGTATTGCAGTTTTGATTTGAATAAGCAACAGTCAATAGGCCTAAGCTATGTCTCTCTAGGCTAGCGCTGATTTTTTACTGCGCTGAGAAAAGTCAGCCACTTATGTCTATTTTATGCTACAATACAAATTTATAGCCAATTCATCATAAAGCCAACATATGCTAGCCTGGCCCTTAACTAAGAAAAGTTAAATCAGAACCAGCTTAGTAATGAGATAGTAAAGACTTAACTATCTCATTATACGCTAGTTCATTGTTCTTTTTCTATCCTAAGTGTAGTGTACTTTACTGTAAAGTACACTACACTTTGGATAGAAAAGAAAAAGAACGTGTAGCTGCCAATCTTCGCCATGCAGTCAATTAACCAGCTGGTAAAACTGCATGCCCAGAGACCACCACGAGGAGGTTTTGGCAAAGGTCTCCGTAGTCCGTTCACTTCAGCGCTCATGCAGTCGAATTTCATCGTCAGTTTGGTATTACCCACAGAAAGTCCAATTTTAGAAATATTTGCAATTTGAGTAATTTGCTTTTACTTGGATGGGAATGCAAGACAAACATTCGAACTGACGCAAGTGAGAAACGATGCAACTACTAGGCATATAGAATACGTAGAAAGAACGGTAGAAATATCGGATGTGTCATAATGCACAAGTAAATAAATCAGAGACTGAGCGAATAAGTGAACGAAACAAGACTAGGCCTTTGTGTAAGAGTAAAATGGAAAGAGAGTAAATGAAGAGCGAGAGAGCGGCAGTGGCGGCGCCAGGGGTGGGCTAGGGGGTGCTTAGCCCCCCCAAACTGTGGCTCAGCCCCCCCAAACAAAACGCTGGAAATCTCTGAAGCTTTGCAATGCTAACAAAGGAGGAAGGGAGAAAGGGAAGAGCTTAGGGCTTCAGCCCCCCCAAACCTGAAATCCTGGCGCTGCCACTGGAGAGCGGACAAGAGAGAGCGCTGTCGACAGAGCGAGACGGACAGAGAATTGAAGATTGAGAACGAAATACAGGGACTTAGTAATATAGTAAGAGGGAGAGAGGAACAGAGACAAAGAAAGACAGCGAAGCGACATATACAGAAGAAGTAAAACAGCAGAGCACGACTATGCAGAGAGAGAGAGAGAGAGAGAGAGAGAGAGAGAGAGAGAGAGAGAGAGAGAGAGAGAGAGAGAGAGAGAGAGAGAGAGAGAGAGAGAGAGAGAGAGAGAGAGCAGAGAGAACAGACAGGATGATATATAGATGGACAGACAGATAGATAGCTAGATAAATATACATGCAGACAGAAAGACAGATAGACAAACAGACAGACAATTAGATGACAGAAAGACAGACAGGTAGAAGATTGATAAAAAGCGCCAGAACGACGAAAAACGCAGTTAGGTTGACAAAAAGTAAAATGAGCCCAAGACTAGTAAATAAGACCGTCTGAAAACGCAAGAATATGGAAGAAACAGTGTGCATGCGAGATACGTAGAGTGAGATAGAAATTGGAAGCATATGTGAAGCAGAGACTGAGTCTGCTTTTTCGCGTAATAACGTTTAGGCAAAGACGATTAGGCCCCAGCTTAAAATACGACGTAAAATGGAAAGTAAAACTGCCTGAGACGCTTGCAGTGAACGGAATACCCAAATGTAGTTTACCCAAATGTACTTCTCGCAAGACGTACATTGGGGGTAAACTAAAGCCTACTGAGAAAATGTGATGCATTTGGCCCATCATATTTCTCATACAATACATCAATGAGCAACAGTTATCACCACGATAACATTCATTGCTTAATTCAAGAATGTGAATAAAGTTTAGATTAAGTTTCTTTGCTTGCTAGTCAATAGCTGCCTGCAACTCAATAACTGCTTGCCTGAGTTCAACACCATCTATCTTCCGCCTCCTTAATCTCCTTAATCTCCCGATTTCAGTCTGAATCTAATAGATTCATTCAACAGAATCCGCAGACCTGGATGTGCATATTCACATCACGTGGTCCACGGAAAAAGGATGGGTGACAGCACTTGTCACCATCTGGACTTGGCAGCATATTTTAATACGGCGATTCATTCTCTTCCACGTAACATTTACGTGGTAATAATTCGTCTACTGAATCATTGGCACCTGCAGCCAATTAACGGCATTCAAGACCGATCCAAAACGAAACTCGGGCACAGACGGAAAATGAGATTGGGAAACACATAGACGTGTCAAGACAGAAAAAATAACAGGAAGGCAGCAGACACAGAGAGACACAGACACAGAAAAAGATATATAGCAATAGCAGTAGCAAGAGGCAAGCAAGAAGACCTCGCCTAAGACACAAATGTGACAAAATGTGAAACGCAGCCACACGTAAACGACGAAACACACAGAGTTAGAAAAAGCAAGACATATAACGGGAAGCAACAAAGAGACATTGATAGAAACCGAGAGGCAGACAGACCTATAGTCAGACAGAGACAGTGAGGGAAAGACACAGGCAGACGGCAAAAAGTAATACAGAGACAAAGAAAGACATACGCAGACATACTTAAAATAACACAGAGACAGTGAGAGAACGACACGGCCAGGCATATATAGTCAAAGAGAGAGAGAGACAGAGAGAGAGAGAGAGAGAGAGAGAGAGAGAGATGAGAGAGAGAGAGAGAGAGAGAGAGAGAGAGAGAGAGAGAGAGAGAGAGAGAGAGAGAGAGAGAGAGAGTCACAGAAAGACGAAGTCACACAGACATACCTGCAGACAGAGACAATAAAAGAAAGACATAGGCACTTTAAATCTGTCTACTTACCTGTTCTCTCAATGACTGTGTCCGACTTTACGACTGCTTACCTATGGCTTTCTATCCCTGTGTCTGCTGCATACAGGTCTACCTCCCTATGTCTTTCTCTTACTCTCTCTATCTGATTAGAGGTATTTTCTCACGGTCTCTTGTCTGACTATAGGTCTGTCTGCCTACATCTTTCTCTCAATGTCTCTGCCTGACTTGATTTCTGTCTGCTTATGTCTTTCTCTAACTATCTCTGTCTGCCTATGTCTGTCTGCATATGTCTTTCTCTCACAGTCTCTGTCTGACTTTAGGTCTGTCTCTTAGTGTCTTTCTATCATTGTCTCTGTCTGCATATATGTCTGTGTGCCTATGTCTTTCTCTCACTGTCTCTCTCTGACTATAGGTCTGTCTGCCTATGTCTTTCTCTCACGATCTCTGTCTGACTTTAGGTCTGTCTACTTATCTGTTCTCTCACTGACTCTGTCTGACTTTACGACTGTTTGCTTATATCTTTCTCTTACCGTCTCTGTCTGACTATAGGTCTATCTACCTATGCTTTTCTCTTACTTTCTCTGTCTGATTTTAGGACTGTCTAATGTCTTTCTCTCACAGTCTCTGTCTGACTTTACGTCTCTCAGTCTTTGTCTTTTCTCACCGTCTCTGACTTTAGGTCTATCTGCCTATGTCTTTCTCTCGCACTCTCTGTCTGTCTTTAGGTCTGCATGACTATGTATTTCTCTAACTGACCCTATCTGACTATAGTTCTGTCTGCCAATGTCTTTCTCTCACTGTTTCTGTGTAACTATCGCTTTGTCTGCCTATGTCTTTCTTTCACTGTATCTGTCTCATTTCAGGTCTCTCTGCGTATGTCTTCTCTGATTGTCTCTGTCTTCACATAGTTCTGTATGCCTATGTCTTTGTCTGATTGCCTCTGTCTGCATATTGGTCTGTCTGCCTGTGTCTTTCTATCTGTGTGTCTGTCTGCTTTAGATCTGTCTGCCTATGTCTTTCGCTCAATGTCTCTGTGTGAGTATAGTTCTATCTGGTTAAATGTCTTTCTTTCACTGTGTCTGTCTGACTTTAGGTCCCTCTGCCTATGTTTTTTCTCACTGTCTCTGTCTGACTATAGTTCTGTCTGCCTATGTCTTTCTCTCACACTCTCAGTCCGACTATAGGCCTGCCTGCCTGTGTCTTTCTCTCACTGTCTCTGTCTGACTATAGGTGTGTCCACCTATGTCTTTCTCTCACTGTCCCTGTCTGACTATAGTTTTGTCTGCCTATCTCTATTTCTCAATATCTCTGTCTGACTATAAATCTGTCTGACTATGTCTTTCTCTCACTGTCCCTGTCTGACTGTTGTTCTGTGTGCCTACTTTTCTCCCTCACTGACCCTGTCTCACTATAGTTCTCTCTGCCAATGCCTTTCAATGTTTCTGTCTGACTATGTCTGTCTGCCTATGTCTTGTTTAGCACTGTCTCTGTCTGATTATACTTCTGTCTGCCTGTGTCTTTCTCTCACTGTCTCTGACTTTGTCTTTCTGCCTATGTCTTAATCTCACTGTGTTTATCTGACGTTAGGTCTGTCTGCCTATGTCTTTCTCTCACTGTCTATGTCTGACTGTAAGCCTGTCTGCCTATGTCTTTTCTCACTGTCTCTGTCTGACTTTAGGTCTGTCTGCCTATGTCTTTCTGCCACTGTCTCAGTCTCACTATAGGTCTGTCTGCCTATGTCTTTCTTTCTCTGTCCCTATCCGACTGTAGGTCTGTCTGCCTATGACTTTCTCTCCTTGTGTCCGTCCGACCATAGTTCTGTGTGTCTGTGTCTTTCTTTCATTGTCTCTGTTTGACTGCTGTTCTGATTGCTTACGCAGGCAGAACAGCAATCAGACAGGGACAGTGAGAGAAAGACACAGACACACAGAACTATGGTCGGACGGACACAAGGAGAGAAAGTCGTAGGCAGACAGACCTACAGTCGGATAGGGACAGAGAACGAAAGACATAGGCAGACAGACCTATAGTGAGACTGAGACAGTGGCAGAAAGACATAGGCAGACAGACCTAAAGTCAGACAGAGACAGTGAGAAAAGACATAGGCAGACAGGCTTACAGTCAGACATAGACAGTGAGAGAAAGACATAGGCAGACAGACCTAACGTCAGATAAACACAGTGAGATTAAGACATAGGCAGAAAGACAAAGTCAGAGACAGTGAGAGAAAGACACAGGCAGACAGAAGTATAATCAGACAGAGACAGTGCTAAACAAGACATAGGCAGACAGACATAGTCAGGCAGAAACATTGAAAGGCATTGGCAGAGAGAACTATAGTGAGACAGGGTCAGTGAGGGAGAAAAGTAGGCACACAGAACAACAGTCAGACAGGGACAGTGAGAGAAAGACGTAGTCAGACAGATTTATAGTCAGACAGAGATATTGAGAAATAGAGATAGGCAGACAAAACTATAGTCAGACAGGGACAGTGAGAGAAAGACATAGGTGGACACACCTATAGTCAGACAGAGACAGTGAGAGAAAGACACAGGCAGGCAGACCTATAGTCGGACTGAGAGTGTGAGAGAAAGACATAGGCAGACAGAACTATAGTCAGACAGAGACAGTGAGAAAAACATAGGCAGAGGGACCTAAAGTCAGACAGACACAGTGAAAGAAAGACATTTAACCAGATAGAACTATACTCACACAGAGACATTGAGCGAAAGACATAGGCAGACAGATCTAAAGCAGACAGACACAAAGATAGAAAGACACAGGCAGACAGACCAATATGCAGACAGAGACAATCAGACAAAGACATAGGCATACAGAACTATATGAAGACAGAGACAATCAGAGAAGACATACGCAGACAGACCTGCAATGAGACAGAGACAGTGAAAGAAAGACATAGGCAGACAAAGCGATAGTCACACAGAGACATTGAGAGAAAGACATTGGCAGACAGAACTATAGTCAGATAGGGTCAGTTAGAGAAATACATAGTCATGCAGACCTAAAGATAGACAGAGAGTGCGAGAGAAAGACATAGGCAGATAGACCTAAAGTCAGAGACGGTGAGAAAAGACAAAGACTGAGAGACGTAAAGCCAGACAGAGACTGTGAGAGAAAGACATTAGACAGTCCTAAAATCAGACAGAGAAAGTAAGAGAAAAGCATAGGTAGATAGACCTGTAGTCAGACAGAGACGGTAAGAGAAAGATATAAGCAAACAGTCGTAAAGTCAGACATAGTCAGTGAGAGAACAGATAAGTAGACAGACCTAAAGTCAGACAGAGATCGTGAGAGAAAGACATAGGCAGACAGACCTATAGTCAGAGAGAGACAGTGAGAGAAAGACATAGGCACACAGACATATATGCAGACAGAGACAATGATAGAAAGACACTGGGAGACAGGCCTAAAGTCAGACAGAGACTGTGAGAGAAAGACATATGCAGACAGACATAGGCAGACAGAGATAGTTAGAGAAAAACATAAGCAGACAGAAATCAAGTCAGGCAGAGACAGTGAGAGAAAGAGGTAGGCAGACAGACCTATAGTCAGACAAGAGACCGTGAGAAAATACCTCTAATCAGATAGAGAGAGTAAGAGAAAGACATAGGGGGTAGACCTGTATGAAGCAGACACAGGGATAGAAAGACACAGGTAAGCAGTCGTAAAGTCGGACACAGTCATTGAGAGAACAGGTAAGTTGACAGATTTAAAGTCAGACAGAGACAGTGCGAGAAAGACTCAGCCAGACAGAACTACAGTCAGAGAGAGACAGTGATAGAAAGACATAGTCACACAGACATATTTGCAGACAGAGACAATGATAGAAAGACACAGGCAGACAGACTTATATGCAGGCAGAGACAGTGAGAGGAAGACAGCCAGACAGAACAACAGTCAGACAGAAACAATATGTGTCTTACAGGCAGGCGGACCTAAAGCGAGACAGAGACAGTGAGAGAAAGAATTAGGCAGACAGAACTATATGCATATGTAGACAATGATAGAAAGACATAGGCAGAAAGAACTATGCAGACAGTGACAATGAGAGATGACATCGGCACAGAGACCTAAAGTGAGACAGATCGAGACTGTGACAGAAAGACATTACCAGACAGGCCTAAGGTCAGACAGATACACGCAGTTAACGAAGGACATAGGCAGACAGGCTGTCGAAATTTTTCATCTCTTCGGTGGGTTTTTTCCTATTCAATCTAAGGTCACCGTTATCCTACATCTCAACTCTTTGGGTCTCTCTCCGAACAACTTAAGTCATCCTTTCCTATATTTCAACTCCTTGGGACTCTCTCCGTGCAACTTAGGTCATCTTTTCCTACATTTCTACTCATTGGGGTCTTCTCCCATTCAATTTATGGTCTCCTTGTCGTGTTTAACTCACCTCGAACCCAGCTTCGTTCGATCTTTTCCTTCTAGGGTATCTCTCGTCAATAATTCCTTTATTCTCCAGGATCTTTCCAGTAAACTTACCATCGTGCATTCTATTTGTCTACCATTACACTAGGCCTAAATCTCAGAGCAACGGCACTGAGTTCCCAGGCCTTCTCGGTTGCTGATCCGAGGCTCTGGAATTCGCTGCCTTCATTGTCCACTCTGCAAGTTTTCTAATAACCTTCAGGTCTGTGACAAAATCTAAGCTTTCGTGGACTGCTTATCCTTCGTGGTCCGTCATCCAGTCTCTATAGCATCATCGCCTAGACTGAGTCTGTTCTAACTTAGATCAATATTTTGGAATGCAGTTTTCCTCATGCAGGAGTGTATATAAATGCCCATTGCGCATAGTTATAATGGCGCAATAGAAGTTGACATATTATAATTATTACTGATACACCTTAAGCAGACCTCCTCCTATCCCCTACCTATTTTCAGAGAATATACTACCCGATCTTCAAGCCACCTCGTTCTCTTCCTCTACAGGAACAGAAAGAGGGGGCTACATTTAGAAAGTCGTTATGCATATTTCCATAACAACTTTCTAGACATTCCTACGCTTGTGTTTCAATAACACAGATGCACAGCTGTTGCCAGGTGTCGCTCGTTGTTCCAGTCACGAGAACCGCCATCTGTCGATTGATGTCGATTCTCTCGAAGGATCGTGGCGACTCCCGACGACGATAATGAACGCAAACGTTGCAGCGATCATTCTGCCGACAATGAAAAACAAGAGACAGGTTAACTGTGGTTCTCGAAAAGTCACCAAGTCTGACTAGACAGAGAAGCATTTAGTTCTTGTCTATTATTAAGTGAACACCATCAGTTCAACTGATTACAATTTATATATACGATTTAAGACATCAATTCATGGATCCCATCGATTAATGCATTTTTATGACTGGGCTATAGAAGTTATTAGAATAAACTAAATGGGGGCGTCAATAATACTGATCAGCGCTTTTTGAGATATCAAAAGGCGCTATACAACTGTTTAGATACATTCATAATAATAATTATTTGAATGTATTTGATGTGTTGTAAGTATCGTATTGGCTTACATTCATATGCTATGAATATGTGTGGGCCTACATTTGGTGTTTAACGACAGCCTATGATGTTAACGTTAACGTCAACCTTACCTGACATCGCAATAGAAGAAAATCATTGTCCTATAATTATACAATATTGCATATAAATGCAACATTAATTCTCTGTTGTCGAAGTGTATAAGGTTGCATCAGGGAATCAATCAATCTATCTATAGGCCCATACAACATTGTTTCCCTTTTGTTACGTGCGATATGAGGTAAGGTTGGAGTCAACGATCCTAACAGCCACAGGCCTAACCAGGCTATAGCTGTGGTTAACCACGGAATACTGCTATACACAGAATACTGCTAAACTCATGTACAGCGTCCTTTTCTTCGACCTTGGCTCTACTCCGGCGCTATATAAATCGTCATTTCAATTAATATTATTATTATTATTATTATTATTATTATTATTATTATTATCATTATTATTATTACTATTACTATTGAAATTATTATTATTATTATTTACCGCGAGCTAGTTATGATCCCTCAGACTCGTAAAACAATGTCCGGAGACCATAGAATTATAGAATCATTATTATTCATTATTAACTGAACCTCTTCCTGTAGAGATAACAGAAAATCAGGGCGTCAGTGGAAATTTAATTTCAAAGTCGAAATCAATGTCATGAGCAATAGTTTACGGGAAAACTCAAACCGAATGTGCCAGATAATAATTATTACTTAAAGAACCAAGTCCACAGAATCAGCTTAGGCCAATTCTATTTTTCGGCAAGAAAAAGATAGCCTACTACACTGGAAACTTTGATAGGCCTATAAGTTATAACTCCTTCTTCAACGACTATCTTCTTGGTTTGGCGTCTCTGGCACTACTATACTCTGTTTTCAGTCTTACTTGTCTTCCCGATCTTTCTCTGTGAAAGCTGCAGCCACTGCTCGCAACGCGTCCCTATCTCCTGTTGTGTACCTCAAGGCTCCGTCCTGGATCCACTCCTCTTCATTCTATATGCCACATCTTGTTGACCACCATCTCCGCGCAGACGACGCCCGACTCTGCATATCCTTCACCCCAAGCTCTCTTTCCACATCCATCACACAATTAGGCCTACTCAACGTGGTTAACCTAATCTCACAGTGGAAGTCATCCAATCTCCTCTACCTTAACTCTTCCAAAACAGAATTTATCATCCTAGGCCTTCTTTATCATATCAAGGAAACTCCTGACCCTCCTCCACCTATAGACTAACTCATCATCTCTTACCTTTACCTCTGACTCTACCGTCCTCGATCTTGGTATTACTTTTGATCCAAACCTCTCCTTCTCTAACCACATCTCCAACCTCTCGTGCTCCTGCTTCATGCACAGTCGTGACCTCCGACGCATCTGGTCCATGCTCGACCTTAAAACTGCCTCCACCATTGCTACCTCTATTATTCATTTAAAGCTCGATTACTGCAAATCCCTTTTCCTCAACCTTGAATCCACAAAACTCAAGCGTCTGCAACTTATCCAAAACTCACTAGCCACGGCTGTCACTAGAACGCCCAAACATCATCATATCACTCCTATCCTCAACTCACTCCATTGGCTAATTCCATAGCGAATCCACTTCAAAGTCCCAGTCTTGTTGTCCTCGAGACCAAGGTCTTGGTCTCGAGTGCACTCGAGTTCGTTTTTAAAAGTCTTGGTCTTGGTCTTGGTCTTGAGGTTCAAGGTCTTGGTCTTGGTCTTGGTCTTGAGGTTCAAGGTCTTGGTCTTGGTCTTGGTCTTGAGGTTCAAAGTCTTGGTCTTGGTCTCACAAGACCAAGACCAAGACCGGCTGTCAATATGAACAGTCATTTAACAGAACTCAAGAATTCTGTATCAAGCCTGCTTGCATCATACGACCAATATCTATGGACGGATGCAAGTCTTGTTGGTCAGGAAAACCCATTGGCAGCAGCAACAGTTATTCTGTATCAGACGGTATGATAAACCATGGGAAGATTTCAAAAGGACTCATTCTGTGCATTTACATCCAGTGCTTGAAAAGCTTGTGTGTGTGTCCGCGACTTCAGCACCTGTAGAACGTATTTTTTCCACATGGAGGAATTTTTATGAGGCCCCACAAGGCACGTCTTGGTCAGAAAATTCTGAGCGAATTGGTTTTTATAAAATACAAAGGCATTTGCAATAATAGTTTGCATGAAGGACTTTTGAATACAAATTCGGATTTCTCCGCAGTTTTCATTTAAAGTTAATTTGCTTGAATAAAATAAAAGACTCATGTTTTCATTAAAATAGCGAATATTCCGACTTGACAATTTTAGAAGTCTTGACCTGATTGCGATTTTTTGGGTCTTGGTCTTGGTCTTGAGGTTCAAGGTCTTGGTCTTGGTCTTGGTCTCGAGGTTCAAAGTCTTGGTCTTGGTCTTGGTCTTGAAGTTCAAGGTCTTGGTCTTGGTCTTGGTCTTGAGGTTCAAGGTCTTGGTCTTGGTCTTGAGGTTTAAGGTCTTGACAACAAGACTGCATAGTCCTATCACTAACCTACAGCTTCCTACAATATTCCCAGCCCAAGTACCTCTGTGGTCTCTTCACCATCAGACACAGCTGATCAGGTTTGACACTCGCCAGCAGCTCCTCAAACTTGATTATGCAACTCTCGTCGAGCGGTTTCCCCGCTACTCTTTCTCGACAAGTATTCGTGATTTGGGAGTCATTCCTGATAGTACTCTCGTTTGCTGACCACATCTCAAGCCTCACTCGGTCTAGTTTTTATCATCTGAGACGTCTTCATGCTGTCCGGCTTTCTGTTCCGTCCTCCACTTTCTCTTGTTGGTGACATGGACCCCAAAATCAGTTCAAATATATTCGTAACTATTCTGGAGATTTCGACAGCGCCCAAAAAGTGAAACGATCTCGCTTTAAGGCGGTTCTTGGTATCCCTCCCAAATCGTAATCGTAATCTCCTAACTTCTAAAGCGCCACTCGAAGGCCAAGCCTATTCACGAGCGTTACGTCAAATCAGAAGAGGTTTCCAAAGAGTAACCCAACGGAGGTTCGACTTCGGTTTCCAGAAGGCCAGATCAAGAGAGGAGGCAGAGCAGCTGTTAAGGCCGGTGTCGTTTAGGGCAAGAAGAATTGGAAGGCGGAGGATCAGATGAGTCAGGGTAGGAGTAGGCCTACTTGAAAAGGTGAAGTTTCAGTTTTGAGTGGAAAGCCCGGGGTGATAGATAGAGGAGCATTAGATCAAGCTTAATTAGTGTCATGTAGAAGCGTGTTCCAAAGTGTCTCCAGTGTAACTGCAAAATGCACCTCGAGTGAAACAGTTTTAAATTAATGTGGCGCTATATAGCCTAAGTCGTTGAGTCTAAGTGGACTGTCAGCTATTTCAGGGTATTTAATTAGACCTAAGTTAATACAATCAGCTGATGCCGAAAACAAGTTGAATAATCACCTCCTCTTGCTGTCGATGGTTTCCCATTTAACCGTTCGCTCGAGTCGAAGGAAGCCAATCGTCTTCCTGTTCAAGCGACAAATAGCACGTGCAAATTACAATCAGGCCTACAACTCAAGAAAATAAATTTAAATAAAATGTTTGACTAAATAATAAATTATACAGTGGTGCTATTATAGAAGTCACTGATTCTTATTAGCCCACTCAAATGCATTGAAAATAAAATAAAACATACTTAAATAAAATAATACAAATGAATAAATAATTACTGTGATGCTATACAAGTCACCGAGCTAGTCTACTATCTTACTCAAATGCAGTGTTAAAAATTTATTTAACATTTTTAATTAAAAAACTTAAATTTAACATGAATAAAAATCTTATGTGACGCTATAGAAGTCACCGAGTCTCTCTAGCTTACTTAAAAATTAAAATATTGAAATAAGAAATAAATTTTAAAACAAAATTAAAAATATAAATAGGCCTAAATTTAGTTGCGGCGCTGTAGACTTACCGAGCCCTATCGGAAAAAGCAAATCACTTCACATTTGTAGCTTAGAGACATACAGTAGATATAATATGCTTACAGTAGCTGAATGTGGCGTGTTAGCCTTATTATGTAATAAACGAATATAGTAATTAATAATAACTAGATCTGCAAGTTGCAATTTCGACAAAAATTTCGATGTTTTTGTAATTATTTGGGTTGACCTCATACCCTTCAACGAAGATTCAATCGAAACAGCAGATTGCGGAGCAGAAATGGGAAGAATTTCGATGAAGAACGACAGATTCTTAAAATTTACAGAAAAAGTTTCGAACGCGTCTTTCCATTGCCTTCTAGATACGGACAATGGTCTGTCGCCTTCGCGATCTGAGTACGATGACGTAATAATTACGTCATTTTGGCCTTTGTCATTATTAGGCAAGGATTCTCCATGGCTCCAGCCCAGAGCCGTATATTGTAAAATATACGGCTCTGCTCCAGCCTAAATTATGCGTAGGTAAGTAAGTAAGTGATCTTTTATATTAAGCACCGTTATATATATAAGAGGTCGTTGATAAGCACGAGACAAGCGCTCATACTTTACATGGTCTAGAAAGTCAGTCTGTCTGTTTGATAGGCCTGCACATACACAAGCACATACATGTAGACACGCGGACAGACTTACACATTTCGCCATTTAGGCTCAAATTGGCAAAGTTCCAATGATTGTAATCATTAATCCAGTCTAAAATGACTTCTGTTTGTAGGTCTGTTTGTTTCTCTGTCTATATATACAGGCGTCTATAGTCTTTACGTACGTACAGAAAGCCTGTTTGACAAGTCGGACAGGCTCTGAAATAGACAGACGGACAGGCAGGCGGATAGCCACCCCAGGCATGCAGTCCAGGCAGACAGAGACGGAGAGAAAACGAGACCGAGGCTGTGCAAAATAGTTAAACTACAGGCAGGGTGGAAGACACAGTCGTCTCTCTGTTAACAAAGACGGTCCAGTGCCTACCTTAGGAAATTTCGGGCCCGCGTGCAGAGTATACTGTACGGCCTCCATGACACAAGTCAAAATGTCAAATTGTTTTTCACTGCTAATCATCATATTTTAGTCGATTGTTAAGAAGTTGGCCTAGCCTACAACACACTGGCGGCGATCTTGTTTGACAGGTGGGGGGACAATTTAGAACTGATCTGGTCAAAAAAGAGTTTTGAACTGATTTGCTCAATCTAGACGTAAAAAATGTTGACGTTTCTCTGGTTTTTCTTCAACAGAGGTGAGTCTTAATTTTAAGCCTGAAGAACATTAAACAACAGAGAGAATTACTTTCAGTCTAAAGCCTTTTGATTTGCATATGATGTTCATAAAAATAATGTATCAGCTCCAGGGAAGTTTGACCAACTGACCAGGCAGAGGGAGGATGGAGTGGATGTAATGAGTTGCTAATGCATGGAATAGTTAGGCCAGGTTAGCAATCAAATAGAGAAACCGATAAAAAGCTATACAGACACGCCGACAAAGGACTAGGTCATACAGGCACTTGATACAGTCAGACCCAGGGCGAGATTGAAGTAACTTTATTTAAAGTAATTTATTACCTTTTGTGTTGTATTGTTTCATTTCATCGGTTGCAACCTTTAGAAATTTCTTCTTTTCAATAAGTGTCTTCGTGCATTTTTTCCTTTGTTTCTTGGGTCATGAACTGGTGACTTGTTTTTGCTAAAAGAAGGCTGTGTTCTTTTGCCTCTTCTGTGGTTGCTTGAAAACCATTATGCTTGTGGTTTTGTCAAACTGTTAAGTTCTCTGAGGAGTTTCTCCTGAATTGGCAATATATAGATTTGTGATGATGCTTTTCGAGGTGTTCACATTCTACACCATTTACACTGGAGATAATTCATTTAACGTGATCACAGTATTCCGTTTAGCAAGTGGTAAATTATGCCACTAGGATAACATTGCATGTACAACTTCCGTGTTGGGGCATTGCTATTGCTTTTTGCACTTCAACTGCTTGTTGGCAGAGTTTTTCTTGCACACTCCTAAAGATAAGAGACCGTGGCAGAAGCACGTGGCCCCTTGGATCTGCCCTTGGAAGCTTAGTGGTTGACGGTACTTGAAAAAGGCAAATGACAGTCAATAGAATACCTGGGCTGACAATGGAATACCTGGGCTGACAGTGTCGAAATCTGGAAGACAAGAATACGTACCATTAGAACATGGTCGCAGTAAGCGATGTCAGATGCTTATTACATGTATATTCTCTTGAGGATTGTTGACACTAAACTCGGTTTCGTAGGAAGGTGGAAATAAGGGTTTACTATCAAAGGGGCGAAAACCAAAAGGGTGAAATCAAAAGGGCGCAATCAAAAGGGCGAAAATCAATAAAGCGAATGATAAATAAGGCGCATGTTCAAAAGGGCGAAAAGTAAAAGGGCGCATGTTTAAAAGGGCGAATGTAAACAAAGAGTGTGTTTACGAAGATAAGTGCGAAATGTAAGAAAGCGCACCTATATATATAGGCCATAGATTTATTGGAAATGTACAGAGTATCGCATTGCGAAATGCTTGGCTTGATGCCATACTGAAGGCGATGTCTTGACAAAGTTGCCATGTAAGCATAACCATGTACCAAGTTTTGCTGAGATAAAGTGCAAGAAGAGTTGTAGCTGATATGAAGCAACGGGCAACAAACACTACTGCAACAACACACAGTTTCGTTGCAACTGTATAGCAACTGGTGTTAGATCAGCAGCAGTCACTGATAAGCTCCAACTACCGGTAACTTAAACCAAAGAATAAGACGTGTTAGACATAAATATCAAGCACCTTCGCCAAACCCACTAAACTTGCAAAACTGTAGTAAGCCGATAGTAAACTATAAGCAACATCGACAGTCTTATTAATATAACGTACACTGAATCGTAGTTTTTAATCCTTGTTTTGCTATGGAATAGATGTTAACATTTTCCATGTTTCATTCTTTTCAATATTATTCGTCTTTTTAAGCGCTTATAAGCCTCTGTAAACACGCTCTTTATTTACATTCGCCCTTTTAAACATGCACCCTTTTGCTTTTGGCCCTTTTGAACATGCGCTTTATTTATAAATCATTCGCTTTATTGATTTTTGCCCTTTTGATTGCGCCCTTTTGATTTTCGCTCCTTTGATAGATACCGGAAATAAGCATACTCTTAAATCTTCCAGTGAATCCATTCTCTTGGTTTGATTTTTGTTGTGAATGTCAACTGTTATTTCTTCCAACATTTATGTTGTCAAGTGTACCAGGATTAATATTATTAAAGGCACGGATTTCTATGAGCATTGCCAGGAATCTTGAATCAATCATGTAAACATCTGATTGTAGTGTTAATTGAATTGATTCTGAGTAGATGCCTTGTAGAGGCAGTATATAAATGCTCTGACAACCCACCATTTATTCTGTTGCTTTATCTTTTCTTCTGTTTCCAAATGCTTCTCTGTAACCTCTTATTGGCCCATTTTTAAATTCTAGCCTAATCTGGAACCTTCTATCGCTCCATTACTATACTACACAATGTATATATTTATAAATAATGACGCCGTCATATCGACATGATAGTCTTCTTAAGAAAACTATAGCTGTGGGGTTAGTATCTCGACGTGTAGGCCCATGAAAGTTGGCGGCCACCTATACCCAACCAGAAAATTGCAGAATTCACCCTGTGCTTGGCTGCAAAGTCGCAATTACTATTGTTACATCCATAGTCCATGCTAAACTAGATTACTGCAATTCACTCTTCCGGAATAATTTAGACACCACCCAAAAATAAGCTGCCTTCAGGCTATCCATGCGTATGCTGTCGCTTAGGCTTAGGCCTATTGTGCTGTCATTAAAATACCACTACATAGCTTCCGTCGTCGTATCACGCCACTGGCTTAAAATAATTGAACGAATGGAGCCCAAAGTCCTATCACAACATATTCCAATCCTCCAAGCCATACGATCTTCCTCGGTTATTTACAATTAGCCATGCCGCTCTTCCGCTCTAGCTAACAAGTATCCGCTCATCCGTCGCCTCATCACTAAAATTCTCAAATCGCTCCATAGTAGTCCAAAGAGTGAGTCGCTAAGGAATTACCGACTTACTTGACGAGTTGGCGACTGACTTGGCGACTCAGTCGACTGGTCGTAGACGTTGACAGCGACGTAACTTTGATCTAAACAGTGGGGGTGCCAATTTCTTTTCCACTTTCGCTTTTCACATTTTGGACATATTACCCTGCCAGTATTATGAAACGCTGATATTGATTCTGAGATTGTGAGGGGACTGAGGAGTCATATCAAGGCCGTCAATATGAGTGTGGGTCCATATACGGCTTTGTAACTGATGAAGGATATAGAAGCTTGCTCTTTGACCTACATCTCCACATCCATATATAACTAAGATGACAATCATAAGACGGAGAGCGAGGGTGATGTCAGATCTTTCCAAGAAGAGTGTAGCCGTGGCCTAGATCTATGGCGCCTGCGGGCGGGTCACGGCGGTCAGTCTGTCGGGTGACCTGTGTGGCTGAAAGTCTGCCTGTCTGACTGCCCGCGACTCATTTCGTCTGGCTCTCGGTTTACCTGTGTATCTAAGTACTTTCTTACTTTTGTGGTACATATTCCTCACTCTGTCTACAAAATTCTACACACACGAAGCAAGGCGGTGAATGCGCTCTCTAGGAAGGCACTATAATAAAATATTGATTGGCATTGTTTAAAAATTGGGTGTACGGAACCCCAGTCCAAAAAGTGGGAATACATATATGTTCATGTCGTCTAGTTTGTGAATGGCGCTATGAGTATTATTAAAGGTGTTTTATCCTCAACCTGAAAATTCTTTTCTTAAAGTGACCCGGATTTTTCCATTTGTGTTTATATTTCTGAACTCTTTTTTTTATTTGTCAGGTATATATGTATACCATCATCATCAAAGTCTAATTCATCATGCAATAAGCTGAAAGTTCAAGTTAACATTCCCACGTTGTTGCAATTACGTCATCGTTTGTTATAATGACGCCATCCTTAACCGATTGTTACGAGTCATGGACACAAGCAGAGTTTCACTTGCACAGGCGATTTCCAAGCGACGGGAAGTAATATCGTTTCGATTTTCTTGCCAGAAATTGGATGTTGGACTGGAGAAGAGCGCTACGTTAAAGCACAAAACAAGCAATGACTGTCTGATTCGTGCTAATGTCACCTCGAACAGAAAAATCATTTATCAGAAAGAAACCAAAATTTGGAAGCCAGACGTAAGAATTTCTCCTCTTGAAGGCAGTTGGATAAATAACTAAATGATCAATGGACAGATTAATTAGGCCTACTTTCAAGGGTCAAGCATGTTTTTACATTGTATGTATGTATGCATGTATTAATGCATGCATGTGTGTGAGTAGGCCTATGTATGTATGTGTGCATGTATGCATCAAGCCACTTAATATAGCGTGTTTTAGCCGGCTACCTCACAATGGCGCTGCGTGCATGACTATGGCCAACAACGCTGCGAGCATAACTCATAGACTTAAGTACATCTAAAGCCATTTTGAAAATGTTTGCTGAACGGAACTAAATGCAACAGCACGTGTGTAAGGATGAAGACTGTTCCTATGCTAGAGGAAGATCCGCATCGTGATAAGATACAATGGGTTTGAGTTGACACGGGAGCGCGGTACCTGCATTAATGCATGAGCAACTGAGCACAATGATCGCTGACGTGGTTCACTTTAATTGAGACTGCGGTGCCGACAAACGAGGATAATCTTGTAATTTATTCTTTCCTATAATGTTACTTCATAATAACGTGTAATAATAACCTTAGTGATTTTACTGTTTTTCTATAGGTACCTGTGGTTGGCGGCGATGATTCGATCTGCCCTTTGGCGAGATGGGATCGATAGGCCTAGTGATGCATGTTACGGTTGCACTGTGGCTCTGTGTCGTTTTTGTATTTGTATTTGTGTGTTAGTATGTGAGTTGTAGTTAACCTGTTGGGCCTCTGTCGTGGCGTAAAACCCCGTAAGCCAATACTTTGTCAGTAGTGTTATACTTTTCCCTGCTGGGCCTCTGGCGTGGCGTAAAACCCCGTAAACCTATACTTTGTCGGTGTTTTGTGTTGTGTATTTGTCGTTGTATAGTCGAACAATAATGAGCCGAGGGATAAGAAGGAAGATGAGAGAAGACTAGATTAGAAAGAAGAAGAGATGGAAGTGGAGTCGACATGGCCGATGAATCAATGCCTAAAATACTAGCAAATGTCAACTGCACGCTTTTCTTCAAACTGTCGGCGACGGGACTAGAGGAAGCGCCGTTAAGCTCCCCCAGAGAGGGTCTGGAGCGGAGCCCGGACATCAGTGGACATTTCCTCAAGGCCGAACACCAACTCTTGACCGTCAAGGTTCCAGATTCCTACCTACCCCGGGTGTTTGTTCAAGTTTTCGGAGAAAAGTTAAATCGCAGTTATTTGGTAGACTTCAAGACTTGTGCAGTATCAGCACTGCTGCAATAACGGTCTTTTCAATTATTCACATATCTACACGGGCATTTAATGCCTCAAGTTCATAGGCCTACAGTTCCTGATGCCCTAAAGTATAATAATTATACTCTTCAAGTTTACCGTTTACAATAAAATTTCTTTAATTAATAATATTGCATCTTGTCATCATCCTCGCCGAATAAGTCTGTTTGCCGTATTTAGATTCTTTGCGAGAGTCTGCATTATGATAATAGGCTATGGCCTTAATGAAGCATTTATTAGACAAAGCACATCTAGGCCTACATGGATATATTATTTTAACGGGTACATACTTCGTATATCCACCGAGGAGCGCACATTAATCAGTTATGCTAAACATCAAATTTCCTCCACATAAAAGTTTGGTCTCCTGAGCGGCTTGGTGACTCAAACATTTCATCCGGAATCCTCAGCCCTACCCTCAGATGTAGGGTCATATGATTTAAGGTTACGGTTGTTATCTCGGGTATTGAGGTTTCTGATATTCTCGATCGCCGAACATCGCCGTTATTTTTACTGTAAATCATTTCATCAAAATTTCATAGTAGGCCTGATCAAAAGAAAACTGACGCTATGACTGTCACAACAATAATAACCCAGTGGACTTACACAAACTGATTCAAGCTGATGAACTGATTAAATCCTAACGACAAAGAATCCAAACCATAACCATCTGTCATTAATGATTGTAACTTAACACTATTGCCACTACAATTTCCATTGTGGGAATCGTAGGAATTAAAAGACTGGGGGTTTGAAGATTTTATCCGTATTTTTGCAAACTGATGTCAACGAAATCTGAAAGCAGCTGATTTCAACGCTAGCAGTTTGCAAGTCAGACTCGAATCAAAATCAATTCCTTTGTTAAGAAAATTCAAAAATGCATACATGATACACCATGGAAATGTCTTCTCTTTGTCAGAGACTCAGAGTCAAATAATACTAAATCACACTAGCACAACTGCGGGGGCGGAAACTACCCCCTGCGGTATGCAATGAAGACTTAACTGTGGACCCTAAGAAAGACTATAGGGGTTGAACCCCAACCCGACAATTCTCACCCTGAGACTAGAGGGTCGAACCCCAACCCCCGACAATTCCCACACTGACAACTCCTAAACTATAACTTATTAACCACAACCCACACTTAGGCCCCTATCCCAGAGAAACTGCAAACTAGGGTCACAATAGGTCTTACAAAACACTCAAGGAACATAATTATAGGCTTACATAATGAAAGAGGAAACGTTATAACTACTCGACAACGTGAAACCGTAATGCTCCTATTACCCAATTATTGACGGTTTTCACCTCTGGGTTAGAACGACAGTTGGCACAGCGTACACCAGTTGGCTGAGCGAAGAAGCGCTGGATCAGTCATGCAGAAGATGAGTGGACTAGGAGAAAGAAACTTCATTTCTTCTCAGGAACTGGTCGGACGAGCGGAACTATAGTCGAACAATAACTGAGCAAAACGCCATTTCTCAACAGGAACTGGTGGAACAAGCTGACCCGGTTAGATGAGCATAGCGAGGCTCCATGGTTCCACTGAATCTGATCGAAGGAGCCTTCATTCGTAATGAGTTGGATCTCGCTGGAACACTCGCCTAGAGCTGGACGAGACCGCTTTTGTTATGAGTTCGTGGGGTAAAGCGCACAAGGTGCCATCCGGTTCGTTGCAGCTGGAGGAGTTGCAACAAACGGACGAGGGTCGAGGCCCCATCCAGGGGCGTAACTTTGGTCTAAAAAGTTGGGGGTACCCTTTCTTAAATACACGAAACAAGGCGGAGACTGCGATCTCTGTAAAGGCACAATAATAAAATATCGATTAGCATTGTTCAGAAAGTACGTTAGCCCCAGTCCAAAAAGTGGGGGTACGGGTACCCCTCGCACCCACACAAATTACGCCTATGGGGGCCCCCGTCTGTTATTAGCTCGTCATCTTGTTATTTGAATTTCACCAAAAACCTCGAATTTTATTAACTTAAGGCAAGTAATAATTAACATTTCTAATTCACTCTGCTCTCGTAGGCCTACAGACACAAATCCGACTCAATTTATGTATCCTTTAATAATGAGAAATGGTCACATTTCTGTAGGCGTCACTCCCCATAGGGACCTATCACGTCGTATATATATACCATCGCAGACTGATGAACGGCTCTTGAAATAAGCTGGTACCCTGCGCCTAGCTTTCAAGAGGCCTTTAGAAATGTGAAGTTTACGATTGCGATAACGGCCTTGAACACGTGCTACTACAAAACACAGTTTAATCACCTTTTTATTATCACGTGCCACCATAACAGTACAAAATGTATCATATTTTACATAAAAGTACATTCTTCTCTAATATTTTAAGTTATAAAACAATGTTCACGTCGTGTTTATGTCTGGACCTAATTATATATATATATATGAATATGTATATTACATATATATAAATATATGTGAATATATATAGGGCCTGCATAGACAGAATAGTAACAAGCATTATGTATTGTATTGTATTGTATTTAAACATTTATAAAGCGCCTCTAGTAGGGTGAACCGTTCAGAGGCGCTCCCAGTGCGCAAGGCCGAGAGAAAAGAAATAAGTCTTGAGGAAAGTAAAAGAAGATGAAGGGTTACTTATTAAAATTAGAGAGCGAGTAGAAGGAGACAGTGTATTCCAGAGAGAGGGACCAATTGAGGCAAAAGATCGGGACTGAGCCATAGCTGTTCTAGTACGAGGAACTGAGAGATAAAATCTGTTTGAGGAGCGAAGTGGACGATGCGAAGAGACAGAAAGAGGCCGGTGAATTACATCAATTAAATATTTGGGGGCGAGACCCCGCTGTGTCTTTGACACCAGAATAAGGATTTTAAACTTAATACGTGCAGAGAGAGGAAGCCAGTGCAGTTTCTCAAACATGAAGGATGAAATGCGTGAGTAGCGTGGCAGACGGGCAATTAATCTCGCAGCTGCATTTAGGACTGACTGCAGAGGCATAAGACGGACCTTAGGAAGACCGATTAGAAGCGAATTGCAGTAGTCAATTCTGGAGCAAATGAAAGCATGGACCAGCGTTGTGAAAACAGAGGAAGAGACAGATCGTCGAACAGCCCTGAGACGCCTTAAGTGGAAGTAGGAAACACGTGTGAGGTTAGAGATGTGATCTTTGAAGGAGAGAGAGCTATCAAGCGTAACACCTAGGTCACGTACACTTGATGAAAAGGAGTAGTGAGGGAAGATTTCCAAGAGGAGGGCGAAATCAATCTTAAGCAACTGTTGAGGGGAGCCAAACCAAATGAACTGGGTTTTGGAGGCATTAAGACAGAGACGATTTGAGGACATCCAGGAATGGAGAGACTTAGACAGAGACTCGATACGCTCAACTAAGTGCAATTGAGATAAAGGAGACCCATGGACAAAAGCTTGCACATCATCAGCAAAGATATGACCAGTAGCTCCCGAGAGTGGGAAAAGAGAAGAAATGTCAGCCGTGTAGAGAATAAAGAGTAAAGGACCAAGTACAGAGCCTTGAGGAACGCCCAGCTTAATGTGAATCCATTTTGTTCTAGAGTCACCCGATATAATCATTTGGGTTCGTTCAGACAGATATGATCGAAACCAGCAAAGAGGAAGGCCCTGTAACCCATATGAAGTCTCAAGACGCTGAAGGAGAATACTATGATCTACCATATCAAAGGCTGCAGAAACATCGAAAAGAGCCAAGAGGCTAAGTTCAGCCCTGTCAACAGCAGAGTAGATTTCAGAGAGGAGAGAGAGGAGAGCAGTCTCAGTAGAATGATGAGCCCTAAAGCCTGATTGATTAGCAGGAAGGAGTCCAGATTGCTCAAGATAAGGGAGGAGCTGAAGAGAGACAAGACAAGATTGATGGTTTATAAATTGTCTATATATATTTTATAATAATGATAGATAGATCATACATTGATATACATAGATACATTTGTATGCATATATTGAAAATTTGATAATGCTTTATGTGGTGTATAGGGTCTATACATCATGCCATTTACGCTATGTATATGATCTGTCTGCTTGTACTGCCTTTTAGAAACCTCCAAAGGCGTTAAGCATGTGCATAATTTATGATTTAGGTGAACATGTAGGCCTACAGGAGGAACGTCCGAGTTCGATTTTCAGATGTTGCTATCTCTGCCCATGTATCCGGTCTCATGTGATTCTTCACCATTTGACTCTTTTCTGCATATAACATCAGCAAACGTCAGTTATTCTACTTTTTGGTTGCTCTTTTCTGACCCGTGTGTTTGTACGTGATCCATTTAGGCCTAGCACCTTTTTTTATTTAGCAGTGTGAAGAAGTCGCTATTAGAAAATATCAGTTATTTATGGTGTTTTCCATTCTGGGTGTTTATCTGGATAATTTTAAAGCGCATTTAGGGAGCTTTGGACGAAACTATTGCGTTATAGTTCCTTATTTTGAATAAACATATTGGATTTTATGTGTGAACAATATAGACCACTATTTGAGAAAAGGTAAACTACGGGCTGCCTTAGAAGCCATGGCCGTTCCTCAAGCTCACATTGGATCATAGGCACGAGCACTGGCGTCGATCTAGTTTGACAGGTGGGGGACACGAGACACTTTTGAACTGATCTGATCAAAAAAGAGGTGAAAATTGTTTTCTCATTTTTTTATGTTTGTTCAAAATTGGGGGGTAACAACTCTATAGTGTGTATATACTGTTAAAGGTGGGAGGCCTTGTCCCCTCAACCCCCCGGGATCGACGCCCATGGGCACGAGTTCCCACCAGTGGCTCAGCTGGGATCCGCTATCGGCCTAGTGAAAGTGGCTGTATTGCTGATGACTTAACACTTCGTTTGCAGCGTTCACAGTCTGTCACGGGAACGCATAATGCGTCTCGAGTACTTCCATCTCCGGTCCGTTTGTCACCTCGCATCTTCTGCTTCCTTTTGTCTCATCTTATCAGCTCTTGCCTTCGCTCCTGTAGGCTACTCTTGTATAAGCTGTCCTGTTTCTCAGGTACCCATGCCCTCGTCTCTCACTCTCTTTCTTCCTCTCCTAGATCTTCCTTTCCACGTTTCCACCCTCTCTGTTCTCTTTCAGTAACTTCCTCTCCTGTCCTACCCTCACTCTGCTGTGACGTGTGTTCGGGTATTGGACATCAGCGGACCTCGATCCGTATGGGAGAGATGGGGGCATGTCCAGCCCAACCGGATAGGGATGACACCTATGGCTGTGTCCCCAATATTTGGAATAGAACCCACCGTAAACACACACTCGTACTCAGTTTTGCACTTCTCCACTCTTCTGGTCTTCACAAATCATTCAGTAAAAACAATTCTCTTGCTTGATATTTGGCATTAGCAATCGTTCATACGTGTACAGAAGCAGGACTTCTATTATTTATTCGCTTGTCCGTCCGCCCTTCGTACCATTCTCCGTTCCTCCCTATATAGCCCTTCCCCCGCTCAGTTGCCCGCCAGTATACTTTGACATATTCACCGCATTTCTTTACATTAACCATATTCCACCTCTCTCTCTCTCTCTCTCTCTCTCTCTCTCTCTCTCTCTCTCTCTCTCTCTCTCTCTCTCTCTCTCTCTCTCTCTCTCTCTCTCTCTCTCTCTCTCTCTCTCTCTCTCTCTCTCTCTGTCTCTCTGTCTCTGTCTCTCTGTCTCTCTGTCTCTCTGTCTCTGTCTCTGTCTCTCTCTCTGTCTATGTCTCTGTCTCTGTCTGTGTCTCTGTCTCTGTCTGTCTGTCTGTGTATCTGTCTGTCTGTGTCTGTCTGTCTGTCTGTGTCTGTCTGTCTGTCTGTCTGTCTGTCTGTCTGTCTCTGTCTGTCTGTCTGTCTGTCTGTCTGTCTGTCTGTCTGTCTGTCTGTCTGTCTGTCTCTCTCTCTCTCTCTCTCTCTCTCTCTCTCTCTCTCTCTCATTCGCTAACACACTCTCGTGGCCAGAAATCATTTATTTATTGCAACTGTTAGGCGCTAACGGTCAGTAGATCTAAATCGAAGGTGCAAGACAAATGTGCAGTGTGCACAAACAACCTGTCAGGGTATACGTACACCGAGTCCGTTAAGCAAGCTCGATCCAGCAGTCGTTAGAATACGGACCCGGCGGCTACCGAACATCATCTCGCGTAACCGATGGCTAAGCACAGGCCTACTTCTCTTCGTGAGCACTAGGCCTATACTCTTTTTTGCTTAACGACATCCTGTGTCTCCCAAGGCCCTTTACGTCGACCAGAACGTTACTTTACTATAAGACCTGCTATATAATTATAGCCTAGTACAGATGGTACTAGTGTGTATACCTTTCAATTAGTATCAAGTGATTAACGAAATAGCTGCCAGGGCCGTTGACGCTGACGTCATTCCAGACTCTAAACGACCAACTGAACGTAGACGATGAATTTATGGCATCTGATGAAAGCTATTTATTGGCGACAATTGTTACTGTACACGTAGGCTTGCACTACATACAATCGTACATAATATTATGTACGTATGTATGCATGTATGCATGTATGCATGTATGTATGCATGTATGTATGCATGTATGTATGTATGTATGTATGTATGTATGCATGTATGTATGTATGTATGTATGCATGCATGTATGTATGTATGTATGTATGTATGTATGTATGTATGTATGTATGTATGTATGAATGTTCCTATTTGTAATACTTTATATAACAGAGTCAAATTATTGAGTTCGGAGCATCTTGGAGCGCTGCGTAAAAGGAAGCCAGTGTAATTTCTCTAGAATATGTTCCTGTACAGAAATATTTTGACTGTTGACCAATCGTCCACGATTCGTGCAGCTCAGCTCAGGACGGACTGGAGCTAACGCAACCGGTTATTTGGAACTTGCACGGAGCGATTAGCAGCAATCCATTCCAGGTGCGTAAGGAAGAACGAGCTAACGAGGTTCGCTGCAGCGCTGAACAACAGATTATGGGTCCACTTTTTACCCGTTTATGGTGCAGCTGAGAGATTCAAGCCCTGCAAAGGAACACCCCATCGTCAACCATCGCATATTCTACGTTCACAAGTCGGCCTACACCCTGCAGACTGGGGAAGACGAGACGATTATTCCAGTCAGGAAACCGTTATTTTTTTCAAATATTCGTCGATGTTTTAAGTCGTTGTGTACACAGTGCTTTTTCTGCCGGAACGCTCCGGAACGGCGTTCCGACACCTTTATTCAGCTATAAAAATAATTTAGTTATTTTAATAAAAGATTAATTTAGTTATTTTTATTTAATGTAACGTCAAAAATTTCTTGGAGAGGGCCTCATCGAGACCCCTCCTCAAACCACAACTCGTTTTTTCTCGTGCTTCGCTCTCGATTTAGCCCTTCCATAATTCAGTTCCGGAACCTTTTTTCTAGAAAAAAGGACTGCGTGTACATATAGCTTTGTTATTACTGTTATCTACGCTAGCTAAGCTGCTTCATGCGGTGCCTGCGTGGTGGGGCCTGACGACAGCTGCAGACCGGCGAGGGCTCGAACGTTTACATGCCAGGACACAGCGCCTGGGTTACTTACCGTTCGACAATCCAACAATTGAGGAACGTGTTTCGTCTGCAGAGAAACATCTCTTCAGATTTATCCTCTCGAACGAGTCTCACGTCCTCCGCCGCCTCTTTCCACCCCAAATACGTCGGACTTATTCCCTTCGTCCTCGTGCACATGAATATTCTCTTCCACCAAAAGATTACAAGAATTTCAGCCCCCGCCTTCTATATAGAAGCATCCTCAATCCATCTGACTAATTCACACATCACGCTATAGCACATACATTTCTTTGTCATAGCACTGGAAATATATACTTTATTATTATTTATTATTTATTATTTCATTATTACTATTATCGCTTTAGACTGTTGTAAGCTGTGATGCGGTGTGTCATCCTTCGTTGATTTATAATAAAAGAATATCATATGCTATAATTGCTGTTATTATCATTATTGCCCCTATTACCCCTATTACTCCTATTATTATTATTATTATTATTATTATTATTATTATTATTATTATTATTATTATTATTATTATTATTATTATTATTATTATTATTATTATTATTATTATTATTATTATTATTATTATTATTATTATTATTATTATTATTATTACAAAGAAAGTTATCATTGTTATTATGTCTAAAGCGCCGTATCAGCATAGCTCGGAGTGTGGTGGCAATGTCCCGGAGAGGCAGATGACGTTCCCCGTTGAAGAGCCACAGAAACTCGCTGGAACAAGTACGATGTCTCCAGTGGCTCATGGGTTACGTCCGTTATCCGGCTTCCCAACTCCGCAACGGACTGCAGACCTTCTCCGCTCCAAGCGCCGCCCGTCAAGGCGATGGTCTCCATGCTGCAAAGGCATGGGCGATCGTAATGGAGTACTTAACCCTTTTAGACAACTGCGCGTTCGTCGGTCTCTCCAGCTGCGATGGATGTGTGAGGTAGATGAGACGTATGCATGTCGGTATGTATGTATGTATGTATGTATGTATGTATGTATGCATGTATGTATGTATGTATGTATGTATGTATGTATGTATGTATGTATTTTTTTATATTCCGGATATTTCTATAGCGCCTCTCGAAGTCAACTACTACTCAGAGGCGCTCCCGACTACAGCATTTGATACTGTGCCGGAATTTTCATGCCGAAGCGCCACGAGTAATTGCGAGTGAAGGACTTGCCCAAGGTCCGTACGCAGCGGCTAGAGTGGGATTCGAACCTGCAACCCTCCGGTCACAAAGCGCCGAACTTACCACTGAGCCACCACGCCCCACATGTATGTATGTATGTATGTATGTATGTATGTATGTATGTATGTATGTATGTATGTATGTATGTATGTATGTATGTATGTATGTATGTATGTATGTGTGTATTTATGTATGTATGTATGTATGTAGGTATGTATGTATTTATGTATGTATGTATGCATGTATGTATGTATGTATGTATGTATGTATGTATGTATGTATGTATGTATGTATGTATGCATGCATGCATGTATGTATGTATGTATGCATGTATGTATGTATGTATGTATGTATGCATGTATGTATGTATGTATGTATGTATGTATGTATGTATGTATGTATGTATGTATATATGTATGTATGTATGTATGTATGTATGTATGTATGTATGTATGTATGTATGTATGTATGTATGTATGTATGTATGTATGTATGTATGAATGTATGTATGTATGTATGTATGTATGTATGTATGTATGCATGTAGACTAATACAATATATAATATACCTACTAATCTAATTTACTCACACCTTAGCGTACATAATTATGTACACCCTTATTATTTTTTTTTTGCCCCAAAGTACATATGATCCCTCGGGGACTTAGATATTAATTTGTTGATATGTTATTTCCAGGAAATCAGGCCTCGTCCTCCGCTAAATCATTGTTATTATTATTATTATTATATTATTATTATTATTATTATTATTATTATTATTATTATTATTATTATTATTATTATTATTATTATTATTATTATTATTGTTCTTGTTGTTGCTGCTGCTGCTGCTGTTGCTGTTGTTGTTGTTGTTGTTGTTGTTGTTGTTGTTGTTGTTGTTGTTGTTGTTGTTGTTGTTGTTGTTGTTGTTGTTGTTGTAGGCTGGTGGTTAGTGTAGTGGACTGTCCTCGAGAGTTGGGGTTCAAAGCGCCGCCGGAGCAGAGTTGTTCGCTCCAGCAAACTCACGTACGCTGCTCTTGAGAAGACCAAACAGCAGGAGAGATATATCTCGCCACCAGACCTCGTATGTCGTTATAGCTTTCTTATTCTTCTTAGCATTCTACTTCTTGGCTTAGCATTCTTCTTCTCAGCAGGGGCCTATTCCTTTGCTTTTTGGCGATTACAGACACAAGAGGTAGGCCCTACATGTAAACAAGTGCTACTGACATTCCTAATCATACTAAATATATTAATTTAATATATATATATATATACAGGGTGGGCCAGTATAAATGCACCAACTTTGACGCCTTATAACTTGAATACTTTTTATCTGAGCGTCTTGTACAATATATCAGATTGAAGATAATTATCCATTTTATCATTCTGCAAAATATCTATGAGATACTATTACGACGTTTTGAGATAATCATATTAATATTCGATGTGCCATTTTCTTGCCATAAAACTGCAAGAAAAAACAAAAGTCTGAAACTGAACATGTCAATTCTAAACAATCACTTAGTACTAACAATTAATATCTTGAGTGAATTTATCATCAGTCAAACAAATACTCAATATGTCCACCACGTGCTTTAATGACTGCATCAACACGAGACGACCACTGATCGATGGCTGAGTCCACCAGTGCTTGGGTTATCTTGTGCAATGTCCGCTGCTGTGCGCGCAGAACGTTTGCGACCACAGTTGCGGCTGTTAGACGTTCCCGTAGCATCAATTTGTTTAATCAATTGATGTAGAGCATATTTATTCCATTTTCTAGAAGGGAATTCTATCATCATCTGATGTGCATTGTATCCATTTTCTGCTCTTAAAATTCGGATTAAAATTCTATCCTCTTCCGTGAGCGGCGCCATGATGTTCAATATTTACATTCAAAATTGAGAGGTGTGCGCCGTACCGAAATTTTATAACAACGGTGCCGTATATCAGTACAAGATTTGACACAGTAGTAGAGTGGATGATTACTTTCAATTTAGTATATTGGGCACGATGTTCGGATAACAATTGTTCAAGTTATATCCATTGAAAGTTGGTGCATTCCTACTGGCCCACCCTGTATATATATATATATATATATATATATATATATAACAGTCTCATTCGCATACAAAATATAGATTAAAACTAATGCATAATCTGTATGTGAATTTTTATTTATTATTTATTTATTTCGGATATTTCTATAGCGGCTCCACAAGTCTACTACTACTCAGAGGCGCTCCCGACTACAGCAATTGATACTACATGGATGTCGGAGTTTTCACGCCGAAGCGCCACGAGCAATTGCGAGTGAAGGACTTACCCTAGGTCCGTACGCAGCGGCTAGAGTGGAATTCGAACCTGCAACCACGAGCAATTGCGAGTGAAGGACTTACCCTAGGTCCGTACGCAGCGGCTAGAGTGGGATTCGAACCTGCAACCCTCCGGTCACAAGGCGCCGAACTTACCACTGAGCCACCACGCCACCATGTTATATATGCCATGAATGTTATATATGTATATGCATATATAATATTTACATACAGGAGATATATTTAGCTAATCAGCGGTTATTGCTCCTGTTCACACCTCAGCGTAAACAGACCACGTGAACCTCTACATCAATTGCATAACAGGAAATTCAGGCAAATTGTAAGCGATTAGCTGGGAAGAGCCGTAATTCCCGGACCAATTAAAAAGACAGACCTAATCGGGCTCTGCATAAAGCCCTATAGGCTTTCTAATCTGACCGTTTCTCTTTGGTTGACTGTCCAGCGTTTCACAATATATCCTGTGCACAAAGGAGGCTATCTTGCCAGCATTTCCTCTCATACTTCCCCACTGTTTCAGTTATTTCATGCGGTCATCACAACAATAATATTGCACAAAGCCATAAGTTATTTTTATTGCTTTTGTCTAATATAGACCACACACGGTGCCTTCTTCTGTAATAGGCTGTATATTTGCCTTATTGGGGTAAGAATTACGGTTCATATGTACTACATAATAATAGGATTATACCTCAGTACTTGTGAACAGTCTATATGAATAATAATTAGCCTCAGCTGTATAATGCGTCAGTAAATAGACCGATGCTGTATGTAATTAAATGGGTCGGAGACTCTTAAGATAACCATTAACCATACACCGAACCGAACGGACCCACTTCAATCCGATTGGAAGATTCGGATTGAGTCGGATCAGATCATTTCGTCGTACGGACGTCTTTACATTGATATAAAGTGATGAACCTTCTCCCTAGGTTTGTAGGTTCATAGTGCGACCGTACGTTACCTCCCGGAATAACGTACGCGTACCGTACATACGTTATCGAAAAAAATAACGTACGCGTACCGTACGCGTACGTTAAAAATGCCACAAATTTATCCGATCATTCACAAAGAATCTCAATGCAACTATAGTCTTATAAGGTACGCGTACCGTACGCGTACGTCAAAAATGATCAGTTTAGCTTCAGAATTAGTCTCCCCGTACGCAGGCCTAGTTATTTACGAACGGTACCGAAATTTAGTATTACCAATAAAATGACCACTGGCACTGACCATCCAATAAAGTGTGCCGTAAAATCTTAATATTCTTCACACTAGGGGGTCTATACATTAGACAGAATACTAACAATTTGGAATTTAAACGTTTGAAAGTAGAGATCATTGAACAGACTGATGTAATGGCTAAAATTGTTTACAACCGTCCATCACCAGATATAGACTTTTCTTGTGCATGATGTTATGTCTTTTATTTTTGTCATGAAGAGGTGTGAACGTACGGTAACGTACGGCATAATAACGTACGCGTACCGTACGTACGTTATAGAAAAAAATAACGTACGTACCGTACGTACGGTCGCACCTTGTGTAGGTTTCTTACTTTTGAGGTTTTTAGGTTATCTTGCGTAAAGCTACTTTAGCTTTGAAACCTGGTGGTGTATACATGGATTATTGAACTCTGCGTTCAGTGCAGTGCATTCTGGGTTGCGCAATGGTCACGTGGTTAGCGTGCTGGACTCTCAGCCCTGAAATCGGAGATTCAATTCCTCCCCAGGGCAGAAACCTGTTTTGAGATTTCTGCTCCACCTGCGCCCACTAGCTAACTCTTCTATAATGAGTATACCGACCGTAGGCCTACATGAGAAGATGAGACGGCGTGGGAGAGGACTGGCCATCCGCCCTCGTATGCCGAGGCTAAGGAAATGAAGTCGCTAGCACTTCACACCTACACGTATGGCTGCCTCTCAGGCTAGCTCAAGCTTCTTCGTCGTCTTCTTGTTATATATACAGCATTCTGGTGTAGCACATGATGTATAGGCCTAGGTTAAAACATCCTTAAACATCGCAAATTACAATTTTTTAAACCACAATAATTATAAAAGCAAAATCTGATTTTCTGTTGTCATTTCTAATAATAGTAATATTTTTTCTTTATTAATTCAAACTGACAAACGCAGTAAGATTACATTCAAACATGACAGTACAATCAAGTCTTAATTAAACACACGGTTTGGCAGCCATGAAAGGCGCCGCCCTAGAGGGGCGGGGGGTTACGGGAATCGATCCGCGAACCTAATGCTCTCCTGGCCATGAGTGTTACCATTACTCTATCCCCCCTCTAATACAGAAAGAAAACCTGAACACTTAATTTAGGACTTTCGTAGTTTTTTAAAGATACCTTTACCACAAGGGCACACCGCTTGCACTCTTGTTCTTCCTCATCTTCTATGCCTGCTCCTTCTCTTTGTACAATGTTGTACATATGTATTGAGAGACAAACGCAGTCTCAACAGGCCGACAGATGCCGAAACCGTAAGAATGCCGCAAGATGACAAAAAGTAATAATTGTTCGCGAAATATAGGCCTAGGCATTTCTGGTCTCCCGCACTTCCTCAGAAAATGTCTATAGGCGGCGCGTAATCGTAAACGTTATAATATAGACATACATCTGATATAAGTATCTCTGATATATATATATAATATATATATATATATATATTATTGAACTCTGAGTTCATATAATATATATATAATATATATATATATATATCATGCGTAATAATAGAGGAGTAAAAGCTTGTATGTGTACATAGGTGGACTATAAATGCTAGGCGAGAAGTGGTTCGTCTTTTGTTATCAGAAAGTTTATGGACATCGTTAGCTAGCAGTGTATCTTCGGGAACTAATTCGTCTACAACGCCTCTTGCGGATAATTCGTCTTCCCACCCACATGACAACCGAAGTGAGACCTACTGAGAAACGATGAAACGATGGCGTCAATGAGTGAGTGAGTGAGTGAGTGAGCGAGCGAGCGAGCGAGCGAGCGAGCGGGCGGGCGGGCGGGTGGGTGGGTGGGTGGGTGATCGTATGGTTAGCGAGCGACTGAATGAGTATTTGAGCAAGTGAGCCAGGGAGTGAGTGAGGAGGCGCGAATGAGTGAGTGAGGGAACAGTTGTAGTCGTCCCCACATTGCATGGTGTATGAGTCTAGGTGTAGGTGATAGGAGGGAGGGAGGTTGACGGAGGATGTCTGGTCATCGGCGGTGTGTATCCTGCGGGCGGCGCAGTTAACGTCGTCATACGGCAGAGGGTTATTAGGCAGTGTTTGCCAGCGCTATCGTTATCTCGACCCTTCAACTCCTCTCGCCATCTCTTCCTCTCTCTTTCGATCTGTTCCTGTCTCTTTCCATCTCTTTCGGTCTCTTTCCATCTCTTCCTGTCTCTTTCCATCTCTTCCTGTCTCTCTCCATCTCTTCTTCTCTCTCCATCTCTTCTCCTCTCTCTCTCTCTCTCTCTCTCTCTCTCTCTCTCTCTCTCTCTCTCTCTCTCTCTCTCTCTCTCTCTCTCTCTCTCTCTCTCTCTCTCTCTCTCTCTCTCTCTCTCTCTCTCTCTCTCTCTCTCCCCCTCTCTCTTCCTCTCTCTTCATCTCTTTCTCTTGTCATCTCTTCCTCTATCCATTCCTTCTTCTCTTCATCCATCCTCTCTCCCTCCCTCCCTCTCTCTTTCCATCTCTTCCTCTCTGCGTCCTTCCTCTCTCCATCTCTGCCATCCTTCCTTTATCTATTAATTCCTCTCCGCATCTTTTCCTCTCTCTCCATCCATTCTTATCTCCACCTCTAACTCTTCCATCCCTTCCTTCACTTTCCTATCGTCTTCCTCCTGTTTTCCTCCTGTCTCCTCGTTTCCCAAGACAATGATGATCTGTCCCGGTGGAATATGATGACCAGTTAATGTCAGTCTCATTAATAACTTCACACGGCTATAAGCTAAAACACACATGCACGTATGTCATATTATAGGCTGCATATAATATATTATAAGCTTAGGTTGGGTATATCACAGTAAGAACGCATGCAAACACACGGGGTAATTTAATAATAAAAGATGGAGGTTTGTCATAGGGGAAAAACTTATATATCCCGGCTTCGTTTTTAAATGTTTCGATCAAGGCTGAGAAACTTGATCTTGTAACTTTGATAGGATCGAATATTTCCAAGCAGCCTAACAAATCCAGGCCATGGCCAACTGCTGCCTGTAGGCAATGCAATAAGGGAGTCTGAAGACTTCCAGAACTGCGCGTTGATTGCAACATCTGGTGCAAGGTGATGCTAAGCTCAATCCACTACGTCTGTCTCCAATCATCCGTTTGCAACTTGACTTTGACATCCTTCACTATATATGATCTAGATTTTGGATTACGGACAATAAAGTGTACACTCAACTGTCAACACTATTGTGACCTGATCCAGGTCCTTACAAACTGAAACTCAACATATATGCAAACTCCCACCAGTACTGCGAGAAATTTCAGATCCTACGAACTCATCAAAACCTCACCACTTGCTATATCTCCACAGGTCTTTCACTCAAAACTGAAAACACTGCTCTTTCAGAAATCCTATCCCGATTCCTCCTCCTCTCCCTACCTCCCTCGCCGTTTAAACCCTAAACACCACCCACCTTAGCCGTCTTACTGTCTACCTGACTGACTCCTTTGGATCTTGACCTGGAACCGATTCGACCCCCCTGCCTATCGATTTTGATTTGACTAAACGCCTGTGAATAAGCTGGTTCCCGCGACTTAGCTTTGTTTGGCGCTGTAGAAGTCTCAAGATTACGATGACAATGCAGTGACGGCGCCAGACACCAAAAAAGTGGACGAAAACTCGCAAACATATTTAAGACATAAAACATTGCGAATCATTTTGGTCATCATTCATGTGATAATGAAGCATATATGAACATTACATAGGCCTGCAACGACAAAGACGAAAACTCTTAAAGTCTTAAACACTTGCATTCAGTGTCAACGCTTACAACGCAGTATCATGTGGTCAGAGTCTATATGAAACTTCATCGTACCATTTGAATGATTTGGCCACGTACAATCACTGTCTCTGCTGACGGGCAGCTGATCACGCGGAAATCCTAACGCAATGCGACGATGGCCACCGCTATCAAATTTCTGTAACACAGCTTCTCATTAGTGTCATTAATATTTAATTGTTTACTGTTTAGCCAAAAAGTAGACGCAAATGTGTCTATTGCGTCCGCGTGCCGTAGCCACTGTATATATGACCTCGCAGCCTTGCAATTGATCTGGATTGTAATTTTTATATAGCATATTATGCATAGGATATATAATATAGTCAGCCTGAAACTCAGTCATTCAGCCAGCCAGTATATGACATTTTTATGCAATGTAGATTATATATAGCCTTCAGTCAGCCAGTCAGTCAGTAAGCCAGTCATTGAGTCAATCTGTCCGTCCGTCCCTCCGTCCGTCCCTCTGTCTGTCTGTCTGTCTGTCTGTCTGTCTGTCTGTAACATCGTTTCGTCTGTCTGTTTACTCTTAGATTATCATCGAGAGCCATAAGATTTTATTCCACATGTTTTACAATGCTTGCTCAGGCGACGTTCATCATGAGCGATACGGATTTCTCCTCCTCCGCCTCCTCCTCCTCCGCCTCCCCTCCTCCTCTTCTGCCTTCTCCTCCTCCTCCGCACCCCTTCGTTCTCCACGTCGTTTTTTATCCCCTCATTCTCTCCTCCCTCCTTCGGTCTTCCTCCTCTGAAATCATCCTTTCCTCATTGCTCCTTCCTTCGTCCTCCTCCCGCACAGTTTCGCTTAATCTTCTTCCTCCCGCTGTATCTTGGCTCTTCCTCAACATGCCCTCAGTAATCGCCCTCTTCCTCATCCTCACACTCGTCACAGATGTCAACTTTACTGTCGTATCTGTCCCTTATTTATGAGATCGTGCGAATTAGATGCAGTCTTTCCCTCCGGTCTCTTGACCGCCGGCTGACGGCAAACCATACGAGCGTCTCTGAGCGCCCAGACAATCACTGTTTGCGTTCACTTGATCAGCACTAGACGGCGTCGTCACCGATTTCTTCTCTGGCCGCTAGAGTGCGCCGCTGCCGTCGCCGCTGACCGGAGCCATATATATCGATGGCGGAGGTCTTCAATGTTCTCGGCAATCTCTCCTCCTCACTCCATGACCAGTTCGAGGCACTGGAACACTCGTCACGACGGCAGCTGCTGCCCCACCACCGCCTCCGAGTCCGCAGATGATTTCGGACTCTGCAGATGTAGGCGTATAATCGCATTTCCGGGAGTAGATCGGTTGCTGTTGTTGGTCAACTGTCGCTGTTCTCATAAACGGAAGCGGTTGATTAAGCAGTAAGACGCTGCTCAGAAAAAGCGAATCGGGATAGTTCTTCTTTTGCCAGTTCTTGCACTGTCAACTTATTATCCACAATGATGATCGATCTTTGGTAGCGATTTTTTTACCGTTTACTCTTTTATCTAAAAGCGATGGAACAGGGCGCCACCTATATATGGAGACATTCGGAGAAAGCCAAAACTCCTAAATTTCTGCTCAGCACGCACAAACGAATCACATTCGAAATACAACGCTTGTTATGCAGTCTTGTTGTCCTCGAGACCAAGGTCTTGGTCTCGAGTGCACTCGAGTTCGTTTTTAAAAGTCTTGGTCTTGGTCTTGGTCTTGGTCTTGAGACCAAAGGTCTTGGTCTTGGTCTTGGTCTTGGTCTTGAGGTTCAAGGTCTTGGTCTTGGTCTTGAGGTTCAAAGTCTTGGTCTTGAGGTTCAAAGTCTTGGTCTTGGTTTTGCAAGACCAAGACTTTTGTCAATATGAACAGTCATTAATTTTAACAAACGGCAAGCATTTTAAAAATTTATCCAATAATTACTCATACAGTTACTGCTTTAGTATTTACACGGTGTGAATGAGGCTTCACTGTTGTTTTGGACAATTATTTTGACTTCCGGTTATTTAACATGGAATGATTTCAAAACAGACTCATGATTAATTTGTACATTTACATCCGGTTCTTGAAAAGCTGCTTTTTGTCCTAGCAATTTCAGCACTTGTATACCGTGTTTTTTCACATGGCAGAATTTTTATGAGGCCCCACAGGTAACGTCTTGGTCAGAAAATTCTGAGCAAATTGGTTTTTATAAAATTCAACAGGCATTTCGAATAACATTTTCGCATGAAGGACTTTTGTAAATACGAATTCGGAATTCTCTGCAGTCTCCATTTAGAGTTGTTTTGCTTGAATAAAAGAAAAAACTCATGTTTTCATTTAAATAACGAGTAGTCCGTCTGGACAATTTTTAGTAAGGAATAGAAGTCTGGATAAGACTGTGATTTTTTTGGGTCTTGGTCTCGGTCTTGGTCTTGAGGTTCAAGGTCTTGGTCTTGGTCTTGAGGTTCAAGGTCTTGGTCTTGGTCTTGAGGTTCAAGGTCTTGGTCTTGGTCTTGAGGTTCAAGGTCTTGGTCTTGGTCTTGAGGTTCAAGGTCTTGGTCTTGGTCTTGAGGTTTAAGGTCTTGACAACAAGACTGTTGTTATGTGCAGAAAGGATCAAACCTTGCAAATATAACTTTAAAAAGCTTAGGCCTTAGTACTGTAGGCGGTAGGCCTACACTTAATTTTTTCTTGTTTATGCAAAACAACACTATCTTTTCTCTTTCTACAATTTTCAGCTACAACGAATTATAGGGTCTACAGACTAGTTAGGCATACGCGGTCAACCTATTCAGGTCTGTTCGTTCATCCTCCGAATTTCCGAACTTCCCGTCCTGGCGAATTTCGGCAGACTGAAGGTTGATCGGCAGACACACCTTAACAGTCCCAATACAAGCGGTTACTATGCCCCACGTAAAAACAACAATATCAGTACGTTGATTGTTTACGTTTAATTTTAAAACCAAAAGGCCTGTTGTTACGAACTTACGTCACTTCAATTATGAAACACACTATTTAGTAAGTTTTAGATTTATACAATAAAGGCCTTTGTTACGTCACTTCAATTATCGAAAAGTGTATTGCCAATATAAGTTTACATTTAGAGAATAAAGGCCTTTGTTACGTCACTTCAATTAAAGTGTATTGTCGTGATAAATTTACATTTAGAGAATAAAGAAGGCCTTTGTTACGTTACTTCAGCTATGAAAAAGTCTACTGCTATTAACTTTTATTTAGAAAATAGAGGCTTATTGCTACGTCATTCCAATTGTTAAAAGGTCTATTATTTTTAATCTCGGATTTCGAAAATAAAGGCCTTGGCTACGTTACTTTAATTATGAAAAAGTCTATTGTTATTAAGTTTAAAGTTAGAGAATAAAGATTTGCAATTTTTACTTAGGGCCTACATCATATCATGGAACGCGTCTATAACTAGTATTTTGTTATTTTAAGAATAAAGGCCTTTGTCACGTCACTTCAATTACGAAAAAGTCTATTAATGTTATTTAGTTTAAATTCAGAGAATAAAGGCCTATTGTCACGTTATTTAATTGTGAAACACGTCTATTGCTCGTAATTTTTTTATTTAGAGAATAAAGGCTTTTCTTATGTCACTTCAATTATGAACAAGTTCATTGTTTGTTATTAAGTTTATATCTAGGGGATACAGGCCTATTGTTACGTCACTTCAATTATGATCGACACACGTCTCTTCAATAATGAAATACTTCTATTGTTAGTAATTTCAAATTATAATAATTTTTATTGTTATTATTATTATATCATGAATATTTTTTTTCCAAGGTACATATGATCCCTCGGGGACTTAGATATTAATTTGTTGATATGTTATTTATAGGAAACCTTCTCCGCTGAGTGGAGGACGAGGCCTGTTTATTATTATTATTATTATTATTATTATTATTATTATTATTATTATTATTATTATTATTATTATTATCATTATTATTATTATTATTATTATTATTATTATTATTATTATTATTATTATTATTATTATTACGCTTATTATTATATTTACTTTTATTAATAAAAAATATTATTATTATCAGCGTCGTCATCATTGATTCATTATCATTATCATTATTATTCGCATAAATGGCGCTAAATATAGATTCATTGGGCGCAAAGTTACGGCTCTGTGCATGCATAATTTAACTTTTGGATCCACATTCCACAATCGCAACCGCGTTATACCCGAATTCACGTTACATCGACACGAGTTATAGCGAGGATCCGGTGTATATGTATTTATGTTAATTTATATGTAAGTTTGTGTATCATATGTACATGTATGTACGCTAAGCATTCATGCATCAACAGACTCTCGGAGAGATGGAGGGGCAGACACATATGGATGAATGATTGGATGGATAAATGGATGAATAGATGGATGAATTGATGCAGAGGCGGTCTAATAGAGGAAGCTATGAGCTACAACACTACAACTGAGCCCTGGCTCCCAGCCTCCCACCCATGGTGCCCCAGAAGAAATGGTTAGCCAATATTTGACATTTGACATTTGACAAGAGCAAAAGTGTAAACTGTGCTGTGCATTAAACAAGGTCGTTAGAAATTTTATGGACAACATGAAAAACACTTAAGTTACAAAGAGCTCAAATGACTGAAAAAACCTCATGAATTTCTGGGAAATGAAAACAGAAGTGGATCCTTAACCCTGATGAACCCAATGACTAAACCAGGGCGTCAACAATTTACAGAATTTGTGCAATTAGGTATGCCTCTTTGGCATGCTTTTAGCCACTCCTTACTCCTAGTTCGGAAGACCTACTGAACTGATGAATGGTGGATGGATGGACGGACAGATGGATGGATGTATGGATAGATGGATGGATGGATGGATGGATGGATTGATAGATGGACGGATGTATGGCCTACAGTTTGATGCTTACCAGCTCGCGCTTTGTAGCAGTCTTTCTGATTTTCTCTCTCCTTTCTTCTTTGTTCCTTTGCCGATGTCTCAGATTTCTGCCTATCAGTATCTTTGTACTTGTCTGTCGCTTCTATTCGTCTCTCTCTCTCTTTCTGTCTGTCTGTCTCTGTCTCTGTCTCTGCCTGTCTGTCTATCTGTCTGTCTGTCTGTCTGTCTGTCTGTCTGTCTGTCTGTCTGTCTGTCTGTCTGTCTGTCTGTCTGTCTGTCTGTCTGTCTGTCTGTCTGTCTGTCTGTCTGTCTGTCTGTCTGTCTGTCTGTCTGTCTATCTCCCCTCTCTATATATATAATATATATACATATAATTATAGACAGCTAACGACGTTTCTGGCCGTTCTAAAAAATGACCTAGAACGGCGAAAATTAATTGCAGTAAATTTGATTACATTGTGATATTTGTCTTACTAAGAATCTCATGAAGCGCATTCCCAGATCAGCTCAGTTCTTGTTTGCCTATGTACTAAATAGTCCACTTGCACGCGTCATGGTGATGGTGGTACAGCAGCAGCAACAAAAACTGCTGCTGCTGCTGATAATAATGACTGATTATTGCACGTATGACCACGTCACGATAATGGTTGTGATGATGTTAAGTATAGGGTCAATTTACATCGTTTCGATAACGTAATTAGAATTAATAAGTACACAGATATGGGTCGGTGAAGTTAAACAATGTAGACTTTACGATTCATCGTTGTCACCACCACCACCACCACCACCACCACCACCACCACCACCACCACAGCTACCACTACCGTCATCATCATTGTTGCTGTCGCCCTCCTATAGGTGTTATGTAGTCTAGAGTACATTGTGCCTAGGTATGATGTACTTTAGAGTACATTGTGCTTAGGTATGATGTACTCTAAAGTACTAAATGCTTAGGTCTGTGGCAGGTAAGGTGTGCTCCATGCACAACGTATACGGTAGAGTACATCTTACCTAGGCAGAACGTACTCTAGTCTAGGGTACATTGTGCCTAGGTAGGTTTATGAAATACTCTAGAGTCTAGAGTACTCGCTAACTCGCGGTATAGCAGGCGCTCTAGAGTTCGAAATGCCTAGCACTGCGACAGGTAAGGTGCACTCTTATAGTTAAGCCATAGAAATTAATTTAACCAAATTGCAATCAAGAGTCCACCATGCCTACAGGTATCTCGGCCTCCAGAGTATGAAATTCTGCTAGAGCCCATCCTGCCCCGTGCTCTCCTGTTCGGATGTGTGAGACTGTATAAAAAAGACTGGGGTGGGTTAGACTTTGATGAGTTTGATCCATGTGGAGTTGAATATTTATCTGTATTTTGCACACTGAGAAATTTCAAAAACGCAATAGAAAGCTTAAACTCCTTTAAGTGATGACATCACAAAATTTATTAGTATACAATTCACACGGTCACAAATCTTACAATAAACTGGAGCATTACTTTATTAGTAACCCACAAAATGAATTGTGAAAGAAAATGCTAAAATATATGCACAGTATAATCACGCTAGCACAACTGGGAGGGTTGGAAACGAGCTCCTGGGTTGTGCAATGAAGATTCAACTGGGGGGGGGTCCTAAGAAAGACTAGGGAGTTGAACCCCCAACCCCCGACAATTCTCACCTTGGTGTTCGGGAATGCTGTACCCTAGAGTCCAAAGTGCCTATTACAGGTATCATGAACTCTAGAGTACAAAATGTGCCTAGAGTCCACCCTGCCCCTCAACGGTGTCTAATGCACAAGGCATTAACTGATGGCGCGCCAAAACCAACCGTTAATCAGGTCAATTTCCAGCAAATCGGTCCACTAAGACAGAGAAGCAACCTATGGTCGAAAAGCAACGTGTAAAAGGCATCAGCCACCCCATCACCCTCTCGAAGACCATATCACGCATTGACAGAATATTCTTCAGTGCCTAGTCTTACAAGTTCGTCCGTTCATCGCATGTAGTCGTTATGCCTCACATACAGGCCTAATAAGCCTAGACCTGTGATGAATGAATGGTCGCTGGGCTGCGTGGCCTGCAGATAAGCCCGGCTGGGGCACTGTTGCTGCTGAGGCGGCGGTGGGTCTCGACCGAGGACGCTATACGACGCATCTTCCATCTGGCAAGATAGATAGGCTGCAGCAGAGGGCGGTCGGTTGAGTAAACGCCTGATGCGGCTGAGCATCGGTTGGTCGGTGCCTCAGTCGAAGCCTCGCTTCCTGTCTCGACGGATACATCTGCGTCTCTCGGTGGACGTTTCTTAATGGTTGAATGGCGTCGATCTAATGGAACTGAAACGAAGATGGTCCTGAGGCTGCGGTCCGACACACGTCCGCGTTTCCATCATCTCTGAACTCCGTCTCTTCCGCCGCATCCGCAACATCATCGTCCTCCTCCTCCTCCTCCTCCGCATCCAAGGACGGTGACCCATCAGTCATTCAATCTACGAGATACGTTTCACTGGATGATCAACGCTTCTTTCACGCGAATGCAGCGTCCACGCAATAGTTAGCCAGAGGTCAGACTTATACACTCACCTACGTGTATTATGCTTTAGATACATTGCATGATTGCAAGTATGTAAGACCGTAATGTTCATTGTTGGCCCCCTACTCATGACCACTGTATGTAAACCCACATCATTACTTGTAGCCAAAATCTGATCTGTGTAAACTACATGTGTACATAATATGTACACATGTAGTTTGGGGCGTTGTGGCTCAGTGGTAAGTTCGGCGCCTTGTGACCGGAGGGTTGCAGGTTCGAATCCCACTCTAGCCGCTGCGTACGGACCTTGGGCAAGTCCTTCACTCGCAATTGCTCGTGGCGCTTCGGCGTGAAAATTCCGGCACAGTATCAAATGCTGTAGTCGGGAGCGCCTCTGAGTAGTAGTTGACTTCGAGAGGCGCTATAGAAATATCCGGAATAAATAAATAAAATAAAAATAAATAATAAGTATGTATTAATGAATGGATGAATAAATGTATATATAGAAATGGAGATGACGAGGTTGTGTAGTCATCGTTATCTCCGAAATGAATGCCACGCACTGACAAGTGCAATGACTACAGTTAGTAAATGTGCTTCACCTAACAGTAAGCAAGTATGTATGAAAACATGTATGCATGAATGTGTGTATGTATGCATAAATTCATGTATGTATGTATGTATGTATGTATGCATGTATGTATGCATGTGCGCATGTATCATCATCATCATCATTTACTTATATTGCGCCTCATTAGGCAAATTTGACAATTGTAGAGAAAGCATCAAATATAGTCAAGTGCATAAATAAGCTAAATGGGATACATTAGGGAGACTCTGAAAGAACAGATGTCCCGCTGAGTAGACCAATCCCCCAGTGACAGCAATTTCAATCAAATAAGTACATGACGAGTGATTAGTAGAACCCAACGGGTAGAACCAAATAAATTATGACATCAAAACCATAAGCTTATAAGAATGAGAATAGCAAAGTTACAGAGGCCATAATTATAACCTTAACTAAGTAATAAAAGAAAAAATATGAAAGGAAAACAATAAAAAAGAATGCACAATTGTCTTGTTTTTAACAATTAATTAAATAAGTAGCCTACGTTATGATCGTTTAAACGTATGTATGTATGTATCATGTATTTATGTATGTATGCATACATGTATGCATGTATGTATGTATGTATATATGTGTGTGTATACATATATTCTTATATATAATCATGTATGTATGTATGTACAGGCCCGCCTATCGAAGAGCTATGTCGGTAGCTCCATGGCTGAAGATTTAACCCCAAAACATCTGTTACTTGTTTCAAGCTCATCGTTACATTTTCACTGTTAAGCTGAAACTGCAGACTGATACGTCACATATAGTTGTGTGTATTGTGTGACGAAGGCATTTAACATTTATTTTAAGCCATACGCTTGCATACGATAAAACCTACTAAATATATAACGCCCAGATGTGAAGTAAAACGTAACGCTCGCCTGACTCATAGTGGAGCACAGGAGAGGATCTTGACCTGGAACCGATCTAACCCCCTGCCTATCGATTTTGATTTGACTAAGCGCTTGGGAATAAGCTGGTTCCCGCGACTTCGCTTTTTTGGGTGCTGTAGAAAACCCGAGATTACGATTACGATTCCTGTTCTAAACCTGAGCAGTGACTTCCTGTGTTAATTTGTTCTCTCTTATGTGTGTCAAATGTCATCAGATGTCTATAAGTCAATGCGTATTTTACTTCGAATTTCACTGCATCGACTTTTCACTTCTCTAATGAAAAGTTTTCTCGAATTGTGTCATTTGTTAATTCTTGGTCATCCTGTTCTCAAAAGGAAATACGTCCGTCGTATCACTGGCGTAAACTTGTCCAAAATATTGGGAGGGGTACTTGGTTATTCATTCTAAGCTTGTTGCATTGCATTGGGTGTACAGTCCATCTCAATTATTGGGGGGAGGTGTCCCGGCTCACCCCACCCCAGAGTCTACGCCTATGCGTCGTATAGTCTGAATAGTCTCTGCATTACTATATATGTCTATTGAAACTATATTGTAATTTTTGTAATATGACACATCACCGGCAAACCGATAAAACGACCGATAACTAAAATTGAAGGTCTGTTTGTGCATGAACCCGGATTCCATTCATTTGACCTGTATACGCATATGCCTACATTCCCCTACACTGCCCTACATGCGAGTGTGCATTTTTGCATGCTTGTGTGTTTTTTCTAAATATAGCACCTACTGAAATGTAGACTCATACGACAATATTTTAGTGTTCATTAGAAGTTCCCATGTTAATCATAGTATGTACACACACAAACACACACGCAAACACACACACACACACACACACAAACACGCACACACACACACACACACACACACACAAACACACACACACGCACACAAACACACACACAAACACACACAAACACACACACACACTCACACACACATATGCATATAAATCGTATGTTTTTCGTGCTGTCAACATAGGGTTACACGGAATTTAGCATAAATCGAAATTTAAAAAATATCTGCGTTCAAACGGACTACACTTAATGGCAAAACTCTCGTGAAATCTTCTACTTTTGTTCATCGTTCCGTTTAGGTTGAGCATGCAAGACAAGTAATTATTCCGCAAAGTTTACAAATTCCGACCGCTTTCCATCGTTCACCGCATACTAAAACTCGTCTGCCGGAAGAAATATTTCCTAAACATGTCTGCTCCAAATAACGACCTGCATTTATGACATGAGTGTCATCACGAAAGGAGCAGAGCAGAGGCTCCTCAGTAAGCCCACCCATGTCGATTAGGTGAAGCGCATTTACTAACTGTATTTATTGCACTTGTCAGTGCGCGGTATTCATTTCGGAGGTAATGATGAATACCCTCGTCATCTCCATCTCTATTGTTGTCTTTCTGAGAAACTACAGTGTCTGTATAGTGTATAGACCCTATATATATATATATATATATATATATATATATATATATATATATATATATCAAGCCGATAAAATGTGCATGATTGATTATGTAAGTTTATATATAGAGACAGACAGACAGAGACAGACAGAGACACAGAGACACAGAGACACAGAGAGAGAATTGTCGTTCATGCATGCTAAGTAGTTTTATAATGCAACCTGTTCAGCATTTACGCTTGTACAATGGCAAAACGGATATAAAAAAACATCAGTTAGTCTGTCCTCACTAATGGTAGGCTCAATTTACTCGTCAAAATATACAAATCTGCAGCTTATGATAGCTTACAGTGCGCGCGTTTTTGCGAAATACTTTTCCTCTGCAATGCGGAGTTAATTGAGTCTCGACTGAGGGTTCAACCAGAGCAGATCCCAGTCTATCCTTGTTTTTGCCATAGATCACTCTACTTCTCCTTTAACTATCCTGATCGTGTCTTCGCTGATTGCTGACGTAATCCAATTTTATAGTACCACTGCATGGCCTATAATATATATAACATATACTATGATGCCACAATAGTGACAATATAATATATAACTAGAGTATTTGCCCGTCATATTATGACGTCAGTGTAGGCCTATATAATTATGTCGTTGGTTCAAATGCTCTGATCGCCGTCGTCAAGACGGCAGTACTGACGTCACAAACGGTTTCTGTTTCACAATAGAACAGAAACCGTTTGTGACGAAGCGTCCTCCGACAGATACACGCTATATGGATATTATATAGATATAGATGCCAAATTACCATGGTACTAATAATTAATTAATATATCATTAAATAATGCGCAGTACACATTACCATTAGAAAATTTTGTACATAGACTCTCTTTCTGTCTCTATCTCTGTCTCTGTCTGTCTGTTTGTCTGTCTGTCTCTTTCTCTCACTGTCTCTTTCTCTCACTCTCTCTCTCTCTCTCTCTCTCTCTCTCTCTCTCTCTCTCTCTCTCTCTCTCTCTCTCTCTCTCTCTCTCTCTCTCTCTCTCTCTCTCTCTCTCTCTCTCTCTCTATATATATATATATATATATATATATATGTATATATAATAATTTGTTTATTCATACTATAGTCCCGTAGTCATTCGCCAAGGAATTACCGACTGACTTGATGAGTTAGCGACTGACTTAGCGACTTAGTCGACTGGCCGTAGACGTGTATCTTCAACGCTGCGTTTGCTTAATTCAATTAAACGAAGACTGCGAACAGACGCCATTTTCGATGAAAACGATTGCGTGACGTCATGCAAAGTTACAGACATCACTCGGGCAGATAGTAAGTAAAGAACTGGGGACCTGACATCGACTGATTGTTAAACCTTTAGTACGTTGCACTGTGACTCGTACCTTATAAGTAAGTGTTGCTCCTGTCCTGCTGCTGATGTCTTCGTCAACGATCGAAACTCTGAGACTGCGATTCAGTGTGAGAATTGTAGAAAAAAAAGACTGGGGGTTAGACTTTGTTGAGTTTGATCCATGTGGAGTTGAATATTTTACCCGTATTTTGTAAACTTAGAAAATTTAAAAATGCAGTAGAAAGCTTAGACTCCTCAAAATGATGACATTACAAAATTTATTATATACAATTCACTTGGCCACAAATCTCACAATAAACCATTACCATACATGATACACAATGGAAATTTCTTCTATTTGTCACAGACTCAGACTCGAATAAGGTAAAATCACATGCACTAGCACAACTGAGGGGACTGGAAACGACACCTTGGGGCGTGCAATGAAGACTTAACTGTGTGGGTCATAAGAAAGACTGGAGGGGTTGAAACCCCCAACCCCTCGACAATTCTCACCCTGCCAAAGCTCACATTTTACAAACTAGACAGTTGATGTAAAATGTTACTGACGCTGGATCAGGAAGAGCCAAAAACTACTAGCATCCCACACTAAAAGACCAACGTGGGTTAACTATTCGAAGAATGGTGAATTCGTTGGTAGCCGATGCCGTAAAGTTTTCATATAAAAGATGCTGTGATGCAGAAATCTTAATTGCTCTGTTCTGAAGAATCGCGTGTGAAGCACTTCCATGGAAATCCCGGACTGTTGGCTGATTGCGAGTTGTTACCAACAGTATGGCATTATAGTAAACCCATCCAAAAACAATTGATCCACTTTGTTGGCTCAGCAAGCATCAATTAAGCGGACTCGGACGCAAAATACCCACGAATACATGAAACATTGGCGAACAAAAGGCTTAAAACGCAACAAAAGTAGGCCTACACCTGGGACGAATATGGAAATTCTGTTTTCCTTAGTTAATGTCCATGAATGGACTTCAAAGATTTTTCAGACTTCATTAATTAACCCTTCGACTAAATGTCCTTTCTGGAGAAAATCCCTCGTTGCTTCTTATTAATTGCGATGGGACATGAAAGCGACGGTTGTCAATCCCTTTCATGTCCCATCGCAATTAATGTCCCGAATGTGAGACCTTCACCCAGCATACCGTCTTTTGTGAATGTGTAATATTATTCGTTAGATAGCGCCAGCGCTTACCATCACAAACGTAGGCTACAGCTGAACCACACTCGGTTGCGTCTAAAGCCATCATTGTGAAGATCAAGTAGACTTAAACGATTTGATGATATTAGATTGCGTGAAGACATATGCAAGATGTTATAGAAGTTACCAAGTTTTTTCGATTTAGCTTTTCAGTCGCCTAAGCTTACGACTACGATTAGGCCTATCCTTGTTACTTTCAACCTATTTCTATAGACCATTCAGTTTTCAAGGTCCCTATTTTTGATTGGAAATCAATCGAATGGGACCTCAACATCTCGGAAATAGCGAGATGGTCAGTTCAATTAAAATCAATTTGGACATGCCCATCAATTCTCGAGTAATAAGCGAGCAGTCTCCGATTCCGCTCCCGTGTATACAGTCCCTGCGTCTGTTTATCAGTTCAATCTAACATTGCCGACCGATCGGCGTCGACGTCGTTCTTTTTGACCGACGGGAGACGCGTTGGCAGTGGGCGAGGACGCGGCCGACCGCTGCCCTCTCGGCTTCATCTCGAGATAGCAGAAGCTACTGCGGCGGCCACGTGAAGTGTCATGGCCGCCGCGACCAATGAAGTCGGGAAATTAGATAGACGGGCGAAGGAACGGACGTAGGGAAGGAAGGAAGGAATGGAAGACGAAGCCGGTGTTAATGAGAAGCCAATGTCATTGAATCGGATGTCGGGAAAACGGAACGAAGAAGGAAGAGAGATGAAAGAGAAATGAAGAGCCGACAAGAGAAACGATTGGAGAGGAAACAAATATGAAGGAACGAACGGATATTCATCAGACGACGCTGGTTCCAGATTTTAAAAGCTACTTCATCTCTAAGGCCAGTGTAAGGAGAGAGGAAATGATGACAGATGCATCGCAACAGTGGTATACTACTTTAAGTTCGTTTTCGGATAACGTCTTGAACTGGAGTTATGCGTGATTCCGAAATTTGCAGAGTGAATTCACTGAAGTGAAAAATGCAAAACAGATCTCAAAGTCAAAGAAAATTTCAGGAGAAAAAAACAGAAATAAAAGAGGAAATTCTATAGGGCTATAATCGCAGAGTTAAATAAACAAATGGCCGTCTGTGCCCAGATAGGTGGATGTAGAGTTTGTAGACCCTAAACCTCTGGCCACTTGTCACAATAGAGAATAGACCAAGAACAATCGTGCTGGTCATAAAATCATATAATTAGGTCCAGGTATACATGTAGGCCTATGTATCTAAGCTTTTAAGGCTCTCAGAAACGCTGTTTTGAAAGTTGATCATTGTCTTAGGAACTATAGTTACAAGTAAATTCTCCGAGTTGGTCTCTATGCATTTTGTTATTCTAACCACTGCTTCTCTTCAGAAAACTATGAGTGTTGAGCACTGTGGACATATAGGCCTAGCGATACATCAGGCAGAGTTAATTGAACACGAAATACAAGTAGGGCTATAGATCGACTATATTCTGTAAAACGTGTTCAGACTCTGAACCGCCATAAACAAGATCTATAGTTTTAATTTGATGCATGGCGTGCTTCTGTAGATTGACAACTTTTCCTCTTACAGTAAAAGTTTTAGAAACAAACAGTGGAAATCTACGCTCTGTTTGGGTCGGGAGACATATCAGTCGGAGGGTGAACGAGTGCTCTACGAACTGCATGTGGGTAAAATGAGCTCCAGATGTCAGGGAAAGGCTAACTGTTGTGGGGTTGATGTGATCATAAAGCAAGCGATGTCATTGCGTTCCAACTTGAGGGCAATAACAGAGATCGCTTCAAAGAGCCGAGACTGGTGGAGCAAAATAAAGAAGCGGGAATGTTAAGAAGTTTAAACCCAATTGATTGTTTACACATGTAAACATACGAGAAGTCGCGTGGATAAGAGGGCTGATGTTATTGTTGGTACGAGTGGCCGATCAGAGTTTTAAATGTTCACTTTATACGTAAATAGTTCCCAATATATATATATATATATATATATATATATATATATATATATATATATATATATATATATATATATATATATATATATGCATCCAATGCAGAAGAAACCTTTCTCCTGATCTACTTAGGATTTCATCGCTGCAAGAGATTCAAGAGGAGGGAACGTGTGTCTTCAGATAATTTTTATGGTTTCAAGAGGGTTGAAAACCTCAGATCCCTTGGTCTGTTAGTGTCGTTTGCATAGAAACGATGAAGGGTTAACGGGTTAACAACCCTTTTACTGCTTTGTTTTACCTTATTTGGTCTTTGCAAATTTGCAATGTCGTGAGCGAACTGTTCGCTTAATACATGTCCTTACTGGAAATTGTATAAGTTCTCTTCTTCCCAAGGTTGGGATCGTCAGATGAGTATTACAATCCCGTGGACAAATTTCTAGGACATTGGATCTGTGTTGATGAAGACTTGCTGTAACTGCATGATAAATTGGTCAATCTGCCGTGTCATACCATGCATAATAACTACGCGAAAGCTTTCTTGCAGTTGCATCAAACGCCGAGCATAAACGGAAACTTAAATAGATACGAAGCACAAACGAGGTTGGATTATAACTCATTATTCAGGGCGCAATCTTTAGGGGGAAGAGCCGCGAACTTACACAATTTCCCAGTGATGACGTGTATTAAGCGAACATTTCGCTTGCACTCAGAGTTTGTTCACCGCAGCCGCCAAATACAGTTCGCTTCGTGCACTAATTCCATTTATGGCAAATCCAATCTGCCGACAAATAAGACCGCCATGTATGGTTGCGCTGGTCTCCTTTGACAGGAGGCACTGTGAGTACAGGCAAGGAGGACTAAATACTTCAATCTGAAGAGGCAAATGGCAGCCGGCTCTTCAGCTCAGGGACAGTTTCGGTTTTAACGACGCTGTGTCCTGGCAAGATGATTAGCGTCGCCATTCTCCTTAAGCCAGGCTTGGCGCCGCAACCACGTTCGGTTGGGGGGCCCACTGCAGCAGTGATAAATGCTGCACAGCAAAGCTTCTGTGTACACAGCAAAGCTTCTATACTGAGGTTTCACAGCCACAATGACATTGCCAATGATCCACGGCAATGTCAAATTTTGAATAATAAAATAGGCAAGTGTGATAAAAATAAATGCATGCGTTCACACGCCTATGCATTAATATAGCGCCCATCAAAAGTGCCAAGGCTTGTAAATGACAGCATATGGATATAGAGTGTAAATATGCCAATCCTACTTTCTGCTGGGGAGGAGAGTAGATGAATGGTAACACTCTTGCTCGAAGAACGTATGATCTTGAAAGACGCCGTTCGATCCCCGTAAGCTCCCTATAGGTCGACTCAGCCTAACACTCTCTAGGGGGCAGCTGTAAAATGAGTGGGCGCCTAACAGACTGCTAAAACGTGTGTTCTATAAGACCTTGATAATTGGACTGTCATAGGTTTCAATGTTACTTACTGCGGTTTGTCAGTGAGCTTGCCAATATACACGAATATATTATTATCATTATTATTATGTTATTATTGCATGATCTGCACCGATCAAAGATTCTTTGCACAAATGACACTTACTTGCTTCGACAACAAATCCATCAAAGACACTACTGAGGTAGAAGATGATGTTGGAAACGCTTGATATTGGCTTGTATGGTTCAATGTCAAGGCCCTGGCGATGACACCAGCTAGTAGATTGGGTTCAACTAGACAAGCTCGAGGCTCCACACTGAATAGCTGCATCTATATTAGGCACTGAGAGGTTGGCGAACTTCAGCAGAGAAAGAGAACAGTAGACATTTGAAATTTTGAATTGTTTATGGCTGCCGTTAAATTTGACATCGAATAGGCGGCCACGAGATCTTTATAATTGCCTGCCAACAATTTGACCATAAAAACAGTAACGTTGAAGCAAATTCTACAGTCATCAACCATTCCAAGCAGACCACCTGCACTGCATTCCACGCGATTTGAAGAACATATTTCATCTATGATCGATCAGCAGCATTGATTTCTTAAACTGATTTATATTGCAAACGCGTAGTTTCAAATACTTGGCAATGTCTAGACCAATGTTAATATCGAGGCGCCTAGTGATTTATTCAGTGTTGTTACTGATGGGAAACGCAAGGATTCTGATCTCCAGGCATGTCCTGTGCTGAGGAACTGCAAGCAGAGATAATACAGGGCAAAATCAATAGCCGTGAAGAGTAACGATGTGCATATATACTTGCTCTTACTATAAGCTTCAGTTGTTCCAATGGGAATTCCAGTCAACGCCTCTCATTGTCACATTCTTCGAATATCTCCGCGACGCCGTAGCCATCCATATGTTGTGTTTTTCCGAATTAAAGAAGCGCTATATAAATTTCCAGAATGAATGAATGAATTATGTGTCTACATCCACCTGTTTGGGCACAGACATCCATTTGTTTATTGAATTTTGCGATTATAGCCCTATGGAATTTCCTCTTTTATTTCTGTTTTTTTTTCTCCTGAATTTTCTTTGACTTTGAGATCTGTTGAAACCGATTTAAGTTTAGAATTTGTCTCTTGTTTAGAATTATTCTCTTGTCTGTTGTCTATAAATATTCTGTGTCTCATCAGCCCATGACTTCACCAGGACCATTAGGTTGTGATAATTGTGATAGTGATTCAAGGGATACAGATCAGATGTCTTTATTATATGATACAGGTATGACTTTGCCATTTCATGTGACCAGATTCTCCAAATTTTGTCTTACAGTGATGCAAGCTTTCATACAAGAGGCTTCATTGTTTTATAAAAGCCGTCTTGTAAATCAATAATTTACACAACATAAATTGTTGTTTTAACACATCCAGGAATCTCAGTTTCATTTAGCATTTTATCTTTGCCAAACTTCAACGAGACACGTCACCTTCAGCTGCAAATGAGGTTTAAAGAGTCGCAAGTTGCCTCTTCCTATTCTAATGTGTTTGCCGATGTTGGTTTAGTTGTTGGAAGTGGTTCACATGGAGTACTTGACAAGTATGCAAGATCATCTGGGAACGCTGATGGAGCAGCAACTTTCTTCATATATATTCGACATATATATATTTCGCTTTTCTGTTTCTTTCTTGTAGAATTCTTATCTTGGCTGTGTTCGATAAAACCATTTTCTTTAAAACGTAAGAAGTAGAATTTATTTATTATTATTAACTAGCTGGTTTATCCGGCGTTGCCCGGGGTTATAACTTTCAATCCCTGTAGCGAATAAGCAACAAATTTAAGTATAAGTTTCAATCCCTGTAGCGAATAAGCAACAAAAGTTAATGTGAAGTGAAATCCCTACGGCGGCGCCATCTGGCAAATCTTTAGAAATGCGTGCCGGTAACAGAGAATTGGCGGTTAAACACACAGAATCTTCTCGGGCGGCGCCGTCTGGCGAATGAAAATAGGTCGACTCGAATTTGTTTGGACCAGGTATAAAGTGGGGGTTTGGGAGAGGTTTTGGCCCGGGACACCATGGAAGCGGTGAAAACGGGGGACGTGAAGCCGACCACTGGGTGTGTAATGCCCACCCCGAGACAGTAGTGAAGGTTTGGAGTGAAAAGGTCCAAAGCTGTATAAATGCATCGCGGTCAAACATCGCTGTGACAGACAGACAAAGTCTTCTCTTTATTTATATAGATATTCTTTATTGATAAACCAAAAGCGAACCGCACATTGGTGAACAAGTAGGGCCTATATATAAAATATAAAACATAGAAGTAATAAGAAGATAATAATATTTGAAAAAATGAGTATAAATTTAAATTTAAAAAGATTAGAATATTACTAATAACACTAAATCAAAGCATCATAATAAGAGAGAAAATTTAGATCTGTAACAGTAACTATTAGCCTATCTAAAAAGGGTGGCAGAATTGGAGAAGTTTTACTAATTAAACAACATCAAAAAGCATCATAATAATAAAGCTTTTTCTAACCAGATTATCAGAATGGAGTAAAGTAAGATTAGGCCTATGGCCTCTGGGGCGCAATAGGTAACCTGTTAATTTAATTTGAGGCAATAGACCATGAAGGACATGACCATTAAAGCTTCTTATGGCTAAGAAGAGACGAGTGTCAGCTAGTTGACAGAGTTGAGCATAGGAAGGGTTGTCTTCAGGTAAGTAATGTCCTCTCATAAGTCGTCTTATGATTGAAGATAGCTTATCCCGATCACTTTGGTTAGTAAAGCCCCACCAGGCAGGAGAAGCATAACGTATTCTTGAGAGGATTATTGCTCTAACCACATCATATAGCCTATATAGGCAAGGTCCTTGTAGACCGTGAGCTACTAAGGTGCGAAGAGGATATATGGAGCGGCGGGCCGGACTACAAATTCGGTTAACATGATTCGAAATGTTTAATTTGTCAGATATAGTTACTCCTAAGATGGATAAATGAGAAACCCTAACTGCTTGACGGTCGAAGGGATTTTCTAAGATTTATCCAGATCCACTTTTCACAAAATTGTTTGCCTTTAGTAGGATAACTACGCATGGTGATTATCTGGTCCACATATTAGCCACATCCAGAAGCATATGCACTTTTACATCCGTAAGCAGAACATTTATTTTCCATTTCTCTCAGGTAAATTCAAACTGTACATATGGAATATAAACCTTCATTTCCTTGGTCTTAATCCAAAAATGTTTGAAGGCTGCTCGAAAGAGTTTATGCTTAGCAAACACTTTTAATTAAATCTATTTCAACGCCTTCCAACTTTAAAATGCAACTAGGCCTAATCTAACTATGTCAAATAAAATCAACCTACCTTTAATCAGTTATTGTAAATAAAAACTACAAATTCTGCCACAGCGCTCGTGAATAAGCTGGTGCCCTGCGCTTGGCTTTCGAGGGGCGTTTTAGAAGTTTGGAGATTACAATTACGATTTGTAATGACAAAAACTTCGTAAAAATCATATTTTGCTGAGTCTAGCATGTTCAAACGAAAACAGTCATCCAGCCGAACGGTGTATTAATTAGATATCTGGAGTTGGACCCCAACCGAAAAGTGGACCATATAATTTATATAGGCGTTAGTTAGTGACTGAATCCCAATCTCTTTAAGACTTTCGTGATCCAGGGAACCCGACGTTATACGGAGGGAATCCTACACCCACCACTGTTGGGTTCCCTGGAGGTTGAGCACGACATGATCACTCTTCAGCTGTCAGGAGCCTAATTGACAACTGACTGAATAGACTGTCATATGATCGCTCCGTTAAAATCTGCGCTGGCAATTTCCATCCATCTGAGTAAACTGGGATGCGTCAGTTCTCTTTAGCTATTTACATTTTCTCATCCGAAAAGTCTCGTGTTTTGTACTCGAAAACACTTCGTATGATTGATGAGCAGAGGTCGGTTAAGGACAGCCGTCTATTGATGGTTCAATTGTTTCATGTTTCAAATCACTCAAATTAGTTCAATTTTTGCCTGATTACGTTACGCTGGTTCAACTGTTGCATGGCTGAGACACGCAGACTCAGTTGTGACAGAGTTTGTTCATTTTGATCCAATTGCTGGTTCAATTGTGACAATACAATACAATAGAAAAATTCATTTGATTCAACAGATCCAGTTGACAAAAACGCAACAGGTTACAAAGTCACGATTGTGTAGACCGAGCATAGTATAAGTGATTAGCTGGGGTTTATAGTAGTTAGTATGCATATCTGAATAGAGCTCCAGGGATGAAGTTGCGCTTATCACTTGCTGGATGATTCACTTGTTGCATGGTTCCATCACCATGGTGTATTTATTATTCAAGTGTTCCATCATACTGGCCACAGCAGGTTCAAAGTTTTGTCAAAATAATCATGCAAATGCTTGTAATGTTGAAGAGTATTTAGTTTTTACCATACGCTGGTCCAATATTTCGTCTATAAACGGGTTCAAATCATAGCAAACTTGTGATCAACTTGTGACTGAAATGCAGGTCTAATGCTGGTTCTAGCGATGGTCACCAAATGACCAAATTGTCCGTCGGTCCGGCTGGTCAAACTGTTGGTCAAACTGTTGTTTATTCAAGTGCACCAACTGATCTTATCGAGTTGATGCCAGTGCAGTAGTTGTGTTGTGGATCTTAAACGTTCGTACAAATATTGGTCCAGTTACTGGTTCAACTGCTGCTGCAATTACTACTGGTGCAATAAATCTGCGTTCTGGTGAAATGCAGATTGAACTTATCTTGAAAAACACGACGCTTCCATTCAGAGTAATCTCATAAAAATTTACGACTTGATGAACATATCTGTCATGACCGGAAGCCTTCGATGATATGCATAAAATATTTACGAGTTCCTCAGCACCTCAATCATAGGCTACAATAGCACATGTCACCCACATAAACACTCAGTTTCACACAAAGGCTTTCACGCCAAAACACAAGCACGGCATACTAAACTTAAATTTGTTGTTGTACGGCAGCCAAAGGATTTTCATCTAGGTCTAATTATCGAAGTTCATATCCAAGATCCGGCACTTCCGTGTAGTCTGATGGCTTGTAAATATTTACGTATGTGACTATGTGCGAATGTATGTATGTATGTATTTGTGTATGTTTGTATGTATGTGTGTATGTATGTATACATGCATGTTTTTTTCAATTTTTTTATGCATCTATGTAAGTAAGAAGAAGAGCAGTTCCTTAAGCTAGCCATGAAGCAGCCATGGGTATACGAAGTGTTAGCGACTTCATTTTCTTAGCCTCGGCATATGAGAGTGGATGGCTAGTCCCCGCCGTCTTATATTCCCACTGACAGTGTACGATCAGTGTACTCATTATAGCTAAGTTGGCCAGGGGCGCAAATGAAGCAGAAATCTCGACGCAAATTTGTGTCCTGGCGGGGATTTGAACCCCGACCTCTCCATTGACAGTCTAGTGCACTAACCACTACATTATTTGGGCAGAAATTTGGTTCCAGAATCTGCTCCATCTGCGCTCCTTAGCCAACTCGGTTATAATGAATACACTGGCCGTGCACTGTGGGTGGGAAGATGAGGCAGTGAGGGAGATGACTGGCCACCCGCCCTCATATGCCGAGGCTAAGAAAATGAAATCATCAACACTTCATACCCATGGCTGCCTCAGGGCTAGCTTGAGGAACTACTACTTCTTCTTCCTATGTAAGTAAATATACATGTATGTATGTATATATCAATCAATCAATCAATCAAAACATTTTATTGCATCTCAATAGACGTAATGACAACCAAAATTTCAAAAACAATTAAAACAAGAATTATTCGCAGGTCACGCCTGTTGAGGCAAAAGGTGGCCCCAAAGGGAAGAATTCCCGCTGGGCAGGGACACCTACTGGATTAAGTAGCACGGTCAGTATGGCTGTCTTGAGAGAAACCAAGGAGGAGAAAGAAAGTAAGGCAAATCAAAACTGCTTAACTAATCTTAACTATCTTACTAAGCTTAACTAACTAACTAAAGCGGTGAAGAAAAGTAGAAAGGAATAAGAATCATTGGCGAGTTAAAAAAAATGGGAGTAGAAGTGGCCCACGTGCGCACACGTGAACCCCACAGCGCAACGACACCCCGTGCGTTCAATGTTAAAGTTCAATTGCGACAGAACTCATTAGGAACGATTTCAAACGGGTCTTAAATAAATGAATATTTGGAGAGAGGCGAATGTCTGGAGGAATCTTCGCCCATAATTTAGGTCCGAAAACTTTTATGCTAAATGCTCGTATGTTTGTGCGGGCTTTAGTAGGTCTGAGGGAGGTAGCGTGTGTATGTGTGTATGGATGTATGCATTTTATTCATGTGTTGTGTATTATATTCGTATGTATGTCTGTACGTCTTTACGTATGTATGTATGTATGTATGTATGTGTATGGGACTATGGGTGCATGTAAATATGTACTTATGTACATTTATGTGCATGTTTGTATGTATGTATTTAGGTATTCATGTATGTAAATAAGCAAATATGCAAGTAAGAATGTAAGTAAGTAAGTAAGTAAGTATGTAACATGCATGTATTATTACTATGCACATATGTATATGTATATATGTATGTGCTTGTGTATGACAGTATGTAGTTATCAGTGTATGTATGTATTTATATATGTATTATATATGTACGTATGACATAGACATAGCGCAACATTACTTTTTATTGCTCCCAAATCAAACGTCAGAATGTTACAACATCAATTTCGTACTAGGTCTGGATACAAAGGGAGGACACTGCTACCACTAAAGACTTTGTCTCCTTTATTCGGTTGTTAAAAACACATTTTTTCTCAGACTACGCGACGGCTAGTGTTTAGCGCCTCTTAGAGGCACTAAAGGGGCGCTATATAAATGGTTTATTACATTACATTAAAAAGGGACAGAGGTCTCGCTAAAGTAGTGCCTTCTGCGTATCATGAAGCGTATGATGGGGGCTAAATAACACATACGAATTAAGTATGCTATATCAGGAGACGTAGATAGAGACAGTGATTATACCCTTAACTAAATAAGCGACGGAGTTCATTTTAGATAAAACATTTTCATCTATATGTTGGAAGTCAAGGGATAAGCACGCGGAGCTTCTTGAAAGCGGGGAGATTGGAAGCGCTAAGAATATCGACTAGGACGTCGTTCCAAATAGTCGGACCAGCTATTTTATAGAATATTTTCGAGTATTAGTTCACACAAAAAACTGACTCTGTATAGTCACCACCCATTCTAGTGTAATATGAGTGAACATCAGAGGCCGTGTCAAAGTATTTGATGAATGCCTTGGTTAACAAATTGTGATTATAACGAAACATAAGTAGGGCCTATGCATGGATGTATATATGTATGCATGTATCGAATATTATTAACATATGTATGTTGTATGTATATATGAGTGTATGTATGTATGTGTGCATGTGTGTGTGTGTTTATGTATGTATGTATGTATGTATGTATGTATGTATGTATGTATATGCCTATTTACTGTAATTTTATGGGTGACGAGTGTGGGCATCTGGCGGAACAATGGTAGAGCAGACAAGCAGAGTGCGAAATCTTTCGGTTTTGTTCGGTTTATTCAGATGAATTTATTCCCTCATTGATTTGTTTGCTGATCTTTGGTCAGAAGTTTATTAGAGTCAATGATTCAGTTATCTGCCTATTTTACAAGCTTATTTGTGTAAACTTGGTCCCGAATGCTGTTGCACCAAATAAACCGCACACCACTTGAACGCATAGCCTATACATCGCATTCACACCCCAGACACCCACCACGCATACACCCAGTTGCACATACATCAACATCTCGCACGCTCACGAACAAACATGTGCACACCCATTGATGTGTTGGCTCAACACCCCGAGTAAATAAGACGATCCATTCTATACTTAGGCAGGTCTGGGCAATAACCGTGATAAAATGTGATGCTATGGTCTGGGTTGGGGTCGTAAAAGAGATAAAAGAGATAAAAGATGGAGAGAGATCGACGCCATAATTTTATGCCATGTGTGTGGCTGTCTGTGTTTAGAACAAAGCAAGAAGATTATCTCGACGGAGGCTGCTGCAGGTGACAAACAGAGGAAAAGGATTTACTGGGAGGAGGTTGTGTACTTTAATATTGGAAGAGAAAAGAGCTAAAGCCGAGCACGAGATTATGGTGAAGGTGTCCATGCAAGTACATATATATATATATATGTCATATATTATATATATATGTCATATGTATATATATATATATATAGGCCTACATAAGAAATTATTAAGGAAATACTTGTGGTGTTAAATGTAATAATCACCGCTGGTTTTCTGAATACCTTAAGAATAGAACACAACTTGTCTATTTCAGAGGCCACCTCTCCCCTAAAAAAGTCCGCCACTGTTCGTACTCTGACAGTGCCAGTTCCAAGCCTGGGTAAAGGAGGATGGCGACGCTAATCATCTTTGTTATATCACAGCATCGTTAAACTGAAACTACTACCTAATTAGCCGATTACACTTGTGAGATATCTTTTTGAGGCATTGCATTTTCTAACTATTACACTTAAAACATTTCACTTAAAAAGAATGTTAATGATAAAACTCTTATTTAAGATAAATCAGTAAATGCATTTTTTGACAGACCCAACCACAAATTGTCAGTCTTATAAGCTTGGTTGCTCAATTCAATTCAATGCATACATACATGCATACATACATGCATACATACAATGTCATACATACACACATTTATGCGTACATACATTCATACATACATACGTACGTACATACATACATACACACTTATATATACATACATGCTTACATACATACATACACACCAACACACACATACGTACACATACATACATACGTACATACATGCATACACACATACATACACACACACATACATACATACATACATACATACATACATACATACATACATACATACATGCATGCATGCATACATACTTGCAAATATACATACTAACAAATGCGTACGGACGTTAGGACGTACGTGTGAATGCGTTTTTATATTCGGCGTATAGAGATAGAGATATAATTATAATTGAGTGCATTGGGTTGTAAGCTGAATACCATCCGTTCATTTTGGCGAGAAAACTCATTCGCATAAAAAGGTCCTGTGTTTGAGTTGTGTCCAGACTGGATTGTGGTTGTTGACCCTGCAGCGTGGCCTTTTTATTGCCAGTCTAGCCGTATCCCTTTATCTCCCTGTTTGGATGACTTGTTATTACTTGAACCACTTGTAATTGGTGTAGGGCCTATACGTTGTTTTTGTTCTTGTCGCCCCGTGAGGCCAGCTGTTTTTTGTTTGCATAGGTTGGACATATGCTAGCTTAGGATAAATTGTTATGCCAATGCTGTTGTAACCTTAATACCCCTAGACAACCTGTAGCAGCATACATTCATGCAAGAATGCATGTAAACATACATAATATACGTACTTAATACTTCATAAAGATGATAGTTGAAACAGACGACGATGATAGGCCAAAGGATGGAACAGATTCGCTAATTCTTTCACCACCCTTGGCTGGTTTTTTCCGGCTATGCATTTCTGGTTTAATCTTCTTTTATTCTTATCAGTCAAATCATCTGTGTTTCCAGAAACTGTTGTCGCTACAGCTTTTAAACTGGTTTGACATTATGCTCATCGTGGGACTCGGTAGCAGACTGATTAGAGCACTAGCCTTGTAACGTTGCAAAGAGAGACCGGGTTCGAGCTAACCATGGCCAAAACCCTTGAAAAAGAAACAACTAGCGTTGTGTTCTCCGGAGTGCTGTGACCAGCTAGCCTTGGCCACTCCCGAACGGCTCTGAGCAGATCTCTTGAAGAGGCGCTATATAAATTCCAGAACGAATGAATGAATGAACATAATAACGGCGGGATGACGGTTCTGTTAGAGTTCTGCCACACAGAGCCTTACGATTACCAGAATTTTAACCAGCATGACGCGACTAATTCGTGACCTGATTAGTCATGACCCACTCGTGGACTGTCGCGTGAGGAGATCGACAACAACGACGAGATGGCATCATCATTATGATGTAAGCGTCGTTGCTGGTCGAGATAGGATGATGACGGACGAAAGCCAGCCTCCACTTGGGCAACAATGAAGGCCGCGAGGCCCAGGTGTAATCGGACACCACACAGCCAAGGTGTAATAGGACACCTCGCGGCTATGGTGTAACCAGACACCGCCCGCGCTGCAGGCGAGCGACGACCCGCGTATCGAGGAGCAATCTGACACTAATTGACGATAGCTTGACGTGGGGAGGGGGGCTGACTGATGCACGCTGGAGTTCCTACTTAACAGAAGGGAACGGAGAACACGGGACTTGTACTGCTGACGAGGGCGACGCGTGAACATCGGTCGAGCGAACAACATCGAGAGGAGCGACCAGCGGCGGCGGTAGAGTATTAGTCCGTCAGATTCAGAGACTGACGCGAAAGAACGATCTGTAGTTAGGCTGTACGAAGCAACATTTGAGATAGTCCGATTTAATATCTAAACGCTTTAATACTACGTGGAAGTTCCCGTAGAGTTAGTGTATATATATTTGTTTCTTTTAATAAATTCATTTATTAATTAAACAAAGTTCGTCGTGAATCTTCTATAGAAAAGTTAGGCACGTTAAATAAAAGTGCAAGTAAAAGAACAAGCAATCGAGGGTCGACATCAACACACGGCAAACACACGACAGGGCGACCTCCGATTGCGACATTGGCGCAGTCGACAGGATTTTTCAACTGAAGACGTCACGACGAAGAACGGAACCGGAAACGGAAAAGAGGAATCTCAACAGATCGGGACCAGCGGCGAATACAACCCTTCGCAACTGGAGAAATCGAGTGCCGGACTCCTGAGGACGAAGGACTCGAAGGAACCGACAGCAACAGGCAAGGACGAGGAACAAGAGCGCCAACGGACGACCGACCATCGCTAGCAACGACGGACGGGAGTGGCAACGGAGGACAGCGGATCAGCCAAGATACCAAAAGACGGAACTCGCTCGACGTATCAGAGGGTAAGTCCTTACTGGTAGTCGTGGTAATCTGTGAGGTTGCGGTTGAGGTCTGGATGAGGATTGGTGTGCGAATAGCCGAGGCTTTTGCGTAGCTCCTTTTGCTCAGTTCTGTTCTTGTTGTATTTGTGGTAGAATTTTAGGACGTTGTTTTCTTTGATTTCTGACCAACGGTGACTCTCCTCTAACTTACTTATCTTTTTCTATTAGTGAGCGGACTGTTGGAAGATGGATAAGTTGTCGGTAGAGAAAAGAATGATGGTGCAGAACACGCCCCATCACAGACTAGTCGCATATCTGAGAAAGATGGGACTAGGAGAGAAGGAATTGAATTCCATGAATATGAACCAGCTCCGAGAGGCTAGCGCCGAAATAATTGTTTCTGGACGGGAGGCCCCGCCAGAAGTAAGTGAGGAAGTAAGCATAGGTAGCCTAGAGAACAGTATTCGCTCGACAAGGCTGAGGCAGCTAGTCGGGCTCGAACAATTAAAATACGAGAGAAGGGAAGCGGAGAGTGTGGAGAGGAGAAAAGAAGAGGAGGAGGAAAGGCAGAGAAGGATCGAAGAAGAGAGAGAGAGGAGACTAGAAGAGGAAGAAGAAAGGCAGAGAAGTGAAGAGAATGAGGAAGCGGAGGAACTGAGGAAAGAAGAAGGAGAGGAAGCGGAGCGGAGACTCAGGCTGCTTGAGGAGAGAGCGGAGAGGAGAGAGGAAGAGAAGGAGGAAAGGCAGAGAAGGATCGAAGAAGAGAGAGAGAGGAGACGACAAGAGAAAGAAGAGAGACTGAGGCTCCTTGGGGAGAAGCAGGCTGAGAAGATCAGGCTGCTTGAGAAGCAGAGCAGGCTGCTTAGGGAGATGCAGGATGAGAGACTATGGCTTCTTGAGGAGAAACGGAGGAGAGAAGAAAAGGAGGAAACAGAGAGACTCAGAATGCTAGAGGAAAAGCAGGCTGAGAAGCTCAGGCTTCAGGAGGAGAAGCAGAGGAGAGAAGAGAAAGAGGAAGCAGAAAAAGTAAGGCTTCAGAAGGAGAAGCAGAGGAGAGAAGATGAGGAGGAACAAGCTAGAAGCAAGCAGGTGAGCGCGTGTGCGGTCCAGCCAACCGTGACCAGAGCTCAAGACAGACAGGCAGACAGACAAAACGAGACACGACAAGACGGACCGCCATTGATACAAGAGATAGACCAACATGCATTGCCGACAAGCCCGGATTGCATTGACGTGGAGGAGACTTATGTAAGAGAGTACATGAAAGTGTATATTACGGGGCTCCCTGTGACATCGTCTCTAATAGATAGCGGGGCCGAATACAATTGTGCGCGAGCAGAACTAATCAGGCCGCTCAACCTACCTGTGGTCAAGCAGATAGAGGTGAAGGGACTGAACGGTCAATCAATGATTGTGGACGTGGTGCGGCTGAGACTAAAGGGGTCTCAGGCCGGCGAGGATAGGGAGGGGGAGGTAAATTACGCCCCTGATGTTCGGATATGGGCGGCACTCATTAAAGACCTTAATGAACCGTTAATTATCACGCCCACTACAGCCGACTTGCTGCGCGAGACAGCGTTGTACTCGTGTCACGCGGCCAGCGCTCCTGAAATAGACCAAATTTCAGAAGCGCAGGCGGTCGCAAGGACTGAGACGAGTGAGGAAGAGGAGAGAGGGGAGGAGGTAGAGGGACTTAGGACGCTGATAGGCGAGGATTACTTCACGGTCGCTCAAGCAGACAGTGGGAGTGTAGGAGAAATCGGTCCCGAAGAAACGGATAATGAAGAGCTATTCTTCAATCCTGAGATACCACCCCCACCCAAGGAAGACACAATAGTAGGCAGAAACAAGATGGCGGCTGAACAAGCACAATGTTCGACACTAGCACCATTCTTGGCCCACGGGAAAATTGGGGCGAAGAGCTTCTTCACTGAAGACAATTTGCCCTTTCATAAAGACAAAATAGCTGGGCATTCTGTAAAACAACTGTACTTGCCTAAAGAGAGAATAGACAAAGTCATCATCCAATCACCGGAAGCGCGAGGAGCAAAGAAGGAGGGCCAATGGCAAGGCCCGGCCATCATCGCTCAGGTGAAATCGCCCTACACATACATCGTGGAAATAGGGGGCAAAAACCGTTTACTACACGCAAATCGGATTCGCAAATATAACGAAAGAATACAGCAAGCATTGACTAACAATTGCTCCATTCTGTTCGAGAAGGACGAAGACTTCGGTCACGGGGAAGCGATGGGTAGCTTCGTCACGAGGCAGACAAGGCCCAGTGCACAAGTATACCCTATTGCCGTTGCACACTTAACGGTACCCGAGCGGAAACAGCTGTTTAGTCTGTTAGACAGGTTTCCAGATGTGTTCTCGGACAAACCAGGTTTCTGTCCCGTCCTAGAACACACAATCACTGTTAGCGCGGAGTTCAGGCCGAAGAGTTTGCGAGCCTATAAGGTGCCGGAACTGCTCAAACCGGAGATGGAGAAGCAGACCCGCGAACTTTTGGCCCTAGGTATTATCACTCCCTCACATAGTGACATGACAGTACACTCGATGACGTGGCCGGATCACATGAAACACCTAGAGAAATACTTAATGACTATTCAACAGTCGGGTCTGACCCTTAACATTAAGAAGAGTTCGTTTGCTAGGCGACAAACAACGTTCGTAGGTCACCTGATCGGATCGGGGAGCATTGAACCGGATCCTATGAAAATCGCAGGGCTAGGGAAAATCCCTCAACCCGAGTCCAAAAAGGACATACGGAGATTAATTGGCTTCTTCAGTTATTTTAGGAACTTCATCCCTAACCTGGCTGAGACAGCCAGAATTCTCACTGACTTGACCCAGAAATCGGTGCCTGTTAAGATACCCTGGCGAGCTGATCACCAAAAGGCGCTAGATAATCTTACGCACGATTTGAATAACACTGTATGTTGGCAGACAATTGACTACGGCAGAGAGTTTGGTCTATCGACTGATGCTTCAGACAAAGCAGTCGATTGCTGCGTATTCCAAATTCAAGACGATGGTACAGAACGGCCAATATGTTGCGCCAGTTCTAAATTAGATGCTACGCAAGCGCGTTGGTCCACTGTGGAACGCGAAGCGTATGCTGTAATCTTTGCGTTGAAGAAGTTTAGGAATTGGATTTTTATGTCAAGGACCACCCTCTATTCTGATCACAATCCCTTGACTTTCCTAACTGCTTCTACGCCCACAAGTGCTAAACTTGCGAGGTGGGCTCTGGCACTCCAGGACTTTGATATCGCTTTTAAATATCGTCCTGGGGCGCTGAATATTCCCGCTGATCTTTTGTCCAGACTATGATTGAGGAAGTAGGCGGACTACCATGTAAGGCACCGCGACAACTGTAAATATATTTCTAACTGTGCTGATATTTTGTATTTTTCATGGGAACGACGAGGACATGGTCTGGAGGAAATCGAGGGAGGGAACGACATCATTCTCAGCCGGGAGGCGAACCAATGACTGGCTTTGTCCTCCCCCGGGAAGGGAGGTGTCGCGTGAGGAGATCGACAACAACGACGAGATGGCATCATCATTATGATGTAAGCGTCGTTGCTGGTCGAGATAGGATGATGACGGACGAAAGCCAGCCTCCACTTGGGCAACAATGAAGGCCGCGAGGCCCAGGTGTAATCGGACACCACACAGCCAAGGTGTAATAGGACACCTCGCGGCTATGGTGTAACCAGACACCGCCCGCGCTGCAGGCGAGCGACGACCCGCGTATCGAGGAGCAATCTGACACTAATTGACGATAGCTTGACGTGGGGAGGGGGGCTGACTGATGCACGCTGGAGTTCCTACTTAACAGAAGGGAACGGAGAACACGGGACTTGTACTGCTGACGAGGGCGACGCGTGAACATCGGTCGAGCGAACAACATCGAGAGGAGCGACCAGCGGCGGCGGCAGAGTATAGTCCGTCAGATTCAGAGACTGACGCGAAAGAACGATCTGTAGTTAGGCTGTACGAAGCAACATTTGAGATAGTCCGATTTAATATCTAAACGCTTTAATACTACGTGGAAGTTCCCGTAGAGTTAGTGTATATATATTTGTTTCTTTTAATAAATTCATTTATTAATTAAACAAAGTTCGTCGTGAATCTTCTATAGAAAAGTTAGGCACGTTAAATAAAAGTGCAAGTAAAAGAACAAGCAATCGAGGGTCGACATCAACACACGGCAAACACACGACAGGGCGACCTCCGATTGCGACATGGACCCACCACCAGATCCACCATGACTCAGGACCCACCGTCGACCTATATATATATATACTTCGAAGCTATCAGGATATGTAAACAATCGTTCATGACACTCTCCATGCACATACTTCATTATAACCAATTAACGGATCGGATCCTACACTCCTTTAACCTCAATACCTCAAGGTCTGTCTATTCGGCAATCTGGATGCAGTCGTGGTCAACAAGAAAACGTTCCGTGCTCATTGTGAGTCATTCTATGAAAATCTGAAACAGAGTAACTTCATCGCAAACGGTATTACCCAAACCACGAGCATAATAAACACGGAGCGCATTCACAGTTAGCAGGATGACGACGAACGGTTACTGAAATAGACGCAGATGCAGCGGACTGTTTCATGTATACGATGATATCATAGAGTTCAACTGGGTTCGACTAAGTAGAAACTACTGACCTTACTCGCGTATAGGTGGCACTATGTAACTAATTGACGTATTCCTAGGTGATGGGAACACAGAGACAGACAGACACACAGACAGACAGACAGAGACAGACAGAGAGCAAGTGGATGAACTTCTGGAAATCGTTGTACGTCCATCCGTCTGCTCTGTGCAGCGGGATCATTTTATTGGACGTCTCTGTTGGCCGTATATACACGGTTAGTCTCCGGGATTAGCCTGGCACTCTGGCGAGATCTACTATGTACTTAATGCAGACGAAACCAGTGTATAGCGAGTATGCCAACAACGATAAGTATTTACTACACACCGACTGAAGAGATTATGCACAAGCCTTGAGTCCTCTAAGGCGCCTCCATCGACGCCGAGGGCAACGTCTTCATCCTCCACCGTAAGCCTGTTTTTACACCTCACCGTACTCATCGTTCGTTTCAAATTATCTTGTTTTGTCTTATGACATAACCCTGCACTCGCTGTATTTACCCCTTCTCTGTGCACGCTATACGACGATCTACCAACCACATCCGTACCATTTTTTGACATGCCCTGTATGATTAGCACGACCCACTGTCATATGAAATGAACTCATTTATTTCGGCGCGCTGTGTACTTTAGTCTTGGGTACACTCTGCGCCGTTCGACCTATACCCCTTCGTGTTCGAAGACAACGTCAACAAAATTCATCGACGCAACGGATTTATTGGCATGTCGCTGATGGAAACAGGGCCATATCCCGGCTCCTCGGCTGAAAGAGAACGGTCAAAAGGTCAAGCAGATGATGTATGCACTCAGATTCGTGAAGGCATCGTTGACCAATCTCTTCTGCGTGACAGAATGTCTGTCGATCGAGCTCTCCTCTGACATCTCAAGGGACAATCATGCACGAAAATCCCATTTCAGCTTTTCATTCAATTCTCTAATACAATGAACAGTCGGACTCGTTTAAAAGCCGGCGGTTGGTTGGAGAGCAGACTCGAGACCTGTTTACTCATAGACGTGATGGAATTCTTGTCGCGAATAGCTACATTTAGGTTTCCCTTTCGTCGTATACAGCCGACGTCTCTGCCAAGAGCGATTTTGATGGCGATTCTGTTTCGTTTCTGCCCGGTTTCAACGGTCAACTGAGGAAAGAGAGAGAGGAGAAATTAAATTAAGAAAAACGAATGCTTTTAAGTTTTCGTGACAAAAATGGGGAAACGGAATCTCATTTCGTATGTACGTTGAGCCTTGTTTAGCCACACGGATCACAGATTTACAAAGGCTGTTTTGTAGGTTGAGTCCGGACCCGATATTAAAGGCGACTATAGGTCCTTAAGAGATGCTACATAGATATCCTGTGAGATATATCGATTGACGCTAGAAAAAATCTATATTCTATTACGAGAAGAATTCGAACAACAACCAAGTGTAACCAATCGCGAGTTTGAAGTGTAGCCATAAAACCCGCACTGATCCTATGTTCAGAGAGTTCGGGGTTAATCGGGGACACTAATTATAACGCCTTCACTCACCAGAAGTAATTATGGAAGTACACTGTGTGCTAAAAAAAAGGCATGCCTATATCTTGTGTTGCGCAAACTTCGTGCCATTATTTCAGAACTGTCAAGTTAGCTGCCTGTGAGGGATTATTTAGTCCTACTAGGCTTAAGTGTAAACGTTGGGACACGCTTACGATGTCAATATAAAATTAAACATCGTGAACTGGTTTAAACTGTTTTATGAATGTTGTAGGAGTGACTGAAAAATAAATGAAGTCCTTTCCAATATATTATGTCCTAACCGAAGTCTAAGTCGATCTAAAGTTTCACTAGATTATGAACAGTATGATGTTTAAACGTCTAACGTACTTGACGAAGTCTGAATCGTTTGTCTCGCCATTCATTCATTCAGCACTCTTTTTTCTGAACATGATGTACTAGACTTTACGAAATACATAGCAAGCAGTTGTGCGACGCGAATGCTGAACAGTAATGTTGCACGTGGTTTAAGCTGAATTAAATTCACGCTCGTAAAACAACACAACTTTCGTCAGCCTGTGCATGCCTGCGCTCATCGTAGGCTATATAGAAAGATCCTATATAGTGGAACTAAATGAGCAAAAGCAGTTGATTGCCAATTTGAAGGCGGTGATAATCAGTCGCAATGTACGTAGTGCGAAAGGATAGCTAAATTGTAACATCTTTCAGTCGATAGACTTGTAATAATGAGGAGATCTTATACAATGGATAGCATTTTTCAGACTCGTTTTACATTTTGCAGCGTCAGAGATACAGAGGTCTGAAGAGCCAGAAACAAGAGAATAAGAGAACTAGATAAACATCCGCAGAACAGGATAACAAGAAAACCAGATAATCAACGAAAGAACCAGATAACAAGAGAGCCTGGAAATCAGGGAACCATGCAGAGAACCAATCAGAGAGCAAGATGACAGGATAACCACAAATGATCAATCAGATCCTATCAGAATACAAACGACGACAAAAAGCCACGCGCCATCGACCCTCTAAGGTAAGCAATTCATTAGTCTATAGCCCACCTGTGTAATTGGACAGAACCAAATTTTATAGCACCTCGTCTTTTCAGTTGGTTACATAGTATAGGATTTGGTTACATATATGGTATCACTTAAGTGAATATACTAAAATAGGAAATATTCAGAATAAAGTAGATCGTGCATGCGCAGTTTTATACGAATTCAGTTGCTGACTTTAATTGGGTTTAACGTACGGACGGAATTAACCATTTCCATTATGATAATGGCTGACCATGCGTGACTCGAAGCTGTTCAACCATGCGTGACACGAAGCTGTTTAACCATTTGTTGCAGCTATCGGGTGTATGACGACTTTTTTTATTTTATCTGCTAGTTTAGTCGCCACTTTTAATAACTAGAAAGTCGTTTCCGCTTTATTACAACGTCTGAGCTTTGTAGTTGCCATAGACTGATTTTGAAAAGGTAAATTTGCGTTCATTTGCTTTTCTCGTTTAACTGATTTGCTAAATTACAATCTTTATTGGTCAAAATATTTCTAGTTTGCATCAAAGCCAGAACTCTTGTTGCAGTTAGTAATGGTTAACTATTTGTTAACCAGCGTCTCAGTTGAACATGCGTTTTTTCTCTCTTCCTGGTGACACTCGTGTGCTAAAACTATATTATTATAAGAGATGACACTATATTCAAAATTTAGGCCTTGAGCAAATTGTTAACAAAGTAGTGCACTAGGTGCGTGCAACGTATGTTTTGTCCTTATCGCAGAGGGTAAGGGTTACTCGGTCTTTGCTTTCAATCAATGTAAAGTCAGCATCTGACACTAAATTGATTGAAAGCAAAGACCGAGTAACCCTTACCCTCTGCGATAAGGGCAAAACAGACGATGCACCTCAAAGTCAGCATCTGACTCTCATTACAAAATCGATTAAGAATTTGCATCAATAACCGAGGATCGCATGCTAGGATAGGATAACGTATAGGACCTGTAAAAACCTATAGAACCTCATAGGAACCTACTGTAGGATAGGAGAGGAAGAGCAGTCCCTTAAACTATCCCTGAGGCAGCCATGGGTAAGAAGTGTTAGCGACTTCATTTTCTTAGCCTCGGCATATGAGAACGGGTTGTCAGTCCTTTCACTCGCCGTCTCATCTTCCCACCGACAGTGTAGGTCAGTGCACTCATCATAGCTGAGTTTGGCTAGGGGGCAGGATTTGAACCCCCGACCTCTCGATTGACAGTCCAACACGCTAAACACTACACTATCGAGCACCTCTATAGGATAACCTGTTGATAATTAGGTGTAAATACACGAAATGCCTTAATCATTCCTATCCCTCTGGTCTATCTTCCATATATCTAAATATGAGATAAACTATATATATATATATATATTTATTATATTGAATAATAAATATATATATATATATATATATATATGAGATGGACCAGGTATATATGATGGAGACAGAGGGAGTGTAGGAGTAAAACGAGAGAATGCGTATTATCGCACTACCCATCTTCAAGACTCTGACTCGGTTGAAGTGGGAACTGCTTTTTCTTCTCCTCTTATTCTTCCTCCTTTTCTTCCTTATCTTCATCCTCTTCTTACTACTTCTGCTTCTTCTCCTCTTGCGAGTCTTTAATTTCGTCGGTGTGGCTCTGGAGAAGCGTCTCAGACGGCAGAAACAGACCATAAATCGAAGGAGTTACAACTTACGCTTCGACGCAATGAGGCCTGTGCGGTTGATAGGGTCGGTTGTAGAGCTGTACCTGGAAGATCTGCACACCACCTGGAAACGGAGTCGGAATGTCTCTGTTCTGTTGTAAAAGTGACTTTCCGTGTGCAGTTTGCGAACAGAAACGCCCTGAGAATTCATGTAGTTAGTGCCTCTTAAAGATGCCCTGAGCGCCCACTGGAATAATATCAGGAGGGAAAACAGTATGCGAGCCGCAAGTGTCAATAAATGAATTCTAGGAGGCAGTTGCGGCGCCACGATTTGAAAAGTAGTACGGCAAATTAGAGGATCTGGGTAAAAGTGTATGGCAAAATTATGTTTTGCCGTAAAACCGTAAAAAGTGATACCGCAAAAGCCGTACAACAAACATAGGCGGCGCCGCCACTGCTATAGGAGGGGCAAGCGCCCAAAGTGTTCTCTATGAACTGGCGCCTATAAACGTTGCCGCAATAGGAGCTCTTGCTATCTATCTTTTCTAAATATAAAAAATAGCCGTTAAGAGATCGTAGTCGTAATTTCCGAATTTCTTCAGCGCCCAAAAAGCATACCAGCTTATTCACAGGCGATTATAGTTTTAAAAAGAGCAGGTGTGGTCATGAGTTCAGGCAGACATGTATCTCAATGAGACAAACTATAGGGGCCTATATGTAGTGTAATTTCAGTTGGAAATATTTATTTCGTTCTGAATTGGACCAAATTATAAGACCAGATCGATCATAAATACTGAATCGTTGTGGTCAGATTGAATGAACTTCGGCTGAGAGCACCCATATGCAGCAGCAGCAGCAGCAGCAGCAGTCAGTGTAGATTTGAGTAGTTTTTCATCACTACAGACCTTCATGAGTGGACCAGAGATGCGCATAAAACACCAGATTCTGCGGATTCCATGTACGTGTATCAATAATTGCAATTATTGCAGTGTATTAATTTGCGTATCCAAAGCGCCTTCAAGAATGTGTCAGAGATTGCTAACGCTTATCTAACATATCATTCATATTATATAGACCTATATAATGTTTGTACATGAGTGTCTTTGTATTTGGTGTCTTTGTATGTACATGCATCTTTGCATATACTTTTCCTCAGACAAGCTATATTTTCCTCAAACAAACCCCAGAAATGATTTCACCTGTTACATGCCTTAAAGTACCTAATATTCGTATTTATATATATTTCCATGTATGGGCCTATTTATAGTTTTTCTTGCACAACATCTCACATGAAATAGACTGCGCGGGTATGCGGAAGTGCGTGGGGTCAGCTGTGTGTATTAACAACAGAATCCGAGTGTCGACGATTTTTATTGGTCGTGGCAGCAGACAGCAGCGGCACCCGATGCCATGGATGCCATGGATGCCCCGCTGCAGCTGACAAATGACCCGATGACATGAAACAACTTTTCAACTAGATTAAAGATTAACGAAAAATACGCATACATCGTACACGCGTAGGGCCTATATTATTAAGTGTGTGTGTAGGTGTGTGTAGGTGTGTAGGTGTGGTGTGTGTGCGTGTGTGTGTGTGTGCGTGTTTGTGTGTATGTTTGTTTGTGTGCGTGACCCGCTGGGGAAAGGTACTAAAACTGGAGTGTGTGTATATTTACTGAGAAAACCAAGCATGAATATGCATGCGGCCATTCTTCATAAATTGTGTTTTTGCTTGTTTGAGCTTGCACAGTGTATACAAATAATGCTGGGGATATCAAAACTGTACCATTATTAAGTACCTAAAGCTTACTTATATTGCAGACCTTATCAATAAGAAACAATGACATTATAACTGGAGCTCAGCTTCATCTTTTTTATTTTAATTCAAGCAAAGATAGACTAAATGGAATGTAGATATTATACAGGCTGCAATATTATTCTTTCTCAGTACCCATTTGCATTATGTTTTTGATGATGCCTGCTCCGTACCAAACCAGCGTTCAGAACTGCACAAGTTGCAGTCACTTCAGAAAGTGATACTAAACCAGTCTTGTTCCTAGTGTTGAGAGTCTCAAATCGTGTCTAGACCTCAGGTCCGACGACGCGACGTGTAGGTGGGGCGTCGTCTGAAATACGTTGCAGATGAGAATGCAGAAGAGGATTTTTTATCCCCAGGAAAGTTTCCAAACCTCTTCACCACCTTGGGCCATCATCAAGCTACTTTTAGCCTTGGCTTGAATTACATGAGTGTGAGCTTCGTCCTCTTTCCCTCAGACTACAGGGACGCCAGTCCTTCTATCATCACCTGTCTTCAGTGGATTTGTCTTACCAAAGTCAAAGGTATTTTTGTTCCACAACATTCGACAGTTTACGCCGCATAATAATTAGCGCAAACTATGTCTGTTACATCGGTTACTGAATCTCACGAAGAGCCCGTTACCAGGTATAGGACTACAATCAATTCAATTATAGTCAAAATCTGCTGCAAGTTCTTATCACACAAGTTCTTTAGTTATAATCAGCGATGCTTATGAATGTGAACGAGCTTCGCATATACTACCACCGAGTGCATGGCCAGACTATAGTCACTCATAAATATTGCCACCATTTTGTTATGAAGCGAGATACATAGAAACTTGGCATCACAAGTATTGCAAAGCGGATAAGAGAATTATATATATCATCCTACAAACGTCAAACAAAAGAAGTCTATGAAGACATAATTATGGACAGTTGAATGGTTTACAATGTACTTGGCATTAGTTTATTTGATTGGCAGCATCAATCAAATACTAATTGGTAGTTCTTGGACCTCAGGTAAATCGACTATTGAATGTTGTTGTCCTCGATTTACGATGATCAAGTTATGTGACATACATTCAGGAGCTCGTTGTGTCAAGAGTTGTCACTTGTTACAAATGAAACTTTGCAGTGGTTACAAGGGCTTGTTATATAACACGTGTAAGCCTTCAAAATCTTAGTCATAAGTATAGATAACTTTTTAAGATGTGGTTTCTTAAATATCGGCAATTTTTTAATCTGCTTGCTCAGAAGCGCATTTCAGATGGTCATTTTTGGAAGTCCTTGTACTAAGTTTATAGGTTTTTGCACATATTGAGAACAAATTTTATGCATTTACTCCAATAGCATCAACAAACCTCATATATATTTAACCTATAGTCTAGAAACAGAACTGGCACCTTTTCTCCCAGCAGTTCATATTATATGTATGTGTAACTGTGTATAGGCCTAATGGCCTATGTATACACACATACTGATATGAGTTCATATCGCAAACTTTGCTCTTTTACGTTCATTAATATTATTGCACGACTTTGGCAAACATTTGCCGCCGCTCCAATGAAAACAGGTTTTGTCCAAAATCGGTCAGAGCCTTATGGCGTCTGTAGGTCTTTATGGTCCCGATGGCTGTGGTAGGTTGCAGCTTTTTAGCCCCGATGGACCTATTGAACTGTTGCTTAATGTCAATGAATCCTCTCGCTCTGAGACATTGCTTATGATGCATATCATGACGAGTATATCGTTGCAAGGGCTCAAATTACGAGTCCAAAACTGGGCCGAAAACGTTTCTTTCCCTTATATCCATAGATAGGCCTATATACAAATATATGCGGTCTAATTGCGTCTTTCATGTGCTATGTATTTTATTATCATTATTACGTTTATTGAACGCCACTATTTTTAGTTATCAAGCATCAATCGATGGCGCTGAACAGTTGTCGGTGAAGGACTTACTCAGGGTCCCTACACAGTAACCGTCTAAGGTGCTGGTCTTGTAACTAGCTCGAGCCAGTATTCACCGCGTGACAAGGTGAGCGCACGATCAGTCGGCTAACCTGGCTCACAATCTTACATGCGCATTGTCTGTAAAATTGCACAATTTCGCAGCTTTAGTGTTACTGTGATTGCCCGCATGCCATAGCGAATTCATAGCCAATCGACTGCGAAGCTTCTGTGCATGCTGCGAACCTGTGTAAGTACAAATAAGTACATGGGCGTCCGCAGCAATTTTTTCGGGGGCCAAAAAATTTGGGGGAAATTTTTTAAGCGGCAAAATAACGTTTTTGCATAGAAACAAATTTGGATAGAAAAGATTATAAATAAATAATCATCAAGGATTTTACCTAAATAATTAAGTGTTTTTTCGCATTGAAAATCATGTTGGGACTGTTGTAATGATCATAATAATCGAAAATGATTATTTTTTTAATATTTTCAAAATCCAGGGGGCAACTGCCCTCTTCCCCCCTCCGCATGCCCATGAATAAGTACACTGAACGTACACTGTCAGTGGGAAAGGTCAGGCGTCGCGAGAGATGACTGGCCATCCGCCTTCACGTGTATACCGGGCTAACAAAATGAAGTCGCTAGCACTCCATATGTATACCCATGCATGGATGCCTCTCGTGGTCGACTGAGGGTCGCTCGTCATTGTCTTCTTTTAAGTACAAGCGGTCCATATATAATATGGTCGGTTAATTCGTCCAATATGCCTCCTCAATCGATTGTCGTGTTTCTTCTTAAGCCGAATCATATATATTTATATATATAGTAAGCAGACTATATATATATATATATATATATATATATATATATATATATATATATATATATATATATATATATATATATATATATATATATGATTCAGATGCTTTACGGCTTCTTGCTGCAGCAGGACATAAACCTTTCATGAAATGCGCATAATAAATCTGTCTTGAAGGGCTGATTGTGGCACTAGGTCGATAACTGAAGCGGACAATGTGTAGGGCCTGTAGGCCTATTCTGGAAAAAGCGAACAGGAGAAAAATAATTGTAGGCTAACTATAGCATCTCTTGCAGTCAATGTCCATCGTCGATGCACAGCAGCAAGTGGATTAGTATTCAGGACAATTTCCTGTTCCAAGACTTCGCATAATATATGTATCAATTGTAAGTGTAATTAGTAACTTCTATTGCGCCGGTGTCTAATGAACAAGGCATCAACCGATGGCACACCAAAACCAAGCCATAAATCAGGTCAACATCCAGAAGATCAGTCCGTACGACAGAGAGGCAGAGATTACGATTACGATGGTGGATAAGCAGTTTGAAAGAGGAAAGTTTTAAGTTGAGAACGAAATGACACAAGCGACTGAAAAAAATGCACAGACACAGGGAGAGAGTTCCAAAAAGTTGTAGGTCCAGCAACCGAAAAAGCTCGTTCACCAAGAACCGTTCTTGACTTAGGTATGGCCAGACGAAGACAATCACATGACCTCGTTGAAAAATTACAAGTCTGTGAATAAGAACTGATTTTAAGTTTTGTGGCTGGCCATAGTTCATGAACCCCAATTTGAAACTAATTCTTTTCTGAACAGGAAGCCAATACAAAGATTTAAGTTCAGGGGTTATATATTCATATTTGGATGTACCGGTATTAGCTATGGCTCTGGCCAAAGAGTTCTGAACTGTCTGCAGCTTCAGCATGCATGTTTGACTATTGATACCAGTAAGAAGCGAGTTACGGTAATCCCGGCGACTGGGCAGAGCTATGCTTCCTCTGAAGGCTGATGTATGTGATCTTACTTATATATATATATATATATATATATATATATATATATATATATATATATGGCTACAAATAGATTGCATAATAGCGCTTGCGTATAGATAATATGCAGTTTTTAATCATTGCTCATATTAAAAGTCGTACGTTTTTACTATGCATAATTCATGTCTGTTTGCCATCCATTGAAAATGAAATATGGGGAAAGAGATGTGATATAAATGTTTATGATGGTCCATATAGCGCAGCATTGATATATTTCTATAAACAATGTGTGCTGTTGTGTTCTAGAGATGATTGAAACATAATTTAAAATGCCAAACTAGATTAACTTTTCAGAGGAAACACTATATTATCGGCACAGCATGCAGCATGCTGTCACAAATTCATACCCACTTGCACAATAGAAAACCTTCCGGGTTAGTATACTTTTCCAAGTTTTCCCCGAGGTAGGCCTACATATGATTCATCAGGATTACAAAGATTAGATATTAGACCTATTATTACTTTTTTATGATCACTCGGGGACTTAAATACTAATTTTAAATTTATTAATTTATTATTATTATTATTTTTGCCCCGAGGTATACAGGATCCCTCAGGGACTTCAATATTAATTAATGTAACATCCGGAAAATCAAACCTTGTCGTCCGGAGGCTCTGGCCATTTCAGTGAATTCCTACACACTACACAGAATGTCAGCGGAATCGGGCAGGGCGAAGATTTATTATTATTATTTTTTTTAAATTTCCCCGAGGTACATATAATCCCTCAGGAGTCAGATACTAAGTGTGTGAAAATTATTATTATTATTATTATTATTATTATTATTATTATTATTATTATTATTATTATTATTATTATTATTATTATTATTATTATTATTATTATTATTATTATTATTATTATTATTATTATTATTATTATTATTATTATTATTATTATTATTATTATTATTATTATTATTATTATTATTATTATTATTATTATTATTATTATTATTATTATTATTATTATTATTATTATTATTATTATTATTATTATTATAGAAGCATTTTAATTTCACAGTCCTTACTGTATGGGCATCCGTATTCAGAATTGGCTGTAACTTTTCAGATGTGATATACGTACGTAGATGCCAGCACTCCAGGCTACAGCCACGTCTGGGCACAAAATAATTTGATGAATTTTACGAAATCCTGTCACAAAAGCACCTCCTCTATATCCAAAAATAACGTACTTTCTGAAGTTTTCTGATAAAAACATGTGTGGCCATCATTAATTAAACCTGTCTAAATACGCCAAACATTTGTTGTGTCCTTTCCTATAAGACCTTTAAAACAATGCTGCCCATGCACACTAAACAGGTGGTTTTAATTAAATAGAAATCGGAAGACTATAGTGAGCTACCGGTGCCAATAAACCTGAATACTGCGCTGACATCATTAACCTCGATACTTTAGAAAATATTCTAGGTCGCTTTAGTTAGGCTATTTCTAAGCAAATCTTCGCCCTGCCCGATTCCGCTGACATTCTGTGTAGGAATTTACTGAAATGGCCAAAATCTGCTACATGTATACATAGTATTACATACGCTTCTCTCTTCTCACTGTTGCTTTAGCTAATCTATTTCAACAAGTTATGCTAATTTCTATACACAGAATGGTTATTGCCAGATAGGCTAAATAAGATGGGCAACCCTGACGTAGTCCGGGATCAACCAGACTCTATAGCAGAACAATTAACCCTGAGATCAAGAACACGGCGTTAATTGCTCATTACTCGAAAACTGAGACGTTGACATGTGAAGCCAATTGCTGCTTGGTAACATGAGATACTGACGTGGTTAAGCTCCTAAACTTACGCCGTCTGGTAGTTTATGGTTCAATCCTGTGATTTACGACCAGAAGTTATGGCGTGACTAGACCTACCAAATTAAAGCTGTAGGCTAAATGTCAGAATGAAGCACACACGTTTTGCTGCAAGACAAAAACTGTAAAAGCTATATAGGGGTCTACAGTATGAGCTTTCTGGTCACATGTTTGTCTGCAGTCTTTAATCATCAGTTTCATGAGAATACGAGTATGATACCAAAGCGTGTGATGTTCGTTGCCTTAGAAGCCAAGACAGGTCAAATGAAGAGGATACTATTCCAATGTCGTGGTTACAGTTTAATTAATATAATCATGTAGTTGGGTTGTAATTTTTCATTCCAACTCGCATTTTTTTATCTTGACCTGTTATACTGGGTGACTACATCATCACAATCCCGTGTTTGTGAATACGCTTTCGACAGCGTAGACTTATAGATGCGCATTCTTCTAGACAGGCTGGTAAAATTAATCAACCTTGGCTGTACTGGTAGTGATAGTACGATCGCACTTGATGGAAAAATGTGGAACATGTTTTTTTTACCTAACCTTCGTGTAGACAGTCAATCCATGCAAGGACTATGACTACAGCTCATACGAATCTATTAGCCTAATACCATGCACATACACGTATACAGTTCAAGTGCTTATATAATATATATATATATATAATATATATATATATAATATATGTATTCATATATAGGCACTATAATAGGAGAACCAAAAACGCCAGCTCGACGAGACTGTAAACTAAAACAGAAACGACCTAACTCCAGTCTGACGCTAATAGCAGTTTCAGTTTAACGACACTGTATGATAACAAAGATCATTAGCGTCGCCCTCTCCTTCATCCAAGCTTGGGACTGGCACTGGCATAGTACGGGCACTGGCGGAGTTTATGACGCTAATACGAAGTGTTCCCAAGTTTTTACCCATGCAGATCTCCCGCCATCTTGGGCGTGTAACCCATTCTATCTATACAACGTGGTAGAACCACACGTCGACATGCAACAGTAGGCCTATATACATAATTATATACATATGTGGAGGAGCGTACATGGAAAAAGTAAGGGACCGACAACAGAGCCATGAAGGACGTCGACATTGGTCACATTGCTCCATTTAAGTTTATCGGAAACGAAATGGAGGCGGCGATAGCAAGGTGAACAGCAAGATAAGTTTCCTTAATCAAGATTTTATGAAATATATGTCGCAGTCGGAGGTCGTCAGTATAGAAGATCATGCGTGTAGCGCGCGTGTGTATTGGTAGGCTATATGCTTGACTTTCACACTGATTTCCGTCGCCCAGCCACAGTCTGTGGAAACCTTTTCAGCTGGCTTTTCCATATTTTTATGCGTGTATACTACTGTAGCCTGTAATGTTTATCTTAGCCACTGTTTATGTAGCCGTGTACAAAGCGCGCAGGGCAAAAAGCACGTCGACAAAGCGTCCGGCGATATATCACCGACAAAAATGCACGAACAAAGCGATGCATGGGATCGCAAGGATCGATTGAACATTGGAGAAAGCAGCGCAGACGTCGTAACCCGTGAAACTGAACCTCTGTAAACAACGACCAGAGGGAGTCATTTCTTTTCTCCGATTCAGCAATGAGCGAAAACATTCGGAGATAAAATAAAATGTTTCACTTTAGAATGGCTATTCAAGCATTTGTCTGTGGGTGGATCATTAAAACTATCGCCGATCGCCTTCTCTGTCAGGTATTTGCGCGTTTTAGATAGGAATATATAACAGTCTATCCTGTGATGTACGGTTTTTAGACAGCGCTGACTTCCGAGAAAGTCCTATTGAACCGCATGCATCGAGTCTGACTTTAGCATATAATGCTCTTCAATCCGCGCAAATGGAATTCGGTGGGGGCTGGAGATCTTTAATTTCAATTAGCAATTGTGTTTCCACTTGGAATCGCAACATGAGACCCTTTTGTCCGTAAACGGCTAGGCCTAATATTTTGTATCCAGATAAAGGTGGGTCTTTAATATCGTGCACACTGAATAAGCTATTGTACAAAATATTACATTTGTTCTTATGTGTATTATCAATTCGGCCTAAAACTTAAGATTTTCTTATGTTCAGCTCGCATCTGCGCAGTCTTGTTGTCAAGACCTTAAACCTCAAGACCAAGACCAAGACCAAGACCTTGAACCTCAAGACCAAGACCAAGACCAAGACCTTGAACCTCGAGACCAAGACCAAGGCCAAGACCTTGAACCTCAAGACCAAGACCAAGACCAAGACCTCGAACCTCAAGACCAAGACCGAGACCAAGACCCAAAACTTCACAGTCAAATCCAGACTTCTATTCCTTACTAAAAATTGTCCACTCGGACTACTCGTTATTTAATAAAAACGTGAATCTTTTATTTTATTCAAGCAAAACAACTTTAAATGCAGACTGCAGAGAATTCCGATTTCGTATTTACAAAGTCCTTCATGCGAAATGTTATTCAAAATGTCTGTTGAATTTTATAAAAAACCAATTTGCTCAGAATTTTCTGGCCAAGACGTGACTTGTGGGGCCTCATAAAAATTCTGCCATGTGAAAAAATGCGGTCTACAAGTGCTGAAATCGCTAGCACACAAAGCAGCTTTTCAAGAACCGGATGTACATGCACAAGTCGTGAGTCTGTTTTGAAATCATTCCATCGTAAATAAACGGAAGTCAAAATAATTGTCCAAAACAACAGTGAAGCCTCATTCACACCGTGTAAATACTAAAGCACTAACTGTATGAGTAATAATTACTGGATAAATTTTTAAAATTCTTTGCCATTTGTTAAAATTAATGACTGTTCATATTGACAAAAGTCTTGGTCTTGGTCTTGCAAAACCAAGACCAAGACTTTGAACCTCAAGACCAAGACCAAGACCAAGACCTTGAACCTCAAGACCAAGACCAAGACCAAGACCTTGAACCTCAAGACCAAGACCAAGACCAAGACTTTTAAAAACGAACTCGAGTGCACTCGAGACCAAGACCTTGGTCTCGAGGACAACAAGACTGCATCTGCGCAGACACTTTGACGTGCGACCAGCCGACCACGTCTTTCACCTATATAGTATACATACAATCTCCTTAATGCAGATGTCAAATATAGGCCCACGCTTGTGTTCGTGTACTCCGGCCCAATTTGTGGCTATAGGCCTATATGTGCGCGTGCATGTGTGCATAGTTGTGTAGGCCTACTGATGTAGGCCTATATTTCATCATTTTGACAACGCCTTCACATCGTAGATGAATATATATGCATCATCATTCGATAGAGCTTTGCATCTCTGTAGGCAAATATGCGTTTTTCATAGTCGTCAGTTTTCCATAAACTATCGAATGCACCGAATGAACCTGTGCTATAGGCTTCTTTGTCAGGCTTCTTCATAGATTCGTCCTGAGTAGACATTTATAACGTATCTATAGTACCGGTAGCCTATAAGGTATACAGCCGAGCTGACGTCGGTTTTTAAAGTCGTTTTCCGGTACAGTTATTCCGCGGCATATTTTTCAAAGTCGGTTCGATTTCGTTTCAATTCTTGAAATATAACGATATCGGCATCGATTTTCAGTTTTATGTGTTCTTTATAATGCATGCCTTTAGTTTATAGATCGACTTTCCTATTGTGTAGTGAAGCCTACACTCTGTAGTGCTGCGTAGTGTAGCCTACACTGAAACTGTCCAGCGTTCAGTGCTGTTTTAGTATTAACGAAAACCAATATCTGTGAATGAAATTAGTTTATATTTGCAATTTGAGAGTACCGAATTTTCAGTTTGTTGGTTTTATCTTTGAGTTTCGGTATTAATGATTTCAGATTATAACTGGCTTACGTGTCGGTTTGGGTTTTTCTGAATATTGCGATATCGGTTCGGAATCGGCTAAATCGAACGACCACGATTAGGGCCTATAGGGTACGTCTATATAGAATATTCAAATATCAGTCGACCTTTTTGCTTTATCGGATCAGATTGGCCAACCATGGTCTCGCAGGCCTTCTTCAGACACTATTAAATCTTACAGTTCTACTGCTCTTCTACCTTAGCCTAATTTGGGTGGATACGAGGGTATACCCGTATCCCACTTTTTGGACTGGATGGTATCGTATACTCCAACTTTTCCACTTCTCGTATACCCAAGAGAAACAATGCCCATTCTATAGGTCCTATTATTTTCTCGGATGACGTTCTGTATTTGAACCATCAAAAGCATTTACCGAGCATTATCATCATCTTCATTGTTATTGTTATTATTATATTTTTCCCGCCCACGGTATTTTAAGATCCCTCAGGCTCTAAGATACTGCCTACTGATAGAGTAGTTAAGCTTGGAGTGTATGGTCCTCATCCCCGATGCGTGGTGTAAATGTGCCTCTTAAAGCTACGGCGTTAAAGCGTTGAGTGCAGATTGATATCCGTTGGAAAAGGTATGCTGTCTCTTGGGTCACCGGAAATAGCAGTCCCGCGCTATTATTATTATTATTATTATTATTATTATTAGGTTTGGCGCGTAAACTGCGACGATATGATTATTTAACAGTCGCGAAGGGGACACGATGCAATTTTTTTACCTTCTCACACTTTCTAGACCAAAGTTTGGCTACGCCTCTGCCTTCTACTCGAAGATCTACCACATTTCGCTCATATATCGGACAGTATAAACTTGTTTTGCATGAGTCGTAAGAACCTAATGTCTGTCCGAGCGTCCATGCGAGTGTTGCTGTAAAAAAATAGCCTGTGACACTGGCGTGGTATTCTATATATATACATAAGTGCGCTGTGCATTTTCTGTCTTCACTTATTGGGATGGCCAATGCTGTTAGGCAGTGAGTAATCTAGACGTCTTTGGGGGGGGGAATGTCCCCCCAGGATTGATGTTTCCCCCCCCCCAGAGGCCAGCAATATTACAATGTACGGACCATTAGGGGAGGGGAAAAAAACCAGGATAGATGTGGATACATTGTTCCCCCCCCCAGAGAGATGGATTCCTAAAAAAAGGTCGTCAACCTTTTTGAGAGAGCAATTGTTGTAGATAAAAAGTTAAAAATCGGATGAAGGACTAAAAAAAAGGCATCAACTTTTTTTGAAGATGAAAAATTAATTAGGATCTGTGATGCGGAGCACTCGTTGTTTCCCGCCGCCCCACATCGCCATAGTCCACGCCTTTCTTAAACAATCAATCGTCCGTTGAAAGTCGTTCAGATAATTTATCTTTCACTTGGCGCAAATCATTTTATTTCTTCTTGAATAATGTTGAATTCTCCTGCGTTTAACTCGCATTATGATAGAAGACAAGAAGGTTGGAGTCATCAGCGTCAAGGTGCGAAACGACCAGCCATAGGGCAGCTAAAGAGCGCCCTATAGGCCCAAACTAAATAAGGTCAGTGGAGTGATATGTAAACAAACTTATATAGATGATAGTCTATATATAGCAGATTTGCGTAGGCGGAACATAGAACACAAGACCTTTCAAGCCTGAAAGTCTTCATTCAGGCAGATATATAATATAGGCGTTAAACGGTCCTGAGATCAATACGTATAAGTATTCGTCGAGTTTTAATTCAAATATCGTGCGACTTATACGTGAGTTTTTTTATGTTACCTGATGTGTAGGCCTAGACTACAATTCGTCACAGGTGTATTAACAACACCTTGCTTTTTTGATGTTTGGTGAGTGCTTTGGTGTTTTAGGACACACTTTCCACACAGTCATCGTTTAGCTTAGCATTTATACTACTTTGTCAGAGGAAGAAGTCATATGGGCCTAAGATTTGTACAGGTAGGTTAACCGCCAACATAAGTTTTGGGTTAAATTCACCGGCTTTGCACGAATCTTAAGGAATAGCTAATAGGAAAAATTAACTTTCAAGTCTTTGACTCTCCACATAATTTCTAAATAGTAATTTATGCATATGCATTAAACTTATGCACGTCATTAAAAACCCAGATGCCAGGGTTTAAGTAAGGAATGTATGTAATGTAATGTAATAAAACATTTATACAGCGCCCTTTAAGAACCTCTCAGAGGCGCTACAAGTATAAGTAAAGTGTGTGTAGCACTGTTTGTATTATCACCGCGTCGCAGAAGCGTTGTATGCACTGTTTAGATATCGTCTTTTTGTATATGCATAAGTATAGTAACCAAAGTATGTATATTAGGGTGGTCCACGAGACAATGGTAAAAATTCACCTTTAGCAGAACTAGTCTCCACAAGTTTAAATCTGTTCTACCTGACCTAAGTAAGATGTGGTCCAAATCTGAAGCATATTGGAGCACTTTTAGAGGTGGCTCAAGGCCCCCAACATTTTCTTCCTAATACCACGTACGGCCTAGTGGAAATCATTGACTGTTATTTACTAGTCTAGCCAATTTACAGTTAGACCTGAGCCAAATTACTTCTGAAGCTTTTAAAACAGTTTCCTGCTCAGAAAACCATTGCTGAATGACATATCCAGAATTCGACAAAATCGGACCACAGGAACACCCCCAAAAATGAATTTCAAAATGGCGGATTGGCTGTTTCCTAAGAAATACCAATAATACTACCAATAATTTGTAGTTAGACCTGGACAATATTGCTACTGAGACTTTTTAAACTGTTTCCTGCCCAGGAAGCATTGCTGAATGACATATCCAGAATTCGACAAAATCGGACCACAGGAACACCCCCAAAAATGAATTGCAAAATGGCGGATTGGCTGTTTCCTAAGAAATACCAATAATACTACCAATAATTTGCAGTTAGACCTGGACAATATTGCTACTGAGACTTTTTAAACTGTTTCCTGCTCAGGAAGCATTGCTGAATTACATATACAGAATTCGACAAAATCGGACCACAGGAACAACCCCAAAAATGAATTTCAAAATGGCGGATTGGCTGTTTCCTAAGAAATACCAATAATACTACCAATAATTTGCAGTTAGACCTGGACAATATTGCTACTGAGACTTTTTAAACTGTCTCCTGCTCAGGAAGCATTGCTGAATGACATATCCAGAATTCGACAAAATCGGACCACAGGAACACCCCCAAAAATGAATTTCAAAATGGCGGATTGACTGTTTCTTAAGAAATACCAGTAGTACGACCAATAATTTGCAGTTAGACCTGGACAATATTGCTACTGAGACTTTTTAAACTGTTTCCTGCTCATGAAGCATTGCTGAATAGCATATCCAGAATCCGACAAAATCGGACCACAGAAACACCCCCAAAAATGAATTTCAAAATGGCGGATTGGTTGTTTCCTAAGAAATGCCAGTAATACTACCAATAATATTTGCAGTTAAACCTGGACAATATTGCTTCTGAGACTTTTTAAACGGTTTCCTGCTCAAGAAGCATTGCAGAATGACATTTCCAGAATCCCACAAAATTGGACCACGGGAACACCCCCAAAATGAATTTCTAAATTTAGAAAAAGTTCAATGTCATTCGTTTTTTCTTATTTCTATTTTAGATTTATGAAATACTATTAAGCTTGTTCAAAAGTAATGTGAGAAAAGTACTCCACGATGTCCATAGGCGTGGGCTCTGGGGGCAGCCGGAGCACGTGCCCCCAAAATATGTGTTTTAATTCAATTCAAATTATGTCTTCTGTTCCTCAGTGCAATTTACCGATTTCATACTTATATGGTGAAAACTACCTGACCTTGAGCCACCTCTAAATGCTCACCAATCTCCCTCAAATTTGGTAGAAGTAATAGTGGGCAGCCATAGAACAAAAAGCGGGTTGTGGAGTGCAACTCTGAGACACTTCATGGTTTTGGACCACCCTAATGTATATATATATATATATATATATATATATATATATATATATATATATATATATATATATATATACTTGGAGAGTGTTCCCGTTGATGGACAGAATGTTTGTAGTGACTGAGCAGTGATCCATGGCAGAGGAGCTTACATGTTCTTTATGGAAATTGTTTAGTTAGTGGATGATCACAATCAGTAAAGCATGCCTTCGCATCAGGGTAACACAGAGGATTATTGATCGATGGCTCATCATGCATATTAAGCGCTTTAAAAGCCACAAATTCCTTCTTCCCATATAGGCCTACACTTCGTCCAGCCATATTCTTCTTGTCATAGTTCTATTACTTTTTGACCGATTATTATCATTATGAAAAAATTTTAAACGCGCAGTTGCACAGAAATTATACGAATCTGAGGCGCGTTAGTCAGTCGCTTGCAGATGAAGAGCAGTTAGATATCCAGGTGTTCTAAAGCCAGTAGAAATAATTAATTTTGAGGCGTTTATTGAAGTAAGTATTACACAAACATTGTTTGTGGATTCCGTTCCTTGGGGTAAAACAAGAAGTGCACGAGAACCAATGACAATTCTCCCTCATAGCTAGACCGCAAGATCCATACCGGAGGGTTGCAGACTGTGGGGAGGGATCCGAGGATCTGAGGGGACACTAGTGGATGAAGCCATAGGTAGAACTACCCGTTGTTCGGATTTTATAGGTCTTATAGGCCAGTTTAAATCTTATTCTGAATTCTACGGAAAGCCAAGGAAGTTCACCGAGTAGGGTTAATAAATTTGTACGATGGGGTGCGCGTAGCACCGTGCAATTAAGCCAGGGAAGTTTTGATAACTTGAAACACGTTGTGTTCAAAATCTGATTCATGCAAAATCCGAGGCGGCATGATCATGGCACTCCTTTTACGATATATCATTTCACTCATCTGATGTCACTCCTTCTGTGATCTAGGCCTACATCAGCAAACATGGTTCGACGTTGAGAAACGAGAATTATGCTCGGCTATGACCTTTTTAGAGCATGCCTGGAAAATACTACATGCAGGTTCACGCAAAACAAAAACAATTTAATCGAATACAGAACAAAATACTTGATTGCATATAGGCTAATTGCAAATGATAAAATGGTAGTTCAGTTTTCGACAAAAGTGAAAGTCAGTGACAGAATACGATGTGGGTCCAATGCGCCGATGTGGGAATTCAAACAATATAATTATAGGCCTAATTATACAGAAGGAAAGTTCACAGGTTTAAAAAACAACAGTTGGGCTAAAATAAACACAAAGAAGGAAAGCCATATATAAAGCAATAATTGGCCAAATTTTTTCCAAACTGAATGCACACGAGAAACTAAACTATATTTTAGAAACACCAACTGAAAGAATATAGACCATAAGCAAGCGTTCATCATACAGCTTTCCTACCGTGAATTTGATTTTATGCTGACGTTGAACAGATGTGATGAGTCAGCAAGTTTTGGAAATTCCAAGTGTAGGCCCTACTTAGATAACACGCATCGGGTCTACGCTTGTCTAGCGCGCGCCTCTTCGTGAACCGATCGCGCGTTGAAAACGTTCGGCTGACGTACACGATGATTTCTGATTGGAAGGGTTTGAGGCTAGGCCTATATAAAGAGATGTCGGCTATCATCTTTCTTATGACACATGTCATTAAACAGCGACTGTTGAACGAACAGTAGCCTATTTGAGAGTTTGTTCTGTGCTCAGTTTCTTGTCACTGTGTTTTGTGCTTAGGTAGAAAAGACGGTAATTAGCCTATAGCTGACGATAACTATTTCTAAAGTTTTGCTTATTGAAGTTTTTAGTTTGGCGATAGAAGTACACGTTGAGATTGAACCGTCGATATAAAAAGATAGGAAGAAGAAGCGAAAGACTTTGTCTTTTCTCGAGTACCCGCTTAACGCTAGAAATCGATCGAATTTAGAATAATTCAAAACTAGATCGAGTTCGCAACTTAGAAGTTGTTCGCGCCACTTACAACGCAAAACGATGCTTTACGCAGGCGTCGCAGGGGCGTACCGAGGGAGGGGCAGAGGGGGTGAGTCGCCCCAGGCGGCACTTTTGCAGGGGCGGCAAAATAGAGTTGAAGAAAAATAAAAAAGAATAAATTTTGGATTAAAAATGAAAAAGTAGGAGAGAAAGAAAGATAGAAAAAGAAGGAAGGAAAGAAACCGTCACTTGGTCAAGTCTGTTGATCGTTAGGGGCGGCATCACTCTCAGAGATCTACGTTAAACACTAAACAGAATTGTAGAAAGGGAAGCGGAATCGCATCTAGTAAACTGTAAAGAGAGTGACAGACTACATACAGCATAGTCTATTTTAAAGTATAATCTTGTTATGCCGTCCTCCATAATCATTATATATATACACCTATGTATATATATAGGTACCTAAACGAATTATACTTAGAATAAAATTTAATCACAGCCTATCAATATCTTATCACCACCACAGTCTGTCACCAATTGGTTTAGAACTCTTAAAAATTAATTTTAAAAAATTGGCTTGGTTTTGACAGAAATTGACAGCATGATTTTGTCATTTGAAATGACCACTTATCCTTTTAACAGGGTTTAGTAATAGTTGGCCTATTCAGTTATTTTCGAATCTCGATTAATCGCTATTAATTTTTTTCCTCTGGCGTTTTTGCAATAATGCTGCATACTGCAGTTGTTTTGCAATGTTTAATAAGAGGATATTATATTATATTGCTTGCTTGGTTACTTGTACCATGAACTTCTATATACACTAAGCTTTGAACAGATAGGTTAGGCGGATGATGAATTTGCTAGACGGGTTGCGGCCGAGCAGATATAGTAAATAAAATACATTTTTAAAATACATTTTACAGTTTTAATTGTTATTAAAACGTAACCTTCTACTGAGCACAGTAAGTCGTGTTTACATCGTTACTGTATAGCGGAATAACGGTGATCAATGATCTCTTTATAATGCAGCGCTGTGTTTTGCCTTTGTATAGCGGACGTACACAATCATTACGCTGCTTCCACGAAATTATGATAATAATTTTATGGTAGGTATAACAAAATAGGCTATGACATGTATGTATAGGCCTGCATGTGTACTGGACTGTACACATTACAGCGAGACAGCGACAGTCGCAAGTCATGCAATAAAATGTTTTATTATCTAATAAAATAGATTTCAGTAAGTTGAAAATGCATACCTAAACGGGGAGGGGGCGACATTTCAGCTCCGTACGGCACTGGTTTTACGAATATGGGGCCTGTACTGTTGCCATATTTTTCCAGTCAAGAATTATGTGGCCTAAGATGCTAAGCATGCTCTGTGCAAAGGCTGCAATGGATAGGCCCCGATATAGCTGACTATAGTCAGACTGTCTACTGCTCACCCTACCTTTCACACTACCTATGAGTGGTGTCAACAGACAACAGGAAACGGATCATAAAGTACACAGTTCTGAAATGCATATGTTAAAAGAAAGCAGTTGTTCTATGTACGGGGAATATGCAAATGACGCCAGTCAAACCAGTTATAATAAAACACAGGTTTCGTATCGTCAGTTTATGCTAGGCCCCTAACGTTTGAAATACTGCTTTACAGCAAGTGTTTTTATACATGAATTGTTGGGGTAATCAAAGATTTCCTATGCATTGAGAGGTGCAGACTGTTAGAGGCGGTGATTCAAAATCGTATTGTGGCCACTGATGGGTTTATTCTTGGAGTGGTGCTTTATAAATGCCAGGTAATAATTACAGGTAGGCCTATACAGTATACAATGTTGTCTTAGTGGTATCGAATGCAGTAGATCGAGTACTTTTTGAGAAAGTAGGCCTAATTGATAGAAAACTATGACCCTATTGTACGCGGTGAGCTGCCTTAGAATCTTTTCCTGTTTCCTCAGAACCATTCCCTAAATTAATGTTACGAACACTGAAAAGATTATTGACTCTACTTCTTCCAGCAGAAGAAGGAGAAGAGCAGTCCCTTAAGCTAGCCTGACAGGTAGCCATGGGTATGAAATGTTGGCGACTTCATTTTCTCAGCCTCGGAATATGACGGCGTATGGTCAGTCCTCTCCCTCGCCGTCTCATCTTCCCACCGACAATGTACGGTCAGTGTACTCATCATAGCTGAGTTAGCTAGGGGTGCAGCTGTAGCAGAAATTTAGATCCAACTTTCTGCCCTGGCGGAGATTTGAACCACCGACCTCTTGATTGACAGTCTATCGACTAAATGAAACTTATGTATACATGTAATTGTAGGCCTATATAAGCTTAGGTCCTTATACTTGATCACTCAGTTACGCGCCCTGCTTAACACTACATGATCCTGCAGGCCAATTTCCTGTATATTCATTATTTACCCTCAGTTTACACAAACGCAGAAAATCCGGAATGTAAGAGCAATGCTTCACATGCCTAAAGTAAGAATCAGATGAAGTTGTTGATTCAGTGGGCCTCAGATAAGCTTAATCGAGCGACAGTTGGTCGTGGGCTTATAATGCAAGCAGACTGGGAATGTATTGATAGTGTTTGCTAGTCATTAGGCGATAATCATAGACGAACACCGGGCGCAACTCCGCGTCAGCCATCGTCCTTGCATAATTAGCTCATTCAGCTAACTGCCCGTATCTTCTATAAATATCTAAACGCTTGTTGGATGTGTGTAATCCTTTGTCTACGAAATGTAGCCTATGTGTACATAGGCTATATTTATTTGTAAAGAATGCGCCTATCACCTGAGTTGCGTTTACTGACGTTGGCCGTCTTTGTGACTCGTAGAATTCGTTTGGATCTCGCAGACGAAATTTTGAAATCGGCGGCTCGCATGATACACGTTATGATATAGTTGTACAGTGTTGTAAGCTCCTTGTCAGGTTATGTTATGTGAAGTTGAACACTGAGGTAGAGAGTTTCGTTTCTGGATTATGTAGAAAGCGCTGCATGATGGGACATCCTTTCAGGGATTCAGATCTCTGTCTCTCCATTGGAGTGAGTAGAATCATTATGCTGCAGAGGTTAATCGGATCAAGAGGATTCAAACTTCCGACACTGAAGCGTTACCAGTAAGCCAAGTTTTAATTAAATGTACTCCTTCCTGGTTGTGATATGGCAACCAGTTTACTCAATAAACGAACATACATATTTAGGCGTATTTATTTTATAGGTTATCCAGCAAACGGCAGTCTAGGCCTACCAATTTTAACCTATTAGCCTAATCTGTCTTTGTAGGGCCTATATAAGGTCTGTCTGTCTGTCTGTCTGTCTGTCTGTCTGTCTGTCTGTCTGTCTGTCTGTCTGTCTGTCTGTCTGTCTGTCTGTCTGTCTGTCTGTCTGTCTGTCTGTCTGTCTGTCCAATCTTGTCCTATCAAATACACCTATGTGCTATTTTAAAATGAGTAGAAAGATGAAGTAAGTTCATGCGAGAGGAATCTCGAGGAGTATAAACTGAAGAAGACGGAGATAGATGTGTAATAATCGAGCAAACCAGATATTAGACATGTCTGCTATTATATGATTCCGACCTTTGTGCTTGTCCTCTTTCCACACCAACGACAGCAACTCCATCACTTCCACGCATGCCACACCTCCATCACCACCCCACAACCACCAACAGCGCAGCCGCCACCACTAACAACTGCTTCGACCCACGCCGTTGGTAAACACAAGACGGCAACATTTTCTTTGTACAGATATATATATATATACAATTATACATATATATATGCGTACATACATTACATATATATATATGCATATACAATACATGTATATATGTATATGTAATGTATACATACATATACATGTAAATACATACATTACATGTATACTGTGCATATGTATGTATATATGTAGGTATACATAATCTATAAATGCATATATGTATACGTAATATATGTAGGGCCTACACAATATTTTATATACACTTACACAATTATATGTATGCATGTGCGAGCATTATATAAACATACAGAGTACATGTATGTGTAATACTGTGTATATATATACGAAGTCAGTGGTGATTAGCCATGCGCCATCTGGCAGGCGAGGAGGATGAATGAAGGCGGGGCAATCGAGATCGTTGCGTCACATTTACGTAATGAAGGCAGCCGAAGGAAGAATCATCGAAGGCGGGAAGCGAAGGTGAAAAAATCATGAAGATTAATAGTGATAAGCAGTGATGAGAACATAGCAGTCGAACGAAGAATAATGACACGTATACGTCGATTCCCGTCTTGCAACGAGATGCATCGTGACGTCGAACAAGGTCAACATAGTTATTCAGATTACGCATTCGATGAAGCAATGTGTCATATTAGAATCACAGAAGCACGCGGCAATTGTGATAGATGCGTCTACAACTCTACATAATAAAGCCAGTCGTCGGGTAGACTTGTTATTTCGCTTGACTTCAGTTCCTGGATTATTGGTTCTGTGTCTTCTTCACTCGGTTCATATATTCGCCCTTGCTGTCTTTTCCCAGCCTCTTCACGCCATTCGTTTAAGCCTCAGAGCATGGGCGTCCGGAGAAGGAAAGGGGACATTTGCCCCCTGGATTTTGCGCATATTTTACAAAAATAAAATCTTTTGATTATTATGATTATTATAACAGTCCCAAGACGATTTTCAATGCGAAAAAAACAATTATTTAGGTAAAGTTCTTGACCATTATTTATTTTTAAAGTTATCGCGTGTTCTGTGTTCATGAATTCTACGCAAAAACGTCATTTTGACCCCCTACAAAAATTGTGCCCCCCACCCACAAAATCCTGTGGACACCCATGCTTCAGAACCTTTATGACCGTATACCCCAACTCGTTCTTCTCTTTCGCCACGTACAGGGGCCCCAGCAGCATGACGCACGGACGCGCGTGCATGCGTCCACCCACCAAATCAAATCCACACAAGGATTAGGCATCGCATCGATATTTTTGACAAATTCACTGTGTAATTTTGGTTTACACTTTACCATACAGTATGTATAACTATTATCATATGATATCATATGCATGTGTTATACTGTACTTTTATGAGTCACTCTGAGTCATTTTCAGTATGACTACGAGTGGCAGACAGTGTACAGATGTGGATGGGAGGAGACGGGAGGGGTGTGCGGCCAATATTTTAAGCCTGGCGGCGCCTCTGGTCACGTATACTTATGCTGCATTTCTGTGTCCTAATTCTGCGAAGTGGATTGTGTATAAACTGATTCATAGTTTGTTCGTTTGTGGATTTTAGACAATCTGAAACGATGGCAGCGTCGAACGCCTTTTGTCTGTTCTGAGTCACCAGAAGACGACGGACAATCCCAAGTTAAAACTTTTATGCGTCATAGACTTCACATGTCTTCAACAGCTTCAAGTCTATCAATTCCACACATCGACAGCTACAACTTCATGTCAACCAGACAAAGAATCAAGTACCTAAGATGAATACTTTCTGTCACATACTGACGCAGTGTATCACATCGATCTGGACCTACGTTGTCTGACACAGGAGTTAAGGGCGTCGCTCATAAGGTACAATAGCAAAAGGAAATTAACAGAAACCAGTTTTCATGTCGACTGGTTCTTACCTCGATGGGGTCTCCACGGCCTACGAAGTTTCGACGAGCTTCCCCGATATCACCAACGGTAACGAATCACTGAACGAGAGCAACGGAAGCTCAACTACGGCGTCAAATGGCGTCGATGACGTCAGTGCGCAGACTGTTGTCAAGGCGACCATCCTGGTGATCATCATTACGTCAGCCGTGGTTGGCAACGCCTTGGTGATCATCAGCGTCGCGCGCTTTGATAAGCTGCGTATAATGGCGAATACGTTCATTGTGTCGTTGGCGACGGCAGATCTACTCGTTGCTGTTCTCGTGATGCCGTTCAACGCGTCGCAGGAGATCGCCGGACGCTGGCTGTTCACGGAGTTCATCTGCGATGTGTTCAACGCCAACGACGTCCTCTTCTGCACCGCATCTCTTCTCCATCTCTGCTGCATCAGCATGGACCGCTACATCGCCATCACCGACCCGTTCGGCTACGACCGGCGCATGACCAACCGTCGGGTGGCCATCACCCTCGCCGTCGTCTGGTCCGCCTCGACGCTCCTCTCGCACGTCCCAGTCCACAGCCAGTGGTACGTGGACCAGAAACACCCAAAGAGCGTCGAGAACGGCTCGTGCTTCTTTATGGTGAACATGCCGTACGGAATTGTTTCGTCAAGCGTGTCCTTCTGGACGCCGGCGCTAGTCATGGTCTTCACGTACATCAAGATCTACCGTGAGGCACAGCGTCAGGAGAAGCTCATCGAAGCCATGACACACATCCACGGCCGACATTCAACAGCTGGAGGCGACCAGGGCTTACCCGTCACAAGGACAGTGTCTGGACAAGGCGTAGGCATAGCAGGAGGAGGAGGGGATAGTAAAGCTGTAGGGTTTGATAGAGGGGCAAGAGCTGGAAGCGCTGGCGATCAGGGGTACGTGCAGAACGGCGGCGAGGGTACACAGGTTAAGAACTCTGTGGATGAGAAGACGCGACGTCTGACGAGCGAAGGACGGAAGATGAAGAGGGAGCACAAGGCGGCCAAGACGCTCGGGATCATCATGGGCGCCTTCCTCGTCTGCTGGCTGCCCTTCTTCACCTGGTACCTGACGGACTCGATCTGCCAGGACAAGTGCAAGGTCGACCAAGTCTACATCTCAGCCCTCTTCTGGATCGGATACACGAACTCTGCGCTCAACCCAGTCATCTACGCCTGCTTCAACCGCGACTTCCGGTTCGCCTTCAAGAAGCTTCTCGGCTGCTGCACTTTCGTCGGACGCAGCCAGTACATCACCACATCAGAAAGAACCGCTCTTAAAATGAATCCCATCGCTCGCAACGGCATCTCCAAAGTCTAATGCAACAGACAGAAATGTAACATAAGTTATAGAAATCATGTGTTCCAATTGTTTGGTCTGCTGGTCAAGCCTCGTCGTTCAACGTTTCAATCCCGGTGAACTACACGAACTCAGTAACTCTTGTCGAGAGTCTCACTAGTCCGCAACGAACATATTGAAAACTCAGGACTGAGCTATCCCTCGTGAGTGCAATGTCTAGTCAGTGACGATTTCCTCAATGCAAACTTTTCTAAGCAGAAGAGAGAATGGTTAGGCCGTGTTCTTAAGGATTTGATAAAAAAAATTTCCTTGCACAATGCAAAGAAATCAAAAGTGTATCCTACTGTCTACGGGTTTGTATACTCACTCCGTGTATAGGCATAACGAAACTCAGGCCTATACAAACGGAACGATTGTACAGCTGCGAGAAGAATTAATATGCTTTATGCAAGAACTTTAGCAAACGAATTGTGAGTGTAATAAGATCTATTCTGGTTTCGTTCAATCATAATATATGATGTGCATGCAGCCGTTTAAGTGTTTTTCCTGCTTTGGATTCCTGGTACGCGATGGTTCCACAAGGATCTGGTACTGAGGGCTTTCATATCGCTCGTCCACGTCGATTGGGACCAACTAGTTCATTCGACCTAGATCGGTCGTGGTTATAGGAGTACGCTATCAGTCGATCAGCCGCACATTTCTACATTTACGGTGCATACACAGAGCTCCTTGTCCGCGATTACTTATTCAAGACAAGTTACAAAGAAATTACTCGGTTGTAATAGGTCGTTGGACCAGAATCCTGGAGGTCACTGCCTGTCATTTGAAAGGCCAGAGTTGTTCGTAACAGTATTAATTTTCTCATAAATATACACGTTGCAACGCATAAATGCCTACAAATGCACTGATCAGTATAATGTTCTGTCGGCCAAGAATAACGGACCACACCAAAATAGGCATATTAATGAATCATACCTATGCTTATTCATTAACCATCATGTCTCACTGTCTCACGCGCCCTCTTATACATCTCCACTCGCTCTCAAAATATTCCCCCTCATGCGTACTATGTCTTTCTCTCACCGTTTCTCTCCAACCCATCATCATCATCATCATCATCATCATCATCATCATCATCATCATCATCATCATCATCATCATCATCATCATCATCATCATCATCATCATCATCATCATCATCAATGGCGAACCCCTATCCAGAGCGTTGCTGTTTCCACATCGCCAATCGTCTCGCTCTCGCGTTCGTCTCTAAGCTGCGTGTAACTCTAAGTTCAGTGGTTATAGAATCGACTCCACCGGTTCATGTTTGCCTTGATCCTCCGACTGGTGTCATCCAGCTCCTTGGTGGGAGAACGGAAATCAGGGCTCTGCGCGTCCAAGCGTGGTCCTGTCTGCCCTAAGACCGTGCGAAATGCCCGAACATCTGGAGTCTTCTAGATCGATCATCCCCGAGTCTGTCTTAAAGAAAACTTCTGCATTAATTCGCTAGTGAATACATTAGCTCCTGACTTAGCTCCGAATAAGCTCCTGCAATCGGTCCTCAACTGTGCCGCCCGAATAGTCATAATCGTAGTTGTAAACTACACATTTCTAAAGCGCTACACTAAAACTAAGCTCTCGGCAACAGCAGAGCACCAGCTTATTCTCGAGCGCTGCGTCATATCAGAGGGGTTGCTCAGAGAGCGATGTCCACTGTTTCGTAGAGATCTGAGACCGGTTGCCAGAGAGACCAGAGCAGGTGCTAAGACGGGTTTCGTTGAGGACGAGAAAGCTTGGAAGGCGGAGTATGGGATGGATTAAGGTACGAGTTCTTGAATAGGTGAGACTTGAATTTGCCTGTAGAGTGACAAGTAGATCCTGAGGCACAGATGACAGTGGGTCAGTGGCAGTATTGGCGGAGGAACTGAGAATTTGCAGAATTCAGAGGGAAGTTCGTTCCAGAGTCGAGGTGCAGTGTGGGATATGGATCGGTTAGAGAACTTTTGAGGCGAGCAGTGACTAGGGGATGGAAGAGAGTGAGATAGGAGGAGGATCGGGAAGAGCGGTGTGGCTGGATGGTGAAGAGTTCAGGAAGGTATAGTTTGGCTGAAAGTATTGTAGCAATTTTTAGGTTGGCCATAGGACTTTGAAGTGGATGCATTTAGGGATTTCAGCCTGTGGAGTGATGTAAAGACGGTGGTGATATACGTATGATAGGTGTTCTGAGCTCCTGGTGCCAGCTCGGGCAAATGAATTATGGACGAGCCAGCAGAAATAGGCCTACTCTCACATGTCCGCTTGTAGGCCTAGGATATGCAAAGCACTTTGCACTGGCTTCCTATAGGGGAACAGAATCGTTTCAAGGTCTTTCTACGGCAACGATACGCGTTTTGGTCGGCACTTAATCCTCTGGTATACCCTATACATAAAAGAGCCATATGTGTTCCGGTTCTCAGTCAGTCTGGTCGCCGATCACTTCGCTCATCTGACCGCGCAGATTAACTGGTTCCTCGCCTCTGTACATCATATGAACTCAACCGGTTTGTTCGTACATGAGACCTTCCTCTTGGAACAATCCTCTTATAAATAAAGTGCTGTTTCAAACAATTCAGCTCAACACACGTGTATAGTTTCTACTTTCTTTTTACTTTAGTTCGCTCTTGGTTAGATCAGCTAAAAACCCATGTATAAGCAGAGCTTTTATGGTGTGTTTGAACAGCGCTATAGGAATGTTTTATGTAATTACATTACCAGGGCCGGCGCCAGAGTATTTGGCGCCCTAGGCGAACCTGTCGCACTGCGCCCCTGGCAAGTGCGATAACTTGGCCTAATTAATATTAAATTAATCAAGTCAATATAACCTTCACACAGGAATGCAGTTGAATGCTGCATCATTAATTTAGTATCGTCGTTCATTGTAATCACCTAAGAATCATTATTGCTTATAAATTAAACAAAATATGGCACTTAATAAATTTTAAATTTTAAAGTTTGCCATAGGCTAATTAAAGTAATAGTCTGGAACTGCATTAGCTATGCAGCCTATGCTGTATGGTTTAACACGTTTAATGGGAATTTAAAATGTAAAATTAATATTAATTAATGATACAGTACACAGTAACACAGTTTCATTTGAACACTTATTAGGCCTAACTCCTGTGGCTACGTTTACTAAGTCCTAGTCCTACCTACATGCGAAGTCTATTCAAATATACCGGGTAATGTAATTTCAAAATTTGATTTTTCGCGCTTTCTCTTTAGCAAATGTAGAAACGAGAAGCAGATTAAGTATATAGGCCTACTACTTAAAAATTAAAGCAACAAGAACTATGCTACTCTAAATTTAGAAGTTCCTTACCATCAGTTGAGTCTTAGTTTCTTTTTTTTCAAGAGAGCTTTGAATACTGCATACGTTCGTACAATGTAGAGTGTACAGGCCACAAGTCTTGTAGAGAGACATTGAGAGAGACAGACTGAAACAGAGACAGCGAGAGAAAACGAGAGACAGAGACAGAGACATAGACAGACAGAGACAGAGACATAGACAGAGACAGTGAGTGAGTGAGTGAGTGAGTGAGTGAGAGAGAGAGAGAGAGAGAGAGAGAGAGAGAGAGAGAGAGAGAGAGAGAGAGAGAGAGAGAGAGAGAGAGAGAGAGAGAGAGAGAGAGAGAGAGAGAGAGAGAGAGAGAGAGAGAGACGCCTCTGGACTGGCAAAACGGCGGCAATGGTTTAAAAAATATTTCTTTGTGTAGCTTTTCTGCCGCCCCCAGAAATGTGCCGCCCTAGGCGGCCGCCTAGTTCGCCTAGTGGTTAAACCGGCCCTGTACATTACATTATAACTGGTCTCTTTACTCTCATCGCCTCAACAGCTTTACAACTATAGGCCTACGGGCCTAACCAACTATGTTTAGGCCTGTTGGCCTAACTATAGCTGCCACAGTTAGCCAGCTGATAGGTTCACCCGAGGACGGCGTCGCCTTCTACAGGGCCTACTATCCCCCCCTTGTAAGCTGGAAGCAATCCCCCCTTACTGTAAACCCTCCCTTTCTTATCTCCCCTTTCTCCACTATACCTTCCCCTCCCATTACCCACCAACTTTCTCCCCTCTCCCTTTCCCCTCCTGTACATTCCACCTCCCTCTTCCCTCCCCTCCCCTCCCCTCCCCTTGAAGTGAGGGTCTGGGGGTCCTCCCCCGGAAAAATTTAGGATTTCTACATTGCCGTAGGTGAGTTTTAGCGCATTTTTTGGAGCAAGAAAACTGGCTTTGGAAGACTATACATTGTAGTTCAACTGAACGGTTGAATTAATTTTTGCAAGGCTCCCAGTGCACTGTAAAAATTTAATGGGACAAGCTGTAATAAATATGGCACAAAATTTCAGTGCTACAATTATTGTTGTTTAGTGCAGTGAAAATGGGATTATCAGGTCTTGAAATATTCCTGCAAAATAATTGTCGGCTGGATAACACTGTAACAAGCAGGGATGGAGCCTGTTCCCGCTGCATTACACCAGAAATGTGCATCTTTAAAATCCCCATATATTTGCTGGACAGTGTCCTATATTGCCCAATATTTTAATGTGTCTCATATTTTGGAAATTTCTAAATCAACAGGATTGTGAATGCTTTTCTTCAATTTTAAAAATATTTTTTGCATCTTTCATCAACAAAAAATAGCAGAACATAATGGCCAATAGCTAAAGAAAAACAAGTAATAATGATACACTATAACACTGCTTGGACACTGTATGGTAACCTCAGCAAATATTGCATGGCCCATTATATACTGATACATCACAATACAATACTTTAAGAATCATTAGTAATTATTCACTTTATTAGTCACTAATTATTGGAATTTAGTGACTGTGCCAGAGGGGAAACTTCCCCCCCTGGCACAAATTGGAAGCAGTCTGATTCCATCCCCCCCTACGTAGTAGGCCCTGGCCTTCTATAACCAGGGTGCTCGGTTCAACCAATCACTCTCGTTTGCCATCACCGCTATTTGCACAATCCTATATCATCTCTTGACTTTATTTGCGTTTCCACTGCAACGTGTCTATAATAGGAAAGTGACGTGCACACCCTTACGCCCTAACCGTCGCCTCATTGATGGATTTAGCGCCGAGCCCCGGCAAACCAGACGGCCGCGGGCGACCCCTGCCGGCGCCGATGACTCAAGCACAAGCCTTCGACGCTGACATGCGGGCTAATTTTTCAGTTCATGCGATACACAAACACTGTTTTTACACACTTGAAAGCTGTTTCCCATCGGCGTACAATTCCCTTAAGCAGATCGTCTCTTCCTTCTTTATAGGCTACGATGTCTGAAACGTGTTTACTTATATCTTCAACCACACAGTAATTGAATCAATACGAATAGCCTGCGCCCTGCGACGCTCACAAATCACTAAGAGCGCAAAGTACGTTTGCCTCAGGCTATTTGTGTCTTAGAGTCCTCTTTTCCCTTCAGGATATTATTTGTGTCAAGAAGTCAATAATTTCTGTTCCCCTTCCTAAAGTCTTTGTATAATGAACCAATTAATATAAATAAACCTCTAGGCCTATAGGTCTATGTAGGCCTAAGCGGCGGGTAGTCGCTGATAACATGATAAGCATGCATGCAGTTGAGTTTCCCAATAACAGGCTTATGTTAGGCTACGTGAAGAAAAGGGCATCCCTTGAGCTAACCCCGAGGGGTAGCCTCAGCATTTGAGTGCAGATGGCCAGGCCTCTCCCTCGTCCTCTGATCTTTCAGTCGAGTCGTTGTGCTCAGTTTTACTTAATTCGCCAGGGGTCGCAAATGGAACAGCAACCTTCAAATTTATTTCTGTCATGGGCGGCGATCCCGGGTGTCGAGTGGGACAAGACCCCCATCTTAAACAGTGGGGGGCAAACAGAATACAGTTGTCCCCCCAAATTTTGATGAAACACCAAAGAAAGGTCAACAAATCACGCTCGAAAAATTTGTCACCTCTTTTTTGACTAGATCAGTTCAAAAGTGTCCCGTGTCCCCCCCCCATCTGTCAAACAAGATCGCCGCCAGTGATTTCTGCCCTGGTTGGCAGTTGAAGCCCAGACCCATAGGCGTAATTTCGTGGGGCACGAGGAGTACTTAATTGTACCCCCGTTTTTTTGACTGGGAGGAAGGCTTCATTTGAGTCTTCAATTGAGTATAGCTAGACCATAGAGTATACGGACCCAAGATTTGAAGTTTGGGGAAGTATATACAGCTAACGGTGACGTCGAGAGGGTGTAATTAAACAATGGAAATAAAATAATACTATATAATATTTCCGCTAATTTTTACCCACACCAGACTACCATGCCTGTATAATAAGAAAGTTCAGTAGGCCTATACGATGTATACAATATGATATCGTCCATCGTAATCTCGAAATTTTCACAGCGCCCAAAAAAGCGAAGTCGCGGGAATCAGCTTTTTCACATGCGCTTAGTCAAAACACAATCTATAGGCGGGGGCAGGGGCGCCACCAGGCTTAAAAAATTGGACGCACACCCTCCCGTCTCCTCCCATCCACACCCGTGTCCTGTCTGCCACTCGTAGTCATACACTGAAAATGATTCAGAGTGACTCATAAAAGTACAGTAGCCTATAACCAGTGAGTAATCTAGACGTCTTTGGGGGGGGGAAAGTTCCCCCCCCAGGATTGATGTTTCCCCCCCAGAGGCGAGCAATATTACAATGTACAGACCGTCAGGGGAGGAAAAATCCCCCCCCAGGATCGATGTGGATACATGGTTTTCCCCCCCAGAGAGATGGATTCCTAAAAAAAGGTCATCAACTTTTTTGACAGAGGAAAAAAGTAAAAAATTGGGTGAAAGGACTAAAAAAAAAAAAAAAAAAAAAAAGGTCATCAACTTTTTTCGAAGATGAAAAGTGGAAAAATTTGGGAAAAGTCTGAAACTTTTTAAAGATGGAAGACAAAATTTTGTGTCAATTGTTTGCTCCCCCCAGAAACCTGGTTTCCCCTCCCAGACGAGGGGGACTAGATTAAACACTGGCCTATAACCATGCTGTGGTATAACACATGCATATGATTATGATATAATTTATATATAGGCCCTACTGTATGGTAAACCAAATTACAAGGATTAGGCATCGCATCGATATTTTAGACAATTTCACTGTCAAAAATATCGATGCTACGCCTAATCCTTTTGTGGATTCGACTTGGTGGGTGGACGCACGTGCGTCCAGTGCGTCACGCTGCCGGTGTCACGAAATAGAGTATCCCCCATACAAGTATATCCCCTTAGCAGAATGGAATATCCGGCCGGATGAATGTGAACGGGAGGGACTATCCCCCCTCGTGCGAAAGTATCCCCCATGAGTCGCACGAAATTATCCCCCCTTCAAAAAGTATCCCCCTGCAACATAATTACAAATTGTGCGATTTAAGTCAGTTTAAAACTCATCAGTCAAAGCCATATGCTACTTATTGTTGGCATGCGTGGAAAAAGAATCCAGTGAAGTCAATGAGCCTCGCATTACTCTCTTTCTCTGCTCTATACTCTATTTACTCTTAGGCAAGTTGTGACATTGATATCGGTCGATTCGTATCAATCGGTACACCAACAAAACGAGGAAGACAAAATATCAGCAGTCACAAACGATATTTGTTATGAAAAGGGACTAAGGCGCTAATTAGGTGAATTGGTAGCTCGCGCTTGATATCGCTCGGTTGGTATCAATAAGTGCACCAGCAAAGCCAGTGAAGCCATTTGAGACACTGAACCAACTTCAATGACTCCTGTGTTCTTTGTGATGTTGTAATCTCACGCAAAGTAAACATTGTCTATTCGCATTATTAGTTGCGTGAAGGGCTTGTTGCGATGGATGTGTCTAAAACAAGGATCACAAATATCAGCAATCACAAACGACAGTGTCATGATAAGGGACTAAGGTGCTAATTAGGTTAATTAATAGCTCGCGCTTGATATCGGTCGATTCGTATAGAAGATCTCGACAAATCTCAGCCGACAATTGCGTCAGCTCACTCAGCTCCACGCAATACAGCTAACCACATCGGTAAACCTACATGTTAAAGTCCTCCCCTGCCAGCAGCAAATGGACTTCTCTTCGTGGGGACTGTATACGCAGCTGCCTATCCCTTTGAGATTGCTTCTGGTTCTGCCATGCTGGATGTTGACTTCGATGAGCCTTCAGAAATGCGAATATACATTGAGGAATGTTTCAACGACAAGGTACATGTAATTCTGTCTTTCCTCCAAAATACCTCTTAAGAGAACAGGAAGAAAGCCACTTCCGCGTGTGGTTATCCTTCCTACTGTAACTTCTGTTTCATTTGCTCTACACATTGCTTAGAAGACTTAGAACACTTAGAGTCACTTGCTTTACCCATTTCTCGTTTTCGATTTTGATTACAGCATAGATTTGTAAGTAAGTAAGTAAGTAAGTTCTTTAATATACCGCCTGCAAACGCACTGCGGCTAACAAACAGGTTAATCACAAAAGAGGCGCACGAAAACAAACAGCAAATTTAAATAAGAGAGAGATACCGGGTAATTAAATACAATGGAAATGAAATAAATACATCACAATAGTAATAAAATAAAAAAAAACCGTGACGATAAAAAAAGAAGACAGAAAGTCACTAATAGGCTAATGTCTCTCTGTTGCACTCCTCCTGGTCCCTACGACTCACTTTACCTTGTTCCTTACTAACTTAAAGACTACTCTCTTTAGCTGTGGTTGGACTGGAAGCGCTTCTGAGTAAATCACCTTGAAGGGACGCTATTTAAAAGCTCCTTAATAATAATGATAATAATAACACTAATAACACTAATAACACTAATAATAATAATAATAATAATAATAATAATAATAATAATAATAATAATAATAATAATAATAAAATAATAATAATAATTAATAATAATAATAGATTTATCAATTATAGGCATTTTCAATAATACCTTATGCCTGTGAATATTTATCCCCCGGGGGATGATTTTGCACGATGGGGGATAGAAATGGTTTATCCCCCGGATACTCTATACCGGTAGATTCTATCCGGGGGGATAAATTTATTCATCCCCCCGGATAGTTTTAGGACGGATAGTCTGTCACGCGACACCGGCGCCCCCGGGCGGGGGTGAAATCGGTTCCAGGTCAAGATCCAAAGGGGTCAGACAGGCAGGCAGACAGTCAGACGGCTAAGGTGGGTGGTGTTTAGAGTTGAAACGGTAAGGAAGGTAAGGGGAAGAGGAGGAATCGGGATAGGATTTGTGGAAGAGCAGTGTTTTCAGTTTCATAATTGAAGTGACGTAAGAAAGTCCTTTATTCTCTAAATCTAAAATGACAAAGAAGTGTTTCACAATTGGAATAACGTGACAATAGGCCTAAACTTAATAACATTAATAGACTTTGCATAGTTGAAGTGACGTAACAAAGGCCTCTATTCTCTAAATCTAAAATTACTATAGCCTAATTACATGTATAGGCCCTGTATATATATATATATATATATATATATATATATATATATATATATAACTAGTGTATTTGCCCGTCATATTATGACGTCATATTATAGGCCTATATGTATCGTTGGTTATCGCCGTCGTCAAGACCGCCGTCGTCAAGACAAACGGTTTATGTTTCACAATAGAACAGAACCCGTTTGTGACGCAGCGTCCTCCGACAGACGGACACTACATGGATATTATATGCATAGGCGTAATTTGTGGGGGGTACGAGGGGTACCCGTACCCCCACTTTTTAAACAATGCCAATCAATATTTTATTATGCCTTCTCAGAGAACGCAGTCACCACCATAAGTACGAAAATACTTAGATACACAGGTAAACCGAGAGCCAAAATTAATGAGAATACTGGCAGGGAATATGTTCAAAATGGGCGCCAAGCGAAAAGCTAAAGTGGAGAAGAAATTGGTACCCCCACTTTTTAGACCAAAGTATTGGTACCCACCCACCCACTTTTTAGACTAAAGTTACGCCCCTGATTATATGTATAGATTATAGACGTGTTACCTAATCGAAATGACGTAGGCCTATGTAACAATTGCCAGTCTTTTATTCTGTAACTTTAAACTTAATAACAACAGACTTTTCATAATTTAAGTAACGTAACCAAGGCCTTTATTCTTTAAATCCGATATTAAAAATAATAGAAGTTTTAACAATTGGAATGACGTAACAATTAATGAGCCTCTATCTTCTAAATTTAAAGCTAATAACAGTAGGCTAGCCTTTTCATAGCTGAAGTGACGTAACAAAGGCCTTTATTCTATAATTAATGTAAACTTATAATGACAATACACTTTTCGATAATTTAAGTGACGTAACAAAGGCCGTTATTGTATCGCAGAATTCGCAAAAACTCCATCCACAATAGCTACTTCTATAGTCCACGCAAAATTAGATTACTGCAATGCACTCCTTTTAAACATAGACAACACCCAAATAAACTGCCCCCAATTCATTCAAAATGCACTCACTCGTGCTGTGATCAAAACCCCCCAAACACCACCACATCACTCCTGTCCTCAAATCTCTCCACTGGCTTAAAATACCCGAACAAATAAAGTCATAGGGCCTACCATTCGCCTACAATACACTCCAATCCTCCCAGCCCTCCTATCTCTGAAAGCTGTTCGCAGTCCAACCACTCCCAGTGGCAGCGATCTTGTCTGAGAGGTGGGGGGGGGGCAAAGTCGGCCGCGATCTCGCCGACGACCGTTTTTTGGATAATCTTGTTCCCAAAGAAATTTTTTTCTTCCACTTTATTTCCGAAAAATTTCCATTTCATCTCCGAAAAAAGTTGATGACCTTTTTTTTCCTTCACCTCTTTTTACAACTTTTTCTTACACTCTCCTTTCTTTTCTCCTTTTTACTTTTTCCCACTTTCATTTTCACCAATTTATCTCCGAAAAATTTCCATTTCATCTCCGAAAAAAGCTGATGACCTTTTTTTTAGTCATTCACCACGTTTTACTACTTTTTTCCAGTGTCCCAACAGATAACAATCACCTCGTAACCCTTTCTTTCTATAATTTTTTATTTCCTCTAAATACTTTTAATTCTTTTTTTTCCCCACTATTTTACGAATTCCTTCTTCTTTCTCGTAATTTTGGGGGGGGACACTTCTCCTCTAAATTTCGATTTTTACCTCGTCTGGTCACAAAGTCCGAAAACGCTGCGAAACCCTCACGCGCAATTACATTTCTCAGCCTTTTTTGGTGTTTCTTCAAAAGGTGGGGGATAAATGCATGGAGAGTCCCCCCACTCTTAAAGGTGGGGGACATGTCCCCCGTCCCCCTAGATCGCCGCCCATGACCACTCCGCTAACACTGCTCCGCCCTTCCGTCACCTCACTAAAATTTACCCACTAACACTGCTCCGCCCTTCCGTCACCTCACTAAAATTTGCCAATCGCTTCATAGCCATAGCTGTCCCACCCCTCTGGAACAAACTCCCACCAGTACTGCGAGAAATTTCAGATCCATCCTACAAACTCACCAAAACCTCACCACTTGCTATATCTCCACAGGTCTTTCACTCAAAACTGAAAACACTGCTCTTTCAGAAATCCTATCCCGATTCCTTTGGTCTACAAAGTGAGGGTACCAAATTTCGCATTGCTTTAACTTCGCGACTGTTAAATAATTATAACGGCATCGCATGTATTACAAGCATAATAATAATTATAGGCTTAATAAATAATAATGATGATGATGATGATGATAATAACAATAATAGCGACAATAATACTAACAATGAGTGATGATGCTGATGATCAGGGGCGGATCCAGACGGGGCCAATCCGGCCATGCCCCCCAATTTGATATTAACACAGGACGTGCCCCCACCCCGTCAACACGAAGTAGACGAGGAAAATGACGAAATAATGGCCCCCCATTTGATATTCACCACACAGGCCCCCTGCGAAATATGGAAAGAAAAGAAACATGAGAAAATGTTTCAGTTTTGTTGGACATTAATGGATTAATGACTTTAAAAAAGTCATCAATTTTTTGGGGAGATGAATTCCAAAAAATTGTTGGCCCCCTTATAAACCTTCTGGATCCGCCCCTGCTGGTGATCACACTGATGATAGGCCTAATGCTTGGTAATTGTTTAGAATGATGCAGATGTTGGCCCTTATGTCTGGGTCGTTGAGAGTGGTGGGGTCAGTGAATTAAGGATAGGTCTATGTGTACTACAATTTATTTTCGTATCTTAGCCTCAATTTACTCATCTAAACACTGGACCTGGAGAAAAGCAGAGTTCCTCAGCCTTAATTTACAAAAGACGCAGGGGCGTAACTTTGGTCTAAAAAGTGGGGGGTACCAATTTCTTACATACACAAAGCAAGGCTGAGACTGCAATCTCTGGGAAGGCACAATAACAAAATACTGATTGGCATTGTTCAAAAAGTGGGTGGTACTGTAGCCCCAGTCTAAAAAGTGGGAGGTACGGGTACCCCTCGTACCCACCCACAAATCACGCCTATGCAAAGACGTACAGACCTGACTACACGTACATGTGCTTCTCGTTAACTTATTGCAATCTTTTGTACAACAGAGGGCGTTTTTAATAATGTCGTCGCAAAGGTGAACAGAATTTGCAGACGCCAAATACATGGGCGGCGATCGGGGGGGGCGGTCGAGGGGGACAAGACCCCACCTTTAAGAGTGGGGGGATACAGTATACAGTTGTCCCCCCAAATTTTGAAGAAACATGAAAAGTCAAAAAATTTGTGCATGAGTGCAAAAAAAAATTTCACCTCTTTTTTGACCAGATCAGTTCAAAAGTGTCCTGAGTCCCCCCCTCCCCACCTGTCAAACAAGATCGCCGCCAGTGGCCAAACAGGTCAGTTATGCGTGCAGAAAACGGTGAATCCAAGACTAATTTTGCGAGGATCACATTGTGAACATAGATAAATAAGAGGACAAATATTGGCACATCGATTCCAACCTTGAACGAAAGTGCCACAGAGCGCCACAGTTTGACTTCAGTCAAGCTATTATTGACCCGTTTAGACCCAAACCTGGTTGCCATTATCAGTCCTGTGACTCCTGTCCTTAAGTGAACAATAAGTTAATTTTTTAACCACCATTCTAATTAATTTATAAAGCACTTGCAGTTCAGGCCTGTAGTCGTCAGCAATCATTCAGTTTGCTTTACAGTTATAAATTAACTACATACATGTATACAACATTTTCAGCTATTTTAAGCATTTAATTTTTAACGCTCGTTATTAACAACACAGTTGCAGGGCATGTTAAAAGTTTATGGCGACTTCAGTTCATGAGGAGTCCAACAAAGCATGACATGCATATCCCTCTTATTTCAAACCCAGGATATACGCATACCAGTCGATCACGATGGTCCATTGAACTTCGATATAACGACGATTTACGGTAGATGTCTACGTGATAAACCTACGCATCGGGCAACTTTTTATTCACTCGAGCCCAGTTACAGGATTTAATGGATGTGCGTCTTTTCTACATGCCTTTCCCGTAACAACCACTTTACTTCTCGAGGAATCTAAGTACATGATCAAAGACATAAATATGTGTGCATTCTGAAAACTATAAAAACTGCATTGTTTACCAATGATCAATTTAAATGGTCCACTAAAACAGAAACACAGCATAACAGCTTTTAACGCCTACTTCAGAAAAGCTCAGTTATAATAGGTTTACAGCTGGAACTTAAACTCTGCTATACCCATTTAGCAAAGTTTAATGAATAAACTGCTTTTTAGGTAAGCACAGATACACATTCCATGTGTAGTTGTATAGAGTTGGTAACCAATTCAATTCACAATTTGAACAGAAATGCCTGTTAAATTCTTGGTGAATCTGAAAGAAAGTTCAGTTCTATAAACATATACCATTTACTTATGTAAATCAGAAAAAATGCCTGAATTATAACAGGTTTAATATTGCTTATTTAATGCCGGCACGGTCTGAAAAAATGCCATATGTAACAAAACTGCATAAAATTCCAGTAGATCAGACCTTCATGTCCGAAGCCAGCTTTCAAAATGCAGAACTCAGTAAACAAACAAATCAGCTCTAAGCGTAAAAGCCAAAGCTAAATATTACAAATGCATTTATAAATAAAAAACCCTATTTCAGTAGCTGGGTTTCATAGAAATCAAATTCACTAATAGTATACTAATAGCAACTAGTATAGAGGTGGAAAAGGAATTATCATAAAACAAAACTTTTAAACCATGAAACTAAAACAGTGAGACTCAACAATCTGTATATGACCTGTGTACTCTGAATGTTTTAAAATACATGGAAACATAAATAAGTCTAGTTTTTCATTCAAAAATTTCTTATTTTTGAGGTGAATTCCATTACAGGTTAAAATTAGCATAAAATTAGCAAATCTATGCACATCTGAAACATTTTAAGCAAGTTTATGGAAAACTAAAAATCAACTCGGCCTAGGTAAATAACAAAGCGATCTTACCTTTTCCAGACTAAAAATTAGAATCTTGGTAATATATAAACTTTGACCACTTAACTATTGTTGTTGCACAACATCCTAGGGACAGGGGTTAAAGTGGAGTGGGAACGTTAGGAACGCCGTTCCCACTGCTCTCAAAATTCTTTGCTTGTGTTCCCACTGCTCACGCATGCGTTCCAATGAAACTCTTCTTTGGTGTTCCCACTGCTCACCCAAACCACTTTAACCACTGCCTATGGATCACTAATTACCAAAAGCTTTTGTTGTATTGGAAATACTTGGGACCAGGTTATACCAGCCTCCAAAATCGTTACATGTAGCTCCGTTCAGTAAACATATAAAACTGTCATAAAACACTTATATAGATCAATGAGATAGTTATCCATTCTGCACATTTGTGAGATACTCAAAATTTGCTATTTTAAGTGGCTTGATATATACATACAGACAGATGTCAGATGTATGAAAATTATGTCTTCGACTGCCATTGCTAGCAGTTGGTGAATACATCAATGCCGTACAATTCATTACATCATATGACAAGAAAACAGTGTACACTGCACCTATGAAGCCAATAAATACTATTTCCTACAAATAGTAATACAGAAATAGTTACCGATATAGTGATTAAATATAAACACAAGATGAAAAGGCATATTAATCACTGCGCTAGCAAGGTAGATGTATTAAAAGTACTATCTTCCTGCATGACCTCTGAGCATATAAAAGTGCTGAGGAGCTGTAGATTCTCTCAGTAGAGAGAGGCTTACATCACGGTCGATCACAGGCGCTTATCAAGTGCCAAGTAAACGTTCAGTTATATATCGGGACATTCTGACATTTACCAAAAGGATATAAATTGCAATTGGTAAATGTTCAGGAAAATGTCACAACTGTCTAATACACTGATGGGCTGATCCGAGAGGAAATTTTACGCGAAACAAATATTAATGCCAATCAGAAACTTGAGCATAAAATGCACACAACTAAAGTTATTGCCCAATTGAAGATTGCCACTTACACGAGATTAATTACCCGCATCGGAACAAACATGAAGATCATTTTTAAAAACACATAAAACTAGGAAAAGTTCTTCTGAGGTGGTCTAGATCATTTACATAACCAACACCATAAAGTTAACTTCAAAATAAAACTTAAACACTGTTTTAAAGTAGTTAACAAAAAGTTCATCTGAAGTATCAATAAGACTGTACAGGTTTTGAAGGCACAATAAAGCAAAAACTAAACACCACGGATTTGTCTGAAGACGATCGTCAATACCGAATTAAAGTTAGCAGTCTCAATGTTACAGAACAAGAAGGCAAATAACCTGACAGGTGTAATAAGCTGCATCTGGTTGTGGAAAACTTTCTGATTCTATACAGAACAATCTGAGAAGGTGACACGAGAATCTTTCTCAACATATCAGATTAATTTATATTTACACGACCAGTGGTGAACTTTACTTCACAAGATATTTACATTGCTCTCTAGCACTCAAATTTATTCACAATATGTAATGTAATGTAATTAGTTCAATACTATACCACATACCACATTTAAGATACCTGAAACTTTGTTGGTTGTGACACTGCCAATATAGCAACTGGGAATTCAATTTGTCATAAAACCAAACATTTTTAAAATATATGTGCCAAAACCAACTTACAACAGAGAAGTTGATTTCATTTTTACATGAAACCCGTTGCAGAACTTAAATTGACACACCTGAGAATAGCTAAAGCCTTACCACATATTTAAAGATGGCGAAGTAATTTCATGCATAAACCTAAACTGTTTACATTTAAGCATCGCTAGCAGATAAATAGGATAGGTAAGTTGGAGACATTAGGAGGCTTTAACATGACGCGTTTTATCTATGGATTCATCGTGGCTCGTCAGAACGGATTCTTCAGTTTCACTCCAGTAGGCAGCTGTGGACATCTCCGTCATTCGTGAAACAGTTCTTTCAAAAGCAAACAACTCTTCCTCACCCGTGAACAGGCTGGCAGTCTCGTTACTATCACCCTATGTAACACATAGACAAACACTTATAAAAATAAAGATCATTATACATTGCACACACATCTGAATGGTTATCCTGTAAACCTGTATCCCTTTTGGTGGATTGAAAATTTGGTTCTGACCACAGCCGCACCAGCAGTGTTCCTAGGTGAATGACTGGGGAAGTACTATACAAACCTTCATTCACGCTGCACTGTGATCAAACTATGAAATAACATTCTAGGCCTGGCTTACTGTTTCAAAACCCATCTACAGTTACAACATCAACAAAAACACAAGCAAGAAATTTAACAAAGCTTTATGGCTGCAAGTGTGGCAAATTGGCAGCAGTGAAACCAGCAGTCCAACACCATTGGGTCCAATGTTCAACTCCTGGAAAGTCTGGCAAAACTGTCTTTTGGAAACTAGTACTATAAACCTGATCCAATTTCTGGAAAAGCTGAAGCAGCAAGGTAAAAAAACGTCAGTGCTGAATAAATACCCGGCTGATTCTGAGGTCACCAATGAGAACTTTAGCGTGATGACGGTCATATTCAGACAGATCTCCTGCCCGAAAAAGTTTATCCAGTGTATTCTCAGCAGAAAATATCACTTTCACCTGAAAAAATTAACATATCCAATAAAAAGTAGAAGTTTCCAGAAGACGAAAACAAAGGAAACGATTAAGGTTATGCAAGCAGTAAAAGCTTTTCTGATTTGAAATCAACAATAATGGATATTGGATCTTGTGAGAATGTAGAAGTTCAGGCATTTTACAACAAATTTTAATTGATTTAGAAAGTAGTAAAAGCTTTTCTGATTTGAAATCAACAAGATTGGATCTTGTGAGAATAGAATTGAAGGCATTTTGCAAATGATTTTAATTGATTTAGAAAATATTTTATTTGATAAGAATGCTATGTTCTGCTCACCTGTTTGTCATAGAGCATGTCGATCAGAGTAATGAAACGCCGTGCCTCAGATCGCTTTTCCAGCGACAGGCACGGAATGTCTCGCACAAGGATCGTATCGAAGTTTTTGCTCAGTTCGAGGTAATCAACAGCACCCAAAGGCTGCAAGTGGTAAACAGTCACTTTACACAAATAGCATTACTTTAAACTGCAAAACAAAATTTTAAAAAATCTGTACATGAATGTAGACATTATGAGGCACTTTTTAGATACCTTTACCATATCATTGGTAACGAATTCTGTGTTTTACCATACCTACCAGCATGCCTCCATGGTAACTATATGGGATCCATATACCCAATGGAACCCTTTCAAAGCCCACAAGGGTTCCGTCAAATGTTCATAGGCAAGCTGGCCGAGATACATAACACAACACAACGTAACTCTTTATTGTATCTCATCAAATATAGATTAATATAAGAAATGGAAAAAATCAATCACCATACAGCCAATAATAGTCAAATTCACATTGGTTAGATAGATATATCAGTTAGATGGGATACAAAAGGGAGATCCAAAAGGGAAAATATCCCACTAGGTAGGACCCCCAGTGGTATCATCAGGGTCAGAACATGACGAAGCAGATAGAATTAATAATGGCTTTGTAAGAAATCAATCATTCTTACATATCAAATCATAGAAGTAATCATTAAACAAAATATCACAAACAGTCTAACAAGTTAAACTTAACTTATAAAATAATGTATAATCAATAAGAAAATAACATTTCTAAGCAGAAGAGAAGAGGAGAACAGGAGGAGTGACCTGGGAGATCCCCAATACATATATTGATTAAACCATTAGATATGTTCGTAACGACCTTTGAAACAAAGTCAGAGATAAGAGACTGCAAAGTTTGCAGGGTAATTAATTCCAGATAATAGGGCCTATGTATCGTGGAAGAGAAGTGTGTTAATGCAGTTTAGCAATGTTTAATGAAGTTTGCATTAATTACCAGGTACATAGACATGGGAATTGGGAATTCCGGAACACCTGATAATGTTACTAAAGGGTTTATATGAAGACCAGATAGCGGTGATAAGAACAGAATACGGAGACACTGACAATTTCAGAATCAAGAAAGGAGTGAGGCAGGGATGCATCTTGTCTCCATTCCTGTTTAATCTATATGCTGAAAGAATAATGAGAAAGGCAGAACTGGAGGGGGCAATTGAGGGAGTAAAAATTGCTGGAAAGACACTGAATAACCTTAGATACGCGGATGACACAACATTAATGGCAAAAAGAAAAGAGGATCTGGCAGAACTGATAAGAAGGGTCAGGAGAGAAAGTGAAAAAGCTGGTTTATACTTCAACATAAAGAAGACAAAGGTCATGACAACAGCAGATTGGGATAGTTTTGAGATAGACGGAGAGGAAATAGAGGTGGTAGAAAGCTTCACATTCCTAGGATCACTGGTTGGAAAGGAGGGAAAGTGTGATCCAGAAATAAAACGAAGGATTGCTATAGGGAAAGCTGCAATGACCGGACTGGAAAAGATATGGAAAGACAAACATGTGAGCATAGAAACCAAAAAAAGGCTCGTGAGAGCACTAATCTTTCCTACGGTACTGTACGGTTGCGAGACGTGGACAATGACAAAGAACATGGAAAATAAGGTTAACGCTTGTGAAATGTGGATATGGAGGAAGATGCTGAGAATATCTTGGACTGAGAAAAGAACGAACGAATCAATACGAGAGGAGATTGGAGTTGAGAATGAAGAGTCGTTAAAACAAACTGCGACAAGAATGAAGCTAAGGTTCTTTGGACATGTTATGCGATCTGATGGTCTGGAGAAGGAAATGATGCTGGCGTGCAGTGAGGGGAGGAGAAGACTGGGTCGCCCAAGGAGGAGATGGATGGATGAGATACAAGATGTAACTGGCATGAATTTGGCGGAATTGAGAGACTTGTCATCGAATAGGAGACGGTGGAGTGTGTTCACCAGGACGATCGCTAGAGCTCCACGAGCTGACAGCACAAGGTGACAAGGTGACATAGACATGTGCACAATGCTGCATCACTATAGCAGTGTAAGCACAGTTTAGTAACATATAAAAAGTTTGGTTATAACTTTAGATATCCACATGCGCAAAGCACTGTAATATTTGAAACGCATATATACTAAGTTTCTTGAAACAGACAGTGCTTTGCAGTTATAAATCCTAAATAACTGAGAAACTCACTCAAGTGACAGTCACTTGACAGTCAAAATGCACAAGAGCTGAAGAAATATAAAAGCATGACATTCTAGTACATCTCATCATAGCCCTTTGCACAGCCAAAATGTTTGAGTGGTTATGCAGCCCGTAAAGTAATATTAATGTATTTATTCTGTCAACGCAGACACACTCAAAGTGAATTTCAAAGTACAACTGACCTTCATACATAACTCATGAAATGTTGTGTCTAAAATCCTTCCACAAGTCCTTTCAAACCTTAGAGTTCTGCCCATAACTTCAATATTTGCTATACCCTCAACTGAAAAAGAAATATTCACTTAAATAAATCTTTAGGGGCAGAGATAAATTAGTGTCATTATTACAGCATTAAAGGTCACTTACAACAGGTGCCTTACAGCATGGACTACATTGTCACAGGCGTGCTCATTCATATTCATGGCTACCTTGACAAAATATTGCAGATGTCAACCTATGTCTGCATTGCCTGATTAAGAGCCAGAAGCAGTAGATGACAGATGGCAAATATTTACTTGACAAGAAACATGTTTAACATTTTAATGATGAGCTGCATTGGTTTCCCAGTCACTTTAAGCACTCTCATCGTTAAAGTGTTAAAATGAAGACTACAAACTAAATAAAATTTACCACTCTCTGATTCAAATTCCTTACCCCAGATGGTTTGAATAATTCAGACAAGAATAAAATAGTGTTTAGCAATACAGAAAGTAATGGAACTGTTCATATATTACACAAAATGCTAGTGTAGTTGTGCAGTATTTAGGCTTGGTGCAAAATTTACAAGCCTCAAATACTGCACATTTTTAACCAATCTTAGTTCTTTGATGGCATTAAGATTTAAACTTTAATGATGAGCTGCACTGGTTTCCAGTCACTTTTAGGACACACTCACCGTCAAAGCGTTAAACTCAAGAGTTCTTTTGTTTTAACTTGCTTACCCACCACGGCCTGTCTGGATATCTGATCTATTAGCGTCTGAATGGACTTGTACAATAAATTATGATTCTGAATGGCAGTTTCACTTGAAAGCGACCTTTGACTGAAGCCTTGAACATCATCGTAATGACACTGTAATAAATTATTAGTCTAGACTATCAGTATTAGTGCTCAGAGAAAAGAAGAGGAAACACAGACGTTAAATTGGGTTTTAACCTCATTGAAACACTGTAGCAACTGCAGAAAAAGAATTATGCTGAAAAGGTATTAGATCTCGAAATTTAACCACAAGAAGACTTCTACAACACTTTACTTTATTATGAACAGCTTCCAGCCTACCTTCAGTGCTCCGGCTAACTAGTTCTTCATATACTCTGTCCATTTCATACTTGGTGTCAAATTCTGTAGCCCTGTCAGAACAAACTTTTGTGTAAATCAGGCAGTTACCACAAAATTTAACAACACCAAGACATTTACCACAATATATTGTCTTGTAGGGTAACCTGCAAATTACAAAATATATTCATTATCAGACAATCTTAAAAACAGAATTCTGAAATTGGCAGTCACAGAAATAATAAATTATCAATAAAAACAATGGAAAACTTTAAAAAAAATTCTCACTAAAATGATAGATTTCATGTGGCTTGTTTATGGTGATGTTATGAATATAATAAAATTCAACAAGACACAACATAGCTTACGAAAAGTAAGTGTTGCCTTCAGCAGGTAAAGCCAGTCGTCGGTAATCAAGTGAATTAATATTCACTGAAAGACAGTTAGCCTGCAACCACAAAAATACACAATTACCACAAGAAGTAAAAATCGAAAAAATGTTAGAGGCATTTGTGTATTCCATAATGCCACTGAGTGATATACAAAAAATAAAAATGATAATGATCCTAATGAAGAAATACCAACAAACCTAATTTCAATTTAATGACATTTTTAATATGACCTCACTGCAAATGCTTTGGGAATTTTTTAGGGTTGAATGTCCTTTTTTCCATCCCTAGGGTTCTAGGGTTGAATGTTGCTTTAGTTGGTTTTTGAGGATAAGCACTTTTTTAGGTAGGATAAGCAATTTTTTAATTCTTGTAGCAAAGTTCAAAATCCAAAATGTACTGACATTTTGTGATCATAAATAGATGCAGTTGCCTGTTGATAGCTACCTTCAGCATCGGGATAAATGGTAAGAAGTGGAATCGTTGAAGACCATTTTTGTATAAGTCTGAAACAAAGAAAGAGAATAAATAAAATAACAATAATCAATCAGTATCCTGCCACTTGTAAAACAGTCAAGTGTTTCAGCTCTAGCCCAGAATGCAATACTTAACATAACTCAGCAATACCAATCAGAAACATAGCCAATTATAATTAATAATACTGCTGCCAACTTCTGCCTTCATATCCACAATCCATTTACTCATATACTCATTCACAGAACTGTAATTAAAAGTATAAAATCATTCTGTATAAATACTAAATGCTTAATATTTGACAATTACACAGACCTATTCAAGTGATTTCTATAGCATTCAAAATCGTACAGACCCAAATGTATGTCTATATATGTGTGGATATTAGACACCACTTGAAGCCTAACATGTAAGTAACAAAAAGCCCAAAAGATAAGTTGAAAGACAAGAATAAAACATCCTTGATAAAAAAAGTTCAGAAATAAACTAAACAAGCAGAATAAAAAGACAAGACAAGAATGCAACTCACCATCTGGTTTCCTGTTCGATGTGGCAAAAACAACAACACCATTTTGCCAAAGGTGGTAGAAAAGGCGCTTTAGAATCATGGCATCTGCTATGTCTGTGACCTGAACATCACCAACCCAATTACAAGATTAGCCTAAAAGTAATTAATTACCAAGAAGAAGAATAGACCAAGAAAAAGAGGCAACAACATCAAACCCATCCTTAGAAACACAGCAATAATGCTGAAATTGTGAAAACTTTGAAAAACGAAGTTTTTACTTATACAACTTCTCTGGTTGTCATATAAATGTAGAAAGTTGAAGCTGATAAAAGAAATGATAAAACGCAAATTCCAGTCTGACTCAGAGCTGGTGTTGGTACATAGTCACTAAAATGTTAAGGAAAACCAAAGCATTTTCAGGCTGCAACTAGAAGTGGCCCAGAAGATAAATAGCCGTTTGTGGTCAAAGGATCCCAGCATAATATGATAACTATAAATACCTGAAACTCGTCAAAGCAGAGCAGAGTAGTCTCAAAACTGATATCTTTGGCTACAGGAGCAATTGGGTCATATGGCTGTGAGCGATTCAGATTAAAATTCTTAGTGCCCATGGCTTGCTTGACATCATGAATTCCTATAAATGCAAAAACCTACACAATGTTGCACAATGCAAGGGGTACAACGTAAGAAACCCAGAATAAAAACAGAAAAATAAACAAAAAGAAGTAAAAGATGAAATAATAAGGGCAGCAAGACAAAAGTCAGAACTGAAGAAAACATGAAGAAACGCATTTTACCCTAACAAAAACATTCAGTTCAGGTAAAGGATCATGATCATGAAGGGCCACCATGCAACCTGATCTCGCATTTTTGCCAGCCACTGAAGATGACCTTTCTATTTAATCAAGGTCTGTGCTGACAGGTCTGAAGCATGTCTGATAAGATTTCTTGAAGAGATCTGTGCTATACAAATGCATGCTTAGGATAATGATTACGAAGGGCTAGCACTGCTGCACTTTGGCTAACAATGTTAGATAAACATCACACATTTGGCTTCTTCACTGTAAGAACTACATCAAAAGTATGCTTCAGCTCCCAATGTTTTTCCTATTAGTCTTCCTAATAGATTATGTAATCAGCCACAGGTTACTTTAAATACATAAAAAATGCTGTATTGTGTCACATGAATCAGCAATAATCAGAATTGTTGTTGGTCTTTCACAATCAGTTAGAACACAAGCTTATGTTTAATAATTTGATAAATTATTCTTCTAGAAATTTTCCTAGCATCGATGAGGATGCTGTTAGAAAGTTTCAACGGCCGATATTTGCTTACTGTTGTGAACATCCAGCATAAATTGGTGGAAGTGAATTCTTTGTTTCTTTTCCACAGCACAAGATTCATGGAAGAGATCCATCAACATGGTTTTTCCACAGCCAACTCCTCCATGAAGGTATAAACCTTTAGGAGAGTCTGTATATTTACCAATGTTTTGGAGCTCTTTGGACTGTGTAGAATCAGAAAATTTTCCAAAGAACTACAAACATATAACGACTGTGCTAAAATAACACACATCTCAAGATGAAAATTTTTTAAATATGTTTCAGCATGTATGTGCACCTGTTGCTAATGTCACAAAAAATGCAGTGTTGTGACCTGGCCTTAACTCAGATTCTAGTGAACACAGGACTGCACAGTGCGAACCAGCAATAAAGTAAATGATCAGTAACCGGGACCAAGTTTAAGATGTGAGAAGTAGGAAAGTGGAGTCGGGAATTAGAATGACAGCAGTGAGAACTAAGTTATAGCTAAAACGATGAACTGTTTTGATTTGGACTGTGAAGTTTGGACTGTGAACTGTCTTTAATAAAAGATAAATATACACAATCAAACATGTCTTGACCACCATTAAAGATGATTCTAATTGTATGCAAATATGCATAAATTATTACCACCTACATAAATTCACATCAGATCCATAAAAATATTAGTAATTACTAGTTATGACAAATTTATTATTAAAGTACAAACTATCAGGTGCTTTAGACAAGTCGTTAAGTCATATACCAATTTGTTTTCAATCAGGAACTCATCAACCATATATATACTGCTTAATCAAAGTTATTAAAACTAACAAGCTTTTGCTACAAGTGTTAATGGCAAAACTAACTAGTTACCTTTGCGAAAAAGCCTGCCAAGGGCACCTTGTGTTGGTACGGTTTTAAATCGTCATGTAGGGTTTGCATATGCTCAACAACAACTGCCTGATTTTCATCTGGATGGAGAGAACCGGTTTCCAGCTTGTATTTATAGAAATCACTTGGTCCATTGAAACAAATTCCTGAGACTGTGCTTAATAAATTATTACAGCCGCCTGTGAACAAATAAATAACACCTTCCTGTAGGTTCTCTATCTGTCAGCTGTCAGTCATTAATACAATAAAATAATATAGATCAAAGGAGTGCGTTTCATGGAACATACAGTTAACCTTCTTGTAGACTCAAATTCATGCCTTATGTTTTCACAGAATTTACTAAATACAAAACAGTACAAAAGCACTACTTTGAAAAGCTAAAGCAATAAACAATGTTGAATTCTAAACATTTGAACATTTCATAGGCTCACATCACTTTCTAAATAACTCCTGAACAGTGTTACAAATAGCTGCTTACGCATAAAGTCACAAAAAACACATCCTCCCAGTTTGTTACACGTTTGCATAATGTTGTTATCACTTTACTGTGCCATGTTAATTTATTCAAGGACATTCGTTGCAGGCCGCATTTCCTACCAGCTTCGCTAATGTAATGCTACCCACTTGCTCGCAGTTATTGTATCAGCATCCCACAAACTGGTAAATGGCTAAGATTGAATGGCACAACATTACAAAATATCACAAGATGGTTTTTATTTAAACAGATACAGTCGTGTATTTAAAACCAACGCATAAATTCGCGTTATATGAAGGTTGAGGATGCTATTCCACACGTTCAAGCCGAACGTGGTATGCTATGAATTATTCGCGTACGGTTTAAACATAACTGAGAATTCCGTATATTACCTGAAAAGCAGCTCAATGTAGCCTGCTTTACAAATTTTGTTTTGGTGAATCTGGTTGACGAAAACATGACTTTCAACATAAAATACGATCTAAACAATTTGACCACATAAACCAATCCAGTGCCTTAATAAACAACACTTCGGCGCTAACTCGGCCTTGCCACACACTTGCTTAAGCGATAGCTCACAGCGCTTTATTTAAAGCCTGTCTGTGCTGAAGCGATAACTTAGCGCAGAGGCAAACTACCGCACGCATCAGTATCTAGAAATCAATGACACACCCCAACAGAAAGAGCCAATGACCTCATTGGACGGAAACAACGACCTTTATGTAAGAAAAACGTGTATGAAATACACAAACACAATCAACTGATAAATCTTTATTAGTCGGAGGTCTGACTGATCGACAGGTTATTATTAATTACTGCAATACTTGCATGACTGTTCTTCTGACTTATGGTACTTCAATCTGGCTTCACCACCAGATAATTAATTAACTGGAGTTTCACTTGAAGCATCCAGCATTTATGATAACGTGGCTAATAATAATAATAATAATCTTCTTTATTAATTGAAACTGACAAGTACGCAGTAAGATTAGGCTACATTGAAGCATGACAGTGCAATCAAGATCTTTAACACACGTTTTGGCAGCCATCAAAGCGCCCGCTCAGAGGGGGGTTACGGCCGGGTATCGAACCGCGACTGATGCTCTCCTGGCCATGAGTGTTACTTACTTAGAAGTCAATAGATCAGATAAGATTAGTTACGTCTCATAATGACGACGGAGACGGAGTAATAAGTACAATTGGCGAAAAAATAGTGAAATAGGTCAGCGACACCAAAAACATTAATATCGTAAGTTTCAAAAACTAGGCCTAGTTGCAGCAAACTGGTAGGCTTACATTGAGAGCTGTGATGATTACTTGGAAATGGTTTGTTTTGACAGAACATTCGCGAATTTGATCATATCTTGAAACTTATATTATGTGTATAATCAGATAACTGAATGAAGTTCTTAGGGCTTACACGTACTTTGAAGCAAAGTTAGATTCTATGACTCGAGAAGATCTTTGCTTAAAGGACATATAGCAGCCATTCAAACGGGCAGCGGTGGTGAATCACTCATCCGTCCCAACAAATCGAACAAGCACAATAATATTATATCTATGATTTTAGTAGAATGTGCTGGCAAGTTTTCGTTTTCCTCCAACTGAAAGATACAAAAAATGTTTCCGGCTCATAGAAGATTTACCCAGTCTATAATTTCCTTGTCGTGAGTTAGAAATCGGATTCTTACCCAACCACGTGCGATCGAAATGAATCGGAAGTTGTGGGACCGTTAGCCGAGTGTCAAAGGTGCAATACATGCCAATTAAAGCTTGAAGAAACTATTAATAAAAAATCTGTGACTGTAGATAAGTAAAACTTTAGTATATTAATTCGGGTTTAGTAAAGTCGGCTGTATATGTCATATTGCTGTTTGTGGGAGTGGTAGTGGTCTGCGCGAAGTCTTGAACCACGTATGCGATCCTGAGAAGTGTCGGTCACAGCCTACGTGTATAGTGGAATAATGACTGAGGGACTGGTAACAATTGATGTGAACTCACTGTAGAGTTTAGTTAATAAACTAACAGTAAATGGACCTGATTACTGTTTGTGAAGCTTAAGCTGGAGTCATGTAACTTTGGTAATGCTAGTCTAAATTGTATTGTATTGTATTGTATTCGGGCATTTATAAAGCGCTTCTAGCGGAAGAGCCATTCAAAAGCAATCCCAGTGCGAGAGACCCCCGAGAGAAAACGCAAGCCAAAGGTAAAAGAGGAAGAGATGTTACCTGAGAGAATAGAACGAACGGACGGAGAAAGCTCATTCCAAAGGGCAGGGCCAATGGAAGCCAAACACCTAGATTGAGCCAGAGAAGTCCTGACATGGGGAATGAGGAGGTCCAAAATGATCAGAGGAACATAGAGGGCGGAGAGAAGCAGCAGAGTGAGAACAAAGAATTAAGTCACATAAATATGTAAGAACGAAACCAAGTTGAGCCTTAGAGACAAAGATGAGGACCTTGAATTGGGTGCGGGCAGAAAGCGGAAGCCATTGGAGTTCTTCTGCCATAATGGTGGTGATATGAGAGAACTGAAGAAGACGGGCAATTAAATGTATATTATATAGGAAGGCTTACGTGAAAATTATAGCAAATTTAGAAAACTCGAGTAAGCTGTGTAAACTGGTACTTTTGTGTGTGGGGGGAGTGATTTGCCACAATTCCAGTGGGTATTTGTGTGACTTGGTTACTGATAAACAGTGTGATGTGTAATAATAATAATAAATAATAATAATAATAATGACGACAATTTCTATGGCGCCATAACACAGCTCATGCCGTTACAAGGGCGTCTTGACAAACAACAAAAAACACACAATTGGTCAGAGATCCGCCTTGGAAAAAAGGTAAGACTTGGGTCTTGACTTGAAAGACTCGACCGAGTCGGCTGAACGGATCGCGGGAGGTAGACTGTTCCAGCAACTGGGGCCAGCAGTTGAAAAAGCACGTTCCCCAAAGCGTGTCCTTGTCCTGTGCACATACAGATCACCTTTTACACTCGATCTCAGCACCAGTCCAGCACTCGACGACGCCGTTCGCGCACAGTAGGACCTGAGATATTCCGGTGATGAGCCATCCAGTGACTTGTAGACCAGCAGAGAGACCAGCATCCTTAGAGGCATTCATAGTGTAGGGCCACTATATGAGTCCTCATTGAACAGTTCCTTCATGAAATCAATTAGTGTGTTGCACATTAGATAATGGTGCGATAAATCAGTGGTTGTAAACTTCTGTAGGTTCAGCTTTACCAGATACAGGTCATATGACACAATCCGCTCCCGCTCCTCGGTTAAACAGCGTCGTGCCTTCTCAGTGGCTGGCTCCTCTACATGGAATGGGCTCCTACCTTCTTATTTCCACGAGGCAGTTCATCTGCTTTCTACCGCCTCCTTATGTCTTCTCTATTTAACCATGGCTTAACTGGGAGCACCTCTGAGTAGGCTTCTATAAGAGGTGCTATATAAATTATCAAAATGAATGAATGAATCTGCTTTTAATTCATCTTGGAGTGCCCAATTACTGCAATTCTGTTGTGACATGCCTGCGAAAGTTTCAATCCTCAGATACACTGCCTGAATAAACATGACAAATTACTTATAATTTTCAGACTATGTGCTAAAAATACATCACCGTCTTCCTGTTGAGGAACATATAACATTCAAGATTCTCTTACTTGAATGGGCCTCACGTGCTGGTGTCAGTTGGTATACATCATCCAGCTTTGTGTGATGGCTACTGATACATCATGCTTTATCAACCCAAGCCACTCTCTTGAACTCATGAGTTCTGTGGTTGCTGCTGCCACAACTTCAGTATTGCAATTGTCCAAAATTTAAATGGAATTTGGAGAAGTATAATACCTTAGGTTGTATTTTACACTGTACTTCCAGTGTTAACAGTTTAACGACAAGCTGCATTGGTTTCCCAGTTGCTTTTAGTACACTCTCATCGTTAAAGTGTTAAGTTAAGTAGGTTGACAGGGTTTTAAAGTGTGCGCACTGTCTATGCAGATTAGGATAGATTTTTGTTTCCATTTTAGGGAGAGTTTTCCATTTGATTTAGCAAAAGTTCTCATGGAAATCTAACTTGTGAATAAATGCGTCCAGACAGTGATGCCATGCAACGACAGAAAGTACAAAATGCCTGCCTGACATCGTCCGAATCGTCCACAACATCTGATATTGTAAAGGATTTTTCCGCAGTTACGTCTGATTCAGCTAATGACATGTCTAAGAAGCCTGTCTCCATCTCCATAGACATTGAGTCTAAGCAGATGGGAGTGGGAAAGCGGCAGGATGAACTCGAGTTTAAGATTCTCTGCCTTGATTTGCGGGTCTTTCCAGGATACGTGCAGTTTTTACTCTGCTGTGCAGGTGTCTTTGTCTTCTATGTGGCCTATGGATACTGCCAGGTAAATGAGATTTTAGAGCCTCTTTTATGGATGTGATTTAAGAGCTTGTAATATTCTGAAAATTCTCATTTGTTATGTAGACATTTTAGTTTCATGGCCCTTATAGCCTGAACTGTCACAGACTGCTTAGTTACATGTATATGCTTTAGGGAATCATGCAGCGTCAAGTCCTTTCCTTAATCAAACAAGAGCTGGTGACTGGATGATATTCCAGACAGGTCATTCAGCAATTCTGAAACTGCATGAACCATATCATCTAGGTCTGATTGTTGGAATGTTGAAGTTTCCATGAATTGTTTTGTACAAGTGATGCTGGTTGTGAGATGAAGATTAGGATACACGATCCATTGAAACCGTGCTGTCCAACATGCGGCCCGTGTGCTGATTTTAAATGGCCCACCCGAGCTGAAGACCAACTGCAAGTAAAAAATTGCTAGCACAATTCAATGCCGAATATCTCACTGAAAACGTGCGTGGACGTTATTTATATACGTTTTGGCACTGAACTATTATAAAGCATGCCACACATGCTATTAACTGACTAATGCATAATTATTGCCATAATGAATTTTAATACAGTGAATAATTTTCAATAAATTTGAGTCATGCCTTTTGAGTTTACTGGTGCGGCCTCAACTTGAAGAATAATTTTTTGGTGGCCCACGGTATCAAAAAGGTTGGACAGCACTGCATTGAAACAAATAATAAAGTTTGAAGTCAAATGTTTTGTAATTGTAATATGCATAATTGGTATGGCATCCCATCAAGGTTTCTAATCAAAGTTGCTATCAGCCAGCCTCAGTGAAATTGCATGAAAGAAAAGAGCTGAGATCACATGACCAAGGTCAAGAGGTAGATCAGTCTAGATAGAAGTTGCCTTAAGAGATGATGCATGATATTATATCGTGGAAGTGAGAGCAAGAGCAACAAATAGTTGAGTTCAAACCACAGAGCAAACTGATTTGAGGCTGATCTTAGTATAGAGAGAACGAGAACTCCTTCAGATATTGTGGAACAAAACTCAATCAATGCCTTCAGGACCACATAGCATTTTTGGTCATAGCATTATAGCCAACTTAAAATATGATTGTGCAGGTAGGTACTGATGTGTGCCTGGATATTCCTGTCCTTTATTGTCAGGGTCATCACCTTCATGTCAGATGATGACTGTGTAGGCCTTTAATTTGAGTTATATATCTAGATTACGATTGGATTATGAGCTTGACTTTTGGCTGATTCAACTGCAATGATGAACAATGTTCAGAGAATGTGACCTTGTGATTCTGTTTTAGGAACTGATTTTTACAGTGGAAGGCTTCAAGCCATATGGTTGGCACTTGACGCTGATGCAGTTTGCATTCTACTCCATGTTTGGAGTGATTGAAGTTGGACTAAAAGAAGACAGACAAAGAAAGTATGCCAAGTCTTTCGTTTGCTTTGTTTAAATATACTCATCTGATCTGAGTACTTCTGGAACACAACGCTAGTAAAATGCTCAAGGCATCATTCGATTTTCACTGTTAAGAAACCTTGGTGTGCATGCCATTATCCAAGGTGACTGCTGTTGTAAACCAAATCGAGAAGACTCGGAAACAGCCTCTTTCCAAACAACAAGGCCCACACAGACTCTGCAGGTCAATTGTTTACCAGGAGAGGCTTCCAGAGTCTGGGTTAGAAACAGAAAGGCATAATTGACAAGAGCTGTTGGTAGAGTTGAGTGGTGTCGGTGTAGTCACAAAAATACTGAGGACCTGGACAAGCAGTGACAAGGATGGGGAGTTGGCACAGAGTGATGATAGTGAGTTTGGCTCAGATATAGAGCCTTAAGGACAACATTAGCCTGCCAGTCTTGATAACTGTTCACTTCTCTGTGAGCAGCCTATGTAATAGTTTAAGGATAATGAATAGATAATTAGTTACTCTGTGTGGCATGTGATAACTGTGCTTAGAGTGTCTCATTATTGCCTTTTAAGATGTGTAAAAGTTCATATGCACTGCAACAATAAATTTTTGGTTATGTTCTCTAAAATGATTATGAATTAATTAATAATTATGAATGAATTAACAAGCAGTGGGTAATAACAGTAAACTGTTGTTTCACTTGCACGAGAATCATAAATAAACTTCTGAGCAGTTAGTCAGACATATATCAAAATATCTGGGTTACAATAATTAAGAGTCCTTCAAAAATTGAATCTTTAGTTTTGTTTTTTAAATCATTTCTGTAACATATCTAGGAGACAGTAATCTATTTTTAAACAGAAAGTTTAACAATGACATTATGAATTTGATGCTAATTATGTGTAGGATCTCAATTAAAACGTATGTGCTGCTGGCTCTTCTCACTGTGGCGACGATGGGTTTCTCAAATTCATCGCTTGGATATCTCAATTATCCAACACAAGTCATCTTCAAATGTTGCAAACTCATTCCTGTGTTGATTGGAGGCATTATCTTGCAAGGCAAGTTCCATTGCTCTATTCCATAATATCTGCTTTTATTAGTTTGAATTCAGTTCTTCTGCCCTGATGATACTTTAGATGGTGTTTGAAGTTGGAGTTATGAGGAAGATAAAGAAAAGAGAAAGAGTTTGGATCCATGACTTTAAAAAAGTATTGTTCTCAGTTTGAAGGAAAGTCCCAAGTAGAAATTCCTCAAGGAGCACAGTTGGTGTATTGCTAGCATAGTCAATAGTTGTCTTATTCCTAGTGGGAGTATTCCCAAAGAGTTGGAGTGAATTGAACTGGATGTGGACTTACCAAATTTTAAAGATGAGGTTATGGAGTGCGAAATAGTGTTAGAGCGGAGGAAGCACATTGATCAGAGTGATTGAATGGTGAATAACCAGTGATTGTGGGGTAGCTGGGAGTATTGGAGTAAGTTGTATGCTCTTTGTTCAGGTATTTTTAGTCAGTGAGGGGGTAGTGTTTAGGGGTTTTGGTGACAGTGTGGCTAAAGCATTGGATGGTTTGTTTGGGTGTTGGCAGTATTACGAGCAGAAAATGCTGTAGCTATTTTAATTTTGTCAATGACTGACAAAAAAATTGAAGTAGCACATACCAGATTCCTTTGAATGGTTAAGTATAACCAGAGGCGCCGGCAGCGTGACGCACTGGACGCACGTGCGTCCACCCACCAAATCAAATCCACACAAGGAATAGGCATTGCATCGATATTTTTGACAATTTCACTGTGTAATTTTGGTTTAGTATGTATAAATAATATAATAAGATATCATATGCATGTGCTAAACTGTAGGCCTACATTTGCGAGTCACTCTGAGTCATTTTCAGTGCATGACTACAAGTGGCAGACAGAGAACGGGTTTGGATGGGAGGAGACGGGAGGGTGTGCATCCAATTTTTTCAACCCTGGCGGCGCCCCTGAGTATAACTATTGGTATTATGTTTGTAGGTAAGAAATATGGTGTTATAGACGTCGTTGCCTGTCTCTGTATGACTTGCGGATTGATATTCTTCACTCTGGCTGACAGTTCTGTCTTGCCAACCTTCAGTTTGTATGGTAGGTAATTTTTTTTATTAAAACTGAGTTTTAGAAAGACAACGGGTGTTGACTGTTGATGTTTTCTGAATCTAATATAATAGTCATACCTGTGTAACTAAATAATTCTGAATGAGCTTCAGTAATTCTGAGTAACCATTTTTGTTAATTATTTAATTCTTTCTCAGTTGTAGTGATTGCTCTGTATGGTGGTAGTCTCTAAGGCACAATGCTTTTGCTCAGTTGCAAGCATAGCAGCAAATTCTGTTGATTTCAGTGACAGTTCTCTTCAATGTTGGAATTGTTTTACTTTTCTCAGGTGTACTTCTCATCAGTTTGGCTCTCTGTGCTGATGCTGTTATTGGTAATGTACAAGAGAAGGTCATGAAACAAACTCAAGCATCAAATGCTGAAGTGGTATGTGAACTCTTTTGCTGTGGTTTCTCTTTCTTAGCTTGTTCCTTTGCTGACTATATCTTGCATGTCATAACCCTTTAATGTTCAGGAGAAATAACGCATGACTCACTGACAATAATCAGTCTTGTTGTCAAGACCTTAAACCTCAAGACCAAGACCAAGACTTTGAACCTCAAGACCAAGACCAAGACTTTCAACCTCAAGACCAAGACTTTGAACCTCAAGACCAAGACCGAAACTAAAAAAATCACCATATCCAGACTGCTATTCCTTACTAAAAAAATTGTCAAGTCGGAATACTTGCTATTTTAATGAAAACATCTGTCATTTAATTTGTTCAAACAAAACAACTCTAAATGCAGACTGCAGAGAATTCTGAATTAGTATTTACAAAAGTTCTTCAAGCGAAATGTTATTCCAAATGCCTGTTGCAATTTATAAAAACCAATTCACTCAGAATTTTCTGACCAGGAGTCCAAGTGGGGCCTCATAAACTTCTGCCATGTGAAAAAAATACATTCTACAGGTCCTGAATTCGCTGGCACACACAGCAGCTTTTCAAGCACTGGATGTAAGCCTAAATGTACAAATCATGAGTCTGTTTTGAAATCATTCCATGGTAAATAGCCTGAAGTCAAAATAATTGTCCAAAACAACAGTAAAGCCTCATTCACACCATGAAAATACTAAAGCAATTGTATTAGTAATTATTGGATAAATTTTTAAAATTCTTGCGTTTTGTTAAATGAGTGTTCATATTGACAAAAGTCTTGGTCTTGGTCACGTAATTTTTGTGTTCCTAACCAGATCAAAGAATTTAAATGATATAACAGTACTTGAGCTTAGTTACAGTATCATTTGAATGACAGTATATTTTGCTAAGTATGCAATAGCATGTAGGCTACTGAGTGCTATAATTGTGCAACATACTTTTCTTCCTCCTAGCCAGAAGATTCATCATATTGAACTATTTGCTCAAAGCTTAAATTTGTATGAATTATTCCTATCCTCAAACCGTCCCATGCTTCCAATCTCAACGGTCAATTACCGTCTGAATTTCATTACTTGTCAATGTGCAGGTAATGAAATTTGGAAGGCAATGGAAGTAAGAAGGCTCAGTGTAAGAGAAGACTTAATGCAAGTGATTGTCAGATAGAACCTATGGTTCTAATGTCACGTATATAGGATGATTAATGACAGACCTAAAGAACAAAATATTGGAAGTTGCTACAAGAAGAAGAGTGCCATGTATAGAGGAGGACCATACATAGCTTTTCAACATAGAAGACTGATGCTAAATGAACTTCCACAACTTCACTATGGCAATGCATAGTAGACAAGTGTAGAAGGAAACAATTAAATTCACAGTGGATGCCACTGGGCTTTCAGCTCATTGGACAGCATCTGCTGCTGCTGCTGCTGCTGCTGCTGCTGCTGCTGCTGCTGCTGCTGCTGCTGCTGCTGCTGATGATGATGATGATGATGATGATGATGATGATGATGATGATGATGATGATGATGATGATGATAATGATAATGAATATGGTTTTTATTTGATTTAGGTTCTTTACTCGTATTCGATGGGATTTTTATACATACTAATTGGTCAGTTAGTTACATCACAGTTTTTCGAAGCTGTTCGATTTTGTCTTGAGGTTAGTTCTGGTTTCTAAACTCACTGAATTGTGTTCGGATAGAATAAAGGAATTAATTAGTTAATGTGTTAATACTCTACCTTTACTTTAATTTATAATTTGGAAAGAAACAAAGGTTGCTTACAATGCTGTTCTTGCTCTTTCTTGCTTTTATATGTAAATATGTTATGGCTCAGAAATTGAGCCCTTAGTTGTTCATTTCCTATCATGTATGAAAAATAACGGAAGCTTACGTATATGTGACAGCATCTCTTCACAAGACCAGTTTGTTTACAAAGTTGAATTCTTCTTGCTTATTGATTATTTTACAAAGGGAGGCAGGTTTGCATGTATGTATGCATCAAGACTTATGTAGCACCTTTACCTATCAGAATGCTGCATATATCCAAATTATACACTGTTTGATTTGTCTGATCTAGTACCACTTCAGATAGACTGAAAGTGCATGTTGAGCTGAGTTCAGCATAACAGTACATACATGCAGGGGAAGATTATTTTGGTATAATCAATAAACAAGAAAGCTTGATGTATGGAAATGTAGCTCATGTATTGCCTTGAGCAGCAGAACTGATGCAGTAAGTTTACATGTTGATTAACTACAATTAATTGTAATTAATTACAGTTGCTAAATTTTTTAATGCATCTTAATATATCTCGATAAAAACTTTACGTTGTTTTGTTTCTGAATTTCAGAATCCTGTTGTGTATTTCTACACGTTTATCTTTTCGCTGACTGGCTATTTGGGAGTCAATGTGGTTCTCAATTTAGTAAAGATCTATGGTGCCCTTGTTGCTGTAACTGGTAAGTGCCATTTGATTGGCAGGTGTCTAGTGATTCAAAAAGATGCTGCATTTATTTTATGCATTTATTTGCATGCATTGGAGTTTATGCTCTTGAGAGGTGGTATCAATATAGAATCTTAAAATCAGTTTGTGCTTCATTGGAATTCATTGTCTCAGTTTACCTCTTTCACTCGCATGTTTAAACAAGTGTCGCATACACACTTGCATGCATAGGCAACGCGGCCACACCCAGTGACCATGTTGATAGTGTTGAAGATTTGATTATCGGAGTGTCTTTCAAAGTCGGCCTCTGCAGGTTTTGGGTGTAGAATTCGTGTTGTTTGGCTGAACCACAAACAGCAGGCCTGTTCAGCCAAGATCATGCCTCTAATAATAGAAGTGTGTAAGTCATTGAAATAAATGAGTACTTACCTTTCTTTGGTCATTTAGTTGGGTTACCTAGACATTTAATGTCATACCTTTTAAGTACCTCTCATAAGTGTGGCTTATGCTAGTGTAAGTGATGTTACTAAGTGTCATTAAGAACAGGAACTACGTGAACATGCAAAACAATGCACTGATCACTTGAAACGTTGCCAGTGACAGGCTCACGCACACACACGTTGAGCCCATCCAGCAGACTGTGCTCCACTTGTGTGCATTGAATCTTACCTTTGTTTTATGGAATTTGAGGGGAATTTGTTAATGATAAGACTTTAATCAACCTTTCATACAGCTTCTATTAAGAACATCTGAATATTGCCCATGATTCAGATGTGGAACGGTGGATCAAGACTCAAGAGTCTGTGAGAAAAAAAGTTGCAGTAGTATTAATTGGACATTTGTGAAGAGTAAGAAGATGGTAATATTCGTATTTCAACTCTAAGCACTGGGTATGAAAGAGATTTGGTCAGTTTCTAACCTCAAAATTCTTTTGTTATTTCCAAGTCTATTGCAGTTGAGTTTACATTACCTACGTTTACTTTCAGTTACAACCTGCAGAAAGGCCATTACAATTTGTTTGTCGTTCATTCTCTTCACAAAGCCGTTTACAATGCAGTGAGTGAATATTTCCAGTTTTAATCATTGCCATGTCTTTGATTCCTTCTAACAAACTTCATTGAAATGTAGTTACACAGACATGCTTCATAGAAAAATGTCTTATGATTAAGAACACTGTACCTTTGTAGTGTAAATTGGCAGCTTTTGTCATTCGATAGGCTTGCCCACTGTATGTATATGTAAATCCGAGCATTTATGCATTGCATTTAAGTACCTATTATATATATATATGTTATATATTATAAGTGTGGATGACCATATGACTGTGTGTGATACTTAGAAAATTACAGTAGGGTAATTTCATGTAAACTCAAACAGTGGTCTCTACCTCACCATCTGAGATTTTGTTATTTTTTTGGAGTATGCAGGTTAGAGCTGTACCGATGCATCAGGAGCATTCGTAATCGGGCCGATTATTAGAGGAATCGGCATAATCGGTATTGGCGAAAAAGTATCGGTGCCGATGCAAATTATTTTACAGCTGACGTTTTTTGTACAAAAATCGTTACAAATAGAAAAATGAGCACAAGTTTCTATGTCTAGTTTCTTATTATTGATTAATATTTAGCATTGCACCACTTAGCAGACACCGTACAAACCAAGGATCTATTATAAACAGGACTGGAAACTCATTAATAGCCCTTATACAACACAACGTCGTATGCGTAGGTTTGGGGCGATAATAAAATAATCGGCTTCATACACGGTATCGGCTATTACAATAATCGGCTATACGCGGTATCGGAATAATCGGCAAAAAACCATATCGGTACAGCTCTAATGCAGGTATATATTATGTATCATGAAAGTCTACAAAGTTTCAGGTTGTAGTACCTAGCAGGTCTTGAGATATGTGGCTTACAACATCTCTAGGGAAGTCTATTTTCAGTGCTGTGGCAAATTACATTTAACTGGTATGTTTCCAGTCACTGTTATTTAGTAGCTATTCCGCTGACAAATATGACACTTTCCACCCATCTGACACACCCATCTGACACAGTTGTTGTAAACAATGTCAAGAGCATATACTGCAAAAAATTTTGTAAACACTTGAAATTCAAGAGATGCCAAAACAACAAGCTCTGATGTTTCTTAATTATTTGTTGTAAATCCATCTACCAAGGCCACAGATGATGCTTTCTCAGCATAAAATAAAAAACATCACTGCTTAATTCTTTCCATCGTAATTTTAAGTTAGGCTAATACTTAGCCAAACTAGCATTCTTAGATGCTAAAGTACTTGAAAATAAATCATTTGTTGCAATACACCATATTTTTCAAACTGTATTACTAGTTTATAAAATCTACAGATAAGACAGTATTTGAATTACTATAGTAACCACCCAATTCACTTGAAAAATTAAATTCCGTTCAGCCAGATACTTAGTAAGACGAAAGAGATTATATCTAATATGAGTGATCTAAATTAGATATATAAAATAGAGATAAGATTAATATGCAGGGTTATCTGATACATATCTGATCTAGCCATAACTAAGCTTGATTATTGATTCTCTGTTAAGTTAAAATTAAAAGAGAGCAGTAAATGATCGGCAGATTGTAATACTCACTGTTGAGAATAAATATGAACGACATAAGATTCTGAAAAAGACATTTAATTAATTATGGGATAACCTAGTAGGCTCTACATATCTTTAAAAGAACTTTCCAAAGAGACCTATTTTTAGCATACACTTCCATACCATTACATGAAATCCGTTAATCATGGGTTTATTGCATTCCAAATTCACAGTCCCTTGGCATTAGGAAAATGAATCCACTGATTCTAGAGATCTAGAAAATCTTACTAACCTTATTGCATTACTAGCAGATTATGGTAATTATCTTATCTTCTGTTTGATTGTTTTAACATTTCACACAGATACACTTTGAAAGCCTAGCTTCTGGCACCTGTGCTGTCAAGAGTTGATGGTCTTCTGGCCTCAATCTATCCACAGTTACATGCAGCCTTTGTATTTCTCTAGCTGCTGTGACTATTGTTGGCTATGTTGACTATGGTTGGAAACTTGTTTATTTTAATATAAGTACAAGTATCGTCGTTTATTAATTAAAACTGACAAGTACGCAGTAAGATTACATGATATAGTAGTAACAGACAATAACAAGTTTAACAGGAGTCGAATTTAACTGTACGGCAGCCATGCAAGGCGCCCATCTGTACTGTTGCTCATTTTACAATCGCCACCTAGGGAATGAAGGCTGAGTCAACCTTGTGGGGCTAGCAGATATCGAACCCGCATCCTTCTGATCTTCATACCAGCATGTTACCATTCAACCATCTCCGCCCCCAATAGTAATAGTAATGCAACTTGTAGAACATAAGATCTTGAAAGATGCGGTTCAGTACCCGTAAGCTGCCTATAGGCTGACTCAGCCTTCCACTCTCTAGGGGCAGCTGTAATGAGCGGGTGCCTAACAGGCTGCCAAGACGTGTGTTCTATAAGATCTTGATAATTGTACTGTCGTATGTTTCAGTGTTACTTACTGCGGTTTCTTAGTGAGCGTGTCAATAAACACAAATATTATATACTAGCTGGATTACCCGGCGTTGCCCGGGGTTATAAGTTTCAATCCCTGCACCCCCACCACGCCCACCCAACACCCACCCCCCCACAACCCCCCCAAACCCACCACCCCCACCCCCACCCACCACCCCCATCCAACACCCACCCCCCCACAACCCCCCCACCCCACCCCCCACCACCACCACCCCACCCACCACCCCCACCCACCACCCACCCCCACAACCCACCACCCCCACCACCCCCACCCCCCCGCCACCCCCACCACCCCCCCACCCGCCGCCCCCACCCACGACCCCCACCGCCACCCGCGCACCTCCCACCCCCCACCACCACCACCACCCACCACCACCACCCCCAAATTGACTTACCAACAATAAATTTCTCTTCGATGTTTGTTACACGTGCATGCATCCAATGCAGTAATCCTAATGTCACTGCAGGGACTGCATCCAATGCAGTAAGCCTAATGTCACTGCAGGGACGGTAATTTTCCTATCGGTTGGGGCGATGTTTTGGCCGTTTTTCACCATGGTAGCGGTGAAAACGGGGGAAGCGAACCCCTCCACTGGGTGTCCGAAACCGAGGCCGACACAGTAGTGAAGGTTTGGAGTGAAAAGGTGCAAAATTGTAGAAGTTAAGCCCGGTCAAACAGACAGACAGACACACACACACACACACACACACACACAGAAAGCTGGCTTTATTTATATAGATAAAACCAGACTGTAGTCAGGCCAGTAATTTCCAGAAAGTTGGTCCATTGGCAGGTCCAAAATTAGGTGCAGACCTGGCAGCAAGCCAGTGTAGAGGTAAGTGTTTACTATTTTTCTGGGTAGGTAATATTCCATTAACACAAGGAAGTAAAGACATTTTAGACAATGCAGATATGGACCTTTCAGGCAAATTCAAATGCAAGCAGTGGCAACACTAAGCAAACAACACTTGTCAATCTCAACTTGACAGTGGACGACTTCAATGAGAGTGTTGTCAATGCTCTTGAGAAGCCGATTCAGCATCACTTGTCTTACTTCAGGAAGCTTAAAAATGAGCTTTTACCAGGCGCAGCTGTTCTTGTGTTAGATGCGACAGAGAACAGCAGGTTTTTAGTGTAAGGTATGTGCAGGGCTATCATTGGGATGATAGACAATGCTACAATGCATCCTGTTGTCTGCTATAAAACAGAAGAACTTGTGTTTGAAATGCTGCATTTAAAGTAGCATGTTGCACAGCACAACAGCCGTTTTTTAATAGTAAAAGTGAAAGACCTGACAATGACATTTCCATGTTGGACAAATTGATTTATGTCAGTGACACTCGGTGTAAAAACTTTTTTTAAAAACCTGACTCGTTTATGCCACTATGAAAAAGACTGCTGTAAAAGTGGAATTAACTTGACTCAGCAGCAAAACAGATACGAACAAAATAGTTACACTATGTGAAAACTATATGAGCACAGTCTTCACAATCAGTGGTCATGCAAACTAAGCAAGTAATGTTTAAGTTGAATTTTAAACTCACTATGAGTTGGTGCATTTGCTAGAAAAGCAGGAAGGGAGTTCCGCAATATTGGCCTTTACATTTGCTTGAAAAGGTTCATGGTACTGACAGCCTTATCAGTTCAATATTTTTGCAAAGATCTTGTTGAGTCATAGCTGTGGAAAGTCATCTACAATGGTAGCTGAAGTAATGGATTTAAGAATCTGAAACCAATCTGTGAAGCAAATAACTATTGTAGATAGGCACAAATGAAATTCTGAGTACTCTACCTAGTGTGGTATTATGGAACAATTCCTGAACATTTGAATGAAGTTTAATGGTTTTACATTATGCAAGACTAGCTATTGCATTTTACTACATTTTTAGCATGTTCAAAACATCATATATCATATATCTAAAAAAAAACTATGATGAATGGTAGTTAAAGCTAAGTATTTTACATTTCTGAAACTAGACCACAAACTGCAGCTACATGGAAAGTTTCACACATTTCAGGGGAATAGCTACTGAAATATTGTGACTAGTAAACATGAAAAAATGTGTAATTTACCACCGCACTGAAAATTGAGCTAATGCAGGGGTCTTTTAAGCCTTGTATCTCAGAAACTGCTGGTTATTAGGCTCATAAACTATGCAGCACTTTATGAGATGGATTTTTTGTGCATACTAGCCAAAACTTATTAAAATCTGAGACGGTGAGGAACTGTGAACTTCATTAGTTTTGGAGACATTATTGTTGAAGTACTGTACGTTACCACTGAGTACCATTTTGTGATATAGTACCATTTTGTGATATTGTTTCTGTTAGATACCATTGTTCTAGAAGTGTCTGTATATTAAGTTACAGGTAGTTAAGTTGTGCAGTAGTTCATTTATCATGTTTGCAGGTATGTTTGGTCCGGCATTATCGTAGTCATCGGAATTTACCTGAATGTCTACAGCAAGAACAAGTCTAAATGGGATGCACAGTTCGTCAGCTTATTCCATCGTGTTTGGCCGCTGAGACGGCGACTTGTTGCTCTGCAGAATCTCCAACATATCGTCTAACAACTTGTACATCTTCAAGACTGAATTTTGATATATAGGAATTTGAAACTGCTTTGTCTGATATGGGTATGCTTGCTCGTAAGGCACAAAGCAAGCAGCGTGCAAAACTCCAGAAATGCAAGTTCACCTACAAGAATGATGGACTGATGGAGTGTTTTAGTGTGTTTCACTGAAGTCTTGAAAGAGCTTCAGCAAGAACGGTGTTTGTGGTGTATATAAATGTGGCTGTGGTTGAACTTCTGTTTTAAAGACAAACTCCAGTTGTAGCAGATATTGTGGTGTGTGGATTTGTTGCAGTCTGCTACGAGTTTCTGATTTTGGAACCCAAGACGCCCAAACACCAGGTGCTGTGTGTTTGCCATAGTGGCTTCGGGTCTAACTTTACAGTAGTTGCTTCAGGGCAGTGGGTGATGTAAAGGGTGAAAGTATTTATCTGAATAAGCAGTTCAACTTTGGTTTATAGGCAGTCTGCTAAGTATCATGTACATATTTATGTATCCGAGCTTTTAAACAGCACCTTTCAGGACTTTTCAACGGTGTCATTTAAGTCTTAGTTCATGGCAGAAATTTTGTTCAAGATTTCTACTCCATGTGCATCCCCTAGCAAACTCAGCTATAATGAGTACCGTACACTGACTGTACACTGCCAGTGGGAAGATGAGACGGCAAGGGAGAGGACTGGCCAACGGCCACCCACCCTCATAAGCCGAGGCTGAGAAAATGAAGTCGCTAACGCTTCATACCCATGGATGCCTCAGGGTTAGCTTAAGGGACTGCTCTTCTACTTCTTCATGATCTTATCAGTATACTTAATTACTGTACTTAAATTTCTATCTCTAATTTTGTACCTATGTGTTGAATTTATTTATGTACACCATAGATTCGTTATGACGTGCTTGATGACAACATGAATTCTGATATAACTCGGTCAGGACATGGATCCTAAAATTAGTTCAGCAGTAGAAACTACCTCATTATAACACGGTCTTGTTATAAGGTGGTTCTTGGTGTTACTCCTAAAAACAGCATATCACGAGTTTCTGGTGTATTATGTTAATGAGGTACAAATTTGTGTGGTCTGAATTTGTATTTATTGTGTAGTGTTCAGATATAGTTTTTTCTTGAAAAACAAAATTGCCAATGGTCATTTTCTGATAATAGCTGACAATGAATTGCTTGAGTGTGGACACGGTTTTATACATGTCGCTTTCTAGGGATATCTGTAGGCTACACTGGATTTGGTTTTAGTAGTTTTTGTACCTATACCATTTACAGGTAATTATGTACATGTGGTATTACTTGGAAGTAGGAAACTTAGTTTGTTAGCACTGGTTTATTCTTTTCATATAATATGCTTTCAATTAAACCTAGCTGTAGTAGTTTCAGAAGTAAAACCACGGACATCATGAAATACTAAAAGAAATGTTAGGATTTGTAGCATTTTTTGGAGCAAGTTTTATATGGGGCTATGCCATCTGTCACTGGCTAAAAAGGTCTTAGTCTGGTTTCTCTGATACTGAAACTTTCTGTTCCATGTTTGTTCGGATATATTAGTGGTCAATAGTTTGAAGACTAATCTGGTAACTTCATTTCGTACTTTGCGGTCAGTTCCGAGGTTTTGGACATGTGGCTAATGCAATGAAGGACTTGCCATTTGCTGCCGAGCTTATACTGGTACCAATTCTACTGCTTACCGGGTAGTTTCAGAAACTTGTGTACAAACAGTTTGCCCAGGGCCTTTCTACAGAGTCTGCTTAGAGGCTCGAAAACTTGGCTGTTACAGATTATTATTATTATTATTATTATTATTATTATTATTATTTATTATTATTATTATTATTATTATTATTATTATTATTATTATTATTATTATTATTATTATTACATCACAGACCAAGCGTGATTCCAAAGGACAGCTGTGTTGCACATCAGATAATGGTGCTGGATAAAATTTTGAAAATCAACGCATAATAAAAGTTATATTGAGCAAGAAGGCTGTAAAAAATGTTGATGTGATGAACCTTGTCTTCCATTTCATTTCCAATAAAACATACATTAGGACTTGTGGACAAAGAACGCTGTGCTAGTTTAAGATTTTCAATTTAAAGTTTGTAAAGCATGAGTAATTTCTACAAGGTTAAAACTTTATGAGTTTAGCAGTGTATTATAAATCTGATGTGTTTTCAATATGCAGAGCATGACAGAGCAACCTGGATGTATGCAAAAAAATCAGTAATTGTAATATAACGGATGAATGTTGGGCAACAATACACTCTCACTAACCTAACTGATTAGACAAGAGTTAATGGTGGAGCGAGGCAGAGGCCATCGCAGACAACCGTACAGAGTGGAGGAATCTTGTCGCCCGATGTTCTGCAAAGAACGCAAGGAACTAAGAGAGAGAGAGAAGAGAGAATTGTTGAAATGTAGTGATAAAGTTTGCTTTAAGAAGTTCTTAAGATAGAGTCAAAGTGACTTTCATGTGACTTGATCGTATTGTGACTGCTGTAACAGATCCTAACTGCCTGTCACCTAACTCAGTTTGCCATCTGTGATGCATTTATAACTGAAGGAACGTTGTTAATATCTGAATGAATTGAATATTATTAGTATAATTCAGTTTATAAAGCATGAGATATGTAACTATATGCATTCCTAATGGGCCAAAGTAAACAAGCACTGACAATATGACATAAATAGATAAATTTCCAGGAGCTTTGATAAGCTTTCAAGTGACATCTTAGGATCATGAAGTACAACAGGCCGAGCTTTCAGTACTTTTGGGCCAGGTGCAGCAAATGTTCTTTGGCCAGGAACGATGGTGCATCCCACACAGACACATCAGTGTAATGTAATAATCTGTACAGGAGCGTAGCCAGACTTAAATTCAAGAGGGGGCAACCACTGCCCCCCATCTGATTGACAGGTCGGGAGTACACGGAACGCTTCTAAAAAAATTTGATGATATTTTTTGGGAAAAAAATTTTATGACCTTTTTTGGACAAAAAATTTAAAATTTCATGACTTTTTTTAATATCTTCACTAAAAAAATTTGAGGACCTTTTTTTGGGAATTCCTTCACCAAAAATTTGATGACCTTTTTTTGAGAATTTCTTCAAAAAAAATTTGATGACCTTTTTGGGATTTCTTCCGTTCATGAGGCGGCAACCTCTAATGCGGTTGTGCAACGGTGTACTTGAGGATGCAGGGCTATCACCCAAGGAAAATTTTTAAATCTAAAAAACCAAGAGAAGGCAAATGCCTCCTCTTGCCTCAATGTAGCTACGCCTATGTATATGTCTGGTCATTATGAGTGTAAGTGGCAATATGACAAACTATGACTTAACTTTAGAAATATGGTATCTGCAGGAAGTAACTAATAATTCTGAGGTCTTCAAGTGGCTGCTTTGTTTGCTCTTCGTAACTACATGTACTGCAGTAAGTGGCACTTAAAAAATGTAGTGCAGTGTCTGGCTCTGCATTTGAAGTATTTTCAGTGTGAAGAATGCTCAAGGGGAATTTGCTTCAGTGGTGCATATAACTCCATTCCATGTGTGCTTTTAGGAAAATTGTTTATAGTGTGACTAGTGAACAAATGGTTAAAGTTTGAAACAGTTCTCAAACACAGCTGAAAAGATTTTCACGAAATTAAACGATTAACAAGTTGACCACATGCCTTGTAATTTTTTATGTTAATAAAAGTTGAATACTTACTAGTTGTCTGCATTGTATATTCTTATTTTTGAATGGTTAAATGAGTCTGTTATAGCTGTTTAATCAATACAACTTGAATGTTTGAACATGAAGGTTGTAGAAGATTGTTTCACAGAATCTGATTATATGTTCAATCTAAATTTATTGGTTTGCGGTGCAGAAAAATGCACATGTGCGTGTGCACAACCGTGCAAACAGACATACTAACACGCGTGAATTATGGCCTGGTGCCTCAGTCGCATGGATGCCTGTGGTATTTAAATCCACTGACCTCTTGATATATTGTCTATATTCAAACATCTTAACTGTGTGATGAGAGGGTTTGAGCCAGCGGAGTGGACTCGAATTGGTTGTCACCAATTGGCCAGTATAATTAGGTACCAATGCAGTCCAAGTCCTGTGGTGCAATTGGCTCTGATCCAGCTCTTCTAAGCTGAAAGCTTGCCTCCATAGGCATAATTTTCGGAGAGTACGAGGGGTACCGGTACCCCCACTTTTTGGACTGGAGGGTACCACAGCCCCACTTAGCACACCCAGAAGGAACAATACCCATTATTATTTTCTGGAGGAAGGCCTTCATTTGAGTACTCAAGACTCAAAACAATTGCCGAGTATCATCATCATCATGATCACCACCATCTTCATTGTTATTATTATCACTATAATTTTTATGGCACAAATAACCTGGAAAACATAAGTGTGCACATTACTAATAATTATGGACCTCGCGAAACGATGTGAAATTTGGTCCCCCCCACTTTCTGGACCAAAGTTACGCCTCGGCTTACCCCTTCCAGTTTGCTTATGGTTCATGCATCTTGCTTTCAGTCTTGAGTATGCACTTCTGAAATAAGCGTATTGTACCTCTTTATAGCCCTTAGGCTTCGAGGATCCAATCGTAGCAGTGGTTGTTTACTCACACTTTAAATGTCCAAACGCTGGCAGTATAATTATTCACTCGGCAGAGGGCGTTGCCAAGAGGGGCTGCGGCTAACAACCAGAGCACACCTGATTTAGGTCATGTCAATCTAAGAATAGGTATGTCAATTGCGTGAACCGGGAAGTATATTTAAGCAAGTATATTTAGGCAGTATACGGTATTTTCATCGACTGGTTAGTTGTCGCGCTTTGCATGGATGCTGTTTGTTTTGGTGCCCACGGGTGTAGAATTTCCATTCGTCCGCTCGCCTTTCATCGTTTGTTGTCTGTGTCGCCTTAGATGTAGCTTCTGGTAGAGTTGTGGCCTTTGGAGGAATTATGAACATTTGATTAACTTCCGACGAGTGAAGAAGCGCGTCGTCTGATTTTGGTTCGAAGTGTTCTTGCGAGTTTTGTGAGAGTTTTTTGTGAAGCGTGCGGAAATTCTGGGCTGGAAATGACGGATGAATCGTGGAGGGAGTGCGTCAAATGGCTTGAGCGGTGCAAAACGATCGGCCCTGATCATAAGCTGGTACGGGGAGAGGGCAGGCTCAAGGACCTGATAAACTATTTGAAGGATGGTGTTGCTTTCTGCTACCTGCTCAACAGACTCGTTCCTAACGCCGTCGACCTGAAGTCGTTCAGCCAACGACCTCAGAATTCTCAGGTATTTTAAGCAGTAGATCCACAGCTTGCCTTAGCTTACGTACAGTTGTTAAATTGCCATCCAGAGGTGGATCCAGAAAGTTTGCGCTTCTAAAACTTACGTATTTGGCGAATCTTGTGATTTGCAGTTTGGATTTTAAAAAATGCGTCAAGCACGATGCATTTTGATTATTGTAGCCAAAAGCACATTTACTAAAAACATTACTTAACTTGAGACTATGCGTAAATCAAAATGGTAAATATGATAACATAAAGGACTAGTCAGATTTTGGTTTGCAGATCTTTAGGTGATTGGGTCTTTTCTTTTAGGTGGTGGATTTTGTAGCTCTGGTAGTAAATATCAATTCAGAAGGTATCTCAGTCCTCCGATGCAGCGGGTTCTGGCAAAATTAACCACTGCATACATGATCTGGTCTGACCATACTGTATTTTACCTTACTGTACCGTCTGTACGTGTAGATGTTATCATGTATTACCTTGATTTTCTATTTTGCTTCCTCATTTGTATTTGACAGTCTGTACAAATTTAGCTCAGAACTGCTCAGTTGTGGCTGTACTCTTTCTGTTAGTCTTGTTGATATTTGTTGCCTTAGGACTGTTTACGAACTATGGCACTTAAATCTCTGCTGTTATTATTATAAACTGTGTTCAGCTGTTCATTCTGTTAAGGAAGCGGTTGACGTCTTAGGTTGATGCATATTTATTTTGGTTTGACAGTAAATTCGGCTATATTGTAATACACCAGTTACAAATTTATACAGCACTAACATAAATGTGCAGAGGCATGGATGACTCAAAAGGCACTAGATAAACTGTGTGCAAGGTGTATGAGTTTATCTAGTGCCTTTTGAGTCATCCATAAAAATGACCTGCTTTGGACCTCCCCTTCCCATGGCTGCATTCCTCACAACCCTGGGGTAGTTTTGTTATTGCCTTTTCCTTCAAAAGACTTTAATATTTAGAAACCAATGCAGTAAGAGTGTCTGCTGTGCCACTAAAGTTTTTTTAAATTTAAGGCATATAGGCTATCTGAAATAGGTATAAGTACCAAACCTAAAAATACATTTGGGCATAACCCTGCTACCCTCCTCTCTGCCATTGGATGATCCATCTTCTCTGAATTTGGGTGACTTTCATTCCTCTTGTGCAGATATTCATAATGGATGATGCCTAAAACGGATTTAAAGTGGTGAAATTTATTGTAATGTTTCTTGAGCTGTCCCAACTCATTACTCGACCCCAGGAAAACAGTAGATCAGATTAAGACAGAGGGCACCTGTTTTAAATCAAGACCGAGGGCATTTGTACTAGCTGGCTTGTGTTTCATGCCTAAGTGCAACCAGAACATTATCCCAGCCATCTGATCGTAGCATAATTTGATGACCTAACTATATGACATATGGTTCTGACACTAGTGGTTATAAACCACTTTAAAACGGCTGTTATTATGCTATGTTTGATCATCAAAGTAGCCGACCCATTCCCAGGATGCAAGATAATCCTTAGTCAGAAATTTTAATGCCATCCATATGCATTATGGATGGCATTAGATGGCAATTTTCGTAAGCTAAGGCAAGCTGTGGATCTACTGCTTAAATATACTATTACATTTTAAATAATTATAAGGCCTATCCTGATTTTCACAATTCATGGAATCCGCCCTTCTCTGACGTATCCTTATCTGAACTGTTCTATCCTTCGAAGTTCGTGTTGTTTGTGACTGGTGATATTTGTCTTCCTCGTTTTATACACCCATCGCAACAAGCCCTTCACGCCTTACACTATTTTGCAGCTTCTTTCAACATGTTTTCCATTGTTTGGTGCTATTTAGTGGCGAAAATTTTATAAAATTTTGCAGGGAATTGATAAACTATTACCTGCTTGGATCTTGTTTTAGCAACATTTTATAGGTATCCAAACAAGTGTTAGACAAAGTTATTAATTGAAGACCCCAATAAATTGAACATGCAGGGAGAATACCAGTTGACCGAATCCCACACAATACACAATGCAAGGGGTTGAAAGAGAGAGAAACAAAGCAAGACCATTGACTGTGCTGGATTGACAATTGATAACTGAGGTCATAACAAGACTTGCACTAATGTTGAGAGGAGTGCTGGGCTTGACAAATGACTCAGGAAAATGGCCGCCAACTGGCTGGTTTCAGGAACTGATGACGGTGTCGATGACAATGATATTCTGGCATTTTGACCTATCATATTCTGCCGTATATAGTTATCTGAAGCAGTGATCCCAGAAATTCACAAGGACCCAGACCCATAATCAGTACTCATGTATGTAACATATACGCTACAAACCATGTAGAAACAAAAAATTTGAAAAAACCTGAAAGAGAGTAAACTAATTAAATTTTGGCTGGTTAGGATTTTAATTGTAGTGCCAAACGAATGGATTTGATCTGTTTTTGTTTTTCAGTACTTGTGCAAGAAGAATATTCGTGTGTTCCTTGATGCGTGCAAAAACGTCTTTGGACTTTTGGATTCAGATCTCTTCACCACACAAGATCTATTTGAAACAGAAGACTTTGAAAAGGTTAAAGCAATCAATGTGTTATCTTTGCCTAGCATTCACCCTCCAAACTGAATCCATTTACCTCAGAATGGAGGAGAGGGAAAAGGAAGGGTGGGAAGTATCTTTGAATCCCAAGTGCTTGAGGTATGCTTATGGAATTTAAAAATAAATTTAAATGTGTGTGAACTTGTGAAACTGGATTGTTTCCATTGACTTCAGAACTAATACGGAAATTACCTTCCAAAAACGTAGGTTTTATAATATTACTTAATCATTTATAATTTACGACAGGTAAAATAATTTATTAAACAAACAATTTATGGTCATGATGTACACTATACTTTCTTGCATTTACAAGTATTGATACTACTGCTTAATGATCTGTCGTTGACGCATAAGTTGCATTTTGCCGTAAAATCTTGGAATTGTATGGCGGTTTATAGTTGATCTAGACAGACCAACAGATTAGATTGTCCGTTAGATTGCACTTGTGTTTGGCCTGAAAATTCTTCAACAGAAGTACTGATGAATGTACTTCAACAGCATTGTTCTGCTCTTTCAGTACTTTTATTACTATACTCAGTGGCGGCGATCTTGTCTGAGAGGTGGGGGGGGGGGGGACAAAGTCACCCATGGTCGTCTGGTCGATGATCTTTTTTTGGGAATTCATGTCCCCAAAAAAATTTCTCCACGACTTTTTTTTAAGTCATTCACCTCTTTCTTTACAACTTTTTCCCCACCAACCTCCCAAGTATAATGTGTCATTACCTTCTTCTTACGAATTCTCATGACCTTTTTTACGAATTTGTCTCCAACTACATTTTTTTCTCTCAGAAAATTCTTCTCCGACTAACTTTTTTTTACATTCTTTCTTACTTTCTCTGATTTTTCGAGGACACTTCTCCTCGAAAAATCTGTTTTTACCTCATCTTGTCAAAAAAGGCTGTCAAAACCCTCACACGCATTTACATTTGTTGGCCTTTTTTCGTGTTTCTTACAAATGTGGGGGGGACAAATGTATGGCGTGTCCCCCCCACTCTTAAAGGTGGGGGACATGTCCCCCCGTACCCCCCATGATCGCCGCCCATGACTATACTGAGTACTTTGTCCTTCAGTGCAGCTCTAAATATCTGACAATGTAGCTGTCCATTGCCAGTACTTTTCGCTCTATCATATCATGACAGCATCAGGCATCTCGGAACATCTCGAATGGTTTTTGGCCAGTTCGTATTGGTCTTCTTGTTTCCCCTTGCAGATCCAATTCATAATTTGCTTGGCTCTTGTATTTTTCAAACCATGTGTCCCATCCATTTCAGTCTTTGCTGCCTGATGATATTCTTCAAGTGCTTTTGTTTTGTCCTTTCTGTTGCAGTTGCATTTGATATCTTATCATTCCACAACTTAAGTTTTAGATATTGGTTGTAAATGTAAATGTACACGTTTCCTATTTAGTGACCGTATGGCCCTGCTCATTTTTCAGTGCATTGATCGGGTGAGATCCTTCACCACCACTGCCCATTTGAATGGGTGCCATACCATTTAAGGTTCCCATGTACATTGTGTTGTGTGTATTGTTAAAATTTCAGTGTGCAGCAACCAACTGGTCAGGTGTCTTCCCATTCACAGCTATCATTGTTTTGGTTTTATCCTAGTTATGTTATGAATTTATATTTTAGATCATTCATACACTTTCTAAATTATCCCAGACGGATAAAGCCAAGAAATCGATTCCAAAGTAAGTTATTGAAATTATTATTTCTTTTAAGTTTGTAATTTTCTAGACTAATTATTTGTATTTGGAAGACAGCTGCTGGCATAATGTTATGCAGTCTACTAGGGGGTCCACCGGTAAGACATTTTCTGCCGGAAACCGAATCCGAGTATTTGGATATATTTTTGCCGGATACAGTAACGAACCGGAAACGAACCGGGTACCACGTGTTCCATATGCGAAGCTTCACATTTTCATGTAATAAGAAATTATCAACATAAATTTGTGTACTTGTAATAAGTGACTAATATAATTTGAATTGTAGTCATTTCTGTGCAGTTGTGAAGTTTTCTGTGTAATTGTTTTAAGGTTCAACATGTATAATTTTATATACGTAAGTTTATTGAATAAGTTTTTACAGAAAAAAATGTTCTTTTTAAGAAATTTTTTTTGCAACTATTTGAGTCTACAATATTTGCGTAGGCGAATACTTCCGGAAACGGGATTTCCGGCCGAACCGAGTATCCGAGCCGGTTTCCGGTGGACCCCTACAGTCTACCATCTATTGGTTTAGTCTTTCTTTTACAAATATATGATTTTGTTAAGCATTTGTTCATGTTTAATTAACTTTTTCACAAGCAATAATGTTGGCGATCTTTTATTCTGATTTCCATCAGATATCTAGTGCAACATTTCATGGATATCTGGTGCAATCTTCCATGGATGCACATTGCGACTAGTCTTGGCCTTGCACCTATATTGGTCAACCCCAAGACTTCAGACTTTTAAAACTGTCCAACTTTGTTTTACTTAAACATGAGTATTTAAGGTAATTACTTTGCCATTGATAGGTATCCTGTGTGCAGGTAATGAATGAGATTGGCAGTCTCTGCTGAGTTGTTAAGCATTGCCAGAAGTCACTGACTGGTTAATTTAACTTAATGTAAACTGGCCTAAATACTTTATGGCGCATCTGTGGCTATTTCTGCTATCTTTACTATAGTTGAATTTAAACTCTGGACTTTTAGGTAAATTCTGAAACATTACCTCTTGGTTTTTGTGAGCTGTATAATAATGAGTAACTTGATCACTATTAAGCCAGTCAGGATTTCCCGTCTCTCTTCGTGTCATGTCTGAAAAATTAATCATGTATTACTTTCACATGCATTACTCATTATGTAAAAACATGTACACATCACCAACCTTTGCATACATAGTTTAAACCAGGGACTAATGCTAAAGCAGAGCTAATTAGGATTTCCTGTTGGCTAAATGAAGTCTCAATTGCAGCATAATGTTTATTAAGTCAGATTAAACTTTCAGTTGCCTTGGACTAATTTTGCTAATAGAGTGAACCAACTGAGTTAATTATTGGCATTATCATTAAATTAAGGATTCTTGTATACGATGAGGTGGTGTTAAGTTGAAATCCGCTGATTATGCAGAAATGGTAATAAGTACGTAGAAACTGGTGGAAACACAGAGCTGGAGATGAGAAGGGAAATGGTTGTGTACAATGAAACATATTGCTACAAATTCTCCTAAAGTTGAAATTTGTTGCAGATTAGCTTAGATCAGTATGTTCAATGATTCATACCTTATCTAAAAATTGTTACCCTGATTCTAATGGCTTAATCTTATCCGAGCATATCTTATCTTGCTTTAGCTTACCTGCTTTTGAACAGTGAACTTGACATTGTCTGAAATCACTTCCCCTCACTGTTAATACTTTGCCTTGTGTTACACAGCTGTTGTTAAGTATTGTAAGATACATTGCTTAATGCAAAGGGCTGCTAAGATTAAATACTTGCTATTCTTGCTGAATAAAGGACAATAGGAATTAGTTTATGATACAGTTCATGCTGTGGTTGAAGGAAACTGATAGCTAACAGTTGACTATTTGCTGAGCTTCGATAGCCATAGCAGCCCTGAAAAACAAACTGGTTAATTTTAGTATGTGGTGCCTCACGTTTATCCTTAAAATCCATCCATGAACCACAGGAATATTAAGTCCTAAAAGGCTGGAACAGGCCATTCAAGTGACTGAGACCCTTATGAGGAGAGATTAGTGGAAAAAGGAATAGTATGATTTCAATCTGAACTGTTTATAAATGGAAGAAGGCCGAGGAGATGATGGCTGGATTTCATAAGTAAAGCATCCTCTTAGAGGTAGAGTTATGTGTAATAGGGATTGGCAGAAACCAGTGCTTTTTCCAGGCGGAATGGCGTTCTGGCACCTTTTTTCAGCTACTAAAAAATAATTTATTTATTTTAATAATGAAAATAATAATTTAGTTATTTTAATTTAATTTCAGTGTTGTGAACTGTTTTCAGTGTTTATTGAGACCCTTCCCAACCCCAAACCTGTTTTCCTTGGGCTTTGCCCTTGATTTTATCCCTTCCATAATTGTTCAGTTCCGGAACCTATTGTTCAGAAAAAAGCACTGGCAGAAACTATAATACAGGCCTAAACTGGTTTCATTTGATGAGGTTAATCATAGGTGAAGATAAAACGTGGAGTCGTGGATGTATTTAGTCTAAACAATGATCATACATTGAGTTTTGGAACCACAGGACTAATAAATTGTCTTAATCCAATAAATTATAAGTGCTATTATCATTTCTTTGTTCTGTCAGTGAGGGTCATCAGCATGTCCTGAGTTTGAAAGACCTTTCATCTGCAACATAATACTACCAACCCATCCTCCATTAATTAGGAATGTCGATTATGGCAATTCAGTTTAAATAAAACGGATATATCAACAATTCTGCTAACTGCCACTGTTTTATGTAACACTTAATAAACACTTCAGTAATTAAACATGAGAGCTTCTATTACAATGGCTGTTTCACAATGTGTACTTCAGTTCTGAAAAATATCCTTATGACTGCTACTGTGTGATGTGAAATGGATATATTAATCACCTCATAAAAATTAATGTCGTCATTTGTGTGTGTACGTTCAGTGTGTACAAATAATATGAAAAGAATTTATTTGGTTAAGCAATCATTGCTTGTTTTGTGATCTTTCTGCTAGAAGTAATGCATTTGTTCACACACCAAAAGCCAATTAGCTAAATTATGAGGAATCTTAAGTGTGGTTATCCTGTAATTGTTGCAGTCATCTAATTTCATTATGGTAGCCAGTTACTAACCTGTTTCAATGTTTTAAAAGAAGAAGTAGAAGAAGAGCAGTCCCTTAAGCGAACCGCAACAGGCAGCCATAAATATGAAATGTTAGCAACTTTATTTTTCTTAATCTTGGCATATGAGGGCGGTGGGTGGCCAGTCCTCTCCCTCACCACCGGATCTTCCCAGTGACAATGTAGCCTACAGTCAGTATACTCGGTTTGTGGCTGAGTTCTCTAGGGGTGCAATTTGAAAAGAAATCTTCAATTATCATTCTGCCCTGATGGAGATTTGCAACTCTGACCTCCTGCCTGACAGTCCTGCATGCCAACCATTTGACTAATACGCACCCCTATGTTAGTGTTTGTACTAGTCGGCAGCTTCTCATGTCCTTGCTTTTATAAGCGCTTTGTGCTTTTATGTAAAATTATGGCTTTGATATGTCTGATTGAATATGCTGTCTATGTTTGTTTGTCGGATTCTAGTCCATTCTTCCTCAGCATCAGAAGATACCCGAATGAAAATGGAATACAAAATCACACTGAGTAAGATTAAACTATCGTTCTATTTTGTGTAATGCTGACTCCCATTGTGTATCTGTACTGTCTAACATGTAAATGGTGTCATGTACTTGATTAAGAAACAAACTAATTGCAGTTGTCATCTTGAATTGTCAGTTGTTGCACTTTACAGGCCATGTCAATATTGTTAATTTCTGTAACTTAATTGATTGGCTGAATATTGATTATCTTTGAACTGATTTCACTGGGCTATCATCGCTGGTCAGTTAAGGCAGCAGTTCCCAAACTTCTCTTGGTCGAGACCCACTTGTGAATATCTTGGCAGTCTTGGTACCCACTGTGTAAAATTAAGCATTGTATACTAAAATTTGCTTCGTTTATTGGTATCGAAATATGCGAATTTACGTACAGCGCTTACAAATTCAAAGCATTAAATGGAAACTTAGGTATAAACAGTTTACAGTTTATTGCAATCCAGCTATTTATAGCCCAATCATAGCCAAATGTTGTTGCTGCAAAAAAGTAAATGTTTCTAAAAAAGTTGGTGACCTACTTGCCAGAGCTTAGCGACCCACTTTTGGGTCGCGACCCACAGTTTGGGAAACTCCGAGTTAAGGTAACATATTCATACAAGTCACACAATTCTGTTCCTTGCCGTTACAGTGCTTGAAGGAGGCACAATGCTGAGTTTTGAAATGTTTGACTCTTTCCATACCTCGAGTGAACACTGCATTGGGTAGCAGGGCTTTTCCTGTTACTTGCCCATAGTTATGGAATGGCTTCCACAATCTGTTCATTGTGCTCTGTCCTAGGTGTGTTTTTGTTCTCAACTTGTGAGTTAAGAGAGTTTGTTTCGTATACTTATCCTCCTTAGGCTGCAATTCCTTAGATCAGTAAGATAATCATGTGAGCAGAGCCTTTGTGAGGTTCTGAAATATTACTGAAATGCACTATATTTATTGTCTTCTTGCACTCATACATACTTGCTGTCACACTGTGATATTATCTGAGTGCATGGCATCATCTGATGGTGCTAAACAGTTTTGCCCATGGTCTCAAGGTAACAAAATTATTACAGGTGCATGTCACAGGTGAATGCTTAACCACTCAGCGTAGCCACATCAGTGGTAGTCACAATCTCAGATGTTATGGTTGAGTGCTCCACCACAAGGCATCCATGTCGAATGAGTTCTTTATAAGTGAAGCATAGAGAATGGACATTGATACAGTTAAAGCCAATGCAAATATCATTTGATAGTGTGTCTTTAAAGTATTGAGATACAGCAGTGTATGGGTGGTTCCTTTTTTGTGTTGACCAAAGCTGGTTCTATGTTGTATGTTTGGCTTGCTTTTTCATTAGTCTTGTGCTCTAGTTGCCACTACTATTTTGGTGCTACATCATGCATTGTGAATATTTGTTCAGTTTTACTTAACTTGGAGTCTGGCTTCTGCGTGTTCCAGATATGGATTTGTTTTGGTTCCCATTCAAAACTATGTTTTGTTTATGTTGCTAATATTACAAAGTCCCGGTGCAACAGGTCGCTCATGTAAGATGTATATATGTATGTTTGAATGCACGTCTGCAGGTAGACAGGTTGGCAGATATGCATGTATTGATGTATTTGTGTATGTATGCATGCATGTATGACATTGTATGTATGTATTATTATTATTATTAATTAGTTACTTCTATCACACTAACGTCTAGTGCACAAGGCATCAACTTATGGCATACCAAAATCATGTCATAATCAGGTCAATATCCAAAAGATTAATCCTCAGGGAAAGAGCATCAAAATTGAGGTCAGCAACATAGGTGACTACCAACTGAAATCCCATGCATAGTATTGCATACATACATTCATACCTACATTACATACATATATGAATGCATATATGTAAGATGGAAAACGACACCCACCGATCTTAATGAAATGTTGCCCCCACACTCAGGTATGAGTATCTATGGACATGTTGGTTGTTTGGCTATGAAAATTTGTATTGAAGAAGGACTTATTTGACCAGCTTCAAGTGAGTAGCAGTCAGCAAGTGTAACAATGAGTTGCATACTTCATTCTGTTGTTGTCATTCCTGATCTCTGAACTTAATGTCAATTGTCAAATTCTGTTGTTTTGGTTCTACGTGTGTGTGAGAGCCCACCAGTGGTAATTTCCACGGTTGTTATAATGGTTGTTATTTGCTTAAAAGTGAACTTATTGTTCTGAAATGAAGTCTGACGTCATTTAGGCTAGCAAGGAAAACCTTGAACGGTACTTGGACTGCATTATAAAAATGTTCCATTCAGTGACTTGAAAGTCATTGTTGGCATACTGAAGTAGATGATGAATGAGTTAAATATTAAAGGATTGGAGCTGCAAAATGGCTCTTACTAAATCTTGAGTGGGATATAGCAATTGACTCGGTCAAAAACAGCTGAAAAATCAAAAGTATGAACGAAGTTATGAATCTCTTGTCAGCAAGGACAAAGTCAGTGTTATAAACTTTCAGATGACTCTTTCTGCCTAAGTCATGATTTAGGGAGACAGATTTGGTATATATTTGCTAAGGCACATGATGAGCTAACGGAGAACTGCTTTCTCTATCAGTGCCAAGAGGAAGGAAACATTAGAAATAGTCTCGTACATGTGATTAGAACATAAAGTAGTATTAAACATGTGATTGATATAGAGTAGCATTTACTCATAAATTATGTATTCAAGGGCTCATTGCTCATTCATTTCTGTGTAATACTTATTTCGATACACCTCTTATACCAAAGACCCTGTTATAGGTGATGCTGTACTTGTTAAATGTTATGCTAATTGACAGGGTGTCTAAAATTTCAGCATTTTGCCAGAAGTTAAGGTGAACTGCTGATAACCTTAGCTTAAAGTGTAGGCCTAAGCTTTGCTGTGTTTCATAAGGTCTTTGGTAGTTTGTTAATGGTCACCAAGAATTAAGAAATCCCTGAGAACCAGTGGATGAATAATTCTCAAATTCTATTTTCCCAAAATACAAGTCTGGTCAGGGTGGGTAATTAATCGGTTTCTAAACATATGAAGTTTTTGTAAAGGCTGCATATACTGGCAATTCCATTTCAGCTGCTGCTAGGTCTTCACAGTTAAAAGTAATGCCTAGAAATGCAGGGTAGGCTCGTATTGCATTCATGGCCCTGGTGTGTCCCTTCAAGACGGTATCTGGGCTTTCTGGGTTTTGGTTGACAGACCTAATTGGTATCTGTATATCATAGTTTCAATGAAGTCATTTAGACAAGAGTGCATGATAACTGGTGTGCAAGACACATTACCCTCTCGTGAACTAGTTTCTCATGACCGATATCTGTCTGTATGTATATATATGTATTCGTTTATTCAACAGACCAGTCGGGAAACCGCAACCACATTCACTCATTTTATTGATCCCATTGTCAAGCCATTTGTTTGTTTTCTGTTAATGGACGAACCACCAGTTGTTGCAGTTTAAATCCTGGAGATGTAAATAGTTTGCTGTGGCTTACTTACAGTTGGTGATTTATATATGTACTGAGCAGTTTTATATAGCTCCTTTATATACCTTGTGAAGACACTCTTCACTAACATTAAAGATGTTAGAACTCGTTAAGAACAGTGAGTTTGACTCTAAGCTGATGATGCTTTGTCAACTGGAAGAGTTACAATGTGCAGGCTTTTGTGAAATAAACAGTTGACAGTTTACATCGAGTGCTAGCATAGCAGTTTCGGTCCATATTTAGAACTAAACCATCCTGGGATGACAGTTGACACCATGCGCAATTGCACGACACTATCTACCAAATGAAATGCAATTAGTTATCATGTCTCGAAGTCATACGAAGAGTGGTTATTTTAAAGCATAATATCAGATAGATGATACCTGATTTGGATATATTTGGAACCATTTACATCAGTATGGTGTACTACGACATGACTTGTAGTGGTGAAATATGCTTCCGTGTAGCATAGCTGTTAAATGTTATAATTAAGTCCCGCTGTAAACATTAATTATTATAAGCGTTTATGCCTATCTGACAGGAATCAATTAATACTGTGTGTGTATAGTATTGTATTGTATATGCGCATTTATAAAGTGCCTCTCGTGGTATAGGCCATTCAGAGGCGCTCCCAGTTTGCGAGACCCTGAGAGAAAAAGCAGAATATAAGGTGAGAAAAGGAAGAACCATTTCTACCAGAGAGAATGGTGGTTCGGACAGAAGGAGAAAGTCAGTGTGTTTCAGAAATGCTTGCTCAGCTTGTTTTAGGTTTGTTGGTTGTGTACAATGCCATGTTTTTACCTGTTTGTGAGCTGATCAAGTAATGTCTGCCTGGTTTTTCCTTAAACAGTGAACTTGATTTTGATGATGACATGCCAATCTACGGAACTATTGATTATGAAGAAGAAGAGATCTATGCTGTCCTGGTGCAGGTTGTGCCAGAAACAACTTCCATGCCAGAGGTATTTCATGATTAAAAAATCTGCACTTTTTTTTTGTTATGATTGGCAGCAAGGTTCTTGGACAGGTATGGCTGTAATCTTTTGATGAAATAGAAGATATTTGCATGTTTTCATAACTATGGACGAAGAAGAGCCATCCCTTAAGCTAGCCTAAGAAGCAGCCATGGGTATGAAGTATTAGCCTTGGCATGTGTGGGTGGTTGACTAGTCCTCTCTCTTGCCGTCTGATCTTCGCACTGACAGTGTTTGGTAAGGGTGCCCATTATAGCTGAGTCGGCTATGGGGTGCACGTGGAGCAGAAATCTTTAAACAAATTTCTGCCCTGACTTCCTCAGTTGGCAGTGAAGTGATACACTAACCACTAGACTACCTGTTTATTCTTAAACTCCCTGTCAATACCACTAGACTACCTGTTTATTCTTAAACTCCCTGTCAATTGAAGTGATTTGTCTGTCAGTTCGTATCAATCGAAGACACTTGTTATGCTATTTGATCAAAGCATCATGTTAGTATAAGTTTATGTATTTTACTACCGGTACATCAACCCTGCTCATATTCATTGAATTTATCATATGGGGTTCTTCACTGTCCGTCCTTCCCGTTTCAATGGGTGTCATGCTGTATAAGGTGACCATGTACAGACCTTGCTAGCCTCAGATTTCAGATAATGTTTTTGCACATGCACTTCCTGTAATTCTTCCATATTATGATACTTTGATGATTTTTAAGTCCAAACATTATTTTTTCCATCTGTTCAATATTCAAATATTCTTCGGAAAGTATGACTTTTGGCAGAAAATTACTTTTGTTTAGTTTCAGGTCATCCACCGACACCCCTTGCATGACTTTAAATGTTGGTAAATCCACGTTTATTTTCCACAGCAATGGGAAGCCTTGAAGCAGTACCTCACATTGAGACTGTGTTGACGCAGTCCCAAGACAATATTTTTATCTGTTCTTAAGAACTACTGCTTTGGTCTTTGTGCGTCTTCTACTTACTGTCACAAGCACCATGTTTTTAACCAGCAAAAATTCGAGTTCGTTGTATAGTTTGTTGTTAATTCATGAAACATGGAATCCCTAAATTTAGGCAGATATGTACAGTTGTTAGATGATGTTGTTTTGAGATTAAAACCATGATGAAAGCATTGGTATTTGCACCAACCCTAGCTAGTGCTATATGTTGTAGGAGACTGTTCCAGTTTCAAAGAAGAGCATGTGTGTTACTGAGCTAATGTGTACTGAAAAGAAGTATCTTGAAGCTCTTCATATGATTAAGCAGGTTTGTCATTTTCAGCATCTGGACAATCGGCTTTGAGAAATAAATTAAGATTTTAAATCAGGTGGTGAGGCACATTGCTGGGCTCATTATTCTGTAAATGTTTAGTATTTAATTCCTCTTTGAGTTATGTTTCGTCTTTCAGAATAACTTAGAGAACTTTGTTGGATGTTGTTGTGATCAACAACAACTCCTTTTATAGTATATTTGTTTAATTCACTCGTGTTACCAGATAAGAATTGAAATTATTAATGATGTGTTTTTCTGTAGCATTTCATGAAACCGTTATCTCATGTGATTGATCCAACAGATTTTGCAAAGCTTTTTCTCAGAATTGAGGTATGGGAATATCTGTTTAAATAGCGTAGAACAAATGTTAGCCTATTTGTAGAAAAACAGAAGGAATGGTTTGATAACTGAACAAAGCAAAACATGTGTGTCAGTAGCAATCAAAGTTATACGGTTATAATTTCATTATTATGGTTATAATATTTATTGGGGCTTCTGATTAATCGCCATTAACGCATGCGATTCGATTAGTGCGTTAAAAGTTTTTGTGATTACATTTTTTACCATGGTAATCGCATGC
>OY744608.1:24752619-24964267 GCA_963556255.1 Allolobophora icterica
GGTAATCGCATGCATTAATATCTATTAATATGCACTTAATTTTGATTAAAAATTTTAATTGTGGGATTAAATTTTTTAATCGACAGCAGCCTTAGTTATAACAAAACTGGTTCCAATCGTTCAGTCATTGTTTGTTCAGTGAGAAATTGGTCAGATAACTAGATTCTGCCCAAGCACGATTTTCAGATTACGGCAAATGTTGATGAATTGTTCTAGATAAGCTACAATAAACTATGTTTTGCTCGATGACATTGTGCTATAGGACTTTATTGAGATTCACGAGGGCTTCTATTCCGATCTGCTCCTAGCAAATGACAATTCGAAAGGCAGCATAATGCAGAAGGCCACATCCGACTGTTTTATTACGTGGAAGGAAAGGTTTCTTATCTACGGGGAGTTCTGTTCAAACCTAACATCTGCTCAGGAACTGATCAACGCGCTGTGCAGCAGATCAGCACTGATAAAGACGGCAGTTGAGGTAAGGATTCGAACGTGGATGTCGGTAGCAATTAAAGGAATCTGTCATGTATGACTTGACTGTGGAACTTAGTGAGTAGTCTGGCAGTAGTTTAAGTACAGATGGAGTAAAAGTACAGAATGGTGTTATGGGTGAGCATGCAAAACAGTGAGCCAACCCAGACAGAAATATTCACTGGATTATGGCTGGCATGCATTCTGCCACTGGGCTATGGACCTGACAACGTTGTTGTCAGGGAAGAAATCATGATTACAGTTTAGGCATGTTAATGCTCTAATGTTGATGGTTTTTGGTAAAAAGTTAAGTAAATGGGCCAGGAAATGTTCATATTAACCCATTCCCGCCTGAATTTTGTTTCCAAAAATGAGTAAATTGACAGTATGTAGAACAACAACAGTGCAACAAGAGTTATAGTTAAGTATAATAAAGTATACATTTTGTGAATCAGCAGACTTGTGGCTCTGAAATGTATATCTTACTGTGAACAAAGTTGACCTATTTAGCAGCCTAATGACCAAGTGCAAAACAGATGGACATTGCATTTCTCTTAGGGTTACAGCCTTAGTGCCTTTTAATCGCCCTAGGGGCTTATGTTGGATTTCACACTTCATTGAGCACATGGCTTTCCTTACCTGCTGATTTTCGACCTTCAATTCATCAATAATTTTGCCTATGGAAGACGAAAACCCATCATCTATGTTGTCCATAGTGCATCTAACATCACTTTAAAATTCTTTTTTTTCACGATATGTCTCAAAATCTGTCAAGAAATTGGACTCAAAAATGTGGACAAATCTTCCGCAAGCAACCCTGATGCTATTTTTAGGTATGATGTAATTATACCATAAATATTCTGTAGCTTATTTCACTGCCTCCCATATTGGGTCGCTTAAGACCTGATCCAGAGGGAATGGGTTAAGACAAGTACTATAAAGGAATCATGGTAGGCAGATAATGCTCAAAACACTTTTCTTATGACAACTGATCTAATCTTCTTTGTCTGTTTCAAGCCCATCCGAATTCTAAACTCAGTCCATACGGTCATCTGTCTACCTGTCTGACCCTTGGGTCTCGACCAGGAACCAATCCTTCTTACCTAAGTATCTACGTTACCGATTTTTATTTGACTGAGTTCCTTGTAAGTAGCTGGTTACTGTGACTTTTTTCGGGTGCTGAGGAATTCAGGAGAGTACAGTTAAGTTTTACAAATACCCGGTACTTAATTCAGTGCAATTGGTTTCTTTTTAGCATGTCTTTTGAAAATTAGAAAGCAGCGTGGCCCTTTTTTAAATTTATTTTTCTGTTAATTGCAATTTTACACCTGCAGTATGATTTTGCTACAGAACTGTGAGCTGGCTGCAACATCAGGAAAATTCCGACTGCATGATTTGCTATCAGTTCCTATGCAGAGAATTCTGAAGTATGCCCTCCTGCTACAGGTACTTGTTACCTACTGAGTACTGACCTTACCAGTATGCCTACTTTGGGTCAATATAAATTACACCATACATGGTATTGACTTGATTCAGAATGCAACTAGCACAGTTTTTGCACTAGCACCAGATCACTTAATTGTACCTGCTGAAGATTAATGTCATAACATTGGTGTTACTGTCTGTAACATCTATGGGAGTTGGGCTCCCTACTACCAGAACATTGGTGCTCCTATTTTCACCCTTTGGTATTCATCTGTGTCTTTGTAGCATAAAATAACACTTGGTATCAATAAAAGGTGTTTAATTGAATTGAAATTACTAGCAGTCTACATCAACTGCCTTAAAGCTATGCATAAGTGAGGCCCTGTGCCTCTCTTCAGCTGTGTAATTGTGTATAAGACCACATCCAATTAAATGTCTTCCTTTGGGCTTATTATTTATTTAAACAACTTGTAGAAGTCTCATAAATATGATTTATGTTTGACATGCTTAAACAGCTACAAGGCAAAAACATGTAAAAGTGAAAGTTGACTAATCCCCTAAGTAGCTGTTATGTTGTGACTGAATTTTTATTTCTCTCCAAGATACTCAGCTCAATGTCTGTCTAATGTCTAGGAAAGGTTCTGAAGTATCCTGTTGAGTGTTTCATACTTGTGCAGAAATTCTCGCTATGTGCTTTGTGAAGATTCGATTGTGAAGACATGAAGGTGCAACTGGAAAGCTGAGTTTTGTATTAAATTGCTGTAGGAAATGATAAAGAATTCTGAAACTGATGATCCGGAGAAGAAAATGCTTAAAAAAGCTCTTGACGAGATGAAGGTATTTACAGTTAGAAGGCTGAGTAAGTATGTAAGTATGTGGATAAAGATATGAATCTGATCGCTGTGCTGCTTTTACAATTTGCAATATAATTTGCTGAATCATGGCATCACACTTTCACTTAAGTTACTACTTCCAGAGCTTTCACCAAGTCTGTATGAATAGAAGGTTGAAAATCAGCATTTAATGAAAGCCATTTGCTTGATGAAATGCAAATTCCAACATAAAACCTGCAGACTGATATAAAGTGCTAAGGCTGTAACCAGAGAAATGCAATGTCCATCTGTGCATTGGTGACTGTTTGCACTTTATCATAAGGCTGCTAAATAGGTCAACTTTAATATTGAATTATGAGAGACAGTCCAGTTATGAGACTTTGAGACAGTTTGAGATAGTTTATGAATATGAATTCATTTTATTCGTTAGCTTTTTTATTCATTAGTTTGATTAATATGAATTTATTAGCTTGTCATCATTTTGGCAGTACTCTCAGAGGTGTCTGCACTTGGAATCTTAGTACTTCACGTGCAACTGCCAGTTTGTTTTAATCTGCTAGTGTTTCTTGTGCAACTTCTGCTATGTTTTAAGCTGTGCAACTTGTGTGCTCTTTACACATATCTGCAAGATCCTTCATTTCCAAAGAAGTATGCCTGAGAAATTGACCATGTTTTTTTATTACTACCTTATGAATAATCGATTGCTTTCCTTAAAGTTACTTTCATGGACTGAATGTCTCCTTTATTTCAAAGTGAGGTTCTGCTGCTTCCTATCCCAGTTTTTTTATAGAGCTACTTACTGTCTCTTGTTAGATTGGTACTATGGCACTAGGGAGAGGACACTTAAAGATGCTGTAGTAAGAAATTTACCATGTTCAATCCATGTCTTGATGCAAACATACATTCATGTGTGATATTTGACACCAAATGGTTGTACATATTCTTGCAAGATATGACAGGTACATGCATTTGATTAAATGGGCCGCTTAGTTGCTACATGGCAGTGGTTTAGTTCTGCATCTTGGAAATGATGTTGCAAGTAACTTGTAATGTAACCAAAACAACAGATTGTTGTCTAAATGCCTTTGATGTTTGTATTTGGCAAAGGATTGTTGTAGGGTGTATGTTTTTGTTCATTTAATCTGAGGGATCTTTTGTTTTAATCCTTTAGGATTTGTCTTTATATGTCAACGAGGTGAAGAGAGACAACGAGATACTGCAGTTGATTAACGATATTGAGAGAAAGTATGTTTCATTAACGATCTTGTGTAGTATTAGTTCTAAAGAATAGTTCTAGTTTCTGAAAGTTGCTTGTATGGTGCATTGAATGCTTTGGGCTTTGATACCTATGCAATCAATCAATCAATCAATCAAATTCATTTATTCATACATTAAGCTGACACAGATGCAACTTAGACAAGCTAGACTATGGAGGATAACTTCTTGGGCCAAGAGTACAGAGTTTTGTACAGGGAGTTGTCAGTAAGCATTCTTATAAAGGATGCGAGATATATAGTTGCGGTCATCTTTGAACGGCAGGGAGAAGTTATGCTACGAGGAGGGGGTCAGGCCCCGCAGGACATGGTTGGGATCCTTACAAATAGCCTTAGAAAGACTGTCTTGCAGGACGGAAAGATAGCTTAAACTTCTTGGTCATTTGACATAAGTTTTGAACTTAGCTTTATATGAGCAATTCAGCAATACATAAACTAAGGCCAGGGAAATGAATTCACTCTTATGTATGGTTGGATTCCCTGATCGTCACAATGTCTGGCTGGATGGCTTAAACTTGCTTTCTCATTCCTATTTTGTTTGGTTATGCTTTTGTTTTTTTACTTTTAGGCACTTAAAACTTTTTAATTGCTAATTAAATTCAAAATTTTTTTGCTCCTGCTTGACTGTAGCTTGTGTTTATTTTGAACTACTTTGCCAATAATCGTTTGCTTTCGTTTAATTTCAGTGTTGTTGGTTTACAGATGGTAAGGTTTTGTTTGCATTCTAAGTGTAGTTTTGTTTTCGTGAAGTTTTCCAAGGCTACGTAACATAATTATAGATAATTGTGTAAAAAACAGTTGACGATCTCATTTCCTCATTGTGAGTGCATCGTACATTAATTATGCAACTGATTAAATGTTACAGCTTATCTTCCATTGGTTAGCTCATATGCGATGTTCTTTTTGATCATGTGTGAATGCGTGCATGGCCATTGGCCATTTATATAGTAACTTTTCAGAATTTCATTAATATGCAGATTTGTTTAGGACTAGTTTCTGTAGATTTTAAGTTGTACCATGCTTCATGATGTAGGTAGTAGTTATTCCTTCTGTCTTACTTTAGAAAACCTTAATTCTTGACTTGTAATGCTGTCCATCGATCCTTTGGAAGTGTTTATACTTGCTAGTTGGACTTACAGCTGGCCAACAGTGCAGTCTTAACAGCATTGTAGGCCCTGGGCAAAGCAATGCGCTGCCATGCGTGGAGGTCACGAACACATTAATTTGTTTGGTCTTTTTAATTTGTAGCCCCTAGAATCATGTGGAGCCCCTGGCGACTGCCCAGTATTCCCATGCCTTAAGACGACACTGCTGGCCAATCTGCATACCTGAACTACAATTTCCTGTAACTTTCTCAAGAAGAATGCTAATGTGTATGTATGTATATGGCTAATGAACCCGCAAGAGCGCTATTCATGGCTATCGTCTAAAAGGTGCAATTCAAAGTGATCTGAAAATGTCTGTTGAACGGTCTCTTCCAGAAAGTTCATATTTTCAGAGGAAGATTGTTCTTGAGTGACAGATCAGATCTTGAGAGAAACAATGTGACCACATTGTTGTATGGTAGCACTGAACCAAATGGTTCCTGTGAGCTGCTGATCACCTGCTCCATGCAATAAGAATTATCCAGTGGCTGATTTGTTTAAGTAGTAGTGCTCATATTTTAGCATGGGTTCAAGGTTCTTCTGAGACAGTTGTATTATGATCGCAATGACACCTTGTTGGACCTGAATGAGCGATGTCTTATGTGTTTATTAGGGCACATCATAAATATGAGAAAATCAATCCCTTAATTTTTAAATATGGTTATGATATGTTTGTAAATATGATAAATAATTAACATCCATCTGGTTAAAACTGTTTGATCAGCCAAGAGACACGCACCTAAAAGACTACGGACGCCTGCAGAAAGATGGGCAGTTGAAAGTGAAGTCAGGAAACGATACATCTTTACGGTAACATCATTAGGAATTTAAACATTAAACTGTTGTGCCAGCTTATATTGTACTAAAGCCAACATGTTGATGGCTGTCTCTAATACTATTGAAATGGCTGTGATGTAATGTAGTTACTATAATTTATATAACATCATAAGTAGTGAGCTACTTATAGGGTGCTTTACAGCGTCAGTTGTCCACGCAAGTGCTGAGAGTGTGATAAGAGTGAGAACAGAAAAAGCTTTGATTATTTTTGATAGCATAAACACACCTCTTGAATAGAAGCTGAAAGACTGTTCCATGCATGCATAGCGTACCAGCGACCGAAAAAGCCAGGTCACCCTCTGGCTATTTAAATAAGCAAGCCCACAGTTACAGCCATAGAATCATACAAATGATATGATTTGCGTGCCGGAAATTAGTAGTGCACTGCTGAGACCTAGCAGAGTTGCTGATGTGGCAGAGCGTTTTGAACTTTGCTTTATTAGATCCGTGACCCTTAAGATTTTGTTCAGTTAAATGTGTAAAACTCCTCCATTGTCATTATTTATTAGTTTTATTAGCATTTTGTTCAGATTAAATGTATAAAAACCATTTGTGGTCATTTCTTAGTTTTATTGCAGATGTAAAATTTTGTTTTTTATTTAACTGAGGTTTAATTTTGAATTTTTGTATCGTTTTGTTTCAGAAACGTCTTTCTTTTTGATAAACTGATGCTGCTTTGCAAGTCTAAGGTGAGTTTTTTATGTGTTTTCTACTGAAAAGGTTTTGCTCTCAGGCACTTTAAATTCTTGTGAGAAATTCTTTGATTCTTTCAAACTGACCTTAAATATAATCATTATGAAACTGAAATTGTATCATTATTTTTTTTAAGGAATGAGTGTACTGCTACGGTTTTTCTCTGGTATTTTGCCTTGACTTTTAGATAACTTTGTCATGCTCATTGTTTCTAGAATGATGTCAATTACTACAAAGAGTTCCTGATAATGTCGCAATTTGTTCTTGATGATACGCTTCCAGTAAAAGAGACCAAAGAAAGGGTTTGTAGATGTTCAATTGACTTGCTTGCTTGGTTCTTTATATTCATTCTGGAGTTGTACAAGTGACTATGTGCAGAACGGTTGTGCTTAGCATTTACCATCATTTACCATCATTTACCATCATTTACCATCATTTACCATACTGGTATGTGAAGCCTCAATAGAAATGCTTGAGGTTTCGAGATCTGTTGAAAGGAGCAATGATATCGATACATGCATTCCATTGGTTTTTTGTCAGCCATTTTTGTTGTTGCTGCCAACTTGTTAGTTAATTTGAAAGGCTTTTCAATTACAGTTGTAAAGTTACTGGGTAATGAGAGGACAACAATTTTATAGAATGAGATTAATTGGAATGGGAAAACATAAATGAATAAAACAGTTTGATTTGTTGTTACGTAGTATGTAATAAGGCTTTTAGATATTGAAAATGGTTGCATGTGTTTGTCAGGAACAGAAAGGCATTTAGTGTCATGACACATGCATCCTTGCACGTGTTGTCAAACTTTGAAGTGAGGCTGAAGGGCTTGTTATGTCTTTCGAACAGGCATTTGCTTATGGATTTGTTCTGAGGAAGAAAGAGGATCCTGGATCATATTTTGTGTTTGGTACTAAGTCCGGAGATTTGCGATCAAAATGGATCGAGGTCATTAATCTTGCAAGGTTAGTATACACTTAACCCATGTTTGGCTTGTTTGAGTAGTTTGTTGTTTACCGTACATTATAATATTTTGGCTGTTGGGCCAGCCATTTATGCAGACAGATAACAGTTTGTGTCCGCACAAACTATATATCATGTGTGAAGCTGAAAGATGGTGGTTACTTTAGTGTGTGTGTGTGTTTGTGCGTGCATGTGTGTGCAAATGTGTGCAGGTGTTAGTTAAACAGAAAGACTGTTCTGCATCGTTATCAATAGAAAGTGTAGTTAGGAACTTGACATTATAATTTGCTAGGCAAACACCATGTCATGAAAATTTATTGAGGCACTTTGCAAATTGGCATAGGCTATTTCCCAAAAACATGGCCAAACGAAACAAATTGAGAAACTAAACTTATCTGTCAGTTTTAATAAATCTTGTGGTTGCAACTTGGCCTGTAAAATTATTCATTATTTCTAATGGTTCCTTAACAGAAAATGTGAAATCTGTTGCATTGAGGTGCAACAGTGTATCCTAAAGAAACAAGTTGCATCATGATGTAGACCTGAACCTGGCCTTATCTTTGCTTTAGTACTAGATTGAGTATGAATTGGCATGTTTTGAGTTGTTTTTTTATCAGGCACAGAAGAAATGCAATTTATGATAATAGTTGTTTTTGGCTACCTAGTATAGTAGTTAAAAGCAAATATGCAATTTTGGGCCATTTCTTGAATAGTCTGAATTCAATGCTTCTTGTTTTCAGTGACAACAGAAGTCCACCTAGCGGCATGACGGACAATCACCGCTTTATGATGGCCAGTTACTGCAAACCAACCATCTGTGATGTGTGTCGAAAGTTATTAAGGTATCCGTCCAACTCTGGCTAACAATGCACTGATAAAAACCCAGATAAAGTTAATTGCAGACTTTCTCGTGTGATATATTCCAATGTTAGCTATTTAATTATCTAGACACTGAAGGATACACCTTTTAAAGACCTGACAAAGTGCTCTGCTAGCCTAACGAGGTTAAAGTCATTGAGAAGAAAGTGTTCATTGCTAAGCAAACAGCAGTCAGATAACCAGAAGGATCACTACTGAGTCTTGTACTGACACGTTGCCACGTACACACAGAGCCCACCAGACAACAGACTGTTTGTGGAATGTGATTATGGTTCATGTTCAGTTATTAATTGATCTATTCATTATTTATACAGTGCTCCTTCCATATATCCAGTGATAAAAAATTATATCCTGTTTTTACGTTATTGCGGTCAAGTACACAGTTCTGACAAACTATCCTTCAAACCCTAGGAACATTTTTTGCGGATTTGTGAATATGTTAGAGGCATATAGACAAATGTGTTGTTTAAATTTAACATTTTTGCTTAGAGGAAATTGCAGCCCATCCTTAGAGGAATTGCTAACAATGCTGCAGCTAAACTTGGTTTTGTGCAAGGCAATGTTGAGTGTAAGTCCTTATTTGACTAAAAATGTGCTAAATTGAGATCAATCACATTTTATAATTAAAAGTTATGACCAGAAGATGTTAGTAAATTCTTTTAATACCAGATCAGTTTATGTGAGGGTTGTTTTTTGTATCTAAACGTGTTTCTTATTTGTTTTAGAGGTGTCTTCTTTCAAGGCTATAAATGTTCAAGTAAGTAATAATAAGTATTCTATGATGGTTGTTTATTGTTATCATTGTCTTCTGGGCTCTGTCACTGAGTTAACCAGAGCAGTGCAGTGGGAGAATTTCTTTGAATTAGCACTAAACAAGGTGACTCGAGGACTTAGGTGTAAACTATGTAACAAACCAAATGGAACATTAGGGTAGAAATTCTTCAATGCAAGAGTTATATACTTGTGGAATGGTTTGGATGATATTACTGTTTCAGTGAACACTTGAAGCTTTTAAGAGGAAACTAGATGGGCTATTAAGCACTGCAGGTTAACTTGCAGTGGTTCTAGCACGTCTTCTGAACCACTTAAAACCCTTACTATGTTATGTCGAATGCTGCACATAGAAATAGTTAGTTGCAATTTGAAATATGGTATCAGTTTGAAATACATTACTATTCATCTGCCTAAAATAGTTTATTTGGTTAATTTTTGGACAGAGACACAAATGTCTGTTCACAAGGAGTGCATCAAAGATTCACTGAATATGGCAGGTAAGCACCACCAGCACTTCTAATGCTCAGTCCACATAAGGTAAGGTAAAGTAAGGTAACTACCTTTGAGAAACAGTTGTAATCCTGGAGTTTCATATTTTAGGGCATAAATGGTTGTAACGAAAAGACAATTGCAATCATAAACTCCATATTTCTAAAGCACTTCTTGAAAGCTGAGCACAGGGCACCAACTTATTCATGGGTTCTACGTTGTGTCAGCAGGTTTGTCCAGAGATCAGTGGACTTCAAAGTTCAGTTGCCAGAGACACCAGAGAGAGGAGGCAGGGTTTCATTGAGGACGAGAAAGCTTGGAAGGTGGAGAATTGAATGGATTAGGGTAGGAATTCTTGAAGAGATGGGACTGGATAGGAAAGCATGTAGGCTGATAAGTAGAGGAGCCTGAGGCAGAGATTGAGTGATGTTGGTGGGCAAAGTGAGAGTGTGCAGAATTCAGACAGAATATCGTTCGAGGTGCAGTGTAGAATATGGATCGGTTGGAGAATTTAAGGTGAGTTGTGACTGGGGGTTTAGAGATAGTGAGGTAGAAGGATGGCCAGGTAGACTGTTGGGGTGGCTGGATGGGTAGCAGCTCATGAGGGTACTTGGGTTCGTAGTGTTGTAGGTATTGTGTCGTAGGACTTTAGTGAGACATATAATTTAGCCTTTTGATGGCGTTCTATTTGTTTTTCCATACTGAAACTTGTAAAAACTACAGCCAAACTTCAGTAGACCGGTTGTATATAAGAAGTGCTAGTTTCTTGTTTCATGCCCAACTGATGGTTTAAATGCCAAAAAGATTTCTTGTCTAATTACAGCGATTTATTGATATTTTATGGAGGTCCTCCCACAGTTACGCTACCAGTGAGACGCCCATCAACGCCTTGTATGCACTCAAAAGGTATGGGAAGTTTTGAGTTTCTTAAAAATGTTTATTCAGCTGTGCTTTGTGGGGAAGCTGCCAATTATTAGTCGTTTTTCATCATTCAATATTTACATGTCTGCGAATGTTCATGGGCATAGGCCTCTTCCTGTTCAGAATTAATTATGGTATTGTTTAAAAGAATTTGTTTGCAGTGGAGTATATGTTATGTTAATTCTTTGAAAGACTGGCTGGCTGTCTAATTCTCACTCATTGCTTTGGAAAGAACTGTGCTTAGAGCTAACGATGACAGTCAAAATTTACTCTACCTAATTATATCTGAAACCAGTTTGAATAAGATTTAAAGACTTATGCTAAGGATAAGCATATGGGCAAGATGCAAAAGTAATTTTTGAATTCCACCTTCTGAGTTGTTAGTGCATTTGCTCATGACATTACAGTAGGTGTTAATGAGTATAACCACATTAATGTGTACAGCAAATTATAAATTATTATAAAAAATATGAGGGTGCTTTCTTGACATTCGAGGGAGTCAGAATGCTACAATCACCTTTTAAATAGATCTGTTATCCGAGTCCAGAGTTTGGAACCTGTACAAGAGTTGTTGGTAGGAATAATGTTGTTCTTTCATCAAGTCTTCTTTGATAACATGCATGCTTGCAGGTCTCATAATTTGGTGAATTTGGTATTGTTGATAAAATAGTTGAGCAGAAACAAAGTTGCAAAATTGTCAGCAATGTTCTGTGAACATTTGTAAGGGCAAAGAATGCTGTAGTTACCGTATGTTGTTTATGTAGTACCGTATGTTTATAGCTATTGGAATAATGGTAATTTTTATCAAAAACTTCTTTGAATGCTGACAGCCAATGAGCTAGTTGTGGTTCACTTAGTTCTGTTTATCTACATTATTTATTTCATTGGATCATTGTTTTAAAGGTCAGAGCAAAACATTGGTTAATCAAGAAGCTTTGCACCAACAAAATGTTCCTTTGGAAAAAAGTGTATGTGTAAGTTGTTAGTTCTTTCGTATAATACATGAATTTCTTCTGTAGCTTACTGTTTCTATTTTAAATAAATCCAAGGTGGGATACATCTTGGAGAAGCAAATGAAGAAACTTAGTTGAATTACATTACCCAACTGGTTACATTACTCAGTAGATGACATTGCCAGTAGTTGTGGGTTAAGGTGTTTATACTACATTACCCAGTAGTTGCTACATTAATAAGTAATAATTAAGTTCCATTACTATATCATGCTAAACTATGGAACTGTTCTTACCTGAGTTGCTTTTATCAGTTTTTACATTTCTGTGAAAAATGTGAAACAATACTTGACTTGTTTATATCTATTGTCTAATCAATAATTTTCTGCCCTCAGTTTGTGATTGTTTCTTCCACTCTGCTTTGGAACTGTATGTACCTTTAGACCTGCTTCCATGTCTTTATACATACTAAACATGTACGAACGTTTAAAGATCTCTGAAGACCAGGGCTAAAATGGCACAACTAAAGCTGGAAATGTTTCTTTTAGCTGCTTCTTGCAGAACAGTTAAGAGTTTGATTGGAAAGGGAAAGTCCTTGGAGGGCTTTCTACCTGACAGGACTAAACAATAATGAAACAGACTGAGTGTGAACTGCTGACAGACAACTCTTGTTTTGTTTTTGGGACAGTCATATATGTAATTCTGACTTTGAAATGATATGATGAGAGGTGATTACAATTACATTTCATGTGATTAGAGTTATCACTGAATTGGTCGTTTTTCTTTTCATACTTCAGAAGAAAGTCATCCCGAGACTTGAAGTGCCTTATCCACCGAATGTGAGGGTCACCCGTAGAAATACAGAGCCCTGTCTGCCTCCGAATTACGTCCATGCAATGCCGAAGAACCTCAATGGATACGTTAATGCTCAGTCACTTGACGGTCTAACTAATTACCCTTGGTGTGTAAACTTTGCTTATATCTTGTCTATTATTCTTCTATTTTTAATAATGTAATTATGATTATGAAGTCATTAATTTCTCTATAATTTTGTTATAATTATTATGCTAATTTGTATTGCTGTCATTGTCCTAAAAAGTTTGACAGTTTGTTTTGCATATTTAGAAGCTAAATACTGGGTATGAAATTGATATGAGAGGCTTAATCTTCTTTAACTGGTTGATTTACGTAAACAAGGAAGACATATGGTGTGTAGGCCTACTCGTTTTTAGAGTCGGAGCAAACAAAAAAAGGCTAATTGGTCTATTTTAGATATTAATTATAAACCTTTGTGATCATGCTGATGCAACAGTGGTCTATTTTGTTGCACTTTTGGTCTGTAATCCAGTGATGTTGGGTATGAGTTCGCTTAGTGACCCTGGGCAAGCAGTTCACTCATACTTGTTACTAAGCAGTAGAATTTTGTACACAAATTTCCTGATAAGCGAATGGCAAATCCTGAGGTGCACTGGTGCTGTGTCCGAGTCTTTGTGATTCTTTCCTTGCCGGCTCAAGTGCCCATAGAAAGGAAATGAGCATCTCCCCAGTGTTCCGATGTGGGACATAAAAACTTTACTTTACTTACTTACTAGGAATGGGGGTGCATCAGTCTTAAATTTCCATTAATGCACTAAATTTTAACACGTGGTGCAGTTTAGTCTGTTGTACTTTACTGCTTACTGTATAGTTCTTCATTGTGGATAATGAATTGAGGAATTGTATTACTAAATTAAAGCCATGTAATTGCATTTTAAGTTATTTGTTACTTTTCATTTATTTAGGTAATCTCAGCTGATAGTATTCTTTTAACGTTTATTACACAGTTGCGTTGTTGCAAATAGTTTAGGAAACTTTAAGATTTTACATATATTCTCTAATAAGTGTATTTGTATGTGTGCTAGGTTTGCAAGCAATTTGGGTCGGGATGAAGCAAGAAACAGAATCGAGCAGTTGCCACAAGGAACGTTCTTAGTGCGTCCCAGTGAGAAAGGGGGATATGCGCTGACCGTCATGTGAGGATTTCAGTTATTTTGTTTTACGAGATCTACTTCTTTAGTAAGTTTAGTTACCATACTGGTTGCTTCTTATCATTTAAGGAATGTTTGTGTATGTTTTATGCACACACTACTACCTAACTGGCCTAAATTAGTGCAGGGTAAGGTAGACAGAGTCAAATGAAATAATCATCCCTAATCCGCAAAGGAAGACTATTCCAAGAGAGACTATTCCAAGAGGACGATGGTCTAACACGAGTTGTAAGTGCTAGACTATTGTGCCTTACTATTGTGTCTTGCCAGGGTGAATAATGATCTGTGGATTAGGATGTTGGGACTGTTGCCCCAGAGATCAGGGTTTCAAATCCCTGCTGTGACAGAAAGGTGCTTTGAGATTCTTACCTTGTGGGCCCTTTTAGTGAATGGACTTTTAAATGAGTGTGTGACTGTAAACTGTCGATTGGCAGACCAGACAGCAAGATAGAGAAAAATAGTTATCTGCCTTATTGCTGTGGCTAAAAAATTGAAGCTAATAGCACATCCTCTTAGGATTGCCTTAAGGGGCTATTTTTCTTCTTTCATGAAGCCATGAAACTGACTGACTACTACAACTGACTACTACAAGCTTAGTAGTCAGTTGGGTTATTCAGTAACTACAGCATTCTAATAATTAATAGATCCACATTAATTTTTTTCTGTTAAACAAATCAAATAATTAATTAAATCAAATTCAGTAGTTTAACTAGACTTGCATTGTTAGATGGCCTTCTGTGCTAAATGTGTTTCTTGTTTGTATGTATGTTTGTTTGTGGACCCTTACTATAGCACCTCTTACCTTACAAAAATGCTGCCTATATCAAACTAAATGATGTTAATGTCATTAAACACAAACATTAATTGATAAACATTGCTCAGGTAACTAGAAGAGTCACCGCAGGCAAGCTCCCACAGACCCGTAGAACCCAGCCAATGGATTCCCATCCAGAGCTGATTGTAGACACAATGCTTGGAGTTCCTGAACCATGCAGCATTGCAACACGTGAATCCAAAAAGTGAGCAGTCCCTTACAGATGGTAGAAGGTTATGTGTCCAAGCATCCCTCTGCCACTGGGTCCGTGAAGGACAACATTCCTCATAGCAAGCAATTGTTAGTAGTGTCACAACAGTAGAAGCGTCAGCACAATTCATAGACTCTCGTGACCTTTCTGAATGGAGCTTCACACTGTGATAACCTGAAATCCTCTGATTGGAAGAGTCCATGTTTATGCATGAAAAAACGATGACAACATCCGAACACCTTCGAAATCACTCAGAAACAATGGCTAAAGAGAGAAATAATAACTCCAAGAAATGCATACTAGTTTTCATTAGAAGTCCGAATGAATGAAAATTATCCACTAAAATCTGCGTGTGACCTGCAATTAATGGTTCTATTAATTGAATTGTTCTATTAATTGGTCCAATGGTTCTATTAATTCATCCAAAATGACACACTAGAGAAATATGCGGCCATCTGATAGGCATCACACTGAAAGTAATTTTCTTTTGCCTATAACATTTATTTATTACAATTATGTCCCTCTTAAACTAGATGAGCACTCAGTGGTTGACAAAGAATAACTAGACAAGTTGTTAGCTTACGACCTCTTTTGTAGAATTTTTATCTGTATTTTTCACCATTGGAGTTTTAATGATATTACTGAATATTATTGATTTACTATTTTAGTTAAAATCTAAGTTGATTTTTCCAGGTACAGTGGCGCAAAGCACATTCGAATAAAGGAAAGAAATGGTCAAGTTTCTCTTGATGAAGAAAAATACTTTGTCTCCATTCCTGTTAGTATATTTGTTTATTATTGTCTGTTCTGACAAGTTTTTCGCATATCATATGGTGTCTTCTTGATTAAGCAGATGTATTTTAAAATGAATATATCAGTCTCATCCATTCCTGGCTGTAGGTTTCTTTGCTCTGCCGCACTGTGTGACCTGGTTGTTACCCCAACCAGAACATCCCTCAGTTCAGCACAGAAGCTTCGCTGTGGTCAGTCCAAGTTTGTGGAATAGGTTACCTAACATCTAACGATGTGATCTTCTTGGTCTTTCTTTACCTTGTACTTTACTCATCTATGACTGCCTTCGCCATTTGGCCTCAGACTACCTCGTCAGAATACACACTGGTTTATTTATTCCACAACCTGCGTCATTTCCATTTGGCAATATTATTCACTGTGACCTCCACATTCCAGCAATGAGAACTATATGCTATGGTTCAAAGAGTTTCAGTGAAGCTGGACCTGGTCTAGAACAATTCACCACCTGGCATTCACAACCACAGTAATAATAATAATAATAATAATAATGATAACTGTGCTATTATCATGGTGTACAATTCCTCATTTGTCTACTAGTATGTTACACTACATTGCAACCATGTAACGCATTTGTGTGCAAGGATAATGTGGATAAACTGGACTGCATGGAAGCATTTAACTGTGAACATTTCTTGTTACTAGGAGTTGATCGATCATTATCACCAGTTTTCCCTCGAAGCAAGCTTCTCTGAGTTGACTATGGTCCTGAGTGACTCATTCAAAGAGGCTGAAGGCAAAGAATCTAGAAAAGAAGAGGGTCAGTATCTGTTAGATCTAAGAATTTACTATCCTTCTTTTAGACGGCTTTCGGGCGCTTATTATCAAGATCTCGCTCCCTTACATGGACTCGTTGGACTCTTCTGCTGTAGAAGTTTTAGGTTACTGACAGCCAGTGCTTTATTTCAGTTCCAACATTAATTTCTGTTCCAGTTCTTACTCAATTCCACTGGTATAATTTTTGTTCTAGTTTCTCTTTAGAAATAAATTTTGTTCTTATTCTAGTTCCACTTCCTCTTTATAATTAATTTTAGTTCCAGTTCTAGTTCCACAAAAAATATATTTGTAGTTCCACTTCCACTTCTCCTTCTCTTTCAGCAGCCGGATTACTTTCACCATATTTGCTACGTTGTCAGATATTATTAATAACTAGAGTGTTTACCCGTCATATATGACAGAAAGTAAGAAGCTGTCATCATTCCACATAGTTATTAGTTAACGTTAGAATTATCAGTTGTGCAGCTTAAAAAATAATTTTATTCTATTCCGTTCTCGTCCTAGAAAAATATTGAAATTTTTATTCCTATTCTATTCTCGTTCTACATTTAATTTTCGTTCCAGTTTTCGTTCTGTGGAACTAATTCTAAATAATTATTATTCATATTCTATTTTCTGGATCTAAAATAACACTGCTGACAGCATCAAGTCCAGTGAAGCAATAGATCGTTGGCACATTGTGCATTCTGTAGCTGTGATGGACACTGAAACTCTTGCACTGATTGTTATTTATGATCTGTGTAAGAACTTTCGAGGAACCAAATATTGAACCAAATCGAGTTTGCTGAAGTTATTACCTCAGGAATTTCAGAATGGACTATTTTCCACAATATGATACGTAATCTACCAGTTTTGCGTTTATGACACCAGACTGTCTTTGGATAGTTTTTACAAGCTGTACCATTGGATGCATGGTGTATTAACCTTGATCTTGGCAGTAGATACGGACTTATATCATATTAATCAGTTGGTTGTCACCTGTTGTTGCATTGCAGGCGATTTAAAATACTGCAGGGTACTGCACGACTACTCGGCGACAGAATCAAATCAACTGTCGCTTCATGTTGGTGATTTGATCACCATTATCAGCAAGGCTGCAGAAGGGAGAGGCTGGTGGAAGGGTTGGCTGAACGGCAAGGTCAGATGAACTTTCTCCTTCAAAGCATTTGTCATTACTTCAGCAGCCAATTGTTGTAGTCTAAAACTGAACCTTGTGTAAAAGAAGATTACCAGTAGTACTCTAGTGTGCATGCAGTAATTACTCTATTTTTTTCTCTGTCCAGAAGTCTTTAAAATTGAGACTGCTAGAGATGAAAGGTTATGTTGGGTGAAGGGAGATTGACACAGTGATACAAACTGTTAATAATTCTTCTGTGGCTTAATAATGAAATTACAATGCAGGATTTTAAACGTGGAAACAATGTTGAATGTTGATATCCTCTTCTAGACCACTGCAACAGTTAAGCTCCTCTTCCTCTTTCTCGTCCTCCTCGTCCTCGTCCTCCTCCTCCTCTGTTCTTCAGAGGCTTCTCATCAGTCTGCACTCAAATCATAAACTGTATTTAAAACAACATTTTTTAATGGACTTGTTCTGCGTGTTGCATTTTCTATCTAAACTGGTATCTTTGCATTGATTTACCGTTCTAGACTTCTTACAATATTTTTTCGTTTGTTTTCCAGACTGGTTATTTTCCGTGCACATACGTAACAGAACTTTGAGACTGAGCTTCTTGAAACGGATGATGAAACATTAATGCACTCTGCAAACAAATGTTGATTTATTGGCATAGTAAACTCTAACTGCAGTTGTTACTACTTGTAATGAATTCCCTCTGCAGAAGTAATCCCTTTGTGTGGCTACATTTTTGTTGTGTATTTTTTGTATATAAATGGAGACTTCCTGTTATTCATTTATATTATTTTGTTTTTCTTACGTGACTATTGGAAGGAACCAGAATTCTCAACTAGGAAATTCGTTGTAAGCATCCTGTAAAGATATACATGCAATGTCATTAAGTACCTGCAACCCACTCAACCAAGTGACCGATCAGAAATCAAACCAATCAGAACTCTCATGTAGACCACGCAATTACCCAACCATTGACCTCAGTAAACCAAGGCGCAAAGAATACATTAATCACATTCAAACAAACCAGCTAACCAACGCCAAATCACATTCACTTGCATGCTTGTTTTCTCGTGATAATTGAAGGTGCATAGTTTTTTTTCAGCATGATAGAGATTGTGCTGTGGCTGATTTGCCAGACACTAAAGACTTTATTGTGCAAAAATTAATTTTTTACGAAGAGTTTGTGACATGCTGATTTGTGCAATGTATTTCCATGGCTAACTTGCCACGATTGAAACATTTGTCTAGTGTAAATATCAATCAGTTGCTAAGAATGGTCCCATTTTTCAGTACTTTACCACAGAATACTTAATTCGTGGATTGCCTGTTGTTCTAGCCTTTCCTATGTACTATTTGACTTGGTCGTAGTCTGGCTCAGCGCGATGAACAGTAAGACATCGGTAGACATGCACTGAAGTCTTCTGTTGTTGATGTGCTGCTGTCGAGCGAGTTCTGTTTCTTGAATCAGCAGTTTAGATCACATGCTGGGACTTGGTTCACAGCAGATGTTGCTGAAGTTTCATTGTGCCTATGCTTGTGCCCACTCCTTTGTCTCGTATTTGTGAAATGGCATTGGCATTGTCTCTTTTATAGACGTACTGTTTGAACCAATGACTACGATTCCAAGGTTGTTATCATACAAGTTTATAATCATAAAAACTGTAATTGATGGAGGCAAAGTAGTAGCTCATCTTTACTTGTCTGTTAAGTAAACATCTCTGGCTTGTGATAATTTTGATGTACTGTAGTGTAGACGTATTCCTAATCGAATCCAGTTACTATGGTGTAAGTTTTAGATTTTTACACTGTGCATGTGCATTAAAATGTATTTATCATTGTAATTTAAATGTTTCAAGCAGCATAGATTAGAGAAGTGTTTTTCATAGTGCCATTTCCAACAGAGGTCTGGGTGTTGGTCTTAACAGTCAATCTGCTGTGATTTTGAACTTACAAGCAATCAATAGTTAAGATGCTGTGATACATAAAGTACTTTCAGATAAGAGGAGACGGTTCTGCCGGCTTAGACCGGACACTGTTTCAGGCAGATGTTAATAATATATATATATATATATATATATATATATATATATATACACGTTACAAACACTGATGGAGTTAAAGTAGTAGCTCATCTTTGCCTCTTTGTTAACAGCACAATCATGCACTATTAATAACAAAACAAAATTTACTGGTTTCTTTTAACACTGACCAGCTTTACTTCACTGTGGTGTTTAATATGATTTGTGAATTTCATTGTAAGAAGCATAATTCATGTGGGTTTTTCGTTGGCTTATTTTTGTGAACTATGTAGTATTACTATCGTTTCCTTTCTTCCTAAGCCAGGAGGGGTATTGGTCTGCTGAAGGGGTATTGGTCAGATGTACCAAAGGTCCAATCCAAGACTTAATGACCCATGGTTGAAAACATAATTAGGTTCAAACTGTATCCATTTGTTCTCATCAACAATACAGAGTTTGATGGGAAGGAGTTTGCAAGAGAAAGCCATAACACAATCATGTTTTCATGTTATTCAATACTCATTCGCCATCATCATACCACTTCAAAAGCAGATTCTTGCAGGATAACATCATAATAGTTGCTGGTTAGTCAGTAATGAAACTGCTAGCATTAACAGACATTTTCAAATAACAATTACTGTAGCACCTAAACACGTTGACAGTTTTGAAAGTGCCAGCACTAGGTTCGTGAAAACTGGCATCACTAATATCTAATAACTCGTGTTCATTTCTGGCAGAGACGTTAATGAGAATTGTGTTACAATGGCACTTAAAAGTAGAATTACTTTGAAAGTCCTCATTCTACAATCACACTGACCATCTAAAACTTAGAGGCAGTTGCTCCACAAACACTAACTAGTTCATTGTTCAACTCATTGTTGAAAATTTCTTAGAATTGTTCCTTGGTGCCAGCTTTCACACAAATCTACAAAATTCCAAAGCTTAAGAGCATCTAGAATCTTGCCAATTCTTTATGCTGCAGGCAACAGAAGCAGCCTGAATGCACTCATATCTGTAGCTCTACGAATTAGGCTTCAACCACAGCAGTCATTTCCTTACTGCCACAGAAAAATTCACCAGCGTTTCTCATAGATTTGCAAACAAACTCGCACAGCAGCACATGTGTCACAGATACATAACACAGACTGAATTCACTCCCTAGCTACAAGCAAATGCCAATACCGCAGTGTTTATCAAACAGTCTTGTGAATGTTTAGTGTGCAATTCATCGACTGCAAATCTTCATCTACGTAAATCTTCCATCTCTGTAGATCAACTTTCACCTTCGGTTGTATATTTCATTTTTAGCACACTGCAAACAAACAAACATTATTTTTAGTTATCTTTAGGGATATTATAATTCATCATAAAAGCTTCATAGAAGTTAATGCTCCCCTCTTTCATTAATCAAGTGAAAAGAAAATGCTGAATTCTGTGAAATAGTCTAATGGTTAGTTTGCTGGACTGTCAACTGCGAGGATGAGGGTTCAAATGCCTACTAGGGCAGAAGTTTGTTTCAAGATTTCTGCTCTACCTGTGCTGCTACCCAACTCATCTATGAGTGCTGACCGTACAGTGTGAGTAGGGAGACCAGATGGTGAGGGACAGCACTGGCCACCCACCAACACATGCCAATGCTAAAAAATGAAGTCGCTAATACTCCATATCCGTGGCTGCCTCTCAGGCTAGCTTAAGGAACTGCTCTTCTTCTTATATGGTCTGTAAATAATTAAATGCTTCTTACTAGCATTGTCAAGATAGTGTTCTTACCAGTAAAATGTAATAAATTCCAAATTCATTTTTATTATGGCACACAGTTTTCTACAAGTAAGAATGAACTTAGAATCTTCAAAGGAAAATGAAAGCTATGGTGGTCCAAAGACAAATAAAAAAAATCAGAAGTTCCATAAATGGTCACAAAATACGTCAGAAAAAAGCAGTGCAACAATTTTCAACAGAAAACCAACAAATTTCATCATTACAACAATTTACAAATTTTAAAATTACTTTCTAAATTGTATTCGAAAACAAACTATTAATTAAATATTCTTTCTAACACAATTCTATTGTTGTAAGTATTAATCAATAAACTGTTGTACTTACAGAATTTATTGTAACATTATTTCCCATGCACTTGGTTATGTTCTTCAACATTGAAGGCTTTGGACGACACCCACGCGAAACAACTGCACATTCAACAGTTTTTGTTGCATCTGGATCACATTCTATGATATCTTCATGAATAATTTCTTCTTTAATTTCTTGCATCTTCAAGCAAACTACAACAGTGTTCTCTGCATTTTCTCTTTTTTTCCTATCAACTTCACCTTTGCCTCGTTGCTGATCAATATTGCAAAAGTCATACTCGGTATGTTCTCTTTTTCTTCTGTAAGCTTCACCTTTGTCTTGTTGACATAGTTCCTGCCTTGCACTGCAATTTGGCACTTCTCGCAACACCTCCACTTTAAATATTGCGTTAAGGGATCTGAAATGTCATAGGATTGAAACACTTCTGTATAAATTAAACCTTAATACTTTAACAACGAGAGCATACTAAAAGTCACTGGAAATCCAATGCAGCTTGTCATTAAAGCAGTATGAGAATTGTAGAAAAAGACTGGGGAGGGTTAGACTTTGATTTACATGGAGTTGGGGTGTGCAATGAAGACTTTACTGTGGGGTCCTAAGAAAGACTGGGGGGGTTAAACCCCCCCAAACCCCCAACAATTCTCACCCTGCATTAAAGTATTAAGACTACTCAGGTCATTTGAAAACTGAAAAAAGATAGCTGTGAGCGATGTAAAGGTAAAGTTCTTCATACATTTTTCCTGTTGTACATCACATGTACTTAAACTTGTACATTTGCTAATACATGTATGTGTACATTTGCTGTGTTAAACAATCACGATGAGCTGCATTGGTTCCCAGTCGCTTATAGTACACTCATCATTAAACTAAAACAAACTTGTTTAGATCTCTTTGATAGTCATAGGTTCAATGCTTTTATGAGATAATTAAAAATGTGCTATATTAAGTGTCCTGGTAGGCTGGTACATACATACATACATGTATTGAATATCATCTCAAGGGTGAACTTTGCTCACCCAAATAAGGCCTTCTCATTTAGTGGCAGATCCAGAATTGTACATCACATGGCAAAGTGACGTTTTAGAGAAATGCAGGGTCATACAAAAGGCGTTTACATATCTAAAACAAATTTTTTGTCAAGTGTTTTGTAACTTCACCACAAGTACTTAAAAACAAGATGGTGAATTCTTACTGTCAGTTGAACATGCACACCACAAATCAACTGTGTACACATCAGAGAGATTTCTGCAAATGGCAAAAAGTGGCCAATATTATGATTTGATTAAAGCTAATCTCAAATACCATTGATCCCTTATCATATAACATATCACAGATCAGAGGAAACAAAATGTGTGAATGGAAGCCATACTTTATTATATGGTGAATGGTTGAACCTCTGTAACTAGAAACATCAAGGTCATTCAGGCTAAAAATGACATCTCCTCTCTGTAACAGAGATGCTAAAAAATCAAACAAAAATATTATTCAGTTAAGCTTATGTATTATAGTTGATATAAGTGACATTACAAGAAAACAAATCAAACGGTGCAACTATGGGATAAATCAGGAACAATAATTAATCATGGTTAAGTCAAGTGAATTTCATGCACAACACGATGTAATTCAACAGTAATTGTAATTGTAATCTGACATTTGTAAAGCACCACTTCAAGAAAAAACTCATCAGTGATGCTCAAGGCATAAAACACCCAATATTGACAAAAATCCAATGAAAACGGCAGCAAACAGGTCGGCAAACACACGCTGAAGTGCATACATAACATCGATCAAAAAGTCGAGTTAAAATTTACAACCCATTATGCCACGATGTTGAGAACGTTTGCAAATAATGTGTTGTACTATAATCCAACAAAGGGAATGACAATATGAAAACAGACAAATAAATGAAAATTTATCAAACTGAATGAACTACGAAAAGATAACTTAAATTAGTTCAATTTAAATTAAGATAACCATGCAACTGCAGAATCTGAAGTAGAAGTAAAATAATTTTGCTGTATGTAAATATAAGTATATTTCTATTAAAATAAAATGTTAAACTCAAAGAGATGCATCACTGGTTAGTTGCTTTATTCGAACAACACGCCAAGAAAACCCAAAGAGACACTGAACCAACAACACATTACAGATACAAAATTCAATTTCAATCATATAATAATTAAGGAACTTGGGAAATTCTAGATTAAATGTGTTAAATCCTGTTGGCAGTAATCTAGCAATGTAATGTTGCAAAAATCTCGATTCAATAAAAACAGAGGCAACTGATATTTTCTGAAAAACCAGATATCTCATATCTATGTAGTAACTATGATTTACCTCCAACAACTTCACTCACAGTTGGTGGTCTACACGAATGGAACTGTACCTTGTTGAGCACTTCAAGCGGAGGCATAAAAAACTGAAAAAGAAAAGTAAAATTTCTCTGAAGGATCTAATCTTGTTAATATGTTGTTTTTGTACTGGTCAAATGTCCAATCAATTGAAAGTCTACGGTACTTTATAGAAACTGTGTATTTGTCTGCAAGACCTCCAAAATATCGATATTAAGCAAGTGGTAATAATTACGAATTGGGAAGAAAATTATAGATCATTGAATAGTCTACATGTATTTTAATCATCAATCTGTGAGAAAAGTAAGGTTACATTGGTGACCTGCTTCTTCAGAAACCTAACACTGCTATGTGTTTGTGAGTCTGCGATATTATATTGTGTTATGTAATAATTATATTGTAACATCGTGTAGTGATAACAAATTAAATAGCATCATAATTTTGAGCTTCCTAAGTTGGACTCACTCCAGTCACACAGAAAATGCGGCACCAAAATATATGTAGTGTTGGACTGTGCAGGAAAAGATGTATTTACATTTATTACAGTTAATCAGCTATATTCAGTTTTGATTATGATCAAGTTTTGTGGACCTCGGGCATGAAAAAATTTGAGTTTCTGCTAAGCATAGATTACAAATTTATTAAGAAAATACAAGAAACAACTTTCCAGTTGTTACTTACCACACGAGATATGAAGCATTTAGGATTTGACCAGAACTGATTTTCTGAAGCACAAAAACCAAATTCAGTTTTATTAACAATAAAGTGCAGAATACTTTGAAACCCATTTCTTTTGGACCAGTTATGAAACTGCAAGCACTGTAAACCTTAACCGATGTACAACCATCATTTCAACTGATTTACTAAACAAGAAATAACACGTACAAATGAATATCTGTGATTATTAAGCAGCAAGTAATATACCTCTATTGGATGGTATATATATAAGCAGAGTTAAAACCATCGTTTTTAAAACATTGCTGCTCACCGACTTCACAGCCATTGGATGCATATATACCTCTTTCACTGCCTTTTCCAAGAATGCACATTACAGAAAAACTGTTATGTGTACATCAACGTTGAAAAAGAGGCTGCAGTGAGGAATTTCATTATTTTCTTAGATGCCTTTTGGTGGGGCAGATTGGCCATGGCCCAACTTGCAACCATGGGGCCAAAGCTACCTCCCCACAGTCAGTAATTTTACTTTAAAATATATGCATTTGCCTATAAAAGCCTAAGGCCCTCGTAATTTGTGCTCTGTATACCTGTGTATATTACACCAGTCCTTGTAGCCTCCAAGTTTTAAAGTTACTCAATATCTAAAGTGGGGGCCTGTTACCATCTGTAGTCCCTTGTCATTTGTGCTTGTGTATGCCAGCATATACTATACCAGACAAGACAAAGTATCAACTGTTGTCTATCTACCACTTCTTAATATTAAATTATATTAAAAGCAGAGACCTGTAAACACACATGGATTCTGACCATTTCTTTTCCAGTGCATACTAGATCAGACCGGTTTACCCCACTTTCAATATAATGTTGCAATTAACATTAAATAAACACAAGTAGTGCATAGTACATGCACAATTGCATAATGTAAATGCATATATAGAAGACAATGCCATATGTTGCCATATATTTAAATATTTAAATATTTAAACATGCGGGATGTTTTGCATTGGCTTCCTATCCCGCAGCGTATTGCCTATCGGGTCTCTGCCCTAGTGTGGCGCTGCCTTGTGGGAGAGGCCCCTGTGTATTTGCGAGAGCATTGCCGCTCCACCCTGAACATCCAGCGCCGTGGTTCCCTGCGCTCTTCTAAGCAGGCTGAGCTTCTAGTTCCCCGCTCACGGACCGCCCTTAGGCAGCGCCGTGATTTTTCCATCGCTGGCCCTGCAATCTGGAATGGGCTCCCTGTAGCGCTTCGCTTGGTCCCAAGCACCCATTCCGCCACATTTTATTCAAATCTCAAGACTGTGCTCTTCAGCCGGGGTTGGGTCGGGAGTGCTTCTGAGTAGATAGCCTTGAAGAGGCGCTATATAAATTCTCCATATGAATTTGTTACATCATGCCTGTAATGTAATGCAATGCAAATCTCTTAAATTTCTCAGCTCCGCATCTCTGGTTCGCATAATGACCACAAGTTAACGGGTCGCACATTACAGAGGCTTCATCGTACTACATACTTAAACAATGCATGACCTTTTGTGTCAGTGCCACATTATGTGGCATAACCATTTGCTTATCTAGAATGTGATACACACCAGACTTCGCAGCCAACTCCCACTTCAGTATCTCCGATGTCGACATCTCATGCTTCACCCTACAGAAATCTTCTTCCTTGAACAATCGATACCATCCACTGATTGTCTGTGGAGTGAACCATATTTAAGCAGATTTAGAACAAGCATAAAATATCTAATCAACAAAAGCTGCATTGAAAGTAAATGTACACTTTTTCTGTAGTGACCATAAGGCCTTGACACTTTCTCATTTTCAATGATAATTGGGGTGATATCATTCAACAGCGCTGCCTGTTTGAATGGTTGCCATGCCAAGTAAAGTCCAATAGTACACAACAACTGAGACCAATTCAACCAAAGAACAATGTATATATTTATTACTTGCCACAATATTTCAGTGATAATTCAAATAACTCTTCAGCTAAACTAGCACAAAAGAATAATCGGAAGATACCTCTGCCTGTACCTTTCCAGATTTAGTCCATCTACTTAGTCCATCTACTTAGTCCATCTACTTAGTGAGATAATCTCAACTTAGTCCATCTACTTGTTCAGGTAAGACAATACTGGATTATAGGCAAGTCAAGAGACAGTTAAAGATAGTGACAGGCACAAATCAGAGTAAAAAAGAATTGATATTAAAATGTGATAATAATCACCAACAACAACACTGTATAAAACAAGTAATAGTAATAATCTAGAATCGTGAAGACAAAATCTTAAAAGAAAGTCTAAATTACAAAAACTGTGAGGAGTTGTATTATCATTAATTTATTCCATTTAAACTTGAAACAGATTCTTTCAGGTGCCACTGAATCCTGCACATATACGTACCTTGTTCTCAACCACAATCGATCTCATTGAAAACGATGCCCGTCCTACTATAGTTTGCCTCCTTCAAACAAAAAAGAATTTAAAAGAATTTAAATTGAAGTAACATCATTCAACATGGACAAACAATAAACGGAACACAAGAATCAGAGCCACAATATCAGGGGCATAAGGGTCATACTGCTAAAACTCTAATAAAAAACAAGCATGTATATACATACATGTAGCAGTATGTGCATATCAAGACACTTAATATAGTTCACTTTTAAGTACCTCAAAAATGCATTCAAGGGTCAATAGCACAAGACAGCATGATATTCTCGCATCATTGTATAGGATAATAATAATATTTTTTCTTTAATTAAGCGCCTGCAAACGCACTGCGCTGTACATGTTATGCGATAAATCTTAACTACTAACAGAACAGACAGCCTGCAATACACGGCGCAAATTGCAGCCTACAAAGCATGTCCGCCTATGGGACTCGATCTCTGTACCTCTTGCACTCTACGCCAGATGTTATCCAATGCGCTATCGGCAAAGAATCAGTCCATCACTACAGGATGCAGAATGGCAGAATGCAATGGTCACTGACCCATTTGGCTTAAGACAAGCATTCCTAGTTTTCTGCTGTACACAGAGGTTGCACCTATACTCAAGGTTTGCCCATGGCTACCTACAGTCTATCTCAAGAAATGCGACTTAGGATATGCCAAAACTGCATGATGAGTTAAGTTAGGCAACAGATTACATAGGCCTACATCTCTACATGTAAAAAATACATAGGAAATGTTCTTCGTTTAGACTATGCGAACAGTTTTCTGTAAATGGCGCTGCGTGAACGTTACCATTGCTGAGCTTTATGTCAGATATCAGCAACTGCAATTGTAACTCTAAGTGCTTATTTATACAGCAGAAAAGTGCCTCTTCAAGAAAACTCATCAGAGGCACTCCTGGCCAGACTATACAAGACCACGTTCAACCGCTTGTGAAATAGAGGAATAATGTGTATCGTAAGCGGTTTGGTTTCCATAAATGGGAATCAGTACGAGAATTTATCATAGGTCTAGGCAGTTTGGACTTTAAACCTATGAGAGTTACTTACTAAATAAGTAAGTAAATAAGCATGTATATCCTTTATTGAACCAACTGTGGTTGTACATGTATAAATCATCCTAATAATATAAGTTTTACGGGCAAAATTATCAGCAGGTGGGATGATTCGGTTATGTGAGTAAAGCTTGAGTTGGTGGTTTGTATTTTTATGTTTTTTGTATTTTCGTGTTTTTGTTGTTGTGCGTTTTCTAATCTTTGTCTTTCTGTTTGAGCAAAATAAAGTATATGTGACCCGCCATTACAAAATGAGTCGGAAGTCGCATACAGCAAAACGCTGCAAATCGCTTCTGAAGGTGTTTTGCATTCAAATTATTGATTTTGTGATATTTACATTTTCGGAATCTACATTATATGATACACCAAAAAACTATTAAAACTTTATTTATTTTGTTGTTTTTAATGTGTTATTTATATAAAATAAGTGACCTATGAGATAAAAATAATAATTTTTGTACGAATTTCACGTTTTTAGACGGTGGCCACCTGGCGAATAAAATCATGGTTGTAATATATCATTGGAAAGCTTAGACTTCGCTCTATGACATGAAAAAATTATTTTTTCGACATGACCTTTAATTAACCAATAAGGTGCTTTTCTCGTAAGCCCTAAACTGGATCTGGGTAAACAAATATAAATAGAAAATCTTGATTTCCCGACATTTTGTATTGCACAGGATGAAAGGTTAAAAATTTAATAACTCAACAAGCACTTGGTCGATTTTGATAAATAATAGCTCATTTTGAAGGTAATTTAACATAGAATAATGTGGAATATATAACTCAAAATAGTCAATAAGTGCTTAGAGACTCATTTTGTAATGGCTGGTCACATATTCGTACTGTCGCTCGCTCTCTCTCAGCAACAACAGCAACTACACTTGTTCACGCCTTCGTCACATCTCGTCTTGACTATTGCCTGTCTCTTTACTCTGGCCTCCCTTCTGCACGCCTAGACTGCCTTGACCGCATCTTGCGCTCTGCTGCACGCCTTATTGGCCAAATACCATATTTTGGCCATGTATCAGATTATATGCTGGAGGTCCTGCATTGGCTCCCTGTACGGCAGCGCATTGAGTACAGGATCGCCTCGTTTGGTTGGCGATGTCAACTGGGTCTCGCACCAAAATACCTGATGGATCTCTTCCGGCCTGTGTCTGCTTCTCGGACTGCTCGAGTCCTCCGTTCGGTGGGGAGGGGAATGCTATCCGTCCCGTTTGCCCGTACTGCTATCATGCAGACCCGCGCCTTCTCGGTGGTTGGCCCGACCATATGGAATGGCCTTCCCCCTGAGCTGCGCCTACATCCTAGGTCTTCCTCTGGTACCTTCTATGATCACCTGAAAACTGCTCTTTTTCGCCGTGCTGGAGTCGGGAGCGCCTCTGAGTAGTTCCCTTGAAGTGGCGCTATATAAATATACGAATGAATGAATGAATGAATGAATATATATAGAGGCATGGAAAGTAATGGCACATATATAGCCACAACAAGCAAAAGTACTGGTAAACAGAAAATCAACTATGAACAGATTTGCTTAACTTACCCTGTAGTCGAATCACATATCAGAATTGTTACCATTAGCCTCATGTCACAGTCCAAAGCTTGGACTTCACTGAAAATAAGCCACAGAATTTTAAAAAGATCGCTCAAAATATGCAGTTAGTTCATCAAAAATAGTACAATCAACAGTGCATTCAGGACTTAAATATCATGGCACGTAAAAAAATTGCACAAAATAATTAAAATATTATTTAATTGTAAGACAGATTACGTAAATAAATGGCAAATAAGCATTTTACTAAAACTGCCAACAAATGTTGGCAGAAATCAAGTAATAACAACCACCTCATATTTAATTCATTTCAGCCTCATATTTACTGACTTATGGAAATACGTCAAATTAGTCTCAGTCTGCATGGAATTACATCAATAAATTTTTAATCAGCTTCATTAACCAATATCTTTCAAGTACTAGTAAACAATGAAACAATGATATAGTAGCCTAGCACCCACACTCTCCTATAACTAGGCATTGTAAACCTAGAGAAAACAAATAAAACATGCATGTGTGTATCTAAGCATTGAATAGCACCCGAGATGCTCAGATATTCTGAAATATGGCTTTAACCTAGCAAACAGTAGTACTTGCAACAAATTACTGAAATTCATTTAACATTACAAGGACTTAAAGCCCGGAGACAATAGCAAAGAGTAGAACATTTGTCAATTGGTAATCATATTTAATGTTGTAAAGAGGATTGTTGCCTAAGCTATTTTCCTTACAGATTATCATTTTGTTCTTAATAGGCTTGGAACAGGAAGTGCTTTTATTAAGTAAGTAAGAGCCACTATATTAAGTTTCCAGTTACATACATTCGATACTTTGAGTGTGGCAATACACCTTATGATGATATTTAAAGAATCAGAAAACTTTCATAGAGGCCAAGACTTAATGAAAGAGAACAGGTTTAAAATGTACAGAGTAATAAATTTACAGAATGAATTAATGAAACATAGAGAATTATTAGAATGAATTAAATAAAAGTTTAAGTTAATTAACACTATTTTCACTAAACAATTTAAATTGATAGACACTCACAAAGAAACTTTGCTGTTAAAGACGGGGAAGCGAGAACATTTGACTGTTTCCACTTGGCAGTTGCACCTCAGTTCTGATTTACACGTACAGGTATGTTCAATCGAAATCTGTCGTGTCAAAATTAAGAACGAACAAATTTTTAAATTTCTTTAAATTTAACCATCTCTCAAAATCATTGTGAAAGGATCTGACCATGCATATCCAACGAATTACAAACATTTACTTCAGTTTTACTTGAAGTGAACATCAACTGATACTTAGTATACTATGACAATGACTCTATGAAATTTGCTGGATTAAATTAAGTGAGGAGAATGTAACTTGAGATGAATCAGATGGAAAGCATATATGTTTGAAACAAGTCCACTCCATTCCATGATGATGAACCTATGCATGAGAGCGACAAGTGTGCTTATGTGGATGTATGGAAACAAGGGATAAGATGATCTCCAAGTATGCATAACAAATAAGACATAAAGGATAGATGAAGTATGGTCCTAACAAAAGATTTAAATGATTCTGAATAGACTTTCTTGTCCAAAGCATTACCTTTGCTCTTATCTCGTATTGTTGATCCGAGCTGTGAGCAACAAGTTCTGCAACTCTAATCACTGAAAATTATATCAACAACAAATTAAAGAGCTATCACTGATATCAGTTAACCATAACACACCAACAGAAGAACACAAAAAATGTGCCAAAGGAAACATTACAAGAGAGTGCCACTCAAAATTTCTTTATCTATAAGCCAAGATGTTTCGGTCAATACATAGAATGTTGATCAATGAGTGTTGTATGCTCTTTTTATTTCAAGGCAAAGGTTAATAATCAGTTGCATCTGCTATCTGCCAACTCAGTCCTTATCCTAAGGCAAGAAAACTTACAAAGTTGTTTTAAAAGTAGCCAAGTACTTTTAAGAAATACTACCCGGTAGTTATTTACAAACAGTTAAACTACAGTTTTAAAGTACACGTAATTAAAAGTAGTTGCAGTTAAACTACTTTCAAAGTAGTTAGTGCCCGTGGGTTTATCATTATTACACGAAACAGAGTCAACTTCAGTGCTATCAATCGGGTGAAATTCTTCCAAAGCGTCAAATCGAAATACTTTATCATCAACTTAAAACACTGGTTCCTCCTTATGGTACTCTACCTTTACCTCTATGGTACTCTACCTCTAATTGAGTACCTGCATAGAATAACCAACAATGTGGTGCTATATAGTGGATCAATATTGTATCTAAATAAATACTATGTCTTAAATATCAGAAAACATAAAGGTACTTTATTTAGGCTATAAATACTCACGCTGAACGTATAGAACCCCATGTTGCCAACTTGCTTCAACATTCACTCTCCCTGCACAAAGAAATCAGGTGTAACCAAACATGTACAATGACAAGTACATCCAAGCAGATGCAGATGCATATGCATATGCATATATATATATATATATATATATATATATATATATATATATATATATATATATACATAAAATTATGTGCTTGTATTAAAGTAACAAACAGTGACATTTATGAGTGGTAACAATACCAGCGATGTCAATATAAAGTAAAATGAAAATGTATAACAGAAATAATGACAATGTACAGGTACTAGAACAAAGATTAAAGTAAACTACATTAAAAATATTTAAATGATTTCGACCTTCAGTCATAAATTGTACTTTATTGGTAAATCAAAATTTCAATGTTCAATCATTTGGTATTTATTTGATGTCCTCCTTCATTTTGTTTTTGTGGTTAAGTGGATGGTCATTTGCTTTATCTCTGATTACAATCTTAATTTGTCTCTTCCATATAATATGCATATTCTCCACAGGCTAACCAAACGTCTAAAAAACTGGATTTTTTTCTAGATTGTTGTGAAAGTAGACAGAAAAATATCTGCTTAGTGCATCTGAATCAAGCCATACTACAGATCTGATCAAGTTAATAAAAGTCAATTAGGCTAACTAGGAGTTTCTTTACGAGTTGGTCATTAGGCCGACCTAAGTGTCCAAAAAAACTAACAGAAATAGTGTTTATAGTGGATAACGAATTTCAGGTATATTCAGAACTAAATGCCAGAAAAGTCCAACTATCGAAACAGATGATCAAGTATAAGCCCTACACTAAGAAATTCTGCATAAGAAAGCAGCACTCCAAACGGCAGTTTTAAAACTTTAAAACAAGACTACAAATCATGGAAGTTGCATATTTAAGTTCAGAATGTTATCGTCCGCTTCTGAAAGAGACTGAACAAAAACCAACCTCTGATGCGCGTTAAACAATACGTGGCATCAGCGTAATGATTCTCCATTCGAGTCGTGTACACCCTTTCCATTCCTTCACTAACTTTCGTCATTTCATAAAAAGACATCTTCGATTCGGTCCGCCAATTTGAAATACGCTTTCGCGAACTCTAATATCACGACAAGATGATCTTAACGTTTCGGTTCAACAGAAAACAATTCCGACACAACATCCAACACTAACACCCTCAACCAACTGCTCCTACGATATCCAGCGTACTGGTTTATTCTGTGACGCCTTGGCGTTTAAAAGACATTGGGCGTCCTCAGCGCCTTTAAACCGCCCGCCTAGAACAAACACCCGCGCACTGACCCGTCAATCAGCGTCACGGTCACGGTCACAGGCTGCCACTTATTGTTTTAATTAACACTGTCGTTATTACAAGCAAGGTGTTAACTTTGTTTCAACAAACACCGCCTAACATAGTAAACATGTAGGCCTATACAGCGCAACGATCTCGCAGGCCCTCGCAGAAATAACAGACTAATTAAAATGAACAATTATAGCCTAGTGATTTGCTGTCATCACGAAAGCGGAAATAATTAATTGCGACTTGTTAATTGGCACGTATACTGTTCTGAAAAGCATATATACAAATATGCAGAAGAAAGTAAACACACCTCTGTAAGATTAGATTAGTCTACTGTAGGCCTATTTCAATTCATGAGCTCGCGTATTTGTATAACATAACATAACATAGGGTAACTTGGGGTTATATGGACCCCGGGGCTATATGGACCATAGTGAGTCACCAACTGAAGGAAGTAGTCACTGGCATTTAATTAAGTTTGTTCTAGTTTATAATACTACTCGATGCTGTGGTCGCGCCGGATATTGTTACCGATGTTGTTTGACCGATTTATGATTTAAAAAGTGATCCCACATATAAAGTTCGTCAATTGCTATTTCTTGCTGCCATCTGCCATCCAGAATACCGATTATTTGCAAGCGGCGGGTAAATATAACCAATATATCATTTTTTTCGTCGAAATGTTGCGCTTTTCAGGGCTATATGTTTTCATGCAACGTGAGCGATAATATGTTGTTTAGCTGTGGTTGAAGTCGTGTACCCTGTTTGGGGTTGTATGGACCCACTCTGAGGGGGCTGCATGGACCACGGTCCATGCAACCCATAGAGCCTATCTCAATTGAATTCTATAGTGTTTGAATGCAATAGTGATTGAATCTATATGTATTAGGCCATATTATTGTATTATTATTATGATTATTATTTATTCTTCTTATTATATATTGTATGTATTATTAAATTATTTCAAAAGCAGCAGACATGGTGAGAACATTCAAGTGGAAGAATATCCGAGGACAGTGAATGAGACTGCAGGTGAGACTGCAGATTCCTGTGGTACTGATGAAGGTGCTCTGGCAGTCTGGCTGCAGCAGTGAGCAGTACAGCTAGTATTTCTTTCTCTTCCATTATCAAGATTGACGAAACACCATACCGCAGGCCAAAAGCAATGGAAGGCAAATGCAAACACAAAGTCGCCCATGTGGGTGTGCTAACCAGTTCTCCATATATGAAGGAACTTGAGGCCATGAAAGTTAAACAGTTGGCAAAAACTGCTGAAGCTGCTGTCAAAAGAGAAGCGCGAGTCCGATTTGCAGAGAACCGAGAATAGCAAGGCAAAGAAACCGGAAGTAGGCCTAACAGAGAACTGGAAGCCAAAGAGATCGAGGGTTATTAGGCCTAACACGACGTAAGAATCAGCGGCAAGTTCAAGAGTTGCCTACAGAAAGAAAAGTCGAGCAAACGCAAACTTGCACGCTCCAGTGGTGCTGCTGTTCCGTGCCTTTACTGTGGTGACCTGTTTGGAGCAACAACAGAGTCATGGATTCAATGTCAAATGTGCAATGAATGAGCACATTTTGAATATGCCGGTGCCAGTCCAAACTAGCATAGTTTTGTATGTGAACGTTGCACATAGACCTAAACACTGAACCCGTTGAACTCTTTTGCGGACTTTTAGCTGCTTGTTATTGTTTATTTTTTGTACCGTTTGCCCTAGTAGGATAAGTTGTTATAAAGTGCATATATTATGCAGTAGTAATAGCTTGTCTAGTCAGCAGTCTTGATAATATTTTATGCAGCTTTCTAGTAGCCTACTTTTGCATTTTGGATATTACACATTACCAGTATCAAGTGATAATTGATGGTTTCAAATCTGTTCATCGTGTTGTAATCTAGCCATGTAGCCAATTCTATGCCAATAAACGACTTGATTTGATGATAAATATTATTATTAAGGAAACTGATAGTATATTTTATAACTAGTATTATTTACTATGCTAAGATCATTGGATAGGGGTAATATGGACCTGGTCCATATTACCCCTTTTAAGTGTGTCCATATTACCCCGACCATGGGGCAATATGGACCTTTTTGTAAGTTTTAGTTTCTTCTATATTTTGAAATAAATTGATGTTAATTGTCCACAAACAATTATGTTTTTGCTTCAATATAATCAAAGCATTTGGATGCAATTTAATTGGACTGTATGGATGCTTGATTTTGCTCAGAAATAGTCATTTATGTTAAGGGGTCCGTATTACCCCAAGTTACCCTATAGGGCCTAACAATTAGGGTTTTAAGTGGTTCAGCTTAGTTCGTGTTAGAACCACTGCAAGTCTGTGTTAGACTGCAAGTCTGTGTTAGAACCACTGCAATATATGCACAGCGGCTACAGCCAGTGTTTAATCTAGTCCCCCTCTTCTGAGGGGGAAACAAGGTTTGTCGGGGGGGGGATCAACAACGGCGACCTTTTTCGGAGAAATTTCATCAGAGTTCAAACGCCAAACAATTTTTTTAGTTTAGGAATTTCAGCTTTCAAAATTGGAATTTCATCTTCAAAAAAGTTGATGACATTTTTTTAATCATTCGTCCCATTTTTCGAACTTAAAACAGTACTCTTTGACGACCTTTTTAGGAATTCATCTCCTTTACTCGTCTCTGGGGGGGGGGAAGCGCAACATGTATCCTTGGATCCTGAGGGGGGATTTCTTCCCCAAAACAGTCCATACATTATAATATTGCCGACCTCTGGGGGGAAACTTAAATCCTGGGGGAAATTCCCCCGCCCCCCCCCCCAATGACGTCTAGATTAAACACTGATGCACAGCATATAATGTATACTCGTATGTGACGTATATTATATATGCGTATGCATATATACCGGCAATATAAAACTATATGACTATTTTCTCATGTCAAGAACCACACCCTTGATCTCCTCATCACTTCCGACGTTTCCCTCTTTTCTCTCAAACTATCACACTCTGTTCTGAACATTTCTGACCATCATCTCATCATGGCTGACTTTGAAATCAAGCCTTTCGCTCGCACTTTTCCCTCGACTCATTCTTTCCGTATCACCGGATCCATAGACCGTCAGGCCTTCATTCAGGATATTCTCATAGGCGTAATTTGTGGGGGGTACGAGGGGTACCCGTACCCCCCACTTTTTGGACTGGGGGTACTGTACCCCCCACTTTTTAAACAATGACAATCAATATTTTATTATTGTGCCTTCTCAGAGAACGCAGTCACCACCAAAAGTAGGCCTACGAAAATACTTAGATACACAGGTAAACCGAGAGCCAAAATTAATGAGAATACTGGCAGGCAATATATTCAAAATGGGCGCCATGTGAAAAGCTAAAGTGGAGACAAAATTGGTACCCCCCACTTTTTAGACCAAAGTATTGGTACCCCCCACTTTTTAGACTAAAGTTACGCCCCTGGATCATATTCTTGATTCACAACTGGTTCTAAACCCCCCCCCCTCTTCCCTTGATGACTTGCTCTCTTGTTACAATTCCACACTTTCCAACCTCCTTGACACTCATGCGCCACTCATCACCAAACCCAGTTCACACGCCAGCAACCCTTGGTTTACTTCTTGCCTCCAGGCTTTCAAAACTTTCCGTAAGCCCCTTGAACACATCTACCAGCACACTTTCGACCCCTCAGCTAGAACAAAAGCCCTCAATACCCTTAAATCAGCCACCAACAGATAGGCTACCACAAACTCATTGCTGCTGCTAAAAAGAAATATTATTCCTCACTTATCCATTCCAGCGCCTCAAACCCTATACATCTCTGGAAAGCTGTATTCTTCTTCATCGCAAATCTCCCTCCCCGCTACCTAGCTCCATTCCCTCCTCCTCTGTTGCTCGAGGAGCGGGTTGAGTGGATCAGTGATTGGACCGTGAACAACAGTACTGTCGGAGATAGGAAGGCTGGAAGGATTGGAGTGTATTGTAGGTGAGTGATATGACTTTATATTCTATTCTTTCGGGTATTTTAAGCCAGTGGAGAGATTTGAGGACAGAGGTGATGTGGTGGTGCTTGGGGGTTTTGGTCAGAGCACGGGCAAGTGCATTTTGAATGGCTTGAAGAGGAGCGGGTTGAGCGGAGTGGTTTCCCTTCGGTTTCCCTTCGGTTCTCGGTATTTGTCGGGTTTCTGAAATACTAACAGTCAGTTTTGGTTTTACTATAATTATATATTGCGAAAACTGTAATCGGTTAAACCCTTATTATTTAAAACCACGGTAACTCTTGGTCAGTCAATCAGTAGGTGGCGCCAAATTATATGCTAATTAGGTAGCGCATTGATTCAAAATGTAGTCGCTTGATGGCATCTGCGGTGATCTGACGTCAATCAGCGAGGCTTGTATAACTCGTGGAGGACACGAGAGCTGCGGTGTAAAAGTGGATGAACGAGAAGGGAGTTTGACATTGGCATTCTGTGTACCGTATGGTCGGTAGCCCTCCAATGTGAGTAATTGTTTTTAAATAATTCAAGCCACTGCCGTCGCTTATTTAAATGTGAAGTTGTTGACTCAAAGTTTTGTCAGAATTAGGCGTGTTCGTAGGCCGTTCAATGACAGAAGAATCACAGCTGTGAAATATGGATTGTGGTAATGTGATGTCAAATCGCGCACTGTGATTGCAGTTAAGATAAGATTTCAGGAAATCAGATCGTGTTCCAAGTGCAACTGAACAAAAGTTCTATGTTGGCTTGATGTTGACGCTTTTTGAATACCACTGTGGTGTTTAATTGCTTACATTTCCGATGTTTAACCTGGGATTAAGATTGGAATCTTAGTCCCAGGTTTAACCTGTTGCTGTTGAACATTCATTCATTCATTCTGAGAATTTGATATAGCGCCTCTTCAAGATGCCGACTCAGAGGCGCTCCCAGCCCAGCCACAGCTAAAGAAATGTGATTTGAGGGACTTACAAAAAGCAGGTGAGTTTAACCGTGGCAGCAAGCGCAGGTCTAGAGGAAGGCCATTCCAAAGGGCCCCACAACCGAAAATGCCCGATGCTGTCTAATAGCAGTGCGAGCGCAGGGGACCGCAAGCTCCCACGTTGCCGAAGAGCGGAGAGTTCGACGGGCTGCAAGGTCAGAGTCAGGTCGACAAAGATCAGACAGGTAGGATGGAGCGCAGCCAAGAAGGCACCACCAAACAAGTGCAGCAACTCGATAGGAGATGTGCTGAGAAACAGGGAGCCAGTGAAGAACATCACGCATATAAGCAGAGACAGGAGCATCATGTAGCGATTTTATTATATTAATGAATTAGTGGGTGATGATGATTACAACGATGATGACGATGAGACAGTTTTTAGTGTTGTAACCAGACGAGGCCTAATAAACTGGTGTAGTACATAAAAATCCAGGTGTTATCTCTCGGAATCTCGAGACATTTTCAGGAAGACTAAAGACTAGGTCCACCGTGGAGTTCCAAGACAAAGACTGGGTAACAAGAGTCCAAGACTGAGACCGAGACCAAGACACATGGTCCAAAACAGTACAAGACTGAGGCTTTTCGGAATTTATTCTACAGTGTAAAACAGACTAAATGATAAAAACAACTAACATAGGGTTATCAGTTTCCAGCTTTTCTTGATATTACATTTTTTTAATACAAGATCATTAAGCATAGGGTCACCTAGATGAATTCTCCATTCATACTGGCACATGCCAATTTTATAGCACAAGAACGAGGGACAGTTTGCGCAAGACTTGTTGAGACAGAACAAGACTTTATCTTCAAGACAGTTTCTAGGAAGTTGAGAAATGACGTCAGGACTAAGATTGAGACCAAGATGATAGGTTATCGAGAACAAGGTCAAGACTAAGACATAAAAACCTGTCTCAAGACTAAGTCTCGGAACCATACAACTCTGTATATAAACCAGCGGTGCACAACATCGGGCCTGCGGGCCAAATCTGGCCCACGACGAGTCGTTGTATGGCCCACGATGTCCAACAGGAAAAGCGACTATTTAAGAACCGGCACTGACGGTGACTTGCACACGGTGGTCGAGAAAGGTTGTGCACCACTGATAAAAAACCCTATCCATCGTACAAAATTGAGATGAAACTCCGCCACTGGCTGTATTCTGGTAGTGCCAGTCCCAAGCCTGGAGAAAGGAGGAAGGTGATGCTAAGCATTTTTATTATGACACAGTGTCAGCCTGGAACCAATTTGACCCAAATTGCATATTGATTTTGTTTTGCCTGAGGGCTGTGAATAAGCTGGTTCCTGTAACTCTGCTTTTTTGGGTGGTGTAAAAATCTCAAGATTACAATTATGATTACATATTTTTTTACTGCAGCCTGATTTCACTGACAAATGGTATGCCTTTCATAGTTACATAGACATTGAAAATTGACAATTCATGATCCAGCTCTTTGTTTCACAGAAAAGAACTACATGTAGAAATACAACTAGGTTACAGTACTTTTTGTTTTTACATTATATGACTTTTGTTAATTGGCGGCAGGTTTTCAGCATAAATTTGAACAGTGTTGACAATTGACGGTCTGTTATTCAGTGTTTAATGTATTTCCTTCATCTCAGTTGAGGAAGGAGGAGGCCGAGGGTAAGCATGCGAGATTGTAAATGAAAATTTATATAGCACTGCTTCAAGATAACCTCCTCCGAAGTATTTGATGCAATAGTGGAGTGTCAGCGTGATAACCCATTCCGTATCCTATTCGAATTAAATTATGGCTAGGATTTTCAGGAGCACTGCGCTAGTTGACCCCCCCGTAGCTGGTTTCAAGGGTTTGGCTAGGATAGTGATTAGTTAAGTATCTCCACGGATTGGGTTCTCCAAAGTTGGCAACCTTAAGATCACCAGATCATTTAAAATTTACTCTGTAAGGTACTGTCTGGTAAGCTAGAGTAAATTGTTTATTCATTTAATGAGGAATTAGTTTTCCGTGCATTTTAGTACACGCTCGTCATTAAAGGGTTAAACACAATTCTTCTGTTAGCACTTTGCAAGCATTGTAATTTCATAATATTTTAACCATCATCAAGAGTGATAAACAAGACCTAAATTCATAATGCACTGTCCTTGTATCTTTGGTATGTGTCCAGTGCCAGCTCAATGCATGAGAATAGGAACAAGAACAAGGAACAAGCCTCAAACAAGTTACTTGACTTGAAGGAAATATGGTTCCACTGCAGTTATTTTAAATGTATTGATTTATTGAGTTGCAGTATATTGAAATGTTTATATGATCTATAGTTTGTTCATTTTGACTGATGGTTTGTGACTTGATTGATATTTCTTATTACTGCACAAATGTGGCTACATAAACAAACTGTACCAGTAGAGAAAATAACTAGAACTGGCAACAGTGACTTCATCAGTGTCAGCATCATGGGCTGTTCTAATCTTTACAGGTCTTTGTTTGTACCTTATTGTAAACTTAAACAATAAAATTACTCTATACTTGAAGTAAAGCCATAACTTCAAAGTTGAAAGTAAGACTTATTGTGCTTTTATCATTGTTGATACAAAGTACTAGTCACAACGAATTCAGTTGGTTTCAGTTTCTTATTCATAACAGTTAAGTATTGAGAATATTAGTCTGACTCCAACCTAGGGTAGAAGTTTCTTTAAACTCTTGCACAAGTCAAACTTGTTTTCTTATAGCCAAATTCTATACATGAATTTATAGGTAGCCATATATTATAGGTTATTCTATTTCTAGATGTTTTTGCTTCTTGAATTGGCATCATAGTAGGCACTAGCTGTTACCCGTGAAAATTCACAGTACGTAAATTTAGTTTACAAAACTTTAATGTGCTTGAAAACCAGAGAGACAGAGAGCGAGAGACAGAAAGAGGGGGATGGAGAGGAAGAGGGGAGAGGAAGAGAGACAGATAGAGTGACAGAGAGAGAGGAAGAAGGGAGGGGAGAGAGAGAGATGAGAGAGAGATGAGTTATCATAGAGAAAGCCACACCATTGAGGCAGCTGACTGGTGACTTTGTGATATGGGTGGCCAGTCTGTTTGATTGAGGGAAGGAGGGGCATGGTGGGAGGGAGGTGTAGTAGTTGGGGGTAGTTGTGTCATGGGATATCAGACAGAGGGGACATTGGAAATTAATAATTATATTAGTGGATTTGTTACAATACATATATTATTATTACTAGTAATAGTAGTAGTGGTAGTGGTAGTAGTAGTAGTAGTAGTAGTAGTAGTAGTAGTAGTAGTATTGGTATTATTGTTTTATAGGAAGTCGCTTAAATAGGACTGTGAGCTTGTTTCAATGGTCCTTTAAGATCATCACATGCCACTGTGTCAAAGTGCAGAAGTCTTTGCTTATAATTATACATTGTAGGAAGTTACTTTAAGAATGGGACCTAATTTGTTCCTTTAGGATGGTCATCACTTGTGACTCAAAGTGCAACAGTCAATTTCCTTTCCTAATTAGTTCTTCGAAAACAGAGATGTCATTTGTTTCTGTGCAAGTGGTGGAAACCTACTATGCACTGCCTTTGAATTGGCCTACATGTTTCATTTCCTTGAAATTATTTGGCCTAAAGAAAAACAAAAGCATTTAAAGGACCAATTTTGGTAGAGGGTGGAGTTGCGAGATCTGTGTGACTTAAGGTATTTGACTTTTATGCTATCGAGTCTTCAGTTAAGTATAATGTTACCTGTGCATATCTAATGATGCTAGATCGACTGCTTTTCATAAAATTATATTACTATCAGGTGGTCCTGGTAGCGGGTCTACGATCCATTTTGGGTCTCCTGTGCAGCCAGATTATGTTAATTGATTATCAGCATTATAAGTTTTGTTTATCCTTGCAATGTTTACTGAAATAAAAATACAAAAAAATACAAATGCAAAATACTCTGCTATTGTGCGAGTTTTCAGTCACCACAGTAGATGTGGACGTGGTGGCTCGATTTATCATTTTTCGCAATGCATGTGTATTTATACATTCACATTACATATTGACATAACCTTATTTTTTTGTGTCCGCGGTATTGCCCACTTTTTTATGATAAGGCTGCTTAGCACTTTAACGACAAGCTGAATTGGTTACCCAGTCGCTTTTAACATGATCTTGTCATTAAAGTGTTAAACAAGTCAAGTGGAAGACCAGCCACTTGAAATATTCAGATCACGCTGTTTGTCTAGATTTTGATCCAGATAAGTTTTTATTTAGTTTATTTAAGCTGTAAGCTTGTGTAGAGGATAAGCATATGGTCGGTCATATGTTACTTTCATAATGTAGTCATTTGCATTTTAGAACAGTTTTTTATGAGGAATACCTCAAATACCTCGGGCGGAAACATGCTAAGCATGTGATGCAATGGCACCTTAGGAAGTAGCATCAATTTGTAATGCATTTATAATGTAATGTATGTAGTGTATTTGTAATGTAATGTTAGAATTTATATAGTACCTGATGAAAAAGAAATTTTGCAGAATTTTGCTGCTGCTACTTGGCATTGTGTGGAAAGTTGTGAGTTTTAATTGGTGCTGAATATAATGTAATGTATTTGTAATGTATTTGTAATGTATTTGTAATGTAATGTTAGAATTTATATAGTGCCTGATGAAAAATAAATTTTGCAGAATTTTATTCAGTAGTCAAGTAATTGAAAAGTATTTGTACATTTTTTAGGGTCACCTTAATTTATAATCCTAATTATGCATGTTTTAAGAGACACTCCATTCTCAACAGTTTAAACAGTTGTTGTTAATTAAAAATTATTGACTTGAGAGTGAGGCTAATGAGTTAAGGACACAGATGTTTGTGTGCAAAGTATAAAGACGGAAATGTGTTAAAAGGAATTATAGCTTTACACCATTTACATTATTGATGTTCCATGGATCAAGTTCACTTTCCTCTGCAGGATGTAATGTAATATAATGCATAATTTATGTAGTGTACTTGGTAGCATTTGTTGCAATGGGAAGTTTGAGACCGACAGGAAGACCATTTCAAGCAGATGGGGATGGAGCAAGAAGAAGAAATAGAAAGTAGTTCCTAAGTTAGCATGAGAGGCAGTCATGGGTATGAAATGTTAGAGACTTTATTGTTTTGTAGCATGGGCATACGATAGTGGCCAGTGCTTCTCTCCATCTGATTTTCCCCTGATAGTGTATGGGTGTAGACAATTGCAGAACAAATTTCTGGCCTGGCAGGGATTTGAACCTTCAACACGTTTTGAATCGCATGCAGACTACTAGAATATTGAACACCTGTCTTGGTGAACTTGATCTTGCAGCTCAGTTGAGCCAAATTGCTGTTTTTACAACTCTGTAGTTCCATATTTCATTTGCAAATAATCTAAACAACAAGTCATGATTGCTTTTTCTTGTTTTAGCTGATTTAACGTTGCTTTGAGAAATTCCTGCCAAGGATGTCTGATCACCACGATCATGGTAGCATGGTCAGTACACAGTTATTTGTTTCTTCGTTGCAACAGTCGTATGAATACATAGACGCATTAAATAGTACCATTTGTGACCATATCTGGGATAAGGGACCTAAAGTCGGGTTCTAGTTTCGGAGTTACAGCCTGTTTTAGATAGGCAGTTGTTGGTTGTCGAATTTTTATCGTGAGTCTTCAGAATTGATGTATTTGTTAATAAGTGATTTCTGGCAATAAATTGCAATGTATTTTTGTGTTTTATGTGTCATTTTATAGAGTACATATAGCACATTGATTCTGGCATGGTGAAAAACTAAAGATTTGTTGTTTGTTGTTGGCTTTTCTGAGTGCCATCTTGTTAAATTTTTAAACTTGATATTCTCGAAAAAAATTTTTATCTAGTACGTTGCTAAATTTTTAATAACTTCATCATTTATGGACCAAACTGAGTGCAGTTTCTTCTGTCTGAAAGCTTGTTTCCAACTGCATTTGAGGATACCAATAACTCCATGTCCCACATAAGGTCCCTTTTCCCAGATATGGTCACATTTGGTTTGTGATGTTTCCTAGTCTTGAGTGTTCTTGCACTCTTGCAAATTAAACAATCGCAGCCCTCTGGCCACATTACTGCAGTCTTTTGTGGTGAATAATTAGACAAAACTACTGTCAGGTAACAAAACAACAATGAATCTGGTTTGACACCAGACAGTGTACAGGTATGTTTGCAAACATTGTAGCTATACCACTGTAGATCTGATCTGGGCAGACTACTTCTAAGAGTGAGAGAGTTTACTTAAGGTGATTGTGAATAAACTGATCTGTTGGCAGTTGCTTTAAATTTAATTTCTGGGAAGCGCATATTGGGAAATGCAATTGAACAACATGACTTTGAACCAAGATGGTTAAATGACAACTGGAAACCTTAAAAGCTTTGTTAAAACTTTGGTTGCCATTACTTTTTTAAAGTTTTTTTATTCTGAAGGAATAAGTGACATGTTGGCAAGTATCATTCGTACATGATTGGTATTAGGTGGCAAATTACGTGAGTGGTAAGTGCTTGAAATAGATGATTAAATCTAAGTAACAGTAATAGTGTGTTCTGTAATAGATTGAAGGACATGTGAAGTGTACGTTATGAATTACTGTCCCTCAGCTTTTATATTTACTTGAGAAGCTGCAGTTAACTTCCGTCTTTGGATCGCACTTGGGCTAGAATTATTGTCAACAGTTTTTGAATGAGTCTGCTCTAGCTTAGACGTCCCTGGGTTCTAAGTAAGGCCACCTGTTTACAGTGGAGTTGGCTTTCCAGATTGGCCTCATTTTGAGCTAGTGGATTATACATAGTAAAGCAGAGCATATTTTGGAGGCATACAGAGTCCAAGGTTGAATCTTGTAGTACTTCAAACGAATCGCTCAAGGTTTCATAATGGAAACTTTTGGCAGACAATAATTGAGGAGAGTCGGTTCTTGTTTCAGATCAGATTATCTTTTGATCTTACAATACCCCATTTGTAATTATATGAAAATATTTGTATGGGAGAAGTTAATTATTATTTCTTCCCTTTGTTTTAAATTAATAACTAATGGTATGTGAACCTCATTTCCGTTAAATCTGAGGCAAAGATGCTCGGTACTGTTGCTATCATCAGTAGTTAGACATAGCCACAGGATTTAAGTGCAGTGGATACGTGTGGACTTTCACCTTTCTCCGGTATGCGGACGTTTCGTCTCCGGACGATTCATCCGGAGACGAAACGTCCCCAACCCCTTTCACCCATGTGCGCTCTAACCAATATAGATAACCGGGAACCTGTTGAAAGTGACATCTCATATTTGCAACTACTGCTTTAGATACACGAAAAACTGCTACACAAGATTAAGCAGGAGATTGCAGGTTTTAGTTTAGTGTCTGAATGTTGTTGTTATTATTATTATTATTAGTAGTAGTAGTTTGTGTATTAGTATTTTATTTCTACTATTGTTGTATTGAATTTATTTTGTACACAAAGTCTGTAAATCTTATTCGGAGGCACGAAACAGTTGTGAGTGCAGGACTTGCTCTCTACGCAGTGGCCATCTCAAGGGAGGAAGATCAAACCTGTACTCTAATATTTACAAGGTGATCACTTATAACTCGGCTGCCTGCCCCACAAAGTTAACATCATGGTTTTCATTTTCTGCAACTTTAGCATGATGTTGCCAGTTCAACAGTGTTTGATCCTCATGCTGGGCATGACATGATGAACCATGACGATATGGATCATTCCCAAATGGATCATGGCAGCATGGATCATGGCAGCATGGATCATGGCAGCATGGATCATAGCAGCATGAATCATGGAACCATGAATCATTCCTCGATGGACCATGGAATGAAAGTAAGTTATTTCTAATATATACTGGAATCACTTGACTTCATTAACTGTTGTACTTTTGGATACATTTGAGATGGGAAAACATGTATACAATTCACTGTATTTAAAAACCATGTTACAGTACTATCTAATGCGAGAGTGAAGTTTTTTGAGCTACCTACACTTGAGGTGCAGTAATTAGATAGCATGATAAACTTTATGATTTATAAGAATAATAATCATAAAATGTACAATACCATTTGGTTGTGATTGCTAATTTTCCTTAAGCTGGTGTGTCTTGTGGCCTAGTGCCTTATTGGTCAGACCTTGATCTCTAGAACCAGGATTCAGTTTGTTTTGTATTATTGTGTCATGGGACTGTTGCAAAATGTTATCTAGTTGTCATGTTGCAGTTCTGCCATAAAACCCTTCAAACCTGAGGACTATGACCCTGGGTCGTATTTTGAATAGAAGAAATAATCTTTGAGTGACTTTACCATACCTTTTCTGTATTTGCAGACACCTATTAGTCCATCCAATGCTTGTTTCTCATACGTTCTTGCTACTAACTTGCAAATGCATTCACTAAATGTGGTCCTATCAAGTTAGGCCCTACTCATTTGATCTGTCTCATATCAGTCAATCGGTTTATTCAATGAGTCACCAGTTTCTATTTATTGATATGGTGGAAATAGTAATAGATATATTTGTGAAGGTTGACTGATGTGTCTGAGGTTTCGTAGTGTAAGTTGTTTTGTTGGGGCGGCTTGGTGACTAGGCAAGACAGTAGGTTGTCATTAGACCTGTTGCTCAGCTCTGCGTTTGTGTCTTAAGACAGTAGACAGACATAACTGGGCCATTCAAGTGTCGATGATAACCCAAGTACAAAGGTGAAAACCACTCAAGTGAACTAAGCATTGTCATGTTGACCCATTAGATAGCACAATTTTTATGCTATTTAAACAATATATATGCTGACATTAACTGTAGATTTTAATCTGATCCTGTGTTTAAATGTTGAGTTCATCTGTCATCATCACATTTAGCCATCAATTGCCACATAATTTCTACAATATTTTAACAGTTTATGTGATTACATAAGCCATATATAAATGTCAAGTAAGTTAACTACCTACAAAATTATTCTTTTTAGATGGGAGGGGGTATAAATTAATGGTAACACTCATGGCCAGGAAAGCGTTAGGTCGAGGTTCGATACCCCTAACCCACCCACCCCCATCTAGGGCGGCTCCCTGCATGGCTGCCGAAACGTGTTTAATTAAGATCTTGATTGTACTGTCATGTTTCAATGTAATCTTACTGCGTACTTGTCAGTTCGAATTAACAGATTGTTATTAATATTATTACTATGCTGATAGAAACACTTGGTGACTTGACAAACCATTTTAGAATTTCGTGAGCCATTGTCATGACAAATCGTTTGACTACAAATCTAGATTCAATAGGCAAAATATTTGTTTAGCTGGCTGCATTCTAGCCTGCACTAAAGAAATTTAATGGATTGCAATAAATCAACTGAAACTTTGGTTACATCTCGGCCTGAGAGAAAATAACTTACTCTCCAGGTTATCGACGTTGTTTTTACTATTGTCCTATGTCAACATCTTAAGACCATTTGTTACCAGCTTACCCAGGCCTTGTAGAAACAACTCGGAGTTGAAATCAGGAAGTGCAGTGATGGGATTAATTGTTTATTAGACTTGAAAGATTGTTTTGTTCAGTCATCTTTTATATTTCCCTATTCTTCTAAGGTTTTTTCTAGTTATTTTGATGAGGACTTTGTCTCTTTTACTGTTTTTCAATTCTGCTTTGTTTAGCTTGTGCTTGCATTAAAACATTATTTATTTCTGAAAGGCTAGCTGCTGTTTTACCCTGAATTCAAAGAAAATATGGCTTGATGATTATGAAGTGGTTGCCTACTGGCGTAGTGTATCAAAGCAGAGTTTTTTCTTTCAATAGTTGCCATTTAATTTTTAATGTCTTGAAAGCCTCTGGAATAGTAAAATTTTGTTTTACTTTTATGTCCATGTAATATGTCCATTCATATGTAAAACTTTGCTTAGTTTTACTTAAATTTTGAACAAATTATTTTTATCAGATGTATTTTCACGTCAGCAATGATGTGAAAATCATCAGATGTATTTTCAGCTGTACTTTCACGTATTTCATGCTGGTATTTTATCAGATGTATTTTCACTTTGACTTTACAACTTTACTTTGTTTTATTTAAATTTTGAACAAATTATTTTTTCAGATGTATTTTCACGTCAGCAATGAAGCTACAATTCTTTTCTATTCATGGACAACGTCTACAGCTGCTGGTAAGATGAGTAATTGCATAAATTTACTTTGTTATGACAGTTTGACAGTTGTAGTTGATTAATTATATATAGAACATCTTTATGGACCCCTCAAATGTTGTCTGTACATTTCTAGTTGCTATTAAAAATGTTTTATGATGTTTTTTACCTGCAATATTGGTGGAGCTAAAAAGATAAAAGCAGCAGACAATCCATATTATTTTCTCGTTTTCAATATGTCATGCCTGCAGCTAGTCTATAACTTTCTTGCCCAAACTGAGTATGTAGCATGTCTCTTTTAACTATGGCAGAGCGACGGTATGGCCTCAACTGCTGCCTGTTTGAATAGGTAAAAGTGCAACAATAAGGGGCAGAACAGAGCATGCCACGGTCTGCTGATTCTGCGTCATATGACTTCATACTGGTTTAAAGGCTTTGAGAGACTAAAAAGAACTTTTAAAGACTTAAATAGGCTTAAGAGTTACTTGAAGAAAGCTGTTATAGTTCAGAGCATGGGAAGTTGTCCTTCTGCAGTGCATGCAACTCTAGAATGTCCCTGAACTATTTCTGATAGTAAATGATAAGTTGCTCCAGTTATCTTATATCAGTATATGGGGCACACGTTTTTTTAATTTTAGTTAGCCATTTTACAATGTCTTTGGGAGACTCTTACAAAGCGCATTATAAATATATTGTTTACATCAGCGGTTCCAAAAACTTCTCTGGTTCGCAACCCACTTGTGAATGTCTTGGCAGTCTCGGTACTCACTGTGTAAAATTAAGCATTGTGTACTAAAATATGCTTCGTAAATTGGTATCGAAATATGCGGATTTAGACATTTAAAGCATTAAAAGGAAACTTAGGTAAAACCAGTATACAATTTATTGCAATCCAGCTAGTTATAGCCCAATCGTAGCCAATGTTGTTGCTGCAAAAGAATAAATGTTTCTCGAAAAAATTTGGCGACCCACTTGCCAGAGCTTCGCGACCCACTTTTGGGTCGTGACCCACAGTTTGGGAAACTCTGGTTTACATGACCTCTTAGACTGTGGTTTCTTTAATGTGAACATAAGTTGCTTCTTAAGGGGAGAGAAGAAAGAAAAAGTCACTTTGAAAAAGTGTAATTCATTGTTGATCTCTCTCTGTTTGCACTTTTCAATTATATTGCATTTGATCCATTCAGTGCCGGATTTAGTTATAAGCTAATAAAAACCTACAGCTTATGGCCTCACAATCTGCAGGGACTTCAAACAAGTTCCGAATTTTTTTGTGGCAGCTTTTTAAAATTTTATGTATACTGTATATATATTGTATTGTATTGTATTTATGCATTTATAAAGTGCCTCTTGCAGTACAACCTAATCAGAGGCGCTATATATATATATACACTGTACATATATATAGTTCATATAAATACTGTATACATATATACCGGTATATATATATATATATATAGTGCCTCTGATTAGGTTGTACTGCGAGAGGTATATTTATTGTATTGTATTGTATTTATGCATTTATAAAGCGCCTCTCGCAGTACAACCTAATCAGAGGCGCTATTTATATATACATATATATAGTTCACATAAATACTGTATACATTTATACCGGTATATATATATATATATATATTATGTAGAACCTCTTTTAATGGCTTGTGTAGCAAATTCCGTCTCGCCCGAGTAAATGCATTCATTGGAAAATAATTTGAATTTTTCACTAAATAGATGCCTTGCTGTTAAATAATTAAAAGGCATATATGTTTCAAGTTTTGTGAGACCTTCTGGTGTAATTTTTAACAAGGGGCCTCCAAGTTTTATTTACCTCAGGGCCTTGCCAAGTCTAAATCCGGCATTAGATCCATTGATGGGCAAATAAATAGGGATGGAGAATAAATATATTTATTTAAAGCACTTGTTGTGCATGCAAAGTCAATGAATCAGAATATGAGGCAGATGAATATTCGCTAGGGGCCAGGACTGGGCAACTGAAGGCACATGATTCCTAAAATGTCCTGAAATGAGGCTTTAGTAACAAGCCAGTATCTGTGAGTGCATTGTTCTTTAATATTAAATGTGTTTGTCTTAGGTATGTTTGGTTCCTGTGTTGTGGTTATGATACTGGCCGCGTTGTACGAAGCCCTGAAGGTTTTTCGTGAAAGATTATTTTACTCTTCTGCTGTAAATAAGCAAGAGTACTACAATGGTGAATCGCAGCGTATTCCCACAGACGAAAATCACGTCACCATAGCACAGCCTTCAGAAAAGTCGAAGTCATTTTCAGGGTAAGCCCTCCACCAGTTTTAATTATTCTCACAAAAGCTATTGTGTTCATATAGTTAAACGCACATGTGTTTGTGCATGCGTCTATGTGCAAACAGACCTTAGGATCATTTGACCTATTTAATCATCAGTGCATTAAACTCTAGAGAGCTTTTTCTATTTTCAAGTATATGCAAACATCGGCGTCCGGATTTTGCACATGTGTTACAAAAATAAAATCTTTTTATTATTATAATTATTACAACAGTCTCAACACGATTTTCACTGCAAAAAACGCTTAATTATTTTAGGTAAAGTCTTTGACCATTATTTACTGTTAAAGTTGTCACGTGTTCTGTGTTCATGAATAGCTATTCTATGCAAAAATGTCATTTTGCCCCTTCTACACAAATTTTGCACCCCCTACAGAAATTCCTGCAGACGCCCATGAATGCAAACTTTTGAGGTTTTCTTGCGCAAAGGTGATGAATGAGTAGATTTTTTTAACCAACCCTTTTCAGAACATTCTGCAATCAATTGACCCGTTGTGGTTCATAAAAACAGGAATAAAAACAGTCATGATTTATACTAAAGCGAAATAGTGGCTTTGCTCCTTGGGTCTGCTTTGAACGGAATCAAGACTCTATCGTAGGGTTTTGAGTAGGGATTGACCGGAAAGAGATTTTCCACCGGAAACCGGAACCGAGTATTTGGATGAACTATTTGCCGGAAACGAACCGGAAACGAACCGGTACCATTTGTTCCATATGCGAAGCTTCACATTTTCAAATTTTCATGTTGTTGTAGCACGTGATGTACTCATAGTTGCAAACAATGCAAAGACTATTCATAGCTTAGAAGAGAGAGCAGTCCCTTAAGCTAGCCCTAAATTAGCGCTACAATATGCGACGCCATTTTCGGATCAGTTAATAGTTAATACATTTCAAGAAAATGGAATTGAATTCAATGAATGTTTAATTGTTTTAAGGCTGAACATTAATAATTTTATATACGTAAGTTTATTAAATAAATTCTGAAAGAAACAAATTTTTTGCAACTATTTGCGTCTACAATATTTGCCGAGGCGAATACTTCCGGAAACTGGATTTCCGGCCGAACCGAGTATCCGAAGCGGTTTCCGGTCAATCCCTAGTTTTGAGTGGTACTTAAAAGTTGCTTTATTAAGTATTTTATTACATGCGTACGTTTCTTCATGCATTAAGTTGCTTCTGTTGTTGATCTACTGTTTCTCGAGTTGCATCAAGTGTTGGGTCATAGTAAAAATGGTTCACTTGTTTATTCTTTTTATCTGCATGTTGGCCTGATCTTAACCTTATGGTCATGTGTTTTTGTTGACCTGATCTGAACCTTAAGGTCAAGTGTTTCTGTTGTTCTGCAGGGCAAAGATGTTCAGCAAGGCCCACTTTATCCAGACCCTTCTGCACGTCATTCAGCTAGCAGTCAGTTATTTACTGATGTTGATCTTCATGACGTACAACGTTTGGCTGTGTCTGTCGGTTGTTGTTGGCGCGGGACTTGGGTACTTTCTCTTCGGTTGGATGAAGACTCGTTTAGTCGACGCTAATGAACACTGTCACTGAAAATGTACTGAAGAAGCATCGTGTTATATGTAGAGAGATACTTGCTTGAGTTCAACTTATTGTTGTCCCTCTGTTGATTTGAGTAACATTTTCTGACAAGAGAGACCCAAATAAAGCTCATGCTGTGGCTGTTATGTATACATGTAACAGTGTTTGATCAGAAAAGATTTTAAGTTGCACTAATTGCAAAGAATTATTAAACTGTGAAGGCTGATTAGAGAGAGGATGATTAATGTTCGGATAAAAAGACATGTAAACCAATATGGCAGTAGGTGGTGGTGCCACAATTTGAAAATTAGTACGGTAAATTAGAGGGTCTGGGGGACGGAAGCTTTTAACAAACAAAAAGTGGTATGGCAAAGTATGTTGTTGCCGAAAAAAACCTTAAAAAGTGGTACGGCAAAAACATAGGCGGTGCCGCCACTGATGGCAATCAAGCATTATCCTTATGGTTTACTATTTTGTAAATAATTAATATTTTGTGATTGTAGAATTACACGTTACTTAAACGTAATAATAATAAATAATAATAATAATAATAATAATTGTAATATGACTAATACAATAATAAGGATACTTAATGATAATGTGTATAATAATGAGCAAGTAATTGAACAAAAAATAATGGAGTGTGTAATGGAAATAAACTGAAATAAACTGTTCTGTTTACCACATTATTATTTGTTATTACTGGTTCTAATACAAAGTTAATATAACTAGATTTTATCAGTTTTTATATTGATAATCAGTGGGGTTTAGTGAAATAATTTTTTTTTGCAAATGAATTGTAATGGATAAAAGTTGCAACATGTTTAGATGACTAGCCAAACAAAATATATCGTATTTTAAATGATGTCATTTGTCTTATGTTGGTGTAATTTTGATATTGTTTGTAAAAGTCGCATAAATTCATGAAGAACTGCAAACAGATCTCCTAATTCGTCATCAGACATCGACTTTGTAACTGGATGTTCTGGTTTTGTACATGACTGCCAGTCCGTGAGGTCAATATAGTCTTCAGCTTAAAAATTCAAAGGCATGGTTCTTACTCCACATGTGCATTGAGCTCACATAATTTTTCTTGTCCAGGTTCTTTTACATGCTCTTTGTTAGCATGAATGACTGGGTCAACAACAGCTCTCACTTTTTGACCAAGATATGAAGACTTGTGCATTGTCATCCTGTTTACGCTATATGTCCTTGCTTGAAGGCTTTGATTTTAATTGTAAACCACATGGATACATAAGCCTTCATTGTATTATTCAAGGGCATCACATGGTTCATCAGTGCCAATGGTTAGCCAGTGTAATCGAAAGAGACATGACAAGTCTTCCTAGCTCATCACTGATAGAGCGACTCGTTGTAATGACCAGTCTGTATGAGAACAAAATAACATTCTGGTAGTGTTGGTCATTGCTTAGATCATCAACGTTAACCACAGGAAAATTGCACTTGCTTTGTTTTAAAATTGAACAACTGGAATCTTGCAGTTTGCCAATGACTGGCTCAGAAAATTCTTGGTCCTGTGTTAATCCCATCAAGGTTTTGAAAAAATGTTGCCGTGGCAATTTGTTTCCATGTAGGAGACTATGAACCACTGCAGAGGATGTTTAACGTGTCCTTCGATAAGACGTGTTCTGTCGCTTTTTTGTCATCTATTAACTGCTGTTTCTTCGTGTTCAGATTTGAATAAGCATTTCAAAACTATGTTATTAATATTACACTATTATTACACATTATTATTACTGTGTTTAGCGCCTCTGATAGGTTCTTAAGGAGTGCTGTATAAATGTTTTATTACATTACATTACACGTGCGCACAACAGCCTCAGATGGTATTGAATCCAGGAAGCAAATTGTGTACTTGTTAGAAATTTATTTTTAAATTTCAGTAGTTTGAAAGGTTTACCACAAGTAGATACTTTTCATGACATATCAGTTTTGCCATATATCTGAATATTGCTGTTGTAATATGTAATTGAGAAACATCTACAGTTACAGTTAAATCTACAATAGAAAATATTTTTCTATCTGGAGAGTTTGTGTGGAAATTCAGTTCAAAGTTGTATTCAGGTTAAATGTTCAGTAGATGTCATTTTAAAAATCTCATCTATTGACTTCTGTAGTAATGTAGATGGTATCAATCGATGTTGGTTTAAGCAAAACTGTAGTCAAATTCGTAGTCTGTTAGAGAAACCAGATCGAAATCTGGTGTCAAAGAAACCAGAAGTCAAGCTGTAGAGATTAAGCCAATTGAAACGGATGAGTTTAAGTTTAGTTCTGAATGACATTACAGAACTGACAGAACTTTGCAGCAATTCTCCTACTTCTAAAGCTGATTATAAATTTGAATTTAGGCAGCTCATTTGGTAAATCCACCCACGAGAGACTAAATGTCAATCGGTGCTTTCACTTGACAATTATGTGATGCTTTTAAGCACTTAGTTCAACAGACAGTGGAAGGATGGTACGTTTAATTTACAGTTTGTGTTAGCGATGCATACCAGACTTATGTCATTTTCATGCTGAGTTTCTTGTTGACTTACAAAGGTGTTGTATGTTAAAGTCTGTTATAGTGTAGTGAAATCTGATTTTCTCTTGATATGATGTAAATCATAAATATAACCGAAAAGACAAGACTTAATTAATCTTAAGTAAACTTAATTTTGGTATCTATTTTGAGTGGATTGATGTTAACTTGTTGAATTGTTTTTAAATAAATTTATATATATAGCCTAACCTGTAAAAAATCCAGTTTTTCAGTGGTAATGAAAATATGAAAATCTTGTTTTTCTCTTTCTTTGGTCACAGCATCACGACATTCAATCTTTCCTTGGACTGTTTTACACAGATTTGTTTTTATATCAATCTGTATTTATCAATCTGTTGAATTACAGAACAAGTTAAATGCACAAGTACCATAGACATTGTGCTTTCCAAGCTTTACACTCTGCTTGGGTTTTATTATTGATTCAGAATTGCCTAGTAATGTTTGCCAGTTGGAATGAAGCATTCATCATGTGAATGAAGCATTCATCATGTGAATATCATGTTCTGAAATTTCAATATTTCAAGGAATTAAACATGTTGGCCATATTTTACTACACAAGATGACCTCGATTCAAAGAAACTGCATTTATGTTGAAGTCTTATTTTGAAATACATGTCTCTGTCAAACCTTGAAATTACACGGCTCATTGTGAACAGATGCGAAAGAGTTATCTTTGTATTTTGAACATTTTGATTTCTGATTAGTAAGTGAATTAAAAATCATTCACTTGCTAATAATTTTAAACTTGTTTTGATGTTGTTTGTAAAGTTGATTCATTGTGGTTTTGCTGTTGTTCTAACTTACTGGCCTACTATGATTTCTGATCAGCAGAGGTGTCTAAAAAGAAAACAACCCATTATCATTGAATACTCGAGTTACATGTATATAAGTAAAGCTTCAGCAAGGAACGTCTCTGGCAAATGTTATAATTTATGTTCACATTTCAGACTTTAAACCTGGATGAAGCCAAAGTGTTAAATGTCAGTCTTTTGTAATGGGTACAATGAGTTCTTTTGCCTTTATGGTATTCAGGTGTTTTGATGTTTACGGTTCGGTGCCTAGATGACGTTACACTCATGTGACGAGTGCAAAGAAATCAGTTATGCTAGCAGTAAGCTATGTTATATAAACTCAGCATTACTAATGTTATTGTTGATGTCTGACGTCAGTTGGAGAGAGAAAAGGTTTCAGTACCTATGAAAAAACTGTTATCGGCCAACATAACAATAAATCAGATTTAAGAATGTGTACATAGATGTTTTTAAAAACCAGCATAAAGTAATTTAGGGTACCCAGCATAACAAGGAAATTAATATTGTGAGTTATATTGTGACATGTTGAGTATCAAGAAAGGATAGTACTGGTATTTTACTAGGGACCTGCGAATATCAAATTTTTTGTCAAATTGAATCTCATTGGGGTAAAAGTTCGAATCTCGAATCGAATAAGTGGGCACTGGGTTCGAGTTTGATATTCATTAATGTGTACTTGATAGCACAGGCGTACCACAGTAACACCGTTATCAATATACCAGTGTAGGCCTAATAACTTTTCTGCAGTTTAAAATCAACGAAACAAAAAATTAAGTTAATTAACAGAATTAAAATAACAAATAATTTTTTTAATTGGTTTCAATTATACTGTTCTATTCTGGTTCCATGTTAAATTTGTCCAATCATTTTTCTAATTGTGACGTCATTTTCGAATCAAATTGAATACTGCCATCCCATTCATTTTCGAATCGAATATTCGTCGAAGCTTCGCAGGTCCCTACGTTTTACCTCATCAAACAGCACTGTACAGGATTTATAAGGAATATATTTTACCAATTTGTGAGTCATTGATGATTTTGTGGATGTTTATAACCTTTGTGTTTAAATGATCTTATGTTATGGTAATTCTGAGGAAAAAACTGGGTAAAATTAAACAGTAACTTTGATCATAGATTTGCCAAGTTCTGTAATACCCGAGTTTGTACTAATGTCTGATATAAAGGTAACTGAGTGATACACACATTGAAATTGTTTTAAAAAATTAGAGATGGGGTATATTTTTGTTATGGAAATTTGTGCAAACAACACAATTGGAAATTGATCCAAGCAACTGACCTGTGATGTTTAAAACAGGAACAAAAGGAATGGCTCCAGCACTGGACTGTAATGTCATCCGATGATGCTAAATGGATGTGCACTATTTTTAACATTTTCAATACTTGTTAAGTTTCCAGCCTCTCCTAAATCCTCCAACATTACATTACTATTACTTAGCATCACTGATGTATTTGTAACATATTGCGGTTTGTCAATGTGAGTCGATAATAAACGAATAATAATAATAATAATAATCACCAGTCGGAAATATTTTCTTAATGGTTCCAGAGAAAACAAGAAACACCAGGATGGGAAGGTGTTTATTTTTTAACCCAGATATCTTTTATACTTGCAGATCATTGGACTTTCTGTGGAGTTGTTTCTGCCACTGATGTATATAGTGTTTTGGTTGTAAGGTTTTTGAGTACTAAGAACTATTTGGAATGCATCAGATTTGATTTGATTATTATTGATTTGCTTGATTTCCCGTATGTACAAACATATTAATGCACGTGTGTACCAGCATGTGTCTGTGTGTGTTATTAGACACTTAATATACCACCTTTTAAGCACAAAAGAACTGAATATACAAGCTTACATAGTATAAAAACTCATTATGAACACAGCGTTCATAAATAAACAATTCTGCGATCACGAGAAGTCGCCTCTGGCAGGCTCCCACACACACTTTCATTCAGAGGACGTGTATGGCGCACTTCCAATACACCTACTGATAGGTGCTCCACACCCAACTGTCTAGCCCAACTCCAGCGATAAAGTACAGTTTTAAAATGCTTGTAGGAGGTGTATGCACATTCCCTATTATAAAAACACACAGATTTGAAGGAAGGTTATTCCATGTGGTCAGGCCAACCACTGGAAAAGCACGTTTCATCTTTGCAGTGCACGCAAAAAGAACAAGTTCACCTCGAGATGCAGAATGGATTTCTGCGGCCATCAAAACCTGATGCGAGGCAACGGAGCTCCCACACGTAAGCAGAGTGTTCCCTAACTAACACTACCAGACCCAGTCCGAAATCCTAAATTCAATGTGCTGGGAAACAGGCAGCCAATGGAGCACCTCGTGTATATAAGGCAAGATATGGTCAAATTTTAAAATACCACCACCGAGCCTAGCAGCTGTATGCAGCACACACTCCAGCTGCCTAGTGTGCCCCAAGGGTAGGCCAATACAGATACATGCTGACTTTAAATGATTCTCTGCCAGACTGCATGCAGTAGTAGACACCATGCTCAGAATTCTTGGTCCTTTATTAAGAATGATGCATGACAGCCGATGAAGTCTGCAGCACACAGTTGCCTCCCCATCCAGCACTCCTTATGGAAGAAAGAAGACGAACATCTGAATTTCGGCGTCCAAGGCATCAGCCAATGGTCGCTTTGAGTAAAATCGCAATAAAAAATCATGATTTATGTCCAGTGGAAAAGCAAATTGAATTCTGTCAGATCAGAGAAACCAGAAAGAAGCCAGGCTACTGTTGGTACGCAAGTTGAAAGCAATGAGTCGTAAGTTCGAGTTGAAAGAGACGAGTCAACATATGACCTTGCCATTCAGAATATTTAATAGGTCCTCTCAAATGCAAAAATTTTCTTCCTTTATGTCGTAACAGTTTCTCTTGGCAAATGTCTAGGTTTAAATACTTGAAGTTACACAATTATAAAGTTGGCATGTCCTATACTGGAATGTAGGCAAGGTGCTTATTTCAGGCCTTCACCTGGCAATTGATGGTCGTGGGCATTGTCCAGTGCATCACTTGCCGTTTACTTCCCGGCTTACACCAGATGTGGACAAACAACTAATACTAAATCTGGACTTTTAACACCTTGCTAATACCTACACATGTCACTTCTGTTAATATATATCCGGCACCTCATTACAATGCACTTTCAGCTCTATATCACCACATCAGCTGAAATGTGCATCTATGCAGTACAGACTGCTGTTGATGTTAAAGGCACACGCTGTACAAAAATAACTACGCATGCATATGTGAAATTCTTCAGCTGTGGACGTCTGCATTACCATCCATCTGGTACAACATGGCCCTCCTATGAGCAGTACGGATGATAGCCGCATGTAGGCCAGTAAACAAACAATAATAACCTTGGGGGTCATGCATTAAGGACTTCTGCAGAGTGGAAGGGAAGGATCACTTATGCCTTGAGCGGAGGACCAGCTACTTTTGTACAACCTGTGCCTTGAACACCTACTTCAGTCAAGCACCACTCTGTACTGCACTGGATCTTAACAAGTTACAATCTGTCTCTTTGTAGCCTGCAACACTATCAAGTACCCATTTGACAGCACAGCCCTGGGAAACCAACAAGGTTGCTTAATTTAGGCCATAGTACTCCACTGGAGGGCAATGCCAAATTTAGGACAATGGGGAGTCATTGGTCCAAAGTAGGTCAATTTTTTTGTAGAGGTCCTTTATGGACAACACCTTACCTTCTAAACACTTCATAATACTTGTAAAATTGATACAAGGTACTAGCAAGTGAATGCTGCCTAATTTTACTTAAAAATTAGACACGTATATACAGATGTACATGGTCCAGCAGTGAATTATGATGAATTATATGAAACATGCATGGGTAAGGGACAGGGATAAACGGGAATCAACAGCAGATTTTCTTCCAGAGACATTTTGGGAGCAACAGCAGATTTTCCCCCAAAAGGGACTTTTTCCAAACTAGTACCCAGACAATATACCAGGTAAGCTAATAGTTACCATGGTAATTACCTAGCTATTGTTACTAATCATGGTCAGTTGCACTGCTGCTTTAAGATCACTTATGTATCATCTAACTGCTCAACATTCGACTCTGACATACAGTATATCAGATTCTTGTTTGACAGCTGCCCTCAAATTCTTCCAGAACAGAAAGATTCCTTAACACGATATTTTGCTCGAGTTTTCATTAAACTGTCACTCCGATCTGTCAGAAAAGCTTCCAGTTACATTTATTACTTCAATTCTATTTGACTCTCACATACAAGACGCAACAAGTAAGCAGCTGACAATACAACTAAAATGAGAATCGCGAGTTTCAAGAGTCCTAACCCAGACACTGTCTCTAATATACAAAGGCCTCTTTGCACATGCATCTCACAGTTTTTCGTTGCATCAGTTTCATTAGCCATAACGCAATGATAATAAACAGCTCCAGCAAAATGTCAAGCATACATGGGGCTGACAGTTCATTAGCTATTTGTATTACTGCATTTTCGACCGCTTCTTTGCAATTGCATCCTCCACGGCCTGCAGTTGCAGCAACAGCTCTTCGCGCCGTGAAACCGCCTTCCTCTTTGAAGTGCTGCTGCCACCAGCGTGAGCACCGGATGGGGCTTTAGACGGTGTAGTCTTGCTCAGAGGGGCTTTATTTGGAGGACTTGTTGCCTGGAAGTGGCCCACATCAGACCTTCTTCTTGGTGGTGACCCTGGTTTAACGATTTTTTCATGTCTGGGAATTGGTATCTTGACTGGTTCTTTTTGTTCTAGAAAACAAAAAACAAATTTAGTGAATGCTAGAGAAAATAAACAATGCCAAAAAATATCCCAGTAATAAAAATGTCTAGAATAAGCCACACAGCGCACTCCCCTTTTATGTGAGGTCATCGGGATGCAAAGTCACAGCAACCAAGTGCTAGCATACAGTGGGTTATGAGGGTCATACTGAATATGCTAGTGTACGCTTCAAGTAAGTCCTCACATGATTAGAAAACCAAAGATATAGGATGCCTGAATTGAAGGCATTGCACTGTAGCCTGCTACCAGAAAATGTAGTGAAGGGTCATGTTGCGATCTGGTTATGGGCACAATTGAGAATGGCTTAAAACAAGACACTAACTTCTAAGTTCCTGGCAAGCTTAGCTAGGCTGGCTGTGGCAGGCAAGGACACAAGTACAGCAGGGTACCATTATTTATCTCAATGTTGGGAAGTGCGGCCACTAAGTTCACCAGCTTTAGAAATGTTCTGCTCCTTCAGGCTTAAGGTTAAACTCTACTGCAGCCAACAACTGTTGCCCTGTAATCAGACACATATCCACCACAGTTACAGACTGTCTACAATAATGCCAATGACCCTGATTATTATTAGCGCAGGCAGTATAGTATGCGTATTGATTCTACAAACATTCTGCATTTAGTGCAACACAGAAAGTCTCGCAATTCAACACATTCCACACATTAAAAAGCTAGCATAAGATTAGCACCTACAGGAACTTGCACTGTAAAAGTATACACCAAACCACAAACGATGTTATTTTCATTGTCACAGATACAGCTCAGCAATGAACAGGTTAAAGCTATATTAGAACAACAGTTTTACATACCTGGACCCCTTCGTGCAATCTTATTAGGTGGCGACAGTCGACCAAGAGGAGATGCAGTGCGTTTCCGACTATTCGGAGCAGGAGGTGGAGGAAGCTGACTGCTTGGCCTTTCGGGCTGTACACAAAAGCAAGCATTTAACTCAAATGTAACATAGTCTACAATATAAAAAGTTGAACATTTAACCCTTTAACGACGAGAGGGATTAGTTTTCCATATATTTTAGTACACACTTGTCATTAAAGTGTTAACAGAAACTTAAAACTATACGAAACACATAGAAAGATCCAACTACTATTTAGCCACGTCTGTTCTAGCTCTAAATACAAATTTGTAAACTGAAATAGCCTCATACATCTACTTAAAAATCTAACAGAAGTAGAATAAAGAGGGAAATCACGATAAAATGAGTAAAAAGTCTTAAAGTAGCTCAAGTAAAAAGTAAGATAAAACTCATGAAAGCAATAAAGAATGAAGCTGAATAAACACATAAAAAGAGATGCGCAAAACAGCCCAGAAGTATCGAAGTATCGAAGATCAGACCTGCTAAAAAATATGCTGCCTTATTTAGTTTAATGTAAGAATTGAACTTAAGTAGCTAAAAATTGTACAAATCAAATAAATATTAAATAGATTTTCAGAAAACTAAATTTTACTGCAAGGTAAGTAAGTAAAAACTATTTATACTTATCAATGTGTGACAACCCAGAATAAATGAAATATTATTTCCAAATACAATAGCTGTTTGGAGAGCTATACATACAAATAATTCAAACTCAAACCTTGACAGTTTGTTTCATGTTGCCCTTCTGACTGGAATGTAGACCAGGATTCCGATCTGAAGGCTGACGAGATTGTTGAGCATGGGCTGATGAAGAGGATGATCTTACACGTGAATCACTCATCCCCATATCACGAGGATGTCCTCCCACTGAATCTCTTGACCTTGCACTAATCTCTCGTCCACTAAATTCCCTGCTGCCAGGTTCCCTTCCACTGGGCTCTCTTCCACCAAATTCTCTTCCACTTGGCTCTCTTGCACCAAGTTCTCTTCCGCCAAGCTCTCTTCCACCAAGCTCTCTTCCACCAAGCTCTCTTCCACCAAGCTCTCTTCCACCAAGTTCTCTTCCACCAAGTTCTCTCCCGCCGGGATCTCTCCCACTGGGATCTCTTCCACTGGGATCTCTTCCACTGGGTTCTCTTCCACTGGGCTCCCTTCCGCTGCCTTCCCGGCCAAGATCACGGCCCCCTCCTCCACGTGAAGGCAAATGAGGTAAAAGAGATTGTTGAGGACGAGAAGAGGGTGGTGGTGCACGATCTCTCAGTTCTCCTCGAAAACTGTCAGACCTTTGTGAGATGTGTTGCGATGAAGATAATGGCGGTGGCGGTGGAAGAAGACGCCCAGGAGGGTTCTTATTCATCGGAACTCTTCCTTTCTCTCCTATCAAGAAATATTTTCTTCACAAATAACCATAGAAGATAGAAATAACATTAAGTGGATGTGAGCATTTCACATACGATTAGCAGGTGCAAATCCTAACAGTAAAATAGCACACAGATTTCTGTACAAGAATTTTTGTAACACAACTTAAAATTTATAACACAGTAAATGATTCTTGTGCTAGAACATCTTTTACTACAGACTGGCTGATTTGGCTATTCTTTCAGTGTTTCATGTATGCAGCGCAAAGGGAAATATTGCCAGACGATGAACAGTGTTGACATTTACACGCATCACACAAAAGATATGCAAGATGGAGATGGTGTTTATAATACACAAAAAGTTTTTACGTAAAGTTTTCAAACACAAAATACAATACATCATCAACTGTTCTGTATAACAATATTATAATCTTGTACTGTTAATCAGTATATTCAGACAACAGAGATCACTCATGAATCTGACCAAATAAGAACAGCATGCGTCAAACGAACCTTGGCGTGGTTTTACAGGGGGTGAACGAACTGGAGAAATGGAACTAGCAGAACTTATAGGGCTAGCAATATCACTGTACAGATGTTCTGAATCACGGGTGTCAGATGATGACGATCTACTCATGCTGCCAGAACTTGACCTTGATCGACTGCTTTCAGTTGAGCTTGACCGCATCCTGTCTCTGTATAACAATTTTGTATACTACATCAACCAAAAAATACATTGCCCACGTTTCTACGTTTGCATTTTAGAAGTTCCTCAGCTTCAATGCTTACTAAATAAAATTTAATTACTTCAAAAGCATTGCTCAAGAGAAGCACAAGTTAAAAATTAATGGCGCTTCAAAATGCATCTACAATTTCAGCCAACACAGACAGCAGTTCAGTTAGACAGCTTAATAACAGAGGCCCAAAAATATGTCTAAACTCAAGACCGGAAAGGATTCAATCACTAAGGGGTGTAAACCGTTTCAAAAGAATTATTTAAACAACCTAGCCCCTGGCAAAAATACATAGTTTTCAAGTGTTGATGCAAGTAGTGTACCAGACAGAATATATAGAGGAGGCCATTCACGGCAGAAAGCCCAATGGCATACAATCATTCAAAAGCCATCATTAGAAAAACAACAACAGCAGATATATCTGTCATGGATATACCTGCGCTTCAGGGCTGGATCCACTTTAGGTCTATCTGAAGGAGCCGGTCCACCTCGTCCATCACCGGCACCTCTGTTGCCAAAACCTTCACCTGGTCTCAGACTTGACTTTCCTCCAGGCTGCGTTGCCATCTGTGAGGATGATCCCCTGCCCGCTCTGCCTCTATCAGGCACAGGAAGCATTGCCTTGACGGGCACTCTTTCGACATTCGAGGTCACCCTCATGGATGATCTATCCCCATCTGGTGCTTGATTTCTTGCCTGGCCTCTGTCCATAGACTGGCTGGTTTTAGGTATATCTTTCCCCAATGGAGGCTGGCTTGCTCTACCCGGCGGTTTGTCTCCCGATGAAGGCTGTCGAGGTAGAGAGGAGACTTTGGGTGCTACTACTGATGTACGATCTCTACTTGCGCCTCTGTCAGCTTCAGGCGGAGGCTGAAGCCTGGTGGATCCACTCCTGTCAGCTCCTAAACCAGATACCTTGTCCAAGGTCCTTTCCAATGACAGTGGTGGCAGACCTTTGCTTCGATCAACCATCTGTTGAGGTGGGAGCTTGTCAGAAGTCACCAACGAAGATGGCAGAGGTAACTGCATACGACCGGAGTTCGGAGCTTCATAGTGCTCGTCGTCTTTGTCCGAGAAAGCGGCTGCAACACCTCGCCCAACCGGCTGCAGAGGAGCTGGGCGGCCTGGCACCACCATCGGCTTTGCTCCAATTGGCACTGGAGCATTGGGCACCAACTGTTTTGCTGGTGGCTGTGATGCTTGTGGTGGCGATTTGATGGAATCCAGCTCCGAGGCAAGTGGTGGACGAGATCCAGCGACTATTGTTGGTGATGGCGGTGGTGGTATTGCCTTGATGCTTGGGGTAACTGGAGAGGTCAAGTTTTTCTCAGGAGGCAGTGGTACAGAACCAATAGCAGATGGCAGCACTTTGTTGATGACACTTCGTGGGCCATCGCTGGAACAACAAGTGAAATGTAATTTATACTGTCTTCGATCCATTGCAATAGACAAAATCTTTCTATTGATAATCACGTTTGCGATATTCAGCTGAAATTCTGACAATTTAAATGTGTTGAGCTCAACCATGAAACACAAGTAAAAGAAGTTATCCACCACCAGGAACTAGCAACACCTAAGTCAGATTACACATAATGCCCTGCTTCACACTATGCATGATCTAATTAAAGCAGGATTTGACACCAAAACTCAATAAATTGCATGACGCACGCAGGTGCAGAATGTCGCATAAAGTTGTGTAAAAAACATTTGTGATCAGCCATTGACATAAATCTGTTTACAGAAGATAATAATGAATTTCACTTTGAGACATATCTATTTTTACTGCAATTTACTTTTACCCATTTCAACGGCATATGCATTTAAGGGCTTACATAACTGAATGGTGTCAAGTCTTAATGTCCAAATACTAAGACTTCTTACATAAAAAGAATCTCAGACACAAAATAAAGGAAGATTAGGATAGATACAAAAAGATCTTGAAAAGCATTTAGAAACATTTAAGAAAAACTTGTAAAATGAATACATTACCTTTCCCAAAGACAACATTACTAACGGCCGCAATCCTCAAAGGGACGCAAAGCCTACTTATTGCCCTATCACTCTGCACCCTAGCACTTTGCATTTCTGCACTTTCACACTTAAACTGCTAGAACCACTGCTCAATATTAATTACGGTAATTGGCAAGTCTCAACTGTCTGCTTTGGCGGACAAACTGGACACAAAATTAAACTAATCACTTTGTTCAACTGAATTAGTCCACTTTTAATTAAAAAATCCAGAATATGAGATTGGCTGAAAACAGACAGAAAAATCAGAAAGTTAAATAATGACACCCAAACAGAAGGAACTTAACAAGAGTATGTAACTACCTCCAGTCTAAAGTCCATCGTAGGCAGCTGTGTTTGAAATAGCACTTTAAGTCAAATTATTTTCATTTCTTTGCAAAGGCTTTACTTTTTCTGCATACTCTGTTCTCAGAGTTCAAACCCACACTATACAGGCCACTGTCTTGACACCTGTGATTTCACTGGCTTATTAAATTTCAAAAGAGATGGAACTCGAAGTGATAAAAAACAAGAAGGACCACACTACAAAAAGGATTCCTACAATGCAAACAAGAACTGATTCACATACCAACATATGTATCAACTGTTAGGGCAAGGCCTCAGGGTCAAAAAGAGAAAACTGCAACAAGCCTCAGTGAAAAATACTATTAGATAAAATATCAGCCATAAGATACCATGAATTGACCACTTTAACTTCAGCCTACTAATTCAATTCACTGAAGACTAGTGCCCCGTGTAAACTTTTCCACAACAGCTAAAGTGAAGATACTGAAACTTGAACATGATGATTGAAATACAGATCAACAAATCTTGTCTTTAAGAATATAATACAGATTAAATTGAAGAAATTAACTGTGATAATTACATCTAGTTCAGCAAAAAAGTAGAAACTTCTTAACAACACTAACACTGCTTTTCCATGTTTCTCCAATATGCTTTGGCCAAGTGTTGTTGTAACTAGCAATGGTTTCCTTGGCGAACTGCTCCGCGATCGCGAACGAGACGAAGACCTTAGAGAAAACCCAAAAATATATTTACAAGGAACCGGAAGATCTGGAACTGCATATAAATCACAAATCAAAGCTGCATTATGATATATCAAGAAGCCGGCAGTTTACATCTAACAACAAATATATTTATGTACATCAAAAGCAATGTTATAACAGCTTCATTAATCCATTACGTTTGGACTCACTTGGCATCACGTGTCCCAGTACTAATGATTTAACGTTCTGTACTGTGTAACAATTACATAGCAAAAATGAAGTCTTTGACCAGTTTAGACACAATAGTAGAGGATGCTAGGCATATGTACAGACCGAACTATTAGTTAAAAAGGAAATGTTTTACCTTGTCTGCACATGACACAGAATATAATACCTTCTTATTACTAGGCAATATCTTCAACAGATCAGATGCCATTTGCCAGAGGAATCATGTTTTAATTAGCTGAGAGTATTAATCTTACCTAGACGAGGAATAAGATCGACTCCTTGAGGACTTGGAGTACGATGATGAGTAGGAGCTGGATCTTGAACGAGACCTAGACTTGGATGAGTAAGAACTGGAAAAACAAGAATCAAAACCATGACTTGAATGAATAAGAACTGAAAAAAAACAAGAACTAAATCTGCCTATCTATTACACCAGTGCTTCTCAAGCTTTGTTGCTGCGGAACGGTAACTGTTGTAGCAGCATTACCAAAACCAGTGCTTTCAATGTCAGCTCACATACACTAGATGTTAGGGCATAGCCGGGTGCCGTTTTTCAACCGGGTACCGGGTCCGGGTAGTTTGAATAAAAATCTGCCGGGTCCGGGTACCGGGTCCGGGTATTAAAACTAACAGTAATCTCAAATCTCTAATCCAAACACAATGTCACGAAAAAATACCGAACACAATGTCGCGAAAAAATAACTCCACTACGAATCAACTTCAGAACATTTTAATAAACAAGGAAAACAACTGCAATGATCAAAAAGGGTAGGAGAGAGGGACTAGATGGCGTTCTCAATAATCAAAGAGAATTGTCGGCATATAGATGAAAGGAGAAGGGGAGAGGAACTTTCTGGAGCTCTCTATAATCAAAGGAAATTGTCGGTGCATAGGCGAAAGGAGGAGGGAGAGGGACTTGATGGAGTTATTAACATCAAAGGGAATTGTGGTGTCTAGGTGAAAGTAGGAGGGGAGAGGGACTTGATGAAGTTCTCAACATCAAAGGAAATCGTAGGGGCATAGGCGAAATGAGGAGGGGAGAGGGGCTTGCTGGGACTCTCAATAATCAAAAGAAAACGCCGACAGATCATGGACAGCCAAAGGCCGTCGCCAAGGCAACTTACTGTTCCTGATGTCATTACATTATGTTACTGTTAGTTGACACTTACCCACCCGGACCCGGATGACCTTTCAGCTCCGGGTCCGGGTGTCTTCCGGATGTTCAATACCCGGAATTTCCGGGTATCCGGGTCAGTACCCGGCTATGCCATACTAGATGTCATATTAAAATTTCGATTTCATAATATTATCACTGTTTATTACAATCATATTTTTTTTACTTTTGCATGCCTAAAACTGCTTATTATGCACGAACACTGTACTAAGTATTACTATATTGAGAGTTAATGTCAGAGATATTTTGCATAATGTATACAATTTACTATTCTATTTGAGAACGATCAAAAAGTTCTGTGATTCCAGTTATCATACCGCAGCTTGGCAATCAATCAGTTGTGGACCGGCACCGGGTTGCGGACTACAGTAACTCACTATTTGTGAAGAAATATCAGAATTCAGCACAATGGAAACACTTGGTTCAATATGACTCGAATAATACATTTAGATTTGAGCTATATTACATTTTACTCCAATTCCACAAGTTCTAAAAGAAGTCCAGGCTGAATCAAAAGAAAATTATATTGTGAGTACTCACCTTGATGAAAATGATGAATAGCTGCCCTTAGAGCGTGACCTTGACCTTCTGCGACCTCTGGATCCACTCCGTGACGAAGATGCACGCTTACGTTTTGGAGACCGACTTCTGTACACACAGCAGATCACAAACAATAGTAATAAACACACACAGACACTCTACAATGTGTGCATAAACTAAAAATAGTGAAGACTATAGCATTTACCTTGTCAGTAAGAATTACTTTCAGGTTCTTACATCTTACATCTTCAACCTCTGTGTGGCAAAGATGCACACTCATATTACTAATAAATTGTCAGTATAACAATACGTCATACCATACCACAGAAAACTTAAAACTGCATGAATACTTATCTGTAGGATAACGAGGTATATAACCTGAGCAGGCACTATATAAATGCTTTCAATGAAAGAACTGACGAATCATGAAAACTTCTGAAATCTTGTGCAAACACAACTAACATCAGGACTACTATGGCTCAATTCAGGTCCTTTGCCTGAACAAGTTCCTCACTTTGGAACCGACTTCCTCCTTCTGTCCGAACCACCATTCTCTCTGATAGCGTTGCTTCTTCCTTTTCACACCTTAAATCCTGCTTTTTCTCTTGGGATCTTGTGCACTGGGAGCGCCTCTGAATGGTCTATGCCGCGAGAGGCGCTTTATAAATGCCCATATACAATACAATCACAACACACATGTTATTGGCAAGAAAGACTTTGGAAATGTTGATATCAGAAAACACCTGTTCACAAAGGCACTATGTCTCACAAGAATGAACATTGTCTTTGTCATTTGTCTGTATGTGTACTTACCTTAGCCAGGGATCTTTCCACTCTTCTCCACGACCTCTTACAGGTACGTCTGTTGGAGGGGGTGGAAGTGGATCTCTCGGAGGTCCATCTCGATAGTAACGCGGCTCGTATCTGTTGTACCTGCCAAACCTGTCTTCTGGAGGACGTCCTGGCTCAAACCTGATCAAAACATCACCATCTTAACACACACTAAAGCATTGCCAACTAATCAGCATACGTCCCAAGAAGAAAAGACACAATGCAAAGGGAGAGATACTCAAAAATTAACGATAGCAAACTTAAATATCTTTTATATCAGATTTTGTAACACTGTTGAATACCTGAGGGCAGCCTTGACCAACAAGGTGCACTCAAAGGTAAACAATCAACTAACTGACCATATAAGATAAAACAAAATAACATGAAGAAAGTCATAGTGAAATGGATAGTAAATAACTGTGCAGTCTGTCTACCCTATTAATGCCATTCAGCACTGTCTCGTTTTAAATTACGAAAAACTGACTCAGAAACCTGTATGTTTGTAAGAAAAAGGATAGGCAAATCCACATGACTGTTAACAGATATCTGCCCAACAAAAACCAAAGAAATATGAGAATCCCAAAAATTTAATCAACAGCCTACTATTAATCAGAAATTACCTTGGTGGGGGACTAAATCGACGCTCCCTCATGGCTCTTTCTCGCTCCTATAATAACACCACCAGAACAGAATTTAATTAATGCCACAGTTAAACGTTAAATCCTGACAAGCTTCTTTATGCCTGCTTCCAAAGAACTCCAAACTTTCAATCTGGAACTCTGAAACGGTGATACGCAGCTTCTTTATGCCTGCTTCCAAAGAACTCCAAACTTTCAATCTGGAACTCTGAAACGGTGATAAGCAGAAACTGGTAAAGCTAAGTAATAGTTTAATACCAATTATACTGGAAGCTTAACAGTTTTACAACTATGAATCGAATATGCCAAAAGAGAGCTAACATGGCAACATTTCTATTAAAGCTGAGCCAAAATTTCATCAAATAGTCCTGTTCCTATCATTTTTAATACAGACCGACATGCGAAACTCTGGAGGCGGAAGTGGTGGAAAGTCCATTGGACCACGAGGCCAGCGCATTTCGAATGGATCCATTGGAGGAGGTCGGAATGGCCATGCATCAGGAGGTGGAAGAGGAATTGGAGGACGAGCATAAAAGCCATCATCCTCGTACCTGCTGCTAAATAAAGAAATAATACCTTGTATGGATGTAAAACTCATTTCACACCAAATATTTATAAATAAGTTTTAAAAACTGAATAAAGGAGAATAAGTCCAGCACTCCCAATCATGTCCTGTGAAAATTCTCACATTGTAGCAGTGCATATATGTATAAATAACGTTTATGGCAGAACAGCGCACAGCCATGGCACAGCGTAATACTACACCATAGCATCAGTTTGCGTTAGATAAAATTAAAATTAGATGCAATAGTCTAAATTTCATAAATAAAAAGATTAGTAAGCAAAGTTGTTCCAAATGGATACAAGTGGCATCATTTCCTTCACTGAGGCCTTTGATGTTGGGGAGGATTTCTGAATTTGATGGACTTCACAATAAAAATTCAGTTTAGCATCAATTTACAGGGCAATCGTAAAGCATAAATGACTCGCTCTACTCACGAAGCCTGCATGAATACCAAAGAATAAGATTTGTTTACGAAAAAATAACAGTGAAGGAAAGTCACAGCATCAAACAAAGTCAACACCCTGCAATGAGTAATGTGCATCATAATAACAAAAAGCTACTTACACTGGCAAGTCATCATAATATGGATCGCGAGGGGGAGGGAGAGGACCAGGACCGCTAATCTGAGGAGGAGGAAGAGGAGCAGGTACTGGTTCCGTCCTATCTTCTTCTGGATCAGAGTCCTTTTTCCCTTCTAAAGCAGGATCCGTCTCCTTCCTTTTTGCCATTTTACGAATCTGGCACACAGTATTAAACAAACACAATTATAGATGTGATACAAACACAATTGCAGATGTGATTGCCTGAGTTTTCTTTTGTAACATGATATCATTTATGCACGGCATGCAGTAGTAAAGACTGGAAACTGCAGATTTGCATTAATATGATTTCACAGGACGATTGCCCAACAAATAGATTTTATTTCCATGAGGTTGACAATAAGGAGAAGCATACCTCTTTAGCATGCCTAAGACCTCGCTCCCATGCAGACTCAGTGGCAGCCTCTGTAACTGTTGGTGGAGCTGGCAGAGGAGCAGAAGCAACAGGAACCTCAGCATCCAACTACAAGTCAACACAGCATGCTCTGTGATCAAAATATGACAGCTTTAAAAGCATGCATAAGTCATATCTAATTACTACTTTATTAAACCATGACAATGGAGACTATGACGAAGAGGTGCTTTAAATAATTCTCATCCAATTTCATATTTTTTAGGACCCTTTTGTTGACACTTCTTCTCACATCTTCATAAAGCACCACAAAAAAACTTGAATACAGGCCTGTCAATGTCTGTTTATGTTTGCTTAGAACCTGCTCGTGACTATCAGTATTAAACTGCCACCACTCCTCCTCATCACCTGGCATCTTGAAATGCATCCATTCATCCAATGATGCATTTTCCTTATGTTAAGCTGCATTTCACTTGTGTTACAGTTAGGTGCTGCAAAAGTTTGACAGAAGGAGCATTCAGTTGAATGATATCATATTCTGCATTTAAAAAGGATTAAACAGACACGTACCTCTGGAGGACGACGAGGCATTACACGCTTGCCAAGTCTCTAGAGTACAAAATAAAAAGTACACAACCTTATTATTACAATTTTAAAATGGATCACTAAATACAAATTAAAAACAAATTTTTCTAATCAGCATCTTCCCAGCACATTTCGTTTATTGTAGCTTAACCGCTACAAGCCAGTGCTTGATTATGGCTATAATTACTTTCTAGGCTTGCAGTAAGAATCTTACAGAACTGCTGACACTATAATCCCAATATGTCATCAGGCCGTTATCGATGGCCACGGTTAAAACTGGTCAGCTGGCATGAATCAAAACTTCAAGTGCAGTCAATAGCAGTAAACAGTTTCAATGTGTTTTCTTTTGAAAAGTGTCAGCAAGGCTGTCAGTATTCAGTGTAACATATGTCCCCAATGAAGCTGTTAGCAGTTATACATTATATTTTGTGACGGCCAATGATAATAATCCCACATCATAAAACGTAACTGGACAATCTGGAACAGAAAATGTCATTACACTTTTCAGTGAAACACACTTCACTAAAGCCATTTAAATGCAGACAAGTCAAATAAACTATACAATCAGAGAATAATTACATCATGAATCCATGGGCCAGGCAGCCCTGGAGGAGGGGGTGGAGGTACACGATTTCCAGGCCCCATCATACCTGAATGACCAGAAGAATATGGTGGATCTATCATCGCATAGTTTCCTGTCATACAAACCAAAAACACATTCAGGACATGAAACTTACAAACTTTTATTTTACTTTGCAAATAACTAATTGTAAAATCAAGGCCTCACAACATTTAAATAAGTATACATGTGATAAACTACCTCAACAAATGAGTTGCACATTACTGAAAAAATCTCGGAAACCTTGAATAATCATTGTACTTGTACAAAACAGTACCTTTATCATTGATTCCTGGATGCAGGAAGCGACAGTTGGCACCCCACGTGCAATTGCCACGAGTATAAAATCGACACATAGGTCTCACAAACGCATGCTTTGAACCAGGTTCTCGGATTTCTCCTTCCTCACAATCATCATCCTAGAATAACCAAAATGCAAACGCCATTGTTTCTGACAAACTTGTTTACTGTCTAAACACACTTTCAACAATTACTGTCAAAAACGTTCTACATAATTTCGGCTATAACATTTATCACCCAATATGAACTTTTGTGTTCCACACAAGCCACTGATGCAGAATGCAACATTACAAACATCTTCAGTACTTCACAACACCAAAGAGGCAGAAACAACAACCAAAACAGATACAAAAAAGCAAACCACCGAGTCTGCTTACTAAACTAATCGACATTTGGAACCAGCAGTTTTCCTACATAAGATGATAAATGAGCTACAAGTTTTCCATTGGTGATTTATACAAGCAAAGGGTTTTGCACAGATAATATAAAACAAAATGGTAGTCAATTGGTATGATGCTCGTCTTACAAAGTAGAGTGTGGGCTTAAGCCTTCTCTAATGGTTACTGTGTCGGAACACTGACTCAGTTTTGCATGCACAATTTTACTCAGTACCATCAACTGACATGGTGTCATTATAAAGCGGTTCGTAATAAATACAGTAATAGTAATAATAATAATGATAAAAATACTGTTTCTATCCCCAAGCTTAACAATTTATATCCCAAAATATACCCTTAAAAAGTAAAACACAAGTGTCATGATTGCTTCATACAACAATGACATTCAATCGTAAACTGTGCAGTTGTTTTACTATGTTACTGAATGCATGTGAGTGGGCATGGATGACAGTGTGTATACATGTGAAAATGTATGGATGTAAGCACATGTTTAACTTCAATCACTCAACACGCACATCATCTAACTCTCCATCAGTAGAATGTTCTCCCTCTTCTGGTTCTTCACCCTCCTCAGGCTCCTCTCCAGGCTCGTGTTTCTTCTCTACTTTATGGTCTTTAGGTTTCACAACTTCTTTAACTTCATCTGGCTCCTCACCATCTTCAACTTCATCCTAAAAATCATAACCAGAAAAAATTGTCATTTACTACTGCAAACTGCACATACAGTTAGCAGACTTTACAGTCAAAAGCTAACTCTTCAAGTGGTTAACAAGGGTAACTAGGCAATTCAGAGCTGGGCAATTCGGCAAGGACAATTATAAGAATATTTAACATTTTTATTCAAAGTTAAATTGCAATTAAATGTAATCATGTAATAACAGGTAATCTAAGACCACACTACTATGCATAAAAAAAGTCACAAATGAAAAATTTAAAACTTATCCAAATGGAATATAAGAGTGGTGCCACTAAAGTTCCAGCTGACTTCTGCAGCTTCAGAAATAGCAGTGTTAAACGAAGCCGACAGCATTCACTCGACAACTTTCTTAATTTTAAAAAGGATTTGCTTATCCAGAAAATCAGTTAAACCAGTTGCCACTAGAAAACAAGACATTCTTAAAGCTCCTCTATCCTCCTCTCTCCCTTCAGTACATTCCTCTGCTTCCTCTTTCCTTTTTCACTCTAAAAGTTTTAAAAGAGACATGTAAAATTTCTGGTACACTAGTAAGCAAGCTGAATATCACAGAAAATAGACTGAACAGTCTGACAAATGTACTAACATTGAACAAGAAAAATAAACTGAAACACAATGCAAACTTACTTTTAAAAATGCTAACGGTATTTTACATTTGTGATTTAAAAAGGTAAAAACTATTGAATTTACAAGACTGAAATTAACAGCGAAATTTAAGTTTGGTAAGTTTGAGGCAGTTTAAACTGGAAATGTTCCCACTCCTTCAGGCCAAGAAAGTAAAATAACAATAATAACAAGACGATTTGTATAGCATCGTAGCACAGCCAAGGCTGAAGAGGGTGCTGCACAATGAGCTAAAAAGTCAGCAACAGTCATATGAATAAAAATGTAAAATATTCTCCTAATTGTCCACTCCGAATTGTCCGCACCAAACTGTCCGGCTCTGAATTGCCTCAGAAGTGTTAACAAAATAACCAATCACACCTTGAGCCCCAGATTAAAGAAACGGAAGCTCGCCTTCTCATTCAAGCAGAAAACGAAAAATATATTTCCTTAAAATGATTTACATATAACAAATGTAATCTATGAAATTGTCTTCCGAATTATCACAGTATTAGAGATGGTGCTCTGTTGGTTCTCAGCTCTCCAGGACATTGTAAACCTACCAGTAATGAAGATAAATGAACAAGAAAATCTCAGAAAATTTGAAAAACCACAAAGCATGCAAGTTTATTCACACTTTAAGTGCATCTCAAAAGTACTGCAAGAATGACTAACTTCTCAAAACAAGTGCATTTTACTGCAGTCTGTTTAATGCATACTGAAGAGTCAAATGCAACAAAATGTATGTTCACTATGTACAAGAGGAATGGGCTAAAGTTTTCACAACTCTGGTAGCTTACATCAGAACCACCAAACGAAGGATAATTATGCTCTCACCTGGTTAGGCATATCCTTTTTATCTGCCAAATCTTTGTTAGTTGATTTATCCTTCTTCCTCCTCTCTTCACCAGCTTTTCCTTTGTCTAGACTATCATCTGCCTCTTCCTCCTCATAATCAAGCTCTCCAAAATCATCCGTGACAGTTGGTTTCCTCTCTGCACTATCCTTCCTCTCTACTGTCACTGCTTTCTCAACTTCAGGAACATTCTGTGCATCGTCGTCTGCTATCTCTTGACTCATTTTATCATCATCACTCAATTCACCATCAGTGTTTTGGTCTGTGTGTCGCGACTGCGTCGTTTCATTCAGTTGAACAGTGGCGGGCGTGAATTCTGAGCTAGCATCATCTGTTTTCAAGTACTCTGCTGCTTTGAGGACTAATTCTGTGTCCTGCTCATCTTGTAATGGAGTCTGAGACCTGTCATCATCAAAGAACTCTTCCGGGTTGTCAGGATCCTCAACGTTTGCAGACTCAAGGTTTTTGCTGGGGGAACAAGCACCACTTGCGTATTCTTCTGACACTTCACCACTTTCAGGAGAATTGGGGTTATTGGTATCTTCAACATGGCTAGATGACTGTACCTCATCATCAGCTGGAGGAGAAGTAGGTCCATCACCATCTTCGTCTGTAGTTAATAAGGACCCACGGTCTTCATCAGCCTTATGTGTCTGATCAACAGGTTCAGAGCAAGATATAATATCAGGCTCTCCACATTCTTCAGGCACAGCCTGATTCACCAAAGCATTACTTTCAGCTTCTACTTCCTCATCAACATTTGTGTCAGCAGCAGAATTTTCAGAAAATTCTTGGGCTGACATACAATCAGACATTTTCCACCTGAAAATTTAAACAGTTAACAGTCAATCAACTGAAAGCTGCATTTTAGTTCTGAAATTATTGCTCAGTTCTTATTCTACTTCTCATTGATAAAATATGAAAGTCTGTTCTAAATTAGTTCTCATTTTAAAAAGTCCCTGATTATAAGATGCATTACATTCCAAAATTAATAGATAACTACAAGGAGTACTCTGTCAAGGAACATCAACACTAATTTAGCCAAATTAAGTACCGTAACTTGTTTTAGTCCATTTCACGATTTCAAAATAACATTTTCATTTTCAAAATTTGCAGCGCTAACTTATTTAATCGTAGCTTATTTTGATTTTTACCACCCACGATTAGTTTTAAAATCCAAATGACTCCAGTCATAATAAAATGTATTTTCCGCACAAGCCTTACCAAATTCAACTCGCAAGTCTTATAGAATATAGATGATAATCACTCCCAATGCACACACGTCAGACCCTCTTTAAAACACAAACTCCGTATTTGTGAATAATCTAAATAAGTCAAAGTTGTCCGATCAAATAGCTGTAGGCTCAAATTCTTTCCAAAGCTAGCAACTTCTTCAGTTATGAGACAATTTTAACAATTTCTAACAAAGAACAATCGGCATCACGCAGCGAACTCCGCTTCTGCTTCTTGCGGTCAGCCATTATCGCTTGCTCATTGGCAGATTTTGGTCTCGTGACTAATAAAGCTCCAAATGTAGCATTCTTTTTTAGCGCTATAGTATTATAGCATGTAATGAAAAATCTCAAGGCCAGTGTACTGTAATTTAGCAAAATGTCTCAAAAAGCAGCGTTAGGTTATCCGCTTGAACGAGTTTATTATGCAAATTTAAAGTAATTCCGTTTCGAGTTTCGGATGAAATTTCCAGAAGAAATGGAATGAGGAATGTATATATTCACTGACACGTGGAGGACCCAACGGAAAACCGTAAAGAAAAACTTAAAGAAAAAACGGTTGCTTCCCTCTTCATATGTCATTCCAAGAAACCTGCTGGAGTTCGTTCACATAATTAATTTAAGTATATAGCGCAGAGTAGAAATAGGAAAGCAATCTTTTCAACAACTCCAGGTGGCAGCCATGTGCATAGATGGTTAGCGACTTTATTTTAACCTAAGCATGTGGAGGATGGCGAGCAGGGCTGTAGTCGAGGGTATACGCGGGTATACAGCGTATACTCACCTCTAGAGACCGTATACTCACCTCACCAAATATTTATATTTATTTATATTAAAATACTGTAACGTATACTCACAAAATACATGTAGCGTATACTCACCTCTAATTTGTTTCGGAAAACTAACCGGTAGCGTATACTCACCTCAAATTTTACCACTGCAGCCCTGATGGCGAGTCCTATAACCCGCGTCAGCTGACCTTTCCACTGACAGTTTAGGACAGATTCGGACTGGGACTATTTTGGGGCCTTGCCATTTCAATCATGCAAAGGGCTCCAGGCTATAAAATGCAGCATTAGACAAATTAATTCATTTTAGGCATAAAATAAAAAGTAATAATATTAATAATAATAACAGGACTCAATTCTTGCTGTTATTGTTTTTATAGTGTTATGTAATATACTACTTGGTTGATATTTTATGCATATTTACATGTAGGTATTTTCTAGGACTCATTTCCTCCATAGGATATTTCTGGTTCTTCTCAGTATCCCTTCTTGACTCACCCTTGAATTTAGCATACAATATTTAATTATTTTATATATGTCAACAAACACAGAAAACACAAATTAAATTAAAATAACTAAATTATTGTTTTATTAAACAACAAAATTATTTTTAATAGCTGAAAAAGTGCCAGAATGCCATTCCAAAGTGTTCAGGTAGAAAAAACACTGCTGCTATCTGTATTGCAATAACTTGATTTGCTACTTCTTGTTTTGCTATCATTGTTGCGTTTCTGGTCCTAAATCATCATAAAAGTCGCGTATGGTGGAGATGAGCTGATTTGTGTTAGTCCTTTTTTTGGCACTGACAGCCAAAATTAGAGATGAACTACCCCGAATATGCTCTTCAAGTTCTTTTAAGTTTTTTTCTGCCATTGGAAGGTCCAGCTTATTTGCCACAATAATGTGCGGTCGTGCAGAGAGCCCAGACTGGTATTGGTCAAGTTCGTAGCGAAGATCATCCAACTGAGTCCATGGCTTGCTCAGAGACAAGTCAATGACATACAGCAGGCAGCGACAGCGTTCAATGTGACGAAGAAATGAGAAGCCCAGCCCATAGTTATGATGAGCTCCTTCTAACAGTCCAGGGATGTCTGCAACTAAAATAACAGAAAATAAATGAAAAAATTAACTGAGTGTGATAGCTGTCACCTTACACAGTCTCCAGAAAATATTAAAAATGTCACTTTCACAAACTAATATAAGTTACATTTAAGCGATGACGTGTGCTTTATACCAGTGCTACTCAAACTATGGTCTGCGGCCCAATACCGGTCCACGAGTGATTAGTTACCGGGCCAGGGAACAATAACTGGAATCACAATTTTTATCATATTGACATAAAATACTAAGTTGTATACAATGTCAAACATAAGAAATGAGAACACGACACAGAACACGACACAGTGTTCATACATAATGAACAGTTTCAAACATGCAACAGTAACAAAAGTATAGTTGTAATAAACAGTGACAATACTACAAACTCTAAATTTTAATACAACATAATGTAAATGTAAGTCCATGATGAAAAGCATCAGTACACAGTGAGTCTGGTAAAACAATTACCAGTCCACAGCATCAGAAAGTTTGAGGAGCCTAACCAGAAGACTTCTACAGCGCCATTACCATATTACATGCAGAAGCAATCATTGGTCATAGTTGTGCCTACAAGCAGTTGAAAAGGTCGTGAGAAAAAAATTCGGAGGCAAACAACACACAATCACTGGTGTATAATTACGCTGGACAAGATGAGTTTCCTGTCTGTACTTTAATAAAAACAGTGAATTGGCACAGCAGACAGAATTCACATCAAGTTAGAAGTAGAGAATCAAAGGCTTTAAACCACAGTATGTTATCAATATCTACATGAATCTAATGCAGTTAGAAAAGCAGTTTAAAAATGCAATTTCTATGTAAACAATATAAACTTCTGACCGAAGAATATTGTGATGCTATGAAACTGTAAAACCTTCATGCCATACTCAATATTTAAAATTTTTATTAAAACAATTTTTCGCCTCAACAACCACACAGGGGTAATTTTTAAGACTAAGCAATACACAGCCAAGTCTTCTACCCTAAGTTACCAAGACAACTGCTCCAAATTTTCAAAAAGGTCTTTCTTTGGCCAGGTTCTCTGAGGCAGGCAAGATAGACGAGGAAAGGCAAAATAATACTGGTATGTAGTCCTTTTATTATATACACTCATTGGCTATACTAATCTCTATTGACTGATGCACAGCAGCAACAACAACAACTGGATGACTTGTCTTAAAAGATCCATTAAGTCATCAACTTACCAACAACTTGTTCGTAATCTTCATACTCAATAACTCCTAGGTGAGGATAAAGTGTTGTGAACGGATAGGCAGCAATCTTAGGCATCGCTCTTGACAAAGCCCTCAAAAGACTTGACTTCCCCGCATTTGGAAAACCAACCTATAAGGAAAATGAAGCTAAAATATGTAACACAAAAACCGTATGTAAAACAATACCCAACCTAAGAAAATCTTATTCCCTGGCTGATTGCACTACATCTTAACTCTTGGGCGGCACACAACCACGTCGTCCAAACTGCAATGAAAATCTATTTGCTGCAAAGGCTGAGCATACATTCATGTCATTCCATCTCAGACTTTCACAGTGCAGTAGAGATGTGGTTGTTTTGATTCACCATATTCTGCATAAGTTAAACCTAGTAACATGTGATATGAGCTCTTTAGCTTAACCTTGCTATTCAGAATAATTCATTTCTCCTATAATTTTGGATGTACCGTGTGAACTCATTAATGTACTCCCGAATGACACACTGTTGCGTTTAATGCAGAGTGGTGTTAAGTCCCCACAGCTATTAACACTCCATACCAGTTAATATGCCAGATGGACAGTTAGATGAACAGACTGATGGTCGGATGGACAGACGGTTTGAAGAATGGACTGACCGTCAGTTAGCATGGACTGATGATCGGATTGACAGTCGGATAGATGGGGTCAGACATATGGACTGATAGTTGAATGGAAGGGCTAACGGTCAGATGGACAGTTGAACAAATGGCCTGTTGGTCAGATTGATGGATTGATGGTCAGTCGACTGATGGATGGTCCGTCGGATGGACAGACGGTCAGATGGGCGGCCTGATAGATGGTTGAACAGACATTAGTTCGTTTTACGTGTGGCCTGTGTACGTGCCGTTTCCAATGGCTTGTCCCCAACAATTTAGTGTTAACAGATCCACACTGTACACATACGGGTACTCCCAATCAAGGCCCAACTTCCTCATTACCTTCTATTTCAACACTGAGTTATGGCCCCTTGTCAGTTGTGCTTCTTGGCTCCTTTCCTGCTTCTTGTCACTGGCCATACAGAGGAGTTATCAGCAAAGTATGTGACATTACACAATATCATATTAAAGACAATGAAGAGAATGACTGACCAGCATAAAATTTGAGTAGTTAAGTTAACGAATAGCATAGTTAGTAGTTACCATGCCAAAATGTGCTATAACCCTCAGTTCAGCAAAGAGAAGCCTTTCCTCTCCTTTGCCTCCCTCTTCATATGTCGTTGGAGCTCTGTTCTCATTTGACAGGAAGAAATAATTGCCTTTCCCACCGGCACCTCCTCGAGCAGCTACGAAAAAGTCTTCATGCTTCTTAAGATCAGCCACTACTTGGCTTGTCGAATCTCGAAAGAATGTGCCAACTGGAACCTCAAAGAAAAAACGAAACACAAATTCTGGAAACAAAAGAGAGCAACTCAAAATAAGCACAACTAAGATTGAATTCATAGACACACTCAGATGAGAATGTAAAATTGTCTTAAAATGCACTAGTTTAAATCAGGTAGATAGTCGTGTATGCAGCACCTTTATGAAGTACGTAAATGCAGTACACGGTACTGTGTTTTGACACATACATTCATACAAGCACACAAAAATACAGACACCTCAAAACAACTTTATTCTCCAATTCTAAACACCATAGACACTACAAAACACTTGAAAATTCAGAGAACCTATTTACAGTAGTAATTGCTACTTTAAAAATTCAACTCAAGTAAACTAAAATTTCTTGAACTCATTCATCTCATCTCTTTTATGTTACACTTCAGTTATATATATCAACCACAGCAATGTCCAACACCTTCAGGCATGATCTTCTGGACACACAGACCTCATACACGATTACCGGGTACATTAATTCGCCATATTTCAATACAGTGTCATTGGATAATCTGCAGCACAGTAGTGACTGAGAAACAAGAAGACCTTACACTATGGGAGCCTTTAGTAAAAATAACAGGCTTCCCAGTACCTTGACAACCATATGTTCTGCATTTTTCCCAGTACAGTGTTTGCTCTGTCCTTTTCCACCACTTTCACCAACATACAGTGTCTTCACTGATGACAAGGAGTTCAGCCCAGTGTCGGCTGGAATACAAAATAAACTAAAATATGCACTGATAATGATTTATAAACACACAAAACACAGACAGATAACCTAACAATTTGAACTTGGATTGCACACCGATTTTCCTTAGTTTTGACCATCAACTGGTTCCTTCAGCATGATTATATCCGTATTATAGAAGCTCTCGTTAATATTAATAGCGACATTAATAGTTTTATGATGCTTGCTAATTGGCCTTATCCAAGAAACTCTTTACAACCTGTATGCCTTTAAAGTTTTCACACAGTAAGATAAACAACAGACAATTTGAATGTTAGTCATCAACAAATTGTCAATGTTAGAAGTTAGAATGTCAATGTATCTTGTCAACAGGTCGGTTTAGCATCATTAGATAAAAGGAGTTTGTAAACACAGTAATGTTACTGACTTGAACATCACTGTTCTCTTCACCAGCTTCTGGATGTTAACCAAGCATAAAGATCCTTAAAACCTGTTAACACGCTTCTGAGCGGCGTCTACTACGGTATGTAAATAAGTGTGTTTCTCTTCATCTGCTCAAAATACAAATTGCTCCATATTCACAAAAGAATTAACCATAACAAAGGTAACAACTGCTACTGCTCACCAAGTTAAGCCTTGAATTCAATACCTTTTGTAAAGATTTAATGCTGTACCTACCTTGAAATATAATATGGCCCCCATGACCTCCATCACCACCATCTGGCCCTGCCCATTCATTTCCAAACAAGCTCAAAAAGGATCGACAACCATTTCCACCAGTGCCTCCGACTACACGCAGTCGCCTGAAGTCCACAAAATGGCGGGCCTGTAACACAAATTATGCAGATCATACAGCAAATACATACAATCCAAGTAAGTGAAAAAGGATAGCGGTGCCACAGTGAAGAAAAGCAGCATGAGCCCAGTTAGTGCAAGAATGGATAACTGTCCTTTTCTAAGTGATGGCTTGAAGCTGGCTATCCAACACTGGCAAGCACAAGAAAGTAAAGCAACATTACTGGTAAGCATGGTTAGTACTCAGATAGGTGACCATCCATGACATACTAGGTCACCTGAGCCAACTCAGCCCACCATCCCTCCAAGGTTTCTATAACTTAGCCCCAGTCCAAACTCAAATTGGAAATGCTGTGATCATGCTTTTAATCAGTGTCCACAAAGGCACATAAACAAGCATTTTACCTCTTTAGTACACTGATTTAATTATTGTTTTAACCAGAAATGACAGTCACATAATACCTGTGCTTTTTCAGAGCGTAATTTGACACGGATTGGCTTCACAGATGATGATTTAGATCTCTGGGCAATGTAAACAATTTTCACCAATTTCTCCTCAAATGTCAGCAACAAGCGTAGAGGTTGATGTAACAACATGTCTTGTGGCCAGCTATATTTCAAGTGTGAATAAACAAAAAAGCAGATATATAATTTTAAAAGGCTAACATGACTGAAGCTGATGGCTTTGTTAAGTTTTCAACTCTTTTATGGTCTTCATACTGCAACAGTAATCTTCAGATCAAGCTCAAGGAACACTTTAAATTTTTTAATTCTCTATTAAAGCTAGGTATCCAGTCTTTCCAGATTTCTTTAAAGTTGTGTCCAGATTCTTCACAATGTGAACGTCAATACAATTTAAATTATTAGTCTGGTGCTTTCCGCTTAGCTTTAACTTACGTTGTGGACTGTAGAATAGATCCAGAGTAAAAATCAAGACATATGGCTATCATAAATGTCCGTCACATACGTCAACGAGTGTGAATCCAGTGTTTGATAGGTTCAGACATGAGAGTAGATGTCATCCATGAAAAAATAATTAAGTGGTCACAACGTTGATTGAGTCAGAACAGTTCGAAGAGAAAGAAATGAATAACTGGGTACCGTCAGCAGAGCTATGGAATAACTTAACTTAAAATTGAATTTAATGATGGAAATAAAGTTGTAAAATATAGCATTATTATACATGCACATTATACGCTTGGAAAACAAATTGGGACAACAAAATACAACAGCTACGGACCAGATCAGTTTTGTAACTCGTTATGGGTTGACAACCAGGGCTGTAGTGGTGAAATTAGGTCAGTACACGCTACCGGTTAGTTTTCCGAAACAAATTAGAGGGGAGTATACGATCTCTAGAAGCGCGTACACGCTGTATACCCTCGACCTAGCATCGTATGTACCACAAAAAACCCTAATAAACCTTTATTATTCGCTAGTATATCCTTATCTAGCATATTGTAGTATTGTCTGGGCTTCTAATTATGTCCACAGACTGTACAAATTGACCATTCTACAAAAAAGAGCAATACGAGTGATAGCAAGGATAGCCCCTAAATCCCATACTAAACAACACTTCATCAAATTTGGTATACTTGGAGTTGATCAGATTAATATTCTACAACTATGTGAATTTATGTATAAATATACACACAACTCATTACCTAGTATCTTTAAGGGTTATTTCAACTTATCTTCCGACATTCATCGATATCCTACCAGGCAAAGTAAATTCTACCGAAAGGTCTGTGCTCGCACCAATACCAGGAAGTTTGCCATAAGAGCCTCTGGTCCATCGGCTTGGAACAATATCCCCTTACAGATTCGACACTTGACGAATCTGTCTTCGTTTAAGAAAACCTTGAAAGCACATATACTGAATACTTAGTTAAATATGTCTTGCTGCTCGAGTTACTATCTTGTCAATTTTAGTTAAGCTTGCATCTAGTTAAGGTTATTTTGGATTTCACCAGCTGTGCATGTCTTTTTTTTCTCTACAGTGAAAAGAGGCTATAATATAAACGTTTATATTATGAGAAAGCCATTCGCTATTTGTTACTAATGTATTTATGTTACATGGGTAACCCTACTTAGTGGGCATATAGCCCTTTTGGGTTACCATTTGTCGCCAAAACTTGCCTGCCTTTTGTATACACTGATTTTTGTTGTTTTTTTTGTTTTTGGTTACAATAAATCTTTTGATTGATTTTTTTGATTGACCTGCCCTCGACTACAGCCATGTTGACAACATGATCACATGTTAACAATAAACCTGCAAAAATATTGCAAAGAAAGGAACTCTCGCAATAAAATACAACTGAAATTAAAGTACCGCTTGTTTTCTTATTTAACAGGTTAGGTTTTTTTACTAATTTATCTATGATTTTGGAAGTTGTATCGCTTTCTCAAGTTTTTACATATGTACAAATTTCCATGGGTGCGTTTTAAGGGTCAACCTGAAACCCGAATTCCGAAAAAGCTAGAAAATACAATAAATCCTGATTTCCTGAAAACAGTTTTATAGAAAGCGGGGGCTCTCGAAAACTATTCAAAGTTACATTGTAAACTCTTATACGTGACATAGACCTAGCGTGGCTTTGTTGTATCTCGATATACTGCCTATTAACATATTTGGGAGGGGGTGGTTCGGGTTTTGGAGATTTGGGCCGCACCCATAGGAAAATCGGTTGTATCCAGAGATACAAAAACACAAGTTTTTCAAAATGAAAAAGTTTTTATTGTTGTTTTCATGGCTTTTTGTTGTATTGGTTTTCGTTTTAAGATTTTAAGATTTCGGATCATAAAAATAAAATAAAAATGGCACGAATAAGTTCCATAGGCCTATCAGTTTAATTTAGTTGCGATTTCCGAAATTAAAAGTCATTAAATCAATGTTGTTAAAATAACGTCTACAAGAATACAAAAAAAATTTAAAAAATTGTGGCTTTGTTTTTTAAACCAAAAAGAACCAAAAACCAAAATACCAACTTTCCACCTCTGGTTGTATCATTGTCTCGTAGGCCTATACATGTATTTCTGTTTTGGTATTCTTTGTTAATTCCCTGCGTCTCCATATCTTGTTCATTATTCCAAATTCTTGTGAAGCGAGTCCAACAATTCTCCTTGGAAAACGTATCCATTATCTTCCCGTCTAATGGTGGCGCATGTGCTGCCACCTGCCGTCATTTTAAGAATTATTTTGTAAACTTTAAGGTTAAGTACTCTCGTACTTTTCTTGTATGTTAGAAAAGGGCTTTACGCGAATTTAAGTGAGTAGCTTGTTCACAAATGTCTCTTGCTAATTTACATCAGAAAATGGACTACTTAAATATCTGCGCTGAAGTGCCTGCCCTCGAAAACGGTCAACTCAACAAGCCCTTATTTAGACGTCTACACTTTACGTTGACTCCACTATTCACTATTATCATGCTTATTTGGTTATTTTATATTATGGTAATATTACGGTTATATCTGCAGCATACACAACAGTCTTAAAACGCACTTGTTTAGACCTGGTAGTTAGTCATAGGTAGGGCGCCTTTGTGAGTTACCAAAAATGCGCTATATATGTGTTCGCATACATACATTTATAATAATAAGGTAATCGCGAAGCAACGAGGTAATACAAGACGCGAAGAGTTGTTTACGTAAACAATATGGTCGCCACTGACTTCGCTCCAGTAGAGCGCTGCTAGCACAGTATAAATAATTACACAGTACGTCGACTCTCATTGCTGGCTGTTGACAAGTTTTTCTGGTCACGTGATTACGTCACGTGATTACGACGCCACCTTGAAAAATAGCTTCTGAATTATAGATTTAAGCTGAAAATAATATTGCTAATTCTAATGAAGTCCTAAATGTTGTTGTAACGTTTAAAAAATATTTTATTTGATGGATTGCGGTGTATCGGCATGTAGTCCTCAATGTTGTTTTTAACGTTTAAAAATATTTGATGTGATTGTTTCCGGTTTATCGCTATGGTAAACGGTCTCTTTCAAGATGGTGGACGACAGTGGGCGGGGCTTATGTATTTAAAATGTCGTTACAGTGGGCGGGGCTTAGTTATTTATAATGTCACACATTCTGACTGCAGCAGCGGCGGCGAGTCGATGTACTGTGTAATTATTTATACTGTGCTGCTAGCTACCAGCCACATCCCATAATGCAATTCGCTAAGTAAGTAAGCAACGATCACGTAATTCTATTACAAATATCATAAGAAATGGTTATTGTTCGAATTTATAATATATAAGTTGAGGTTGGGTGTTGGGGTAATCAGAAGTATAATTTGCCCCTTGTTATTACTATTGTTATTATCGAAATTTGGAAATGCGTTATATTTGCTTGATCTTTAACATGACTCAACAGACTGACATTCTGTAATGTTTTCAGATTTCTGGAATTGCCTTTCAGGACAGCGTATAGAATGCAGTCTTTACGGTCAGCAAATGTTGTTCGACTGAAATGTTCACCTATGATGAATATCGTTCGATGCTTTACACGCAGTACTGTTCGTCTCTGCAGTAGTTCCTCAGTCCCAAAGCAGACAAGATTCGACACAGATAGGCTCACAATCTTGGGTGAGATGTATGAGGTTGACTCGTGTACAAATGTGACACCACGAGTAACAAGCAAGATCGGACTGCGTCTTCACAATCGTCTGAACCATCCGATAAACTTGGTTCGACAACGAATTCAGAACTATTTCTATGCAAACTATACGAATCGTGCAGGAAATCCACTCTTCGCTGTTTTTGATAACATAAGTCCAGTGGTGACGTCACGGCAGAACTTCGACAGCCTTCTGGTTCCAGCTGATCATCCAAGTAGATCTGCCTCTGACACTTACTACATCAACTCGAAGTGCGTATGTTTTATAAATCAGTGAACTTTATGTCAGCAATGTTAACGAGGTCACAACATATGAGGTTATTAATAATTAAACTGTAATTAAAACTGTAATGAATCAATGACCAAAAGAGTAGAGACGTATACATACCCAGTTAGACACTTCATCATAGAGGAATTTTTTGGACCCCTCTATCCAGTCTTTAACATGGACCTTACTTTACGCCATGGCCTTCTGTATGATCTGGCTTTTATATAGGGGTCCATGGACCAACTCAGTTGGCAGGGTAACTTCAGAGTCCCTTACCTTGGTATGGGCCATCATACCATTTCCTATAGCATGACCTTCCCAGTCTTACCAGTGGTGCATTGTTCTGCCTTTTTCCATTACATCTGAACCTCTGCCATCAATACTGCATACTAGTACTAGTACTAGTATCTGTGACATGTGACCTATTCCTCTTAATGTGAATATAACTTGCCGTTATCCCTTGTACAGGCTGTAATGTACATGCAGAACAAAACTAAACAATGCTGGGGTTCAGGCCCAGGGCTATAAATTATAAACCAGAAACCATTTGGCCAAGGTGTAGGCAGCTATGTTTCATCTGAGGTGTTGCTTTACTGTATTATGCCATGTGTATACTCTTGTCTACTGTAGATGTATATTTATTTATTTATTTTGAGCGACATTTACCGGTACATGTGCCAAGTCAGTAAATTTGAATCTGGCACAGCACCAGAACTTCATCAGACTTTCTCTAGTTCAGTTTTATAACTGATCATATTGGGAACAATTCAGCAACTCTAAAATACAGTCTACCTTATGCAATGCACCCTCTGAATATGTACTAGTCCAGCGGTTTCAAACAGTGGTATGTGTACCGCTAGTTGTGCTCCAGGTGTCGCTAAGTGGTACGCGAAAAAATTCAAAATGATTACATTCTTAAAATTATATATTAATTTTTAAATTTGTCTACCTATGATCCTACGCGAATTGCAAGGGGACTTCCTGCTCGTCTGTTGTTTTGATCTGACCTTTGCTGGTGGTACACCAACATTCAATTTTTGTACCTGGTGGTACAATAAAAATAGTTTGAAAACCGCTGTACTAGTCTACCAGTCCACTCCTTCAAATGACTTGTCAACACTATCCTGCAGCACTTGTTTGATCACCAGCAACCCTAACAATACATTTTATTGTTATTTGGTATATATGTCTGTAAATGTTTCCCAGGCAGATCACATGATCTTGTGTTGTGGCAACACAGTGGTCTGTTGATAACACGCTTGGTCACAGATCATGGGGGTGAGGTTTTACACCTGGGCAAGGTATTTGCACACACGCCTGCATCGCCAAGCAGTATAATTTGGTTCTGGTATAAGTGGAAAGTAAACGGATGAGTGTATGTCTTTTTTTTATTTTTTTTATTCAAGTTTTCAATTCTTGTCTTTAAGTCTGTTTATTTGCTGTGCATAATGTATCTACTTCTATTGAACCAAAGGCAGTAGTGTGTTTTATGGATAGTGTCTCTGTACAAATATAAAAGAAATTAGTAAACTGGTAAAGAACTTGCTTGCTCAAAGTCCCTAGACTAATAAAACTAATAAAACTAGACTAATAAAACTAGACTAATAAAACTAATAAAACTAGACTAATAAAACTAATAAAACTAGACTAATAAACCCATATTATGAGGCAAATGCTCTGCCAGTGAGTTACTGTGTTGCACTTGAGCATCTAATTCTTCTTTTTCTTGAGAAAGTACAGGCTATTGCTGAGCCATACAATCTGCAAAGGAATAGTTTACCAGTGCTGTTGATGTATTGCTGTTGTTATGTTTACATTTCAGGCTTTAGACCAACCAACTGAAAATTTGTAGACGCTGGTAGTATCTAATACAAGAATATGACAAATGAGAGCCTACTTTACCTTGCTTTACATTGTCTTATTACTGCTCAACATTGCTTTCAAACGACTGGGTTTGTTATTTTGTGCAGGTATCTGCTGAGATCCCACACTTCTGCCCATGAAGAGGAACTCATGAAGATGGGTTTTAATACATTTCTTGTTGTTGGTGATGTTTATCGAAGAGATGAAATTGATGCCTCGCATTATCCAGCATTTCATCAGATGGAAGGCGTTCGGCTTTTCACGGAAACTGAGGTCAGCTCTCACTCTTCCACTGCTCTTTGTGTTGCCCTCAAGTGGCAGTTTAAATAACGTTGTAGGCACAGTTTGTGGAGTTTCCAAAATCTCGTATGGTATAACAACAGGTAACCAAATTGTTGCTGCGTACTTGTATTTTTCTACTGTTTTAATTTGTTGTATAGGTTTTTCGTCGTGTGAAAGATGCTTCTGGTCTGACAATACATGAAAAGGGCAAGAGGACAGATGACAAACAAGAGTTGCACACAATGGATGCTGTCAAATTACTGGAATATGACCTTAAACAGACCCTGCTTGGACTGGCCTTCAAACTATTTGGGAAAAGTATGCTGCTGATAAATAAGGAAACTTTATATATATATGTCATTGAAACTGTACTTTTGTATAATATTATAGTCATTCCTGAAGTTTTGGAGGCATTCCAAGACCTAACAACACAAATCTTGAATGGTTTTTGGCCACTGAGGCAAGCACGCTGAAGGAACTTGTGTTACAGACAACTTGACAACCTATCAGTAATACCGGAACGACAGGTTGCCAGATTTGTATAAAGGAACAACTGAGAGTTCATGCACAACAAAATGCATAGTACATATGTATGGAATATGTTGGATTTGCTCAGTGTTTCGATGAATGTAGTGTGTTGATTTTTAATAAATTTGTAATTTGCATCACTGGGTCCTAAATAAAGTGTGACTTGTAGTCCTGACATTTGTGTGGTTTGTTTAGTATTTTTATTCAGACTTTAGTAGTCAACACCCCAGACTGCAGTCCTCAACGAGAGTAGTGCATGCTAATGCCTGTCATTTGGCATTCAATGGTTTAATGACGTTTTACTTATCCAACAGCCAGTTGAGTAAGTCATCATTTAAGGAGGAATTCCAGTGAATAGGAAAGAGATGGAAAATATACAGCCAGGAAGACAGGTGCATTGCAGGAGAAAGAACACTGAATTTTGACATGCAAGTGTTTCTAAATGGACTGTGGTATGTTTCAGATGTGCAGTACAGGTGGGTGAACTGCTATTTTCCATTTACACATCCATCATGGGAACTTGAAATCATGTACAACGATAACTGGCTGGAAGTTCTTGGATGTGGAATACTAGAACAACGCATCCTTAATAACGGTAATAAAACATTTAGCATTCACTTAATTTGACGTAGTGTGGTGTAACCAAAATGCTTTTAGACATAAAAATGGTTTCAGAATAATGTGTTGGTTATTTTCATTTCAAAGATGTGGCCTGTGTGTAATTTCATTGATCGGTTGACAAGCATTTGCTGTTGAATGATCCTAGTCCAAGAACTTCTCTGACCTCACTGCTCAAAACATCAGTCAGTGGTTGCTGCTATGCTAAGTCAGTGTGCCACCAAATTCTTGGGAAAGTCTGGCCTAAGCCAAGAGGCAGATTCAAGAAGTTACAGAAATTGCCTATGGAGGAAATGAGTCCACGGAAAGATGGAGTTTAGTTGAGGTCTAATGGACAATACAGACTGCATAACAGATGTTTGCCATGAGAGATTTCAAGAGTCTTGGGCAAAGGCATGCCAACCAAGCATTGTCATTTCTCCCATTATAGTTGGAGTGTGAGAGAGGAGCTAGTCGAGTAATTACTATTCTTGGAAGTCAGTATAATATTATAGACCATTAGATTCTACTGAAATGCAGAACATTATAGACCGCCTGGTCTTGACAATTATTCTCTTCTGTAAAATTTTCAATACTGGGCTAAGTGTCTGTGAGGTTCTGTATTTCAACCAATCTCCCTGTCTTTGTCACAATATTCTGAAATCATTTTTATGTCTAAATAAACATTATATCGCATTTCTAGTATAATCCGCATTTTCCTTCTGTGACTTGAATATTTCCTGTTTGTATGTACTCCAGCTGGGGCTGACACAAAGGTTGGGTGGGCTTTCGGTCTTGGATTGGATCGTCTTGCAATGGCTCAGTACAGTATTCCTGACATCCGCCTGCTCTGGAGCGAAGATTCCCGATTTCTCACACAGTTTGATGTTGAAAATCCTGACACTCCAGTCACCTATAAGGTAAATGCTGCATTAACTGAACTTGTTTCTTTAACGTGTGGCACGGTGACCAATTGGTTAGAGTGCTCAACCTGTAACACGGAGAGTAGACGTTCAAGCCTTGCTCAAGGCAGTTACTGTGTAGGGACCTTGAGCAAGTCCTTCACTCACAGTTGCTCTGTACCATCGATGTTCTGTCATATGGTCATGTGCACTTCTGAACTTTGGAAGGAGGGCAATATCAAATACAGTTGTATTTTATAACAGCTTCATGAAATGACCCATTCTCTTCTAGAGTTAGTCAATCAGGTCTGTGCATTTGTTAGTAGGATTGACTTCTGTATTACTCTTTGTGCTGGTGGCCTTGGCATGCTGATTGCTGAGTGACACCTTGCAGGTGACTACCTGACTTGTCGATTTTATAAATTTCTTTATTTCTTGGATTACACGCATAGTGTTCTTATTTCAAATCACCGAGTCTCAGGATATGATGAGGGCTTTGATATGTGTGTTGAGCTTGACTGTTGGCTGGCTACTTACAGGTATATGAATTTTCACCAATTTCTAGCATGATTGACCCCATCACAGATCCCTGCACTCCATCTATGAGTGAGCGTCCTATCCCATCTGCTCGTATTGCTACCATGCAAAACGTGCTTTTTCGTTTTTGGTGCTGTCCATCTACAGCAGTTTCTGTAGAAAGATGTAAACTTGTGTTTTAACATTTACCTTTTTACATGCGATTACCTGCAGTTCCCATTATGTCATATCGTTAGCGTTTTAGTAGATTCCTGTTTTGTGATTTATATCTAACATTGCCTGCCATGAAAGTCTGTTTTCCATGTTTCATATCTAACAATGCTGCAACTGCGTCTTTTGACGAGTACCAGTTGTTACGTAATTATCATAAATTATTTTGACCTTTTTGAAATATTTGTAGCCAATCAGCAAACACCTACCACGTGTGAACGACATGTCATTTTGGATCCCAGATTCGTTCGTCTCGACCGACTTCTACGACGTTGTACGTTCCGTTGGAGGTGACAATGTCGAGAAAGTTACGTTAGTCGACACTTTTAGAAATGCAAAGACAAGTCGAACCAGCCACTGTTACTCAATCACGTATCAGAATATGGAACGCCCGATTACACAGGAAGAAGCCGGTGAGATACATACAAAGATAGCTGCGACAGCCACAAAACACCTTGGTATCGAGTTACGCTGATAAACTGGAAGAAACTGTTCTTTCAATGGACATGACATTTTATATTACATGCAGAAATGTATTAATTAAAAAGCCGACAGAGATTTTTTGTCTCGACTGAGACTGGTATTTTGTGCTTTTTGAGAGAATATATCATTAAATTAACTGATGAAACATTTTCTAAAAAGTAGAATTTTAACCAGCAGTTAAGAGAAGCAGTATCAGTTCATGCTCTTTTTCCGACACTGTGCTAATGTGTTAAATGGGGTCTGGAAATTAAGTTTTTAATTTCTCATCTTAATCCTTTAACGACGAGAGGGATTAGTTTTCCATGCATTTTAAATTCTTTAATCTGAAGATCATCAGCATTATACATGTATACAACAGCATCAGTTCAGAACATATCGATTCTGCCACTCGAGACCCTACAGGACATGACTGGAAGGTGAAAGAGCCGGTGCACAATGGGGTCCACATAGAGCCACAAGTCAGATTTTTGGGGCAGTTTGCAGTTCATAGATCGCAGCCGAGTTTGACACGCATCGCCAACTGTGTAGTTTGGGTGGCTGGAAGATTGACAGCGTTTCAGAGTTCGGGTGTGTTGACAAGCCCATGGTCAGATAACGATACACTGAGGAATCCTCGAGAGATGCCAGGTCAGTGTCGGTGTATCCGGGCCTTCATTAGAGTCTACAGTGGAGCATGGGATGTCCTTTAAATCTACGGAGACCTACGATGGCGACCAGGTGACGATCGCTTCTCGAGTAGCTCGTTCACCATCATGGATCAACGCCTGATGGCAAACCCAAATCTGAGATATCCACACCATCAATGCTCTCCAATCAACCATCATCAGCATCTCTGCTTTGTCGCACCCTTCACCATGCATCACTCTGCCAACCCGAGGTCCACAATATTCTTGTATACGTTCTTGAACTTTTAATCTATGACGTTTCATCTAGTTTTTTGATCTGTAATATTTGTAGCTTGGTTGTTTATATAACACAATTTGGAATGGGCTTCCTCCTGAGCTGCAGTCTCTTTCTCGAGACTCGTCCACCTCTCTCTTCTCTGCGCCCAACCCCGGCTCTTTCGCCAGGGTTGGGCTGGGAACACCTCTGAATAGTTTCCTTGAAGGGGTGCTATATAAATGCTCAGTTGATTGATTGATAACTTGGATTATTAATTTTGATTTAGTTAGTTCCTATAGCCAGTGATGGGCAATAGTTAACTAAAAAGTTGCTAACTATTAGTTTAACTAAAAAATTTTAGTTAAGGAAGAAGTTTAACTAAAAAAAATAGTTTAGTTAAAACCATAGTTTAACTAAAATTTTTTAGTTGCTAACTAAAAAGTTTAACTAAAAAAATCACAATATGCAACTATTTTTCCACAGTGAACATTGAACACTGTCAGCAAAAAAACATGTTAACACTGCATGGTTTTAGCATTTACAGCCTGTGTCTTCAAATTCATACACTACTTACAGTGCACATGTAACTGTATGCCAGAACAGTACACATTGCATAGTTTGAAGGTGAAATTGTCATTGACGCTTTGCATTATTACAGTTCACTTAACGTCTTTTATTGCGAAAATGTTTGTCGTAAATAGTTGGAAAATAGTTGGAAAAAGTTTAACTACTTTTTTTTAGTTTAGTTAACTAATTTCCAAAATCAGGTGCCAACTTTAGTTTAACTACTTTTTTTTAGTTGGAAAATAGTTTTAGTTTAACTAAAAAAAAATAGTTTAGTGCCCATCACTGCCTATAGTGTTATTTCTTAGCATTATCCTCATATTGCCTCGTGTACATTTGGCCACAGCTGTTAGCTTCTGTTGACATTGCCAGTCTTGTAAAAGTCTTGTAGGCTTGCATGATCATTCTTTCATAAGTCCTTTTATGGTCTAGAATGTTCTGTCACAAGAAAGATTAACTTTGCTCTTCCTTCTATTGAGAATGGAGTAGCTGCTTTCATCAATTTCATTGAAGTTCTCAAAGACGTTGCAGCGATCAGGACTAGAAAAGTTTTGTTTTGAGCTTGTGGTCTATTATATCATCGATGATTAATATTTAACACATTGACAATTTTCTAATTGTTGTTCACGTTAAAATTATAACTTTCTGTTTGGGGGAGGCAACTGCTATCAGTTGCCCCAGGCATCAAAATAACTAGCTATAGCATATGCCACTGCAGGTCCGTGCAAGTTTTGTTGGCAGCTCTCACTTTATTCTACATTGTAAAGTCCAAGTCCAACTATGACACAGTTTAGAACCCATAATAAAAGTATGAATTCACTTCTAGCTTTCCTCCGATGATTTCTGTCTGAAAATCATGCAAATGCACTTGTACATCCTCATTGTGTTTCGTATTGGTTCGAGATGGGCCAAAGGTTCTGAAAAGGTGCTTAACAAGAGCCAGATACATACTTAGTGTACATACGTGAGAATGCATTTACGCATTCCCTTGGTAATGCTGGTTAGTGCCTGTTACATCTGTGTCCAGGACTGAAATCCATTGAGCAATGTTACAACATGTGTGAAAGTTCAAACCATATATAACCCTACCATATATAACTGGTAGGCAGTTTGTCCAGTGTTTTGGTTGCTTTTACCTACAGGAGTTTCGAGTAACTACCCAACTTAATTATTTGACATCCCCTGCTGATCCAAAGTCAGCAGCAGAATTAAGTTTTTTCTTTTAGAGAGAAGTGAATTTGAATAACATGATGAATTAGTCTCAAGATCTCTCCCTTGCAGTGTTTCTTAAACTTTTAGCTGTTTTTAACAAATTCACAAACACTAAATGTTAAAATGAGAATCTGACTATTCCACAACCCTGTAGAAGCAAAGATAACCCTACAACACAAAAGTAACCAAAGTACGGTAGCCACAAAAGAAAGCATTCACAAACAAAACCTCCAATGTCCTATGCTAACAAACTAGCGTACAAGTGCTATACAACAGCTATATTACAATTACCAACTAACCCACTCTGTGGCCTGCAGTGCATAGCTACGAGCAATACTGGTGCAGTGCAATGAGTCATTTTCCTGCAGAGTTTATGTCACTCCAGCAAGCCATTACGAGTGGCTGAGCCGAGAGGTTCTCAAAATGGACTATGTATCTCAGAAAGAAGGATTTACACATCTCATATTTGATACAATCAGATCTCGATCAGCATTTTACCATCTTAGAGCATTTATATTTAAGTCACAATTACCCTTTTTGGGACAAGATATCCAGCAACTGTAGAAGTTCAGAACACTAACAAACTGCTGTTGATTTCAAATTGTATGCAAAACCTTCAAAAACGCTAAAATATTTCAAGAAAATCTACAATATTATTCACAAGAGAATAAACCAATAAAATATATTACAATAATACATTCCTTACTTAATACCTTGTCTTAATGTAGTGGGCATTATTGAAATGCATGAGATATTCAACATGCATGGTGAAAAACTAATGTTAACTTGTGATAAGAAAAACCGCATACTGTACCAGGTATTTAGAGTAATATCCACAGCAACAATAACAACAAATAATTACAAATCGTCCTGCAACAGGCAGAGTTCATACAATTACTGATTTCTATACATTTCTTTGGAAGTTTTTGCAACTTTTGTTGCCAGCATCTCAAACGACGCCTACCGACTCCGACCCTGAGATCATGAATACCATTTCCTCAAACCCCCAATACTTATTCAGCATTTTCATTTGATCATTGTGGAAGAATTCTGCTCACTCAGAAGATTCTCTGTCTACACTTGTTCACCCAAGTTGCACACATCTATTTTCATTGCTAAATAAATTTCTCACATTAAAAGTTAACAGATGGCAACAAATGTCTGAATCACACTGGGCTTAAAAAACAACTGTGCAGTACGGTTGCATTGAAAAGTTAGCAACAAGTTCATCTGCATGTAGGGGTCACCCATAAAGGATGTCCGCAAAATATGACCTACTTTGGACCTCTCTCTCCCCCTGTCCACATTTGTCTGCATTTTAGACCTTACCGTTCCCCCTCCACCTTTGCAGACGTCTGCATGCCAAAGCCAATCACAAAGAAACTCAATATTCAAGGATCATGTTATTCGTGCTCAAGTTTTCAAGCCCAAAGGGCATTGAAGTTCTAGTACACGGCATGAGGTTTTAGACAATCACTTCACTTGCCTTTTGGTTTTTTTGTGGAAAGGTTGAAACAAGGAGGTGTTTAAAAAAGTAACTCAGAAGTTTAGATGCAGCGTCTGCACTGGTCATAACCCTCCTCGCCTTGTCTGTATTTGAATGACCCCTCCCTCCCCATTGCAGACGTCCTTTACGGATGACCCCTTATAAAAACAAATGCAATGCACACTGGAATGACCAACATTATTGTCCTTCACACTTGTAACAGCTGTTATTGAATACAATTTCACATTAGAAAGAAAATTCATGCTAATTTGAGTATGGAAAAACAAAGTCTTGACAGAGGCACAAATCATTTACACATTCACACCTAGCAATGTATAAATCTGCTTTTCACACAATACTCTGATAAAAGTAGTTTTTTGGTAATTTTTTCCTTCTCAAACAGGTTCTGCACACCAGAAAGATTCCACCACGTTCCGCTTAGACAGAAGCTGCAAGTGGTTGGTGGTCTTGTGGTTTGTGGACGTAGTATTCTGTCTTTGATCCAACCAGAAACACATGGTTTTCATGTTTACTAAACCTTTAAAACACATAACACACAGAGGAATACAGTCTGTTATTCTGGCAGTTGATCATCTGCCATTCTTTCTCCTAAACGCCTACCTTTCTGTCACCTGCCATTGTATATAATATTTTGCATGTACTTAGACATTTACTATAGTCTCCTTAAGTATCTCACAAAAGTGCTGCCTGCACCAATCCTTCAGCTAACATCGGTAATTTTTATTCATTCATTCATACAGAGAATTTGTATAGCGCCTCTTCAAGGTTATCTACTCAGAAGTACTCCTGACCCAACCCCGGCTGAAGAGTACAGTCTCCAGATTTTAGTAAACTGTGGCGAACTGGGTGCTTGGGACCAAGCGAAGCGCTAGATTGAGCCCATTCCAGACTGCAGGGCCAGTGATGGAAAAATCACAGCGCTGCCTGAGGGCAGTCCGTGAGCTTAGAAGAGCGCAGCGAACCACGGCGCTCGATGTTCAGGGTGGAGCGGCAATGCTCTCGCAAATATACAGGGGCCTCTCCCACAAGGCAGTGCCACACTAGGGCAGATACCTATCTTTCTATCTTTCTTCTATCTGTCAATTAACTAAACTCTGTCAACCTGCTTCTGGCACCAGCAACTCATTATCTAAACACCTGCCACAATGTCATACAATACAACACTTTAGTAGCAATTAAAACGAAACACTTTATTGCCACTTGTCTCAAACACTACATCTCATGAAAACATCTTTTCTTGTGCTACGCTTCTGTTGACCTTCAGCAGCAGCAGCTGCTCTCTCTCTCTCTCTCTATCTCTCTGAAGAAATATTTACTTATATATTTATTCAATAATTTCCTAAACCGGCCAAGTATGTGTGACTCCTCACCTGATCAGCCCACGATGCTTCCCTTTGGATCTGTGATTTGGAAGAGAAAAAAGCTTGAAACATCGGCACAGGAGTGAGAGTAGTGTTTCATCTTTCTTGTCACTTTGTTCATAGTAAATGGCAAATGATTTTCTGAAAAGCAATATAATGCACAAAACATTGTAAAAGTGAGCAAGTGATGTCAAACATAACACTTTAATGACGAGAATGTACCAAAAGCGACGGGGAAACCAATGCAGCTCATTGCAATAGTGTTAAACTGAAGCAAAGCTTTTAAAAGAAAAAATTCAGAAACTGAAAGACTTCGGTTTTCTAAGTTATCAAATAAAAACATGTAACATCGGACTGATCAACAAAGAAGTTCCAGTGCAATAGAAAGAATTCAACAGTATATATCAATAAACACCAAATCCTTGGTGTGCTTGATTTGTCATTTCGTAATTTTTTTATTTACTGTTCAGTGTTCCCAAAGACAATATCATAAGACACAGTGCACAGACAGGCTCATGTTTATGGCAGTCCCAGAGAGGACGACCAAAGTCCTGCTTGTTGTAGGGTCGCTCACATAACATCAAATTGGTTTGAAATGATGACTGATCAAACTAGTATCAGAGCAACTAATGCAAACAAAACCAGAATGAGCACAATCAAGAAAACTTAAAAACAAGGATCGATACATATAGTATCTATTTAGTTTGTACAAATTAACATGCAGAGATTGTTTAAACAAGTTTATATTGGGCAGTTGACGAATATCATGGGATACACTATTCCAGACAGAAGGTCTTCTAGGGGAGTGTTGGTGTGGGTACCTTGCTGAAGGTACCCACGCCATACCAACAAGGTACCACTTATGATGTTGTATAGGGTATATCACTACACTGAGAGGACATACTGCTTACAGCCAGACAAACTGAACACGTATTATAAACCTAGAAACATTATGTTGAAACGACTCATCTCATACCAAGTAGCAGAGACAATGACCATCTCAGCCTATGTGGAAAAGATGCTCACCATCTACCAGTAATGCTATGTGAAACGACGCCTGCGTAAGTTATTTACCCTGTTACATCTGCTGGAATCAGACTGTTGCTGCAATCCGTGATGTTTGCAAGTTCTATGGCAGTTGACGACTTCAACAGCTCAGTCAGTGCTTCTTCATACTTATCTTTTTCCAGCTGATCTTTATTCCGTATCAGCACTGGGTCTTTCCTGTCACAGACAGTTATTTTTAGAACTTCTATAAGTTAAGTTATATTACTCATGATTAGGAATTGCACAGCTTCACTGTGTATCTGGATCATTGAACAACACATTTAAGAATTTTAAGGCATTCAATAACTGTTTTAAGTAGCATGAAACTCATACCAATTATTACTTTGATATTTACGACAAAACTGTCAATACACTGATATAAAGCTGCATGAATCATGAAAATGATATACCTTTCAACATTCTTGCTAAAGTTTAATTATGAATATTGATATAACTGATTTCACACATTAATGACAAAACTGAGATTGCCTTCCACACATTTTCCCTACAGTTATTATGAAAATCAATATAACTGTTTCAAATAATCTCCTTAAAGCTAAAAACCTTGATGTTTGTCAGTCTGCTGCAGTGTCTATATTGTATCTTACATGAGCAGGCTAGTTTCTCAGAAGTAAAAACATTTCTTTGAGATCAAGAAATGAAAAGGTAATCAATGAACCTATAACTAATGACTTAAATTAGCAAAAAAACTCTGCCTTAACACACATTGTTTAAGATGAGCTGTTTCAGATGAACACTCAGGATACTTGGGGCACTTTGTCCAATTAATGGTATCAACGAAATATTCATATTCTATGCTTTTACAGGAAAGGCAGTGTACTTGTCACCAGCCACCGTGTGAAAACAGAGCAGCCAGAAAGCAAGTCAACTGACTTTTGAAAGACTCTCGGTCTGTTGAAGAGATGCAGAAGAAATTCTGGTTGTGTTGTCTCCTCAAACGGTCGTCTCACGACAAACGATGTGTCTGGCACGATCATTTCCAGTCCTTTCAACTCACCTTCCAGCCATCCTTCCCAACTTCTACAAATTCAGGCCAACAGGAAATGAGGTTTTAGAACAGTCATTCTGATTATATGTAATCTAAAAAATCTGCCTAACTGTCTTATATACAAAGAACAAAACTATGATACTATGCAAGGCATCAAGCAAACACTGGAAAACTGATAGAGCGAATCAGATCCTTTAAGCTAACCCCAGGATTCAGGCATGCTATGAAGTTAATTCTCTTAACAGTGGCATGTAACATAGTTAGATGTTAACTTACCTGCTGCTACAACAAGAAGCCAGTTTATTTTTCATGCGTGCATTGTAGAAAGACTTCTTCAGAAGAAATCCAAGCCCTGGAAAAGTCTCTGTTCGATAAACGATGTTTGGAATAGTGGAAACTCCAGTGTAACCTGGAAGTACAATAAGTCTCATCAGTAACTGATGCATAGTCAACTAAAAACTTATTCAGTGACTTACTTGGAAGATGATAATCGCAAATTCCAAATGTAAATGAGGCAACTTTAAGATTGTTCTATTAGTAAAAAGCGAATATAAGTAGTGCAAAATACTCTTACATTACTCCTAACAATATCATACTTTTGCCTAAGAATGGTTCGCTTGTGCTTTTTAAGTTACTTAAGTCCAGTTTATATTGCTGTGGTTGGGCTGGAAGCGCTTCTGAGTAGGTAACTTGATGGGGCGCTATATTAAATTTTCAAAATGAATGAATGAATTAATGAATAATGGCTAGCAGTTAGAACCCAATTCCAACCTGACGACAAATGCAGAAACTGATCAATATTAAAGTAGTTACTACTCATACCATTTTCGTTCCATCCAGAAATGCCGATAAGTGATTCATCATCTTCTACAGAAGCATAGCACTGAGCCAAGAAGCTTAGGTAATGCCTTCGAGCTATCACCTCCTCTTCAAATATGATTACATATTTCTAGAAATAACAAATATTCATACTAATTGTCATTTAATTATTCTACATTACCTCCTGTAATCTGCAAACTTCTATTGTGCAGTTACCATAATGCACATGGTATCTATCAAAATAATAATCTTCGTTTATTAATTCAAACTGAAAGTACGCAGTAAGATTACATGATATAGTAGTAACAGATGATAACAGGTTTAACAGGAGTTGAATTTAACTGTAAGGCAGCCATGCAAGGCACCCATCTGTACTACTGCTCAATGGTTGCTTCAGCAAACCTCATTCCAAAACTATAATCCACTAGAAACACCCCATCAACATTAGCGAGTCCCGACATCGAGAGACAGGTTACAAAGCATTAACAGGACAAAAAGATGTGTCTTCAGCCCTGACTTAAACAAATATAGTCCGTTATCTGACATCCCATCAATAGTATGTCTTTAAGAAGACAGAATACTCCATTCTAGACCAAATTAGCTGTCACGGGAGTTCATTTATTAACCCATGTTTGATAAATTAAAAAAAACAAAAATTAAGCAAGAAAATAATTAAAACCCAATACTTGCCGAGGTATTATGCTGAATCCAAATGCTCTGTAAGGCTGTGATCAGAAGGTCTGAAAAACGGAGGAGGTTTTACTTTTACCATTTGCAGATGATTACAAAAAGAAGTGTTTGGCTTGCTTTATATTTTATTTATTGCTATGAATTAATATCCATTTATGTAGTTTATTCCCTGTATCAGTGCTCCCAAGGGTGACATGAACCTGATCTCAAGGTGCCGGGGCTGGACAGCAGAATGGGTTAAAAAAAACGAGAAAACCACAGATTACTGATGCCAAGCCTATAACTATTTTTCTGACTTAAAGTACTGCAGAAATAGTCACAACACTGTGGTTGGATACAACAAATGTTGTTCATCATTAAAATAAAGATAAAAAACTAAATGGGAGAAAAATAATTGAAATTAAGGCCAGGTGCCGTTGACCTGCCATTGCCGTTAGTCAGGGATGCCTGATCTAAAAAAGGTTGGAAACCACAATGTATAATAATAATAATAATCTTCGTTTAATATCTTCAAACTGACAATAACGCAATATGATTACAATATAGTCCGTTATCTGACATCCCATCATGCGAATTTAACTGTATATGGCAGCTTTGCAAGGCGCCCATCACGTCCAACATCTCATTTTCACAAACGCGCCATCTCGCGAATGATAGGCTGAGTGGACTTTGGGAGGGTTACGGGAGGCGATCCCGCTACCTACTGCACTTCACGCCAGTGATGTTACCACTACTCTATGAATCCCCCCATTAATGATTACTAAGTAAAGAATCCAGATTCAATCAAAGTATAGTCTTCCATGTAGGCAGTGACTAAGTTCTGTTGCCAACCTGAGTAATTTGTTCTCACATCTGGTGTTTTGATCGGAAATGCTTTGAAAGAGAAAAGTTCAATCAATTCTTTGTACTCTTCAAACTCATCCGAAAAATAAACCTACAACAGATAATCATGACACTTATGCAAAGTTCATTGAACCAGCAGCTGACCTATGACTGTAGCAAAGTCTGTGGACAAACATTTGCATTTCTTATATATCTTTAAATTATACATAAAAAATCTGTAACGACAATAAAGATTTACGGCTAAGAAAACAATCAATTAAGTAGCATGCAAGAATCTAACAGTTGTTTAGTTATAATCAATTCTATGTAAATAAAGTATTACAAACAACAGTTAATACTCCAAAATTCCTGTACAGAAACTGCATAAGCATCTTTATCTCAGCTCAGCCCACGCTACTGGTGGGCAGAAATTTATATTTACAAAGACTTAACAGCTAAGACAATAGTTTAACAACTCAAGTGGACTCACTTCACACAGTTACATCATCAGGGCCTGATTTACCAATAGGCCCTATAGGCCCAGGCCAGCAATATCTTAGGGGCAGCATATACCTGTGGGCGGTTCAGGGGGCTTTCACCTCCGGACGATTCACCTCTAGGGGTATTCACCTCCGGACGTTTCACCTCCGGACGATTCACCTCTAGGGGCTTTCACCTCTAGGGGCTTTCGCCTCTAGGGGCTTTCGCCTCTAGGGGCTTTCACCTCCAAATGTAAAATGAGACCTTTTGAAGAGATTTATTTAGGCCGAAAACATTACAGACAACATACAAACTACCTTACTTCGTTTAGAAGCGCCGTATTCCAACAAATCAGACATTCTGTCAGACGACAAGTTCACTTTTGAATGTCTGTTTCTCTTGTTGGATGCTTAAATACTGCACACCGTGGTATTATATAATTACTTCTCGTGAAATTGTTCCATATCTTCTTATCTAAATTCATTTCTTATGCGCCTAAAGTTAATTATGGTTAATTAGGGCATAGAGTCACTGGCACGCGAATTGGTCTGTCCTTATCATCTGCCGTTATCAGGTTATTAGGTGTCTACTTAGCTAGGTTCTAGAAGCTTTCATTGTCTTCTTATCTCAATTCATTTCTTGTGTTCGAAATCTGCTTCATTAGCTGCATAGTTTGCATGTTGACACTAAGAAATCTACCTCATTGCTTAGTGATAATTAGTTTCATAGTTTGTACGTTGTCTGCTATGTTTTCGGCGTAAATAACTTGCGTAAATAAATCTCTTCAAAAGGTCTCATTTTACATTTGGAGGTGAAAGCCCCTACAGGTGAAAGCCCCTACAGGTGAATCGTCCGGAGGTGAAACGTCCGGAGGTGAAACGTCCGCAGGTGAATACCCCTAGAGGTGAATCGTCCGGAGGTGAAAGCCCCTGATACCCCTGTGGGCCTATAGGTGGAAGACTACTAAATCCGGCCCTGTACACCATGTCATACAAACATTTCACCAAGAAAATCAAAAACAGAAAGGACACAACAGAATTGCTTTCCACGATTATCTCCCTTAATGGGAAACGGTCTCAAAGGAAAATGTCTAGTTGATTGATTGATTGATTGAAATACTAATGAATTATACAAGTATTTCAAAGTCTTGTAATCAGTGCATCATGCTTAGAATGTATGTCTGTATGCATCTGGTTATTTCTATAGCAGCTTTTTTTAAATACCAAAGGCATTAAATTTTGTTATCTTCCTTGTAACAGATCTAGAACGGTGCCACTTAACATCAGCTGAAAATGTTTCTTACTAGTATTTGCTAATGGTGGAACAGAACATAGTTTTGCAATATCTGCAGATATGAAAATGTTTCACAGCATTTCAGCAAAACAGATGGAAAAAGCCAATTCCAACTATCATGACATTTAATATGAGCAAATGACTCTGCCTACCTTACAAGAGATGCAACAGAATTTGTGCTAAAGAGCCCTTAGTTATTCAAAAGCAGTCGAAACACTGAAGATTCAATATACACATAAACTTATACAGAGACGCCTACCGAGACCATTTCTGGCTTGATGCCAGGATTTGACATCAGGCTTTCCAGCTGCATTCGAAAGGCATTCTTGTTAGCACCTACATGAAAGTTTAACAAAGTCATCTTTGCAAAATTGTTAAATCTATCCATGCCAGGCCTGCCTTTGATTCCAGTACTGATGTCTAGCACATAAATCTCATATTATTCGTTCATTCATTCATTATTAAAATCTGTGGTACATAGGACGAACTATAAGCTGCCAAGTACTGAGCCCTGTTGAAAACCAAATAAAGCTGGTGTCCAAGTCATGCAGTCCAATCGGATGGTCCCCACCAAAATAACTTCTTTCTAAGGCAGAAAATTATATACAAACCAGACACAAACTTATATATTAATAAGCAGTGTTTCATATAAATAGATTTTTTTTAAATTATACAAAAGGTGATAAGATTCTCTCATTTACCTTATCAACAATTTGCAAAAAATTCAATATAAATAACCATGAATGAAGTTTAAAAAATATATGCAAAATGTATGCTTACATATATATAATTTATATATACATAGCTATATATATTAGGATTGTGGATTTTAAACGAGTAATTAATCAATTAATCATTACAAATTGTAATCGATTAAATTTGGCTTCTTCGATTAATTTTCTTACTTATTCCATGATATCGAGCGGCCCATTTGGGGCCATCCACATATTACGTACGCACTTGGGGGGGTTGGATTTTTGTGATTTTGCGTACGGGTGCGAACGGGGGGGAGGGGGGGGGTAACAAAATGTGTACGTACCCAAAATAAATTTCTAATTATGACGTCCACATTAGCCTATTTATAACTCTGTATTATCCTATAGTCGTCCCATGGCATTTTATTACATTATATAAAAGCCATGTGCAGTTATTCTGTGCTGTGAACGACACCTATAATTTGTCTATATTGGCCCTTCAATAATCTGGCCTAAAGTGCAGACAGGCTGCCTGGAGACACTTTCTGCAGCTGGTCATCGGGGGGGGGGGGTGCGTCAAACGTACGTACTCGGGGGGGGGGGGTGGTGGAAGAAAGTACGCTTGCGAACGGGGGGGAGGGGGTCCAATTTTCCCAGATTTTTGTGTACGTAATATATGGATGGCCCCTTTCCGGACTAAACAACATGGCAAACAATGATAATGTGAACAGTTTGAGAGGAAAATTAAGCGGTCCTTTGCATTAAAGGTAAATGCTGATGGGAAATTCGAAGATGGCAACAAAATTCTTCACTGCAATATACAGTTCACTTACCATGGTTCAAACACATTGCTGAAATATCAACTTACTGACTACAACATTTGCAATTTAAACTTCAGCATTTGGAATGATTTAAGTGTTTTCTAGATAGAAAGTAGTAACTGGTTCATTGACTACATTTTAACAGCTTTTCACATTTTATAAAATAGATAGCCTACCAAATTAAATGAATTTAATCGATTAATCGAAGTTATATTTAGGAGATTAATCGATTAAATTTAGGAGATTGATTAATTTTTTTAATCAGTACTAGCCCTAATATATATATATATATATATATGTATATATATATATATATATATACAGTGCTCGAAATGGAAAATTTTACGAAACGGAACGCTAGTCAAAGATATGGGAGCATTCACGTTAATTTCATAGTATTTTCCACAATAATTCATTTGACGAACCGGAACGGAAACGCTAATTCATTTGACGAACCGGAACGGCGTTCCGGTGCGTTCCGGTCCATTTCGAGCACTGTATATATATATATATATATATATATATATATATATATATATATATATATATATATATATATATATATATATATATATATAAATGTAAGCAGTCATAAATGTAAAAGTTACCTGGAACTATAAGAATGGGAGTTGAGAAGACGTCATGGTCAAACAACGTATCATCTTTCAAAGCAGCAGGTTTAATTAGTTCATCATTTCTTCCTCCTAAGAAAACAATCAATTACTTCATTTCTTGTGCGTTTAATGTTGCTAACTAGTGTAGTGACAAAGCACCAAGTCATGGCACCTGTGATGCAATGACTGGGAATTAAGGACTTGCACAACGTCACAACTCATTCATTTGAGCAGACACACAAGCATTTTTCACACTGATGTTTTCAAACTAATTTGTGTCTTCACACATGTCAATTTGGTTCCTACAAACCATTTAAAAAACTGTAGAATGAATAGAAAACTATTTTCATAATTTACTTCCACAATAAAAATTATCAACCACAGATACCTAAGTCATCTGATTTCCAGTGTCACAGAAAAGAAATCGATTATCTCACCTACACAGAATTCGCCATAGCCAACATATTTGTTACAGAATTCTATTCTCTTCTGATTTCTTTCAACCTCGAGTGGCATCAGGGTAAAGCCCTTCACTGCAATTAAATGAACTGCCCATTTACAGTTGTTGCATCACATGGACCACAACTGGTAGCAATAAAAACATAGAGTGATAAAAATTATTTCTAGATTTTTGGTACTCAGCACTGGAAGCAATCAATGAAAGAAGTAAAATGTTCACACAAGTCTTTCTACGATTTCGCTGTATTCAACATACAAATAATGGAATTTATTAAATTTTCTATGCTCATTTATGATTTTGTGTGCTGATATATAAGTTTTGTTCCACACTCGAAGAGAATAATTTTTAATTATTTGTAAGGCTCTGCACTATCTTCATCTCATGCTGACTCCCAAGACCTGTAGCTACAAGATCAGGTCCTCCAATTTTCTCAATCTGACTATATACATGCCTTTTCTGTTGCTGGCCATGGACTCTGGAACTGTCTTCTGGCAAAAGTTCACTCGCTACAAACTCATTTTTACCGGGACGTGTTTCCTCCAAACGCTGTTTCCATGTCTTCTTGGATTTCTCTCAGATTGGTTTTTGCTTTCTCGCATGGATAACTATGCTCAGTAGAGACCATCAACCAATGCCTCATGCTTTATTACAGCAGCACTACAGAAATTGTTGGATTTTGATTACAATGAATTGATAATATAAAACCCTATCATCCTGGCATCAACTTTGCATGTAACGCTAGTTCCCCGCACTCTCATTGGCCAGCCAACCAATCAATATTCTGGCCAGAGGCCAGTCGCCGCATATTGAATATTCATGAACAATGACAGTACTGTTTACAAAATGGCATGTACATTCCAACGAATGGAGTTCATTTCAAACTTCGTTCAAAGTAAATTTAAATATACCGCAAAGGGCGGCTATTCTAAACGAACAGCTTTAGACGGGCTTAAACTAATTATCCAGATATATATACAAGGGAACGTTGTTCTATACAAGGATGGTCTAACATAAGAGAGGGCAGGATTAGATCAAAGTCACAAAATTAACCTGAATATAAATTTAAGCCTGTGCACCGTGTATCCTTCAATCGTAATCGTAAACTCCACATTTCTAAAGCGCTACTCTAAAGCTTAGCGCGGGGCACCAGCTTATTCACGAGCACACAACATGCGCCTTAACGCATCTGAAAGGCCAACTAAAGTAGCCTATTGTTAACAAATAAAAATGGACACAGAGAGTTCACTCTGTCATCTGAGAATATTACTTCTATAGAGAAGACTAAGTAACTTATCGCGGCAATTAAAAAATAAATCCGTCTTAGGACGGGCAATCATTAGTATGAAATAAAATACTAAACACCTTATGCAATGTAATAATATATAGCAATACACTAGGTTCTTGGTTCACATATTATGCACATTTACATGTGCATGTACACGGGTACGTAAATATGTATGCATATGCATAATATGTATAATATGCATATTTATATGCATTTATGTATTTGTATGATGTATATGCATGTACAAACTCCCAAGGTGTTAAGAGAACATGTACAGACCTACATACTGGTACCTATACACCAATTTGTATTCACACACGATGTCCACTTTGTAATATTGTACATTTCAGTATGCTTGACTGTACTTCGATCAAGTATTTGCTACTTACATACTGTAGGAATGCAGAACTTCCTATCAACAGGATCTGACCAAGTCATTCCACCACTTGGAGCAAATTCAAGCTATGCAAATCACATACAAACAAATAACTAATTTTATTTTTTAAAATAAACATAGAAGCAGAAAGTGAAAGAAACAACACCAAACTTTCCAGGGACAAAAAAATCAGTGGATTGTTGTCAAGAAAAATTTAATGCAGTCACAACAGCAACATTTAAGCTTGTGCACAGCATCACTGATCGCTTTCTCTAGAAGAGGCAAAAATACAAATTTTCTATCACAGTTTCAATTATCTTGATGCAACATACAAATTCCAACCACTAAATGGCTTAAATCAATTAGAGAGAGAAGGATGTAAGACCTACTAAGTTTTTAATTCCCTCAACTTATATATGGGTTTGAAATGGAGAAACAAGAAATTACTGTAGATTATGTTCCACAAACCTCTTCAAAAGGTGATCGCCCCTGTAAGCCTCGCTGACCAACAAAGCACCAAGCATCTCTCATGGCTAACTTACTCACATAGAAGCTGCCAAGTAACTCAAACTGTTTCTTGATGTCAACTGTCAAACTGTAATATAACAATACCATCCACGCTCAAAATTATTACATATTGAGGATGGTTGCTGGCACCCCATCAAAAGCGCCCCGGACAAAAGCGCCCCGACAAATGCGCCCCCGCAATTGTCATTTTCGCTTCATTCACATTTATCCAGCTTCTAGTTTGAACTATATTTTCAACGCTTATCCAGCTTGAACTATATTTCCATCGCTTATTGAGCTTCTACTTTGAACTATATTTTCATCGCTTACCAGCTTCTATTTTGAACTATATTTGCATCGCTAATCCAGCTTTCAGTTTAAGCTCGATTTTCAGTTTAAGCTCGATTTTCATCGCTTATCCAGCGTCTAGTTTGAACTATATTTTCATCGCTTATCCAGCTTCTACTGTCTGACTTTACCAATTCGCTTATTAAAGTTTTCATTGTGTTTTACAATTTCGTGTTAGCCTACATAACTTACATTTTTCTTAAAAGATTCTGTGAGCTATGATTTACTATATCCCAGCATCTTGTTTTAGCTGTTTTCAACAGTAATCCAGCTTCTAGTGTGAGTTTTATTAAACTAGAAGCTAAAACTAGAAACTGGATTAGCGATGAAAATATAGTTCAAAGTAGAAGCTGGATAAGCGCTGAAAATATAGTTCAAACTAGAAGCTGGATAAGCGACGAAAATTGAGCTTAAACTAGAAGCTGGATTAGCGATGCGAATGAAGCGAAAATGACAATCGCAAGGGCGCATTTGTTGGGGCGCTTTTGACGGGTCACCAGATTGCTGATGACTATAGAATGCAAAATTAATCTCAGTGGCGTGCTTCAATGTTTAAAGATAGAGGCAATTGCTCGTTTATTCTATATCTCAACAACAGATCCTGGGGAATGGTCCCAAGTCCAAAGCACCTTATGTTTGAAGTGAAAACGTTACAGTAACAATGTAAACAGACAATCTTTCCTGCAGCTGTGAAAGTGAATTCTTAGTGTAATTCTTTATCAAATGATTCACGAAGAAATCACAAAACCCAGATTTCTAAAAGCACGATGAAATCATATAATTAGTTTAACAGCTATCTCTCTGCTAGAAACCTATCAATTTCAAATAATTAGTTTAACAGCTTGCCGTGTCGTTGCTTCATCAAATGTTACTGCCAACACGATCTCACCATCTTTCATCGATTGCAGAAATGGAACAAGACTTGTATTACCTTGCACAATAAATCATAAAACTATTAAATTCTAATAATAATAAAACTTATACAGTGAAACACTGTTAACAGGTGGCCAATGGAAGGCACGCCGTCAGAACTGCATGTTATATGTGGGTTAGGGTATGTCTTAAATTTGAAGTTTCAAAATTAACATCAGCCAGGTTGTTTTTGTGTTCCACCTTGAAAAGCATTAACCATTTGCCTATTGGCCTACCAAAGCTTCAGAGGATTGCACACAGGTTTGAGGAAAGAAGAAGAGATAAAAAAACGAATTGTCCAGTGCTGTCTTCAGTTTGCATTGCTGCATATTGAGAAGAACAATGTATCCAAAATCAAGAAAGCATTACAGGCCCTAGCTGAAATTTCCTTTGAAGTGCCATATAAAACACCTGAAAATGATGAACCTGATGATGAAGAAACAAAGTGGAATGATCTGGATGAAGAAGAAGCAGAAGTAATAAACGCAATAAAAAAGAAAGTGATTAGTGACTTATCCGATTTGCAGCCGGTGACTAAAGGCTGCATCAGTGCAATCACATCTTTTCCAATTCTAGTAAATGCTCTGTCCTTGCTAATCTCATGCAGCACAGTGCCCGGAGTCTCAGTGGCATCCCTCATGAGATTATGTCCAGGAGTGAATTTGAGCAATGATTTCATGATTTTAATTAGAAAAATTACAACGTTATTTCTAAAAATTTCAAAATAGTTTGAATTTTCTGTTTCTTTAATACAAGTTTTTGCCACCCACCTTTAGCAGATAGATATTTAGATATTTTCGTTTATTGCTATATCAGACTGACACACTGCAGTCAGTTACAGTGGGTATGGATTAAATTTAAAATAACATATGTCAGTGCTGTCTTTACAAACATACTAACATATTAACGTTATAAAGAATCCGAGGGATGAAGTAGAGATTCCTTTGAGTTTAAAACAATAATAAAATTAAAATTAGTTTTAGTTATTATTACTAATATACCATTACTCGTACTCTAACCAATACAATTACTACTATTTCTGCTGCTGTTACTGTGTGTCAGTGGAATACCAATAAAACGACAACAGGTGATGTCTGGAAGATATTAAACTATCATTAAAAGTAATTAATTAATTATTTCTTCTGATTAAAATATTCAAAACTGCATCGTTTGCTTCTTATTAGAAGCGACAGGACAATTTGGACGCACAGTCGGCCATGACTACCGTACTAGTGTGCTCTAGTGTTACTAGAAGTGACTAGTGAAACTTATACATTTTCTTAAGTTTGTAACAACAGCTTGACAAGCATTGCAGCTCAGGGATTTGATGGATTTTTTCCCCTACTGAAAAAGGTTTTCTTGCATCCCAGCAACATCTGTGGCTGCTGAGAGAGTATTTAGCAGCACTGGACTCTTCATGGACACACAAGGCAAGATTCAAGGACTGAATCTTGTGTGATTTAGTGTGTGCAGAATGTATCAAAGAACTAATTTGAATATGACTGCACCTCAATTTTCCATTAACCACTGGCTTCTTTGTTATTCAATAACTTTATATTGTTGTAAATTAAGACTAACACACTGCTGTGATGTTCGTAACATTTATGGTCTCAGAGTTGGCCTGGATTACTCTATCTTTTCTTGATTTTGAGACTGAGGTCTTTGTCTTGAACCCTGTGATTTTGGTCTTGAGCCACGTGGTCTTGGAATTTTAATTATGCTTATAACATGGCCAATAACCCATTTTGTTACCAACTTCCTTTGGTTAACCCTTGTGATGAGTAGAGAAAAATAAACAAGTCTTCAGATTCCTCTCCATAATGGAATAACCAGTCAGACGAAATAGTATTAATGATAGTAACGAAAATAACAAACACATACGATGAGTAGTTGACAACGATGATGATAATCGCAACATTTTACATCATCAACTTACTATATTCATAGGTATCGAATCGGCCTGACTTCACAACTTCTGTTGTTAGGGGGTCAAAAACCACTACATTGATTCCTCTGCCAATTTCCTTCTCCATGATGCTGACGAAAGAACAGAGAAACACCACAATTACGCTTCTCAAAACACACAACCCTCAACAGACCCATCAGATTATGAGTCATCAGATTATGAGTCATCAGATTATGAGTCATCACATCACAAGACCTGATGCCGTAACTTGTACCTTGCACCGAACAACTTTGATCTCTTGGTGTTTTCAGTGGCTGGTCAAGAGCTGTGGAATAGTTGCTGCTCAGTCAATGTCTACTCTGTCAGTTTTTCTGAAGTCGTACAAGTTACAACTTAAAACTCATTGGTTTTAATTTGCTTAGCTGTCATTGCCTGCTGCCAAGTCTTCCTGACATGCTGAATTTAATGATTATGAGATTGTGAGTGTCAGTTTGAGGCACCTATCAACCGATGCCCTGTGCAGATTCAATTAGGTTACCCAAGTTACAAACTGCACTCTCCATTACATCTCATCAACTGTAACACACCATCTGCAAGACAATGTCAAAGCATCACAACACTGTTGACTGATTAAAAAACATTACAGTTCATGCTTACTTCTTCCCATTGATGCATATTTTCGGCACTTCGGTATTCTGAAAGCCCGAATACAGGCGAACAGGAAAGGCATCGGAACCACAGTCTTTTGTGACGCCACAATACGCATCAGGAGCTGTTTTTGGATTCGATTCCTCAACCACAAAATGGTTTAACTTTCCAACTAAAGAAAAAGCACCAACCAGGACCTCAGTGTGATTATGAAACAGCATCTCTACTCCCTAAAGGCCAATAAACCTCAGTTTTAACATTGTCCTATTATCTTTTCATTGTTACAGACACTGGAATTAGCATAATAAATAATAATTAGGTACAATAAATGTGTATTCAGAATTTATTTAACTCAAACCAGTTTTAAAACTAGGCTTTACTTTGTTTAATTAAATGTGATGCAAAGCATATAGCCTGAATGCTCTTTATACGTTCCAAATACCATACTTACACAACAAAAAACAAGTTCAGCGTATTAAGTTTTTGTTTTAACTTGCTTATTATGTTACTGCAATCCTTATGTTGAGTGTAAGGTAACGAAGAGATTTAACTATGGTCCAAGCACTACCACTAATGACAACATTTATATACTAGACAGCTGTAGAAATCGTTGAGCGGGAGAACTTGATCTTTCCAGCATCCACATCTACGGAGTCACTTTAGACATTGCCTTCAAACAACACCTCACTCATGCTGGTCTTCATGTGCATTATTTCAGCAGAACTAGTCTCTTAAGTGAATTTCTTTTATTAAAAACATATTCTACATGCGTAGGTGCTCTGCAAATGGGGATAATTTGACTTGTTGCCTGTTCTTACCGGCTGATGTCAGACATCCAGTCAGTTCAGCTACGTCAGCAAAATCTCGGTTTATGTATCGGCGCACATACTACAAAATTAATAAACCACCAGTTTAGGTCTTACTGGAAAATTACTACAACCAAAGTAGTTTAAATTTAAGTAATAATGATCACATTATAATGTATTGCATGCTATTAGATTTGTGATGTTACAGAAGATTAATATTTGATTAGATAACAATGATCACTACTGAATGTAACAAGAAAATCTTTAGTGTTAATGATGTATTACCATAACGTTTTGTACCTGCTATGTTTTAAGATATCTATCAGTTATGCAGCTCAACAAACTGAGCAGACTACACTAATTTAAACCTATTTAAACATATATTAAAGTCTGAAGAATGGATCATGGAAGATTACCTAGTAAACTAAAGAACCAGAGAAAGACAGATGTTAAAGCAGGCCATGTGGCAGACGTACCTTCTCAATGGCAGATCCTTGTGTCAGACCCTTCTGTCCCACAAACACGAGGGCATCTCGATACTGGAGGACGTTGATTTTGGTGCTGCCAAAATGATTCAGCAGCTTTCGGCTTTCAAGTAGTAATCTGGCAACATATACCACCACGAAATTAAACATTTGCATTCATTGTACCTCAAAGGGCAACACAAGCAAATAAATAGTAACACTAATAAAAAGGAAAAAGGTAGAGATAAAACATTTGTTTTATTTGTCTCTACTAATACTCCTCAGAAGCAGCGTTCATGGTACATTCACAGTATCAGTCTCAAAGCATCGTTCATGGTACCAGGCTCGTCGTTCATGGTACGTTCAGCTGTTCATGGTATCAGCCTTGAAGCATCGTACTCAGATGACCACACATAAAGGTGTCCAACAACAGGACAAAATAATAAAAATAATAATACAAATCCTTAATAATAAAAAATCAACTAGAAACTGCTAACAATATTTTGCATTCAACTACTGTATTGAACTACATCTACAGTTATCACCAAATTCAACGGTGAGCAAGGATAAGTATACACCGTAACATGAAACAAAGTGTCTTCAGAGCCCTTTTCGAGCTTCCAAATAGCCATAGGTAAACAAGTCTCTGCAAACTTCAAGAAGGTGGATTTCAGGATGAGGTTAAAGGAATATCAGAGAATGAAGAAACATACCACAAGATATTTCTGTATGTACATACATTCACAAAAGTAATTTTGTTCCATACAACTGTACCTTTTCCAGAGTACATGTTCATGTACATATGCTGCCGTACACACATATATAAGTACATGTATACTGCTGGCTCTACACATATACACACACGCGCACTCACACAAACATATATATAACATGTGTATAGCAATATGTTAAGATCTGTTTTCTAAATTATGTAGACAGCTCAGGAAAATTTTTCAAGCTATCTTAAGTTGCATCTATTTCGAACTGCTCGATATCCATAATTAGCTTCCTTGTGAAGTTCTTAAAAGGCTCTATATAAATTGCCAGATACATACATACATATAACATTTTGATTTGTAATAGTTGAAAAAATGTATTATCAACCAAAAGAAATGTGAATATGTACATTCCACCTGCAGATAGCAGCCAAGAAAGAAAATAAGCACATAAGCAATAAAATATGTATAAATTCATGAACTCACTGTTTTGCGGCATCATCGTAAGTGGCAAATAAGACTATGCGATAGTTGGAGATGTTATGCGTCAGATAATTATGGAACTTTTGCCCTGGAAAAGACATAGTTGGAAGGAAGAAATTACTTTCATGAATTACAAGCAACAGTTAAAAATGGCCACAAAGAATTACAACTACAATATAATGAAATTATTTTACATGCAAATTCCAGTTACTGTTTTGGATATCAAAAGGACTACCTTAATGATCTTAGCATGACTATGGTTTTGTAACAACTCGGAAACAAGTGATAATATCCCAACACTTTTGAAGATTTTTGGCAATATGTGGTCTTTCCATGTAAGGTTTTGATAATAATAATAATAATAATTTTAATAATAATAATAATAATAATAATAATAATATTCGTGTTTACTGACAAGCTCACTGACAAACTGCAGTAGGTAACATTGAAACACATGACAATACAATTATCAAGATCTTACAGAACACATGTCTTGGCAGCCTGTTAGGCGCCCACTTGTTTTACAGCTGCCTCTGTGTAGTGGAAGGATGAGTCGACTGGGAGCTTACAGGTACCAAACCGTATCGTTCAGGATCTTATGTTCTTCAAACAAGAGTGTTACCATACATCTAGCCCCCTCCCCATCCAGGTATGCATTTAAAAATCCAACGACGAAACCTGTGAGACAGTCTTATCACTGATGCTAACAATCAAACAGAAATGACCAGGAACAAACTTACGATGAGAACGAAACAATATGAAGGTAATTTTGTCAATGCTTAAAGATAATTTGTTGCCCTGAACCATCCAGAAACTGTTTCTTATTAATAATATACCTTTTAAACCATTCAACGTCTAAGGACTTATCGGAAGCAAAAATGTTAGTGTCGCCATCAAATAGGATAAAATGCTAATCAAGGTTCTCCAAGATTATTTATGATGGCTAACAGCTATGCCAAACAACAGATCATTTAAGAGATAGACACACCACATACCAGTACTTACCCGACTCATACGTGTCAAAAATCTGTACATCTTCAACCTGCATAGTGAGTTCTGTGATAGAAACGAAACAAAACCAACAATATTTATCCTTTTTATCAAAGCAACTTTAATGGTGACATATTTACAAGAAAATAGATTAAATTAAAAGTAAAAAACTGTTACTACAAGCAGTTAAACCAAACAATGGTTAGAAGCTCTCTGGTTGGACACTAAGTTTCCAAGAGGCAGCAACACAATCATAACTCACAATCTTTAGCCTTTCCTCACGCATTCAGAGTGTGTTTAACAGCAAGCAACTACTACTGGTAATGATAATGGTATTGCAAATGCGACACATGGCCAGTCTCCTCAAAGTCAGAGGAAGGAAACACTTGTGCTGCAGTTTACACACTCTGCTCAAACAAGTGTCTGATCCAAGCTGCTTCATAGTCTTTGAAGGAACTAAGCAATAAGCATCCTCCTAACATGGACACATCGGAACCACCACGTCTTCCATCAAACTCGCCTTCAAGACAACCTAGGGTGATGTGATGCATACAGTTCACACCTTCCCAGCTTGGGCCACCATGGGGGAACTGATGAAATGTGTCCCAGCTTATACTTGACCTTAAACCCTGTGAGGAGTGGTTGGGACTGCCTTCTTACATCTCTCACCACTCTAATTAACAAACTGTTGGCAGGAAATTGCCCAGGTACCATTGCACCTCCCTTGTTTGGCAACAGGAAAACTATATCAATTATATCTACCAGCAGTCTATGGCCAACATAGCACTTCGATGCAACTGCCTTCCGCAGCACTTTTGCCACCAAGCACAACATCAACGAAGAGAAAGGCTATTCTTAAAATCTGCAATCCTGAGGGATCATATTTACCTTGGATAAAAAAAATAATAATAATAATAATAACAGGAAGTACCTGTATAATACTAATAATAACAATAGCAAGCATCTGTGCTCATAAAGATTGTGCCAGTCTGACAGTTGGGTCAACATTGTTCCACTGAAGCTAGTGCCTGTTAGTTCTAAAAATACTTACCATTGATGACAACAAGGTTGAATCCACGCCCATGAGGTGCCTTAGGTCCCACATAACTACAAATAATGATAAAAAGAAATATATTACAACATAAAATAGTAAAGCAGTCAAAGGCATAAAAAATCGAATTTACAGTTCTGTCACAAACCATTCTCAATCATGCTTTCTAACAAATGTCATCACCACTGCAAACATGTTTCAGCAGCTATAAAAAGGAAAATGCATGCAGAATAATTGCCAGTAGAACACTAGATTCAAGCATTAGTAAATGAACTAATGAAGAAAATAAAGAATTAAATAATGTGGGATGAAAGAATGAATAAATGAGTACGAAAATGAGCAATCATCATAGCAAAAAACAAAGCTTCTGTGTTTAACCTAACATATTGCTCTCAAAATTGTAGGATGATGGATGATCTATACCCCGTGATCGATCGAGTCGAACTGCCACGATCGACTTGGCTCGGCCGACGATCGACTCGATCGACTTTGTCGACCTCTCGTCGACTCGATCGACTTGGCAAATAAACGATCGACTTGGTCGACTTGGACTGCATCTCTGGACCAGGGCCCGGGAGCCATGGCACCAAAGGTGCCAATTCTCATACAAGTTTTGGCTCTGTAGCGCCAAGGCACAAGCATGCTCACACAACTTTTGGCTGGCGCTTTGTATTTGATGCTTGCTAAAGTGTTATTGACTTATTGTGCTATAGACGCGTTTCATTTCATGAATATGTAGGCCTAGTATAATAAAACTTTTCCACTGATTGTAAAAAATGACCAAATATTCTTATTGGTTATATCGGATAAATGTATAATTCTATCCACCTTAGGTCTGTACTTTGCCTGAGGTTAGCTCACGCAACTATTAAACAGTTTCCGAGCCACTGCTCTTGGCCAAAGTCGAAGCATTCAGTCCCATCCTAACGTATACAGACATTCGAACGTTTTGAGATCGTCGTTATACTGATTACCATGATGTAAAAATCTTCCATTTTCACCGTGAAACTGTGAAAAAAAGTATCTGCAGCTTCCACTATACGAAATCACCAAGAGGCTCAGAATTTGCACTGAACTTCAAATCAGGTTAACACGGTAGTTGTGCGTTTATAAAGCATTACGTCATCACATCATGTGAGTCATTTTGTGAAGTAGCAGCAAAAAATAGTAAGAAAATATTTCATAGTCGAGTCAAGTCGAGGAAACAACGACCGACTCGACTTGTCAAAACCTATGATCGACTCGACTTGCAAGTCGATCGAGTCGAAGATATTTCGACCGACTCGACTTGGCCGAGTTTCGATCGACTTGATCGACTGACTCGATCGATCACGGGGTATAGGATGATCTTGGCAAGTTTCAGGCCAACTCTGAGGAACCTCAAAAACTGATAAGCTAAAGCAACCTGAACAAGAACTTGCAGTTAATAAATACACGTCAAATTAAAAAATCATTATGTCACAAAATACAATGAATTCATTACTTTGTTTCAGACAAATCTAACTTACTCCTTTCCATTAAAACAGATCCTTGGTGGTTTAATATTCTGGAAACCAGAGTCAATGTAATACCGCACTCTGTCCTGCGGGCATTCTACCTCAACGTCACAAGGACCTGTGTCTGAATCAAAATAAATCATTTTACTGACAATGCAACAGTCATTAACCAAGTTCAATGTTGTCACTATTGTTGGCAAAATAGTCATGTCTAGAATTCTAACAGTAGATACCGTACATTCAATCACAGCACCTACTCTGTCAAAAGTCTTCATACTGATATTCAACTGACTTCCGACAGCATAAATATGCTCTAATACTTTAAAAACAAGCCTCTTTCTTTCTGACTGATTGCCATGTACAAAGGGCTTCTGACATTGTTAAGAAGAACTGTCATACAAATGCTCTGCTAAAATGAAATCAATTCAGAAAAAATCTGCCTGCAAAGAAACACAAAAGTTGCCAGCTTCATGCTGATAATAATGCTGACACATAAATGTTTCACCAATGTTGTCATATAACTCTGAGATATAGCTAAAACTATGCCAAACATGTTTGCTTATATAAACTTGCAAACAAACCTTACACTGAAATTATGGATGCAAATCTGATAAAAGCAGAGATGCCACTAAGTTTAGCATTACCAACAATGAAACCAAGTTGGCCTAAAAATTCATGTAGCAGGATACATGAATGAACATTTGGGGAAACTACTTTCTTCCATCAGAATAGAATTGACAGTACCACTGGAAGTTGCTAAAACAGCAAGTCAACTACGACCAATGCAAGGCAGCGTAATATTTGTACATAGCCTTACTGGTCAAACACTGCAAGTTTACATTAGCTTTTTAATTACAGCTCACAAAAGATGCATTCAGTATTGCTACAAAAGTGCACCATTGCACACCTTAGGTATCACGAATATTGTATTACTTGGGTCCTCATCAATGTAGTGGTTAGCATGCTGGACTGTCAATCGAGAAGTCCTGGGTTCAAAGCCCCACCAAAGCAGAAATCTGGTTCGAGATTTCTGCCTCACCTGTGCCCCTTAGCGAACTCAGCTATAAAGAGTACACTGATCATACACTGTCGGTGGGATGATGAGATGGCGAGGGAGAGGACTGGCCACCCACCCTCATATGCCGAGGCTAAGAAAATTAAGTTGCTAACACTTCATCCCCATGACTGCCTCAGTGCTAGCTTGAGGGACTGCTCTTCTCTCTCCACTAAGGTGCAGCTGTCGATATACATAAAAATTCAATTTGTGATCAATAAGATTCAGTTCAGTTAGTGCAGCACAATCATATGTATGGTAATTATTGCACATCACGTAAAAACCTTGAATAAACAATCCATTATCAAACATCATACCTAGAATAGCACAGTGTCACGTGCATTTTGTATTCATTGTCTGCCCATGTACAATTGGTAAGAGGAAATTGGCTGCTAGAACAGCGCTGCTTTGTGCCTGGTGTCAGCTAAAGGATCCCTTAATCCCAGGATTTTCCAGTTGTTGATATTACAATACAGACCCGTTCACACATGATCGTTGTGAGCCAAAGTCTTCATGATAAAGGATTAATATACCAATACATGTTAAGATGTTCATATTGAAATGCAGTAGTATATGATTTATTTGAAGTCATAGTGTGACTAGAAAGCTCAGAAATACACTGTTTGATGTGAAGGCAATAGCACTCTAGCCTGCTATCAGATGGGTATGTTAAATTCCTTTGAAAATCCACACTGCTGATCGTCAAAAGATGAGATGACAAGGGAGAGGACTGGCCACCGGCCCTGATATGCTGAAGCTAAGAACAATGAAGTCGCCAACACTTCATACCCATGGGTGTCTCTCAGACCAGCTTAAGTGACTCTTTTTCCTCTCCTATGGGCAAAAGAGATTGTGATTTAATGCCTGACAATTTATGTTTCTGACTACATTAGCATTAACATCTACTGTTTCCACGCATTATTTCAAAACGTGATTTGTCTGCATTTGACTCCTAACCAGATGGGTTGTCACCATGTTGTCACCATGGCTGAGCTATCAGCCAAGCCCCTGCCATTGTTACATAGGCAGACTGCGGCAGCAAGGGCACAAGTTCAGTAATTTTTCTTGGTTACAGCTGCTACTACGTGTGGGGAGTAGACATGTGCAGATAGATTAAGTTCACCCTCTTTGGAACTGTAAGTCTGCCTCTTAAGGTAAAAAAGCCAGCTGCAGCCAGTGACTGTTGCCTCGTATTCAGGCAGCTGTGCACAGCTGATACACGCTGAGATAACGATGATGTAACCGAATATTAGTCTGTGCAGCATGTGAACTGATTTCACACAACTTTTACCATGTACTGCTTAAGCGCAGTTCTTGTATCATGTGTCTCGTGCGTTAAATAGGTGGCATCAGCAGCCATGGCAAAGACAAACATTAAGCAAATCCCTCATAAATGGATGGAGCATAATTGGGACGGCACTGTAGTATATGATGAACGAACAGTTACCTTCTCTTACTTTATTTCACAATAATGCTAAATCAGACTAATGCTTACATGCATCATCAACAGCAGTAGTGTCGTTTTGAATTTCTATTTCCCTTGTTTCTGAAAGAAACAAAATATTTACCAGCCTTTCAGTGCCCACACTCTTAAGTAGAAATCTACATAATTACAATAGATGCAATTTTTAAATAGAACAAAATCATGTTCTGCAAGCAGGTTAAATTTGTAGTTACTAACTTAAGAACCAGATTCAATTACAAATAATTGAAGCAATTTAAAAAATTAAAGGAGAACCATTCCTAAATATAGATTTCACACAGATTTCAAACTTAATTAAAACGAATCTACCAGCTTATTTTTAATCAATCCAAGACCCAATGACTTTAGCACAAAGCATTTACACAAACTTCTCGCTTCTTTAAGTTCTCTGCCCTTCGGCAGGTTTCAACTTCCAATGACGCCATTACAAACTATAACCTGCTAACTCCATTAGTTAAAATCTTATACAAGCCACCCGATAAAAGCTGTTAAGTTCATCAAGTCAACTTTAAAGATACATGATCAGACAACTATGTCGAAAATAGGTTGAGAATTATTGTAGTGGTTATGCATTCCATGTATTAATTAAAAACAATTAAATTAGAATAAGATTTTCAAGAGTCTGCAATTCAACAGAAAAATGCATGCATTCACGAACCTACTGTACCTTGGACAACTTTTTGTGTCAAAAACATAGCCTTCACCAAATACAGCGTTGCCAAGACGATGCACAGAAATAAACCAAATGTCTTGTAGCCTAAAAATAGTGCAAATAAAACCAACCTATACCAACAATATCCTTAAGCTAATAGCTTAAGTCAACAGCAAGTCACCTTCCAAGATGACTAACTGGTTTACCTGAGCATGTCCTTCATCTGACGGAAAAAGAAGAGAAACATTTCACATATACCATTTGACATGCCGGGTTAACATTCCTTAAGTACAACAAGTATCATTATAGCATGAATTCTCATAGAACCCCTGCAGAAAATAAATCCTAAATTGTTTAAAGTTGTACAATGTCACTTCATCATAACACACTGGTTTCAAGTTGTCTCGATTATTATAACTTACTTTTTGATGGTATTACAAAATTAAAGCATGATGAAACTCCAGAGAGTTGAAAGCTCTTTGGCTACATCTAAAATGAATAAGCCTAAATATGAACATATAACCTCTGTGCTAAAATCTGTACACTGTTTATTGTTCAGCAGATAATCCTTTTCAAATTGTGGCTCATAGTTGATAATGAAATGAATGCTGGTCAATCACAGCATTGAAAGTCAGTCATGATGCCCCTGACTTATCACAATTCAATAAGGTCACCTGATTATCTTTCTCTGGTCATACCTAGGACTAGGACTGTTTTTAGTGAAAGATCTTTTCCTTTTGGTGGATTTTGGAACTCTCTCCCTGTATCTGTCCATCTCAGCTTTAAGACTTATCCAACATAGAATGCCTCTTTATCTTCGTGGACTAATATTCTGGAATTGACCTGATTACGTCTTGGTTTTGGTGTACCATCAGTTGATGCCCTGTGTCTTAGATACCAGTGCAATAGAAGTTACTAATTAATTTCTTAATCAGTCTTATCTTAACTTTATTGTCTTTGTAGTCTTAGCTTCCTTACCAGTAGCTATCATCTATCCAACTTATTTACCAGGTGACTGACTGGTCCATAACATCGTGGTAATAATCAAAATCACAAATACTTTTGAAACATAAAAATAATATATAAAACAAATACATAGCTCCCAACTCACTTCCAAAGTTCTTCAAAATAACTCTTCTGCAAAGCCTTGAAACCTTTGTCATCATTGGGACTCTTTACTTGTCACAGCTACACAGTCAATCACAAATACTTAATGTTCAAATAATAAGTCAGTTGATTTTCATAATGTACAGTCTTAACTAGAGCTTAACGACACACTTCACATACAGATGGTCTGAAAGTTTTTTTCACTAGGATGGCTATTAATTTATTAGTTTTAGTTATCAAAGTAGAAAGAGCAGCATGACTGCTTGAAAATTTTAATGTAATTGTTTGAAAATTATGAAGTTACAAACATAATTGCTGCATGTAATCTGTCTAACATATAAGCGCCAATACTAAAACAGATCACTACTCGGACAATAATAATATGAACAAAAGTTATTATTCGAAACTGGCTCTCTTCAAATCAGTTTTCTTGATCTAGCAGCTGAACAACATCATAATCTAAGTCCTAGAGGTATCTGTTGCAAAACTCTGCAATTGTATTAAATATAATCAACAATCAAAGTGGTGGGATGTTAAAATCCATGGAGTCTAACTAACGCTTCAGCAAACCCGAATTTACACAGGTGCTCCGGACTAAACAAAATCATTATTACAATGCTTTGGTTGTCTTTGCAAAACGCAAGACCAATATAGCAGCATGGCAAAATAAAATTTAAAACTTTCAGTTAATTCAGCACAACAGATCTGTCCCCACTTTAGCCTCAAATCCCGTTATTTGTATTTCGCCTTCTATAGCAACACATCCATGCCGACACTATTTTGCTTTATAGTGACATACCTGTACAGTTCAGCGACCTGCGATCCATAAGATCACAAAATAAAGATTGTCTACTCCTTTAAATTCGGTTTTACAATAGTTAGCAGCGTCAGGAAACTTTAACGCGTTAGCAGTCGAAGTTTACACTGCATGTTTACTTTAGTTTATTCAAGAGGCGGACTAGAGGCAATTTACAAAACAGGCAAACAACATTGAAGTTATGTTCGTAGTTTATACCTAGTTCACACAAAAGTATTGTATTTGTAATCTGGTTCTGACAAACAGACCGAGAATGAGAAAAAAAATTTCAGTCCAAAATAAAAAGGGCGCTCCAATATCGCTCAGAAACGTACGCATGCAAATATCACAGACATCATATAATAACAAGATGTCTATGGCAAATACAGATTCCTCGGTATGCATGCAAGACCTATACTTCCCACGCTAAGCGTTAATAATCGTCTACATTGTTCGGAAAGCACGTACAAGCATGAAATTTTTTGTATGGATAGTCGATTTTATGTTTTAAAACACCTGATATAGCCACACTTCGAGATATTACTTTAAAGAGTTATTTTAATTAATTTTTGTATGAACTTCTGTTGAACAGTTGGGCTTCTTCCAATGCTAAGCGTTAATAATCGTCTGCATTGTTCAGAAAGCACGTACAAGCATGAAATCTTTTGTATGGATAGTCGATTTTATGTTTTAAAACACCTGATATCGCCACACTGTTAGATATTACTAGAAAGAATTATTTTAATTCATTTTTGTATGAACTTCTGTAGAACAGTTGGGCTAATTCTCGGCGATATTTGTACGCCTTTGATAAACTTCCGGCGTGGTTACCCGCCTGTGTTGATAATTTTGATATATTGCACGGAAGCCAATTTTGTGTTGAAATTAATTTTTTATTATAAAGAAACGTTTCAGTTGTTCTTAATGCGAGTCGGTTTCAATTAGGTAACTATACTTGAAATTTGGGTTGTATAGTCACGACGTTATTAATAGTTTGTTAACTTGCAGCATGGTCCATATACGAAAAGATTGGTTGCTAAGGTAGCCATGTGCTAACATTTGAATCACGGGGTGTGACTATTGACAGCATCGGACATAGAGAAAACCGCATTAGAATCCCAAAGTAACTGAAAAAGTACAGCACCTGACTCCGGTATACAGCAGCGGGTAAATGTGAAAACTGAGTACCTGTGTATATAAACAATATGGTCGCCACTGACTTCGCTCCAATAGAGCGCCGCTAGCTACCGGCCAGCTCTCATATTGCAATTCGCTAAATTAGTAAGTAACAGGTACTTTAATTTCCTCGCAAATTATAATATATGCAAACATCTTAAGAAATGGTTATTTCTTGAAATATAAGATTGTTCTTCTACTGTTTTAAATATAATCATTTAGTTCTGTTTGTAATATAAGTTCGTGTTAATTTATTGTTAGAATTGTACTTGAAGGATTTTAAGAAGAATGGGATGATCCACACAAAGGCAGCGGGAAAATCCAACAGTAGTAGGACTGTGATGACACCAGAGTCAAGGGCCAGGACAGTGTCGTTGTAGACATTAATGACCGCAGTTTCAGTAGAGTGATGGCGACGAAAACCAGATTGTGTGGGTGGACGCAGATGACGTGATTCAACGTAGAGATGGCGAACCTATGGCACGCATGCCCAAAGTGGCACACATGCAAATTTTTTGGGCACGCGAAATTCGGTGTCCCCCAAAATTTCAAATTAGAGATACAAAATCCCTGGAGGAATTCACATATTATTTTTTGAAGATCTTTGAAATAACGTCTTTAATTCATTTTTTGTTACGCTTTGTTAACTAAAACCCATATCAGAAAAATAATTATATAGTGTGCACTATTCGAAAGGGCACGTGGCGGTATTTTTTAAAATGATTTAGCAGCATTTTGGCATCCACCTTAAAAAAGGTTCGCCACCCCTGGCATAGCGTGTTCGCTTAACATGTGATGCATGAATGAAGGATTCGATCTACAACTCCTGAGGTTGCCATACCAGCCTTAATTAAGTATTGCACCCAACCAGAACCATCCAGCCACTGACCAAGCATCTTCAGAGCTGCCATCTCAATATACAACCCTGCCATTATTACTACAAATTGAAGCAGATTCAAATGGATGACTGAGTACACAGTCAACCTTGGCATCATCAGCAGTTGGAAACTGCATCAGAGAAAATTTAATAGCAGTTCCATGAAAAGAAGATTTGGCTGTTTCAGAGTGAGGATTACTCTTGAGAACTGGGGAACAGACAAGTAATTGTTGACAAACTGAATTTCCTAGTTTATTAATAATATGAAGGACTCTGTCATATGATATTGACAGACCAAGTGTGAAACATCTATAAATCAGTTTTTTGCGCGATTTTGTAATGGAACAGTCTTAAAACTTCAGTCCGTTATTGCATATCTGTTGCTCAATTTAAATCAAAATTATAAACTCATCTATTCACATTGCACTACGACTAGGAATGCAGTGCAACACACTCTTTGGAAAACTTGTCTTGTTAAAGCGTGCTAAAAATATTAGTTGTATTTTATTATTGTATTTATTTATTGTATTGTATTATTGTATTTGTGAAGGGTGGTGTCCAGGGCTGTAGTGGTAAAATTTGAGGTGAGTATACGCTACCGGTGACCAGCGGCGTAAAAAAAAATTAGAAGACCTTTTTTATGAAAAATTTCAGACTTTTCACAAATTCCTTCCAAATTTTCTGACTTTTTACGATTTTGTCTCTGAAAAAGTTGATAACTTTTTTTTTTTTTCATTCGCCCTAAAAACCTCAAAAAACCTCTCTTTTCCTCCAAATTTCATTACTCAGGTCTCTACAGAGGTAAGTATATGCTGTATACCCGCGTATACCCTCGTCTAGAGCGCTGAGTATACGCTCTCAAATTTCCCTAGAGGTAAGTATACGCTGTATACCCGCGTATACGCTCGACTACAGCCCTGGTGGTGTCCTCTCACCAGTACCTGTTGCTGTATATGTGAATGACATTATAGTGAAATTGAGTAGGTCCAACCATGGATGTTGGATTGGGGAGCTATTTTTGGGATGCATTATGTATGTGCTGACGACCTTGTTCTAATGTTGGCATCTCTCTGTAACCTCTCAGGTGATGAGGATTGGCCCTTCTTTTCATACTGCACGTAAAATGATTAGTCTAACTAGTGTCCAAATACTTTGATTGTTCTCTTGTTTCTGCCAAGTCATATAAAGTTAGTGTGCATGAAATGAGAGTCAAGTTGTACAATCTTTCCACTCTTTGTATAGTAAATGTTGCAAATTCACTGCATCTTGTTAGTGCCTATTGCAAACCATTCTTGCTCTTAGGATTACTAGACTAAACCTACAACAATGCATTTGTAAGATCTTCAATGTCAGCCACTGCAGTGTTGAGGACATACTGCACTTTACCAGGAACCTAAAATTAAGGATTGCTGGATGTTAAGAAGAACAAGACTTGAAGAGGACAATCACGGGAACACCGTTGTAAATTTTGTGTGTGATCTCCTAAGCACATAGTATGTATGATTTGTATTAAAGAAACGTGGACTCTGTGTAACATCTTTAATTAGTATTGTACTCAATGTACTGGCAGGTTTACTGTCCAGAGAATGCTGTATCGTTTGTTTCTGTGCTATCATATATTTTTGGTGAATAAAAGATTGATACATTATTGTATTGTGTGAATATCCATTATTTGCCAGAAAATAAAGATATTACAATGGCTAATCTCATGGGTCATTCCAGCTCAAATCAAACAATGCCTCCCACTCGACCATCTGAGACTTAGCTGAAATATTAACCACATGTTGCAGGATGTATTGGATGGAAAAGCCCAAAATCACTATTAATATATATGAAACAGTATAAAAGACTTTAACAGTAAAGTTTTCATCTTATTTACAGAAAAACCTACAAAATGTATAATGCTGTATGCATAAAGTACATTATTTAATCTGATATTGTTACATGTTTACCAGTTCCACAGAATGATCAAATTTATGTAGTTACATGTATAGATCACCAAGGAACACTAAATTTTGTTCATAAATTCACTTTAATTATGATAAAGAAATGCTTATGTTAACTGTAGCTTTAATAAGAATTACTTTGTCATGTTTCATATATATTAATAAAGTGATCACATTGATTTCAGAGTTTTGTTATTAATATACCGGTATTTGATTAACGAGACTGTCAAATACTATACATGATTGAAACTCACGATGCATAAAAATGATCATTTTTGACACACTAAACTGCTTTAAAAAACCCATTTGGATCTTTGGAACACTTATCAATTGATCTATGCTCTGTCAGAAAATGCAATAAAAAATTATATTTTTATTACCCTTTTTGGGAATATTTTTTCTCGTAGACCCCTTGTGAGATTTGGTCAACTTTGACAGCCTATATCCAAAAGATGTGAATAAGTAATCAAGTCAAACTTTGCTAAGTAATTGACAGCCACATAGACAGTATACATACAAAAAGTGAAAGCATTGTGCCTGGTACATATGGAGATACTGATCGCTGAATATCGCAGAATTTAAATATAAAATGAATATTAAGGCACCTTTGACATTTAATATCTCTCTCTTTGTGCTGTCGGCTCTAGGAGCCCTAGCGATCGTCATGTTACACAGTCTCCGTTGCCGTCTTGCTACTTCCCCAGTAGCCCCTGAGTCGCGTTTTGGCCTGGGAGTCCCACCTCAGCGCTCCGGCCTGGGAGTCCCTCCATCAGCGACCATCGGCGTGGTTTGATGTGTCGCATGACGATTTTCTTGGCATGATTAACAGGGGTGGTTTGCCATTGCCTTCCCCTGGTTTTGCCTGCCGTGCCCGTTCGTTCCCCCTCCTAGGAAGAGTACTTCCTAGGAAGGGTACTAACGGTCCGCACCACGAGAAGGTGGGCACGGAGGACTTTGGTTCACCAGCCCAGGTCGGATCCGAGTCTACGCTCATCAGAGACGTCGGTCAGGTCGCCTCCCCGTTTTACTCTGTATTAGAGTGACTGGTGAACCTTTGCGGACTTAATATAGCTGAAATTATAGGGCACACCATAATAATTATTACATATTTGTAATCTATGCAAGAAACTGTATTTGTGAAAATAAAATCATCTAATTTGGTCAAACAGTTCTGGAGATATAAATTCTCAAAACGTGGAGATCTCTAAGTTTCGCGAAATGCCTTTGGGGTGTGGGGTCATGAAATCCACAATATCTTGGAAAGTAATTCAAATATTACACAAAGATTTTGGGCTTTTCCATCCAATACATCCTGCAACAGGTGGTTAAAATTTCAGCCCATTAGGAGATGGTCGAGTGGGAACATTCTTCAGAATTGGTTGAGTTGAGCTGGAACTGCCCCCATGCTAAATTTTCTGGGAAAAAAATTTCGTTTCTCAGAGTGTGGCTATATCAGGCGTTAATCTACATTAATTTCTGATTCCAAATATGAAATTTTTTGCTTGTACGTCCAAAATGAACAATGTTACGCTAACAGAAGGAAGTACTACTGGAAACTTCTTTTACAACGTCGTTTGCCTAGTTTTTGGGCGATAATTGGGGGTGGCGAATATGTCGCATCTTATTTACATAACAAATTATATTTTTGAAGACAAATCGACGAAAAATTAAGCTTGCGAAGTAAAAATTGTCTATGGAGATTTATAACACAATATTAATGATTAAAAACAAAATTTGAAGTACGGCGACATCTGTGGATAAGAGTGAAACGGATATAGACATTATTTTCACGAGTAACCAATCTACTATGTAAATGTTTTTCGGCCTGTTCCACGCGTTGAGGCAATCCTTGGCGTTGAGGTTTAGTATTAGGCCTATCGTAATCCTAATCGTAATCTCCAAACGTCTAAAGCGCCACTTGAAGGCCAAGCGCAGGGCACCAGCCTATGCACGAGCGCTACGTCAAATCAGAGGGGGCTTCCAGAGAGTAGTCCAAAAGAGGTCCAAGTCCAGATTCCAGAAGGCCAAACCAAATCAGAGGGGTTTTCCAGAGAGTAGTCCAAAAGAGGTCAAGTCCGATTTCCAGAAGGCCAAACCAAATCAGAGGGGCAGTGGCGTAGCTAGCATTTCATGGTCCCAGGTGCAGGGGACCCGCATGGGCCCCTGTTTGGTCCTGTAAGGCGTGTAGCCTTGCGTTCTTACCACTATTAAAAAAAAGTCTGGTGTCTCTGTGGACCCCTGGAGGTCGTGAGCCCGGGTGCCTTGCACCGCCTGCACATACATGTATGATAGCTACGCCACTGCAGAGGGGATTTCCAGAGAGTAGGCCTAGTCCAAAAGAGGTCCAAGTCCGATTTCCAGGGTACCAGATCATTGCATGCCTATATCTCATTCGGTCCACATTTGCACCGAACATCTTCGAAGTACGCTTGGCGGGCCGCAAGAGAAGTTGGGGTACGGGTTTCGTAATCGTAATTTCCAAATTTCTAAAGCGCTACTCTAAAGCTATGCGCAAGGTACCCGTTTATAAACGAGCGCTGGCGCTGCGTCATATCAGAGGGGTTGTCCAGAGATCGATAGGCTATTCAGTGTAGGTCCGAGTCCGGTTGCCAGAGACGAGCGCTCTAACCAATAGGCCTAGGCCCCATAGGCCCGGAATGGCTGAAGTACAAAAGTTGCATAGGCTATATGTCCTTACCGACAACACACTCCAATCTTTCCGGCCAGCGTTTCCGAAAGGTAATTCTGACAGATATAATATTATTCGCTCTACAAAGCCCACATACCCACATATACATAATGCATACAAGCATACAGAAATACATGCATAATTATACATACATACATACATACATACATACATACATACATACATACATACATACATACATACATACATACATACATACATACATGCATACATACATGTATACCTACAGACATGAGACATACATACATACAAACATAGGCCTACATACATACATACATACATGCATACATACATGTATACATGATACATGCATACATATAATAAACCTGGATTGTGCATGCAAGCCAACCCGCACTTACTTTGTGCGACTGCAACACCGCTCTATGGTAAATGGCGTCATACAGTACAGAAAGCTGCGCTTGACATGGATATCGTATGCACTCGATGGGAAATATTAACATTGTTTATATCAGTGGTTCTTAACAGGTGTGTCACGACACACTAGTGTGTCGCGAATCGACCGGCAGTGTGTCGCGTAAACATGGTGTGTCGCTGGTGTGTCGCGAAAAGTGGGTGTGTCGCAACAGTCCCAACACGATTCTAAATGCAAAAAACACTTAATTATTTAGGCAAGTCCTTGACCATAATTTATTTTTTAAAGTTGTCACGTGTTCTATGTGTATGAATATGCAAAAACGTCACCTTGCTCCTCCTACAAAATTTTGTGCCACCTAAAAAAATTTGGCCCCCTTGTAAAAATTCCTGCAAACACCCATGCTGGCGAGCAAATTAAGCTATCAAAGAGTTGGTTTCATTTCATAGTTTCTACTTATCTGAGCAAGGTTTTTCTCGGATGCTCAACATAAAGAACAAAAAAAGCGGAATAAACTGGTCGGAAGAGCCCTCTCAGCCTGCTTACGTGATGCATTTACAAAAACTGTGGATCCTCATTTTCAAATGATCCACAGAAAAATCAAGGACCAAAATCTCAGTAACTGCTACTAGTTAACGTAGAAACTAGAAAGGATTCAATATGAACATTTTCATTCATTAAAAATGTTAACAATTTAAAATGTCAAATAGCTAGATAGGCCTAATAGTTTAGCTTTAACATTTTTAACAATATTAACATACAACGGTGTGTCGCTAAATGTGATGGCAATTAAGTTGAGGTGTGTCGCGTGCCAAAAAAGGTTAAGAACTACTGGTTTATATAATTAACTGAGTCGATTAATTGAAGTAAAAATTGTCAGAAAATTACTAAATCATGTGCTGCTTATGGATGCACAGCAATATAGGCGTAATTTGTGGGGATACAAGGGGCACCCGTACCCCACTTTTTGAACAGTGCCAATCATTGATCAATATTTATTATTGCACTTTCACAGAGATCGCAGTCTCCGCCTTGCTTCATGTAGGCCTATGTAAGAAATTAGTACCCCCACTTTTTAGACCAAAGTTAATTACGCCCATGTACAAGTCTACCAAATAACTGCAATTTAACTTTTCTCAGAAAATTTGAACAAACACCCGGAACATAGTAAAACACAAATGTTTTGATCATGAGAAACTAAATAATTAATGCTGTAAAATTACTATAAGTAGCCTACTAAGTAGTTCATACAGCTTCATCAAGTTCATCGTACTAGTCCATGTCACCTCTTGATGACTTTTAATACCACCAAAGTTTACAAAACTCTTTGAACTTTGTCCAAGTATAATCGACGCCCACAGAGTAGGTAGGAGTCTGGAAGACTGCAGAAGGTTATAAGAGTTGGTGTTCGGCCTGTCGGAAATGTCCACTGATGTCGGGACTCCGCCCTAGACCTCTCAGGCCCCCTTGCCGATAGTTTGAGGAAGAGCGCGCAGTTGACGTAAATGAGTATTTTAGGCATTGATTCCTAAGCCATCTCGACTCCACTTCCGTCTCTTCTTCCTTCTAATCTGGTCTTCTCGCAGCCTCCTTCTTATCCCTCGGCTCACCTCCAAGACAACGACAAAATACACAACACAAAACACCGACAAAGGCCCTCCTTCCCAACAAAGAGCTTACGGGGTTTTACGCCACGCCAGAGGCCCAGCAGGGAAAAGTATAACAAACTATACTGAGAAAGTATTGGCTTACGGGTTTTACGCGCCACGCCAGAGGCCCTCCTGCCAAACAAAGAGCTTACGGGGTTTTACGCCACGCCAGAGGCCCAGCAGGGAAAAGTATAACAATCTATACTGAGAAAGTATTGGCTTACGGGGTTTTACGCCACGCCAGAGGCCCAGCAGGTTAACTACAACTAACATACTAACACACAAATACAAAAAACGACACAGAGCCACAGCGTAACCGTAATATGCATCACTATCGATCCTATCTCGCCAAAGGGCAGAATCATCGCTGCCAGCCACAGGTACCTGTAGAAACACAGTAAAAATCACTAAGGTTATTATTACACGTCATGACAGATATAGGCATATGTAGTAAAATTACAGGAAAGAATAAAATACAAGATTTTCCTCGTTTGTCGGCACCGCACTGACATGCATGAGGAAGCTTCACGTTCCAGTCTCAAGTCAATCAGGTTAGCGATCATTGTGCTCAGTTGCTCATGCATTTATGCAGGTACCGCGCTCCCGTATATCAATTCAAACCCTTTGTATCTTATCACGACACGGATCTCCCTCTACGACTCTACGTGCTGTTGCGTTTAGCTCTGTTCAGCAAACATTTACGCATACATTTTTAGCGGGTCAAATATTTTTAAGGGGGCAAAATTTTTTATGGGGGGCAAAAATGACGTTTTTGTACAGAAAAAATTTGCATTGAGAAAACTTTTAAAATAAATGATGATCAAGGACTTTACCTAAATAATTGTGTTTTTTGCCAAGAAAATCGTTTTGGGACTGTTAAATAGGCTAATCATAATCAAACACATTTTTGAAAAATATTTGCAATGTCCAGGGGGCAAATGCCCCTAGTCCCCTCCAGACGCCCATGGTCGATTATTTTTGGACGAGGCCACTTAGTAATGCGATTTATTTTATTTATAATTATAATTTTATATGGAACATTACACCGTCGGTGTGATTTTTTTTAAGTAGATGCCAACTGTTTTACGTCTGTTTTGCATTTTGTTGTTTTCATTGCCACGCATGCAGCACTTATAGGCCCCTATCATCGATTAATCTGTTTCTAATGTCAGACTTAATCAAATTCATGGTTGAGAACAAAGATTTGCACGAGTAGGCCCTAACTTGACGGAAAAATCGATAAAATTCCAAATGCGACTGTTTTGAGTGTATTAAATGTGTCTGGAAGCGATATTCATGTTCGAAGAACTTCATTTTCTGCCGAAATATCCAATAGGGCCTAATGTTCCTTTGAATCCTTTAAAATGATCACGTTCGAGGTTACAATAATAACAGGCTGACATGATGCATCAGATGCAAGAGCACTGGCGTAAACTTGTCCAAAATATTGGGGGAAGGGGGCATGGAGGTCTGGACCAGAGTTGCAAAACGCCAAGTTTTTTCAAGGACCAGAGGTGCCAAAAATCAAGTTTTTTTCAAGATGAAAAGTTTTTTTTGTTTTTCGCTTGTTTTGGTTTTATGATTTTTGTTAATAATAATAATAATAATAATAATAATAATAATAATAATAATAATAATAATAATAATAATAATAATAATAATAATAATAATAATAATAATAATTATAATAATAATAATAATAATAATAACAATATTAATAATAATAATAATTATAATAATAATTATAATAATAATAGCAGAGATTTAAGTGCCATAGTTCGTAAACAGTCGAAAGGAAATCGATGCAACGATTCAGAAGCACTGGGAGCAGGGAGATCAGTCCAGATAGGCCTATGTGAAAAGTTCGGTCTTTTTGTTGTTTTGGTTATTTGTTTTCAAGATTTTCGGATCATAAAATCCATGAAAAAATGGCACGAACAAGAGCTCCAACTCAGTTTACTTCAATTGCAATTTCAGAAATTACAAATAATTAAATCAATATTATTGAAATAACTTCTACTATAGAATAGGAAATTAATTTTTAAAAATCAAAATTTTGTGGGTTTCTTGTTTCTTGTCTTAAAAAAACGGGAAAAAAACAACTGTTCACCTCTTGTCTGGACAGTCAGCGAGCCTCAGAGGCTTTCTGTTATGTAATGGGTGATTATCCAGAAAGTTTCAAATTTGGTCAGGAAAAAATTTGTTGCAAGTTCTGTCTTTAGTCTTTTACATAGTTAAATTTAGCTAATATGAGAGAAATCCACCATATTTGTAATTGTAAGTTAATTTTTTTCAGATTTTATGCAATAAAAAGTCCTGTTTTGTCACTACCGTTTCCCTTTTTTGCTGAATCACACAGACCTGAAATATTCCTGAAATATTCCTCTGGTGCTTAGAAAATGGCAATTTATCAACTAGATGATACCAGCAGTAAGTTGGAGTAGCCTACAGCAAGCCTTTCCTTCACATAACATAATATTAGTATGGCGTCGAGAAATAAGGCATTTGTCGAAATTGGGTGGGTTTTGTTTACATATAAATTTGTTTAATATTGAAGATATAAATAAATTCTTTGTTTTTATTGTAAATTTCTGATAGTATTTAAGTTCTTTGTCTCTGTTTTTCTTTTTTTGAAGAAGTTTGTCTATATTAAAACATAATATTTAATATTTCAAAAAATTATCCTCTCGATTTTTGGGGGGCATTGCCCCGGCTCCTCTATTATTGGGGGGAAACTTGCCCCGGCTGCCCTCCCAGAGTCTACGCCTATGTGCAAGAGTAAAAATTTACGGTCAACGGCTAGCTTCATGTTTTAAATGCAATTTAAAACTTAAAACCTGACAATTACTATAATTTTATGTAACACTGAAGCAGGAAAAACATTACTGAATGCAAAAAAAATAAATATAAAAAAATATGAAAAAAACGAGTTTAGAGTTCAGTGGCGTGCCAAGCTAAATCTGTTGGCGTGCCAGGTTGGGCACGCGTGCCATAGGTTCGTCATCCCTGCCATAGACACTGAGCCCATTTAACTTTGAAGGAGTTAACCACGGCGAAGAAAGACTACTTTAAAAAAGATTAGGGGCCTACCCTAAACTCCATTTAGTTTAGCGATGTAGTTGACCATAATTTGGCGTGATGCAGTTGACCATAAGGTGGTGGGATGTAGTCAGGGCTGTAATGGTAAAATTTGAGGTGAGTATACGCTACCGGTGACCAGCGGCGTAAAAAAAATTTGAAGACCTTTTTTAGGAAAAATTTCAGACTTTTCACCAATTCTCTGAAAATTTTCAGACTTTTTACGATTTTGTCTCTGAAAAAGTTGATGACTTTTTTTTTTTTTTTTTTAGTCATTCGCCCTAAAAACCTTTAAAAACCTCTTTTTTGAAAAATTTTCGTTCCCAGAGGTAAGTATACGCTGTATACCCGCGTATACCCTCGTCTACAGCCATGAGTATACGCTCTCAAATTTCTCTAGAGGTAAGTATACGCTGTATACCCGCGTATACGCTCGACTACAGCCCTGGATGTAGTATTGTAGTTGACCATAGGTTGGCGTGATGTAGTTGAGCCAGCTGACGTCATGTAGTTGGTCAAACTTTGAGGTCATGTATATTGACCAGATGTTGAGGACATCATGCTGTTGGCCAGTGATCTTGTAGTCATTTGTAAGCAACCTATATTGAACAGTATTTTAGTTGATTGTAGGCCTAATGAAAGACTGAATGAATGAACGAACGTAACAACGACTGGGAAACATCAGTGAGTGAATGGGATAAATAATGAATCGCCCTCACCACCATACACATCCTATAGCTGAACATTATCTTCACAAAATCAGATGTAGCCTTCATGGATCTGAGTAGGGTAGAGTAGGGCGGATACCCATCTCGACATTATAGCTTCTTCGCCACCAGAATGCGTAGGCCTATACGGTCTACCCTGGATTAAGACACTAAAAACAAATCTGCATGCATGCCTACTCACAGACTATAACCAGCTAACTCTCCCCTCCACACACACACACACACACACACACACACACACACACACACACACACACACACACACACACACACACACACACACACACACACACACACACACACACACACACACACACACACACACACACACACACACACGCACGCACGCACGCACACACACACACAACACACACACAACACAACACACACACACACACACACACACACACACACACACAACCACCAGGGCCCCTAGGCAGAGCAGCCACGGGCCTCTAAACTATCTTTAGGTTGTATGAGAAAATAAAAAAAACAATTGAAATAATAAAAGTGGAGTTACGACCGTACATAATTATATTTACATAAACAACTATGATTTTATTCAGTTGTTAATTTTAAATTTATGCTAATTAAAAAGCAGCTTTTCTCGATTTGGCTGCTGCAAAATCGTTTATACGTTGATTCCGGGCTCATCCCGGCTCCTAAAATCGCCGGCCCCGTGGTATTTGGCCCATGTGCCCCCCTCGGTGGGCCTGCGAATAGCCTAAGACGCACGACATTACCGAAGCAGTCAACCAGACCTATCTATAACATAACCGCTTCATGTCAGTTTGAACGTTCGACATACCGCCGACAATGAAATTCTACAGTTGGGATAATATTATTTTTGAACAAATTTGTCTACAACGCATCTAGGTTCATCTTCTTCGCTCTGTCCCTGTGAATGGACAGGACATCCAGATCAGACAAGCGTTGTTCAGCCATTGTTGTGCGAAGATGGTTTAAATTAGTTTAAAGCAGCCGAGTAAAATAGGCAGGTCATACGGCAGGTCAAGAGTAAAATAGGCAGGTCAAATGACCTGCCGCGACCCATGGGGCGCCGCCACTGAAAGCAGGCCTAATTAATCTGTCTTTTGATCATTTATATAGTTATTTATCGGGTCATCTATCGCTCCTTATCTCATGATGCTGCAGCTATCTTTATCCATGCCTTTGTCACCAGTCGATTTGACCACTGCTACTCGATTCTGGTAGGCCTGCCACTTTCTCTTACTGCTCGTCTTGATCGGGTTCTTCGATCTGCTGCGTGTCTCATTGGTCATCTTCCTAAACGTGCCTGTCTCAGCCTCTATGCGTGACACACTACACTGGCTTCCCATCTTGCAACGCTTCACCTATAGAATAGCTGCGTTGATCTGGCGATGCCTTCTTGGCTGTGCCCCGGTTTACTTATGTGAGCTCTGCTGTCCTGTCTCTCATGTGACTGGCCGCCGAGCCCTTCGCTCTTCTGCGGATGAGCTCTTGGTTCCTCGTTCTACCACCGCAACTAGGCAGCGTCGTGCTTTCTCTGTGGTCGCCTGGTCGGCCCCTCCATCTAGAATCAACTCCCATTGCAGATACGCCTGTTGCCTTAGCATAGTTCGCTTGTGTTTTATAAGTTACTTAAGTCCAGTTTATATTGCCGTGGTTGGGCTGGGAGCGCTTCTGAGTAGGTGACTTGAGGGGGCGCTATATTACGCTATATCACCCTCATGCGCAACTGCCTCACTGGGTCTGCTCCGTCTTACCTAATGAATTTCTGCACCCCGGTTTCTTCCCTGCCTCTTTGTGATCCTCGGCCCGTGGCCTTATGGTTGTTCCGCGTATGCACTCTTCTACGGCCCAATCCAGGAGCTTTGCTTATGTGGGTCCTTCATCCTGGAACAGTCTTCCCCAATCCCTCCGCCAAGAGCTTCTTGTCCTTTCTCCTCTTCAGTTCCGTAGACGCTTGAAAACCTTTCTTTTTGCCGGTTTTGGCAGTGATGCGGGTCGAGAGTGCCGCCGATTTGAGTGGCGCTATATAAATGTTCAATTACAATTACAATTACAATTACAATTAAATTTTTTAAATAAATGAATCAATTAATGAATTTTTTCCATCTGTCTTCAAGAGGTAAATTTCTTACGTCTGGCTTCGATTTTCTAGTTTCTTTCTCTCTCATCGATGATTTTTCTGTCCGATGTGACAGTAGCACGAATCAGTCAGTCATTGTTTGTTTTGTGCTTTAACGTAGCACACTTCTCCAGTCCAACATCCAATTTTTAGCATTTTTTCATCGAAGATCTCATCGCTTCGCAGTTTCCTGCTCAAATGAAAAAAAATCGGCTTATCTCCATGACTCGGCACAATCGGTTATAGGATGACGTCATTGCAATCACGATGACGTCATTACAACAAAAGATGGCGTCATTGCAACAGTCGCAAAGCTGACGTACACGTAACTATTCATAGAGTTCGTTTTAGTGCCTTAATCCAGGGTAGACCGTGTTCTTAATACTAAGAGTTAAAATTTAATGAGTAATATATAATAATAATAATAATAATAATAATAATAATAATAATAATAATAATAATAATAATAATAATTATAATAATAATTATTATTATTATTATTATTATTATTATTATTATTATAATAATAATAATAATAATAATAATAATAATAATAATAATAATAATAATAATAATAATAATAATAATAATAATAATAATAATAATAATGATAATAATAATAATAATAATAATAATAATAATAATAATATTGTCTCTATAACTCTAATAATATAACTCTACAGCAGCGGGGGGAGCTGCAGAAATAGCCGCAAATCGAAAGAAGACCAAATACGCGGAGCTTTTGACGAGGTACAGTTTCACACCAATAACATTAGAAACGATGGGACCCATGGACCACGAAGGTTCGGCGTTTATCAAAGAACTCGGCCGACGGTTGACAAGAATAACGGAAGACCCTCGAGAAACCTTCTTCCTGTTACAAAAAATATCCATCACAATCCAGAGGTTCAATGCTATCGCGTGCCTGGGCACGATGGGGAACCATGCAGAATCCTGATTTCAATGTTACCGGATAATGATAACGCAATGAATAATAATAATAATAATAATAATAATAATAATAATAATAATAATAATAATAATAATAATAATAATAATAATAAGAACAACAACAACAACAACAACAACAACAATAATAATAATAATAATAATAATAATAATAATAATAATAATAATAATCTTTATTAATTCAAACTGACAAGTACGCAGCAAGATTACATTGAAACATTACAGTACAATCAAAATCTTAATTAAACACACGTTTGGCAGCCATGCAAGGCGTCCGCTCTAGAGGGGATTACGGGTAGCGAACCGCGATCTAATGCTCTCCTGGCCATGAGTGTTGCCATTCATCTATCCCCTTCCCATTCATATTGCGCACACATTTTTGTCCAACGTGGCTGTGGTAATCTGTTGTTACTTTGTCCAAACGATTGTTTTCATAGACGTAATTTTTGGGGGTACGAGCGGTACCGTGCTACCCAGTTTTTAGACTGTGGTACCGTACCCCACGCTTTTTAAACATTGCCAATCGATATTTTATTATTATGCCTTCCCAGAGAATGATCGCAGTCTCCGCCTTGCTTCGTGTATGTAGACAGAGTGAGGAATATTTATCACAAAAGTACGAAAGTACTTAGATACACAGGTAAACCGAGAGCCGGACGAACTGAGTCACAGGCAGTCAGAAAGGCAGAATTTCAGCCACACAAGTAATCCAACAAATAAAAAAACATCTGCACTATAGGCGATGATTAAAACAACAATAAAAACTTTATATCGAGGGTTTTATTTCGTAACCTGTATTAACATTGTAATGAGTGAGTGACAGCTCTGAGATTTCTGTTCATTCTTATTCTTATCTATGATTGTTACCAATTGCGTTGTGTTAACTGGGTGGAAGAATAAACGAATATTTGATTGATTTGACAGACTGACCGCCTTGATCGGTCCGCAGGCGCCACAGATCTGGGCCACGGCGACACTGCCATCTAATACCCACGGAAATGACGGAACGGCCAGTACATATGCGGTAAAATGCATTATATTGTTAGGTGACTAATAGACATACTGATTACCCGAGAAGTCGATAGCAAGTCAGTAAGTCAGTCGACAACTCTAAGCGACTTAGTTGATAAGCCAGTGAGTTCGTCGACTGAGCTGTTAAGTAAGTCGCTAACTCTTCAAGACAGTCGGTAACTCGTTAGCAACTGACTCCGGGTACTATTTACATAACCATCGAATGCTGGTCTTCTTAAGAATTGACGGGTTGTTTTATATCACTCTAAATGTCATCATCAACAGTGGAAGAATAGCGAGACGAGAGATGGGAATAAATCAAGAGAACGGTGTCAGACCGTCAGTAACACCGAACCAGGCTGAAAATCTGAAGTAAGATATTGTTAATCAATCGTAGACCTATCGAAAGCCGTTGATTGCGAAATGTCAAGGAGGCAGAGACAAGAGACCTGTTGATGAGAGGTGGCAGAAACAACCTTACCAGTTGAATGTCGTTTGATAAAACCAGACTAGTGATAGTTAACGAGCGAGTTAAAGTCAAGCAGTCGTTGATACAAGACAATACGTAGCCTATAAAATACGTTCAGTTAATCTGGAGATGAAAGACAGATATGCGCTCAAAGGTTAAGGTCGGCATAGTTAGAAAGGGATAGGGGATAGAAGTGGGTCTATGTATCTGCCAGCATGTTCACGGGCATTGGTTGGGACTCTTTACTCAAGCCCGTCCCTTGGAATACACAACCGCGTAGAGCCCAGGTGATTTCGCCGAAAGTCAGAGCCCCCCAAAATCCCAATAATGACATCACACGCCGAATAAGTCAAAATTAAGTGCAAAGTAACAAATCCTTAAACAGGCATGTAGGCCCTATTGTGTGTGACAAGTTTTGGCTCTCTGGCGCCGAGCCAAGTGGAAATAGTAATACTATGAAATAACACGGTGATGGAACTTATAGCCTACCCTAAGCCGGCCCTGCAATTAGGGAAGGGTCAAGGGTCAGCAACAGGGGCGTAGCTATCATATGTGCAGGCGGTGCAAGGCACCCGGGCCCACGACCACCAGGGGCCCACAGGGACACCAGATAATTTTTGTATAACCACAGTTGAAAGTTTCTTTTTACAATTAATCTAATTCACATTCCTTCTCATTTAGTGACAGATCTAGTAGTTGTGATGTTCGAATGTTTCGACAGTCGACACACTTGCCTTACTTCCTTACTTTGCATCATGGGAACGTTCGTTTTCAAAATTGAAAATCATCAAAAATTATTTGAGAAGCACTATGTCAATGCAGGAAAGGTTTTCTGATCGTGCACCGCTATCTATTGAGAATGAGCGTGCAAGGATAAGCAACGTTGCGAAGATGATTGACATTTTTACTGAACAAAAGGCTAGAAGGAAAAGTCTATGAAGCCGGTATTGTTTTAAGTAGGCTACTAGGGCTATAAGTGAATAAGTATGCAACATGACACGTGTTAAATTCGATTGAGAAATAACTGAAATTGTAGCATTGTAATTTATCCGTCTCATTCTTACAGCATTCATGTTTCTTCTGTGAGTGAGTTGTATTGCATGCTTAAACATAAATGGCATTTTTAGTTTTTGTAGGCCGTACGCAAACAGCATTAGTACTCATGGGCATCCGCAGGAATTTTTACGGGGTGCAAAATGACGTTTTTGCATTGAATAGCTATTCCCGAACACAGAACACGTGACAACGTAAAAAATATACAATGGGTCAAAGACATTACCTATATAAGCAATGGCCGGCACGCAGTGGCGTACCGAACGGGGGGCAGAGGGGGCGAGTCGCCCCGGGCGGCACTTTTCTAGGGGCGGCAAAATAGGTAAAAGAAAAAGAAAAAGAGTGAATTTTGGATATAAAAAGGAAAAAGTAGGAGAGAAAAAAAAGAAAAAGAAGAAAAGAAAGAAACCGTCACTTTAGTCAAGTCAGCTTGGCTTCCGTTGATCGCTAGGGACGACATCACACTCTCTACATTAAACACTAAACAGAATTGCAACAAAGGAAGCAGAATCGCAATATCTAGTAAACAGAGTAACAGACTACATACAGCAAAGTTTAAAGTATATCCTTGTTTTTTTGCCGCCCTTCATCATCTTAATATATATATACATATAATATACATATATACATATATATCATATGTATAGGTATCTACACGAATTACTTACTTAGAATAAAATTTAATCACAAACTATCAATATCGCCACCACAGCATTTCACCACTTAGTTTAGACCTCTTTTTAAAATTAATATTAAAATTTTTCTGGTTTTAACAGAAATTGACACCATTATTATTATTATTATTATTATTATTATTATTATTATTATTATTATTATTATTATTATTATTATTATTATTATTATTATTATTATTATTATTATTGTTATTGTTATTGTTATTATTATTATTATTATTATTATTATTATTATTATTATTATTATTATTATTATTATTATTATTATTATTATTATTATTATTATTATTATCCGAGAATTCATGCATGTCTAGGTTCTGTTCTCTCAGAAAATCGAGTTCCACGCCGCTGCCTCCGTTAAGAAGAATTAAGAATTATTTTGTCATTAATTTTGAAATGATCACTTATTGAAGTCTTATTCTTTCAACATATCACAGTGAGTCAGCGACAGTTGCAAGTCATGCAATAAAATGCTTTTTAATTATGTAAATAAATAAATTTCAGTAAGTTGAAAATGTTTAAGCTTAGCTCAAACGGATAATTACAAAATAGATACAGTGAAAAGTTAAAAATCCAGAAAGGCTAGGCTCCTATAAACTGCACAAATAAAATTGAATAGCCTATGTAATATGATCGTTATGCAATATCTTAGAGAAAATAGCATATAGAAAATTAAGTGTCCAAGGGCGGCATATTGGGCCCTCGCCCCGGGCGGCATTTCAGCTCCGTACGCCACTGCCGGCACGCGGACGCAATAGACGCATTTGAGTCTACTTTTTTGGCTAAACAGTAAACAATGCAATATTAGTTACACTAAAGAGAACCTCTAAAATAATGTAAATACCTGAATCTAAATGTGTGAAATAACTAAGGTTTAAGAATTTCTGGAAGGCATAAAATGACACTGCATGAGTGTAAATGTTTAAGACTGTACGAGTTTTCTTCTATGTAGGGGGCCTAGTGGTAGGCCTGTGTAATGTTCATTCTTCATTATCACATAAATGATGATGACCAAATGACTGGAAATGTTTTATGTCTTAAATATGTTTGCGACTTTGCATCCACATTTTGCGTCTGGCGGCGCCACTGTAATTAATTGTTTTTCGCGTTGAAAATTGTGTTGGGACTGTTGTAATAATCATAATAATCAAAGAATTTTTTGTAAAATATGCGCAAAATGCTGGTGGGGGGGGAGGACTCCCTTGCCCCTCTTCCGGACGCCCATGTTAGTACTAGTAGGCCTACAGTGAAGTTAGTGAGCAGAATAACTAATTTTGGTTATTGATGGTTGATTTATCTGTATAATAGCGAAATATTGTAAACACAATTTTTTGACTGTGACCTAAGACCTTGACTTAGGCATAGGCCTAAGGCCTAGGTGGCGGATGACATACGCATGAGTCCACAACAATAATATTATTGTTAAGAACGCAAGGCTACAGGCCGTGTATATTGCCAAACAAGGGCCCATACGTGACCCCCTGCACCGGGCCCATGAAAAGCTAGCTACGCCTCTGGTCAGCAAGCTAGGCTAAGAGAATCAAGGATACGGGAAACCTTACTCTGAAAGCAACAACAGATGTAAATTTCGTGTGTATATATGTGTACACATTCGTAGGCCTAAATACATAACATTTAGTGTGTTCAGAGTGGGAGTAGAAAAAGACCTACTAGATCTGTAGATCAGTTCATCTGGAGACCCCGTCACTGTATTCGGGTGTACAGAGGATTAATTGTATCGAAATTTTAAATAAATAAGATTTATAAATAAATAAACTGCTACAAATCTATCGGACCGCCATAGAAATCATTTAAACAGTTTTGTATAATTTATACTGCCTTCCGATCGAGTCACCAGCTGGAAAGTGTGAAGGTAAGTAGCTATAGGTCTAGGCCTACAACTAAACAAGTGCCAGTGCACATTCTTTAACTGTCGAGGCTGCATTTCACGATAGACAGTTGACCATAGCCTAAAGCTGCGCATCAGAAATATTGACAAACAGCGTTATAGATGGTGTAGTGACAGTCATGGACGATATTATATTAGGGATTTAGGATTACGCTATATATTAGTATTATGTGTTGCTTAGGATTTGATGTAGGCTAAAGAACACTAGAGTCGAGATCAGATAAGACTGACTGACATTAGGGCCTGACCGGGCGTCATAAGAGGAGGAGCAGGGAGAAGGAGGGGCGAAGGAATGATAGCGCGACCGAAAGGAGAGCGAGATTGGGGAGAGATGGATGAATGACAGGTCAGGGCGAAAGTGGAGGAGGAAAAGCGAAGACTGGAAGGAGGACGGCATTCACTCACGGGAGGAGGAATCGGTTGGTCGTAGGTTCGCTCACCAGGACAGAGGCAGTAAAACTTCGCTGGGAGGAATCGTGTGACGGAAAATTGCAGACGCAGAAACTGTTATGCAACACGAAGCGAGAACTGTTCTAGGTGTAAATACGTTGTGTAAAAATATTGTATAATAAGAATTGCAAAACATACAAGAGTACTGTCTTCTAACTGTCTTCGCGAGGTGAATTACAAAAACCCACGTGCTTCGAACAGCTAACAAGACCCCCGAAGACTAGCCTAGCCGCTCGGAGACATAACACCGCTAGCCACCATAACTGAAGACAGACCAAGAAACGTCTTCTTTCAGTACAGATGGTCAAATTCCTGTAAATTTTCTTTTCTTTCACGCAACAATTTCGTTTTGGTCAAAGCTTTACATGTAATCGCAGTCGTAATCGTAAGTCGCTCAGTCAAAATCGATAGGCATGGGGGTCAAGATCCAAAATCGATAGGCATGGGGGTCAAGATCCAAAGGGTCTTGCAGGCAGACAGTCGGACGGCTACGGTGGATGGTGTTTAGAATTGAAGTGGCGAGGGAGGTAAGGGGAAGAGGAGGAATCGGGATAGGATTTGTGAACGAGCAGTGTTTTCAGTTTTGAGTGAAAGACCTGTGGAGAGATGGCATTAAGAGGTGAGGTTTTGGTGAGTTCATAGGAAGGATCTGATATTTGTCGTAATTCTGGCGGGGATATATTATAGTCCAGAGAGGCGCGATTAGCAATTTGAACGATGAGGCGACGGTAGGGCGGACCCGGCGGAGAAGTGTTAGGGCGAAAGAGGAGCGGGTTGATCGGCGTGCACATGGTTGGACTATGAACAACCGACGAAGATAGGAGGGCTGGGAGGATTGGAGTGTGTTGTAGGTGGGTGGGTGGCAGTGTTTTTTTTATAAATGCCGAGGACTCCGCAGCAAGTGGAAGTGAAAGGAAAATGCAAAGGGATGATGTAGGCTATTACAAGTGCAGGCGATCTATAAACATTTGCTGGTGCTTTGTATTTGATGCTCGTTAGAGCAGTTCTTGACTTATTGTGCTATTGTCGCATTTTATTTCATCAATATCTAGCATGATAAACTTTTCCAGCGGTTGTTAAAAATGACAGAAATATTGTTATAGATTATATCCGATATAACAGATCATTTTCTCCACCTTAGAAATATACGTGGCTTAGGTTGCTCACACAACTACCCAGTGTAAAGACTTCAAGTTACCCCTTCTTTCAAGTTACCTCCGGTAATCTGAAATCGATTTCAGATTACCCCTGGGGGTAGCCTGAACCCCATTTCAAGTTACCTCTGCGCTGTTCACATTACCCCCTGGGAGTAATCTGAAATCGATTTCATATTACCCCCGGGTAGCCTGAACGCAATTTCAGATTACCCTCCCCCCCGGTAATATGAACGCGATTTCAAGTTACCCCTGCGCTATTCACATTGCCCCTATCTGATTATAAGCTAAAATGATATATTCTTATGCTTACAAATTCGCGATACGTTTATTGAATAAAACACGTGAAACATAAACATTGAAAATGCTAACTCTAACACCGAGCTGTTTCGAACGACGGCAGGTTTAAAATAAAATAAAATGCTAACTATATTTTCGAACGCCTGAGGATGAACGTTTCCCACGGCTGATGCACTGATTGCAATCATTGACCCAAGCAGCCAGTCAGACAACTACGATATATATATGCCTGTCAGCTGCTCCATTTCATGAGCTTATGTAGTTTGAACTTATCTTACATCATGCTATATACATGTAGGGGATAATGAGAGTTGGGTGATAAATATTGGCAATTATTATTATTATATAAGAAAATCGAAAAATCGGCCTCATTAATTTGAGGGGGTAATCTGAAATCGTAGGGGGTAATCTGAGATTTCAGATTACCTCCCCCCGGTAATCTGAACGCGATTTCAAGTTACCGGGGGGGGGGGGGGGTGGCGGGGAAATGTGAACTGGCGGTAATCTGAAATTGCTACACCGGGTCATAATAAAGAATGACTTACTGCTGCAGCAAGTTTGCAATGTATACAATAATTCATCTAGACAATAATGAGGCATTAGAAATAGTTTTGTCAATAATGGCTTAGTTGTTGTCTTCTGCAGGTGTTTCAATTCGCTACCTGCTTTACAATTAAGTGGAAGAAATGAATCATATCTCTATGAAGTCAATATTGGTTAATATTGCCTGAGGAAACCTATAAATGACTGGCACTGCCTTAATAAACCTAATACTAATATAGTAATATTATATTAATTTGAGCCATAATGCTCAGTAAAGCTATTTAAACTATCTCAGGTCAATCTACTTTATTAGATACTAGCTGGATTACCCGGCGTTGCCCGGGATTATAAGGTTCACACCACCACCACCACCACCACCACCACCACCACCACCACCACCACCACCACCACCACCACCACCACCACCACCACCACCACCACCACCACCACCACCACCACCACCACCACCACCACCACCACCACCACCACCACCACCACCACCACCACCACCACCACCACCACCACCACCAACAACAACAACAACAACAACAACAACAACAACAACAACAACAACAACAACAACAACAACAACAACAACAACAACGACTGCTTGGCAATCTTGGCAGTCGCCCTCTGGCGGCGACTGCTTCGCAGTCTTGGAGGCCCTTGTGGCGTCTGGCGACCTGTGGCGGAGACTGCTTCGCAGTCTTGTAGACGCCTTTTGGCGTCTAGCGACCTCTGCCGTGGACTGACTGCTTCGCAGTCCCACTGCCGGTGTGTAGTCGGCCTGGCCCTTAGTAAAGGAGACTGGTTGTTTAATATACTGGAAATAATGTAGATCTTTGTGTTTGAACATACGTTAAAATATTGCTGTAAAACGATTATAGTTCGAATCCATCGTCATGAAATTTTGAATTTTGAAGAAGTTCGTTATGCGCATTATTAATGACGTTGGGGTATACCGGCGCCATAAATAGAACCGCTAGAGGCGAGCTGGGTGTCGTTATGCGCATTATTAATGACGTTGGGGAATACCGGCGCCATAAATAGAACCGCTTCGCAGTGGAATAGGCGCAGGGACGCTCGGTTGGGTAGTTTGAGGGATTTCACCATGGTTGCGGTGAAAACGGGGGACGCGAACCCCTCCACTGGGTGTCCGATGCCGAGACCGACACAGCAGTCAAGGTTTCGAGTGAAAAGGTGAGAAATTGTAGAAGTTAAGCCCGGTCAAACAGACAGACAGACACACACACACACACACAGAAAGCTCTCTTTATTTATATAGATAACGTTTATAACGTATTCCAAATTCCAATGGAGTGCACCATTGGGCCCCCAAAATAAAGCCTGCGTATAGGGCCCCGGTTATCCGTGGGACGGGCCTGTCTATACTGTTCCCAAATCGGATTAGGCCTATATGGGTCTTACATGGGTTCCATTGGACATGCTGCCATATGCTGGCACAGATTTAACGGGAACTATTAGTCTACTTTAAAGTTCATGGCATACAGTTTGAGTACAATTATGCCGACTTGCAGGGTAATTGAGAATACGATGCATTTCCTATATGGCAATAAAAAACAAATGTCGCATTATAATTAACTGAACCCACCCACCCACCCACCCGGGGGTGGGTGGTGGGGGCGGGGGCGAATGTTAACCTCGATCACCATAAAGCGAGTCTACAGTTAGCTCACGATCTACATGCCGCATCCACTCTTATTCCAGGTCTGAACTGCAAGAAACAGAAACTTCGAGCCTGCTCGGAGCATACGTGGACCGTAGCATACGTACGTGGAACCTCATAGTAAGTTTCTGCTCTCAGCGACCTCCTATATAATTGTGATAGACATCTTTATATAAATTATCCACTGATTTGATCGTAATCGTAATCTCGAGATTTCTACAGCGCCCAAAAAAGCAAACCTGCTAATTCTCAACAAAATCGATAGCATGCTGGCAGATGGACGGCTATATATACGGTGGATGATGATAAGAATTGGAGCGGTGAGATGGGTAGGCCTACAAGGGGAGGGGGATGAAGCAGGTTAGGATTTAAGGATGAGTTCTCAGCCTTGGGTGAAAGACCGGCGCAGATATAGTAAGAGGTGCAGTTTTGATACAGCTCTGACTTTGTTTCCGGTTGCTGTTAAATTAACCTATGATTTACTGGGTGATATTTAATTAAGGAAGGGTGATCAACCGCCGAGTCCCTGTTCGCAGTCGATGATTCGATCTTATGCAGGTTTAATTGATTATGCGCTCGATCTAATTGGTTTACCTGTCTTCAGTTTGCATTGTGTTTCTAGCTGATATAGGTATGTTACTAAATGTAACTGTAAATGTACACGGTTTTCTACAGTAACCTTATGGCCTCGACCCTGCTCATGTTTCGGTGAACTAATGGAGTGATCCTTCATCACCGCTGCCCGTTTAAATGAGCACCACGCAATTTAATTAAGGTCCCCGTATATGGACCGTGGTAGCCCGATATTTAAATCTCTGAAATAAACCACTATCGGTATGCTAACCGGCACCCCGCATCCGAACGCACAGATGTTCATGGGACGTACGCAGACGTCTAAACATTGTAGCTACGTAGACGGTCCTCCCTTCCGTATGTAGGGATTGTAGGCCTATATACAACCAGTGGATACTGACGACACGCTTCCGTTGTTGGCCCAATACTCTGCTTGGAACTCAATTCCGACTGTAAACGTTCGCTCTGCAAAGTTTGTGTTGCCTTTATAGATCTTGACTAAAATCGCATATTTTCCTGGACGCATTTCCTGCGTATACGCGATTTCTGTGTCTTTAGATTTCCATTTTCGCTTTGCCCTCGATTTGAGCCCTTCTATAATTGCTCAGTTTCGGAACCTATAGTTCAGTGCCGGAACCTTTTTTCTAGAAAAAGCACTGGGCATATATGTCATCTGCCTCTCTATTCGATTTCTCAGTGCACCTGTTATCATGTCATATTATATCAAAATACTGTTGGACGTATTTAGACGTGCATCATGGCTGAATTTGGGAAAGAAATGCGGAAGCAGTTCATTCTGGACGACAATAAGACGACTTTCGTTAACCACGCCGCATGTGGAGCTCTACCAATTGTCGTCTTCGAACATCGAAACAGGTGGGTGGGATGCACGACACTGCACTTCCGTCGACTGCAGTGCCTGCATAGCATTTAAAACAACATCGATAAATAGGCTAGATTGCTAGAAATATCCGATCAGGCCTACGACAGACTGATGGACAGTAAACATTTTCCAAACTACAATATTTTATCACAACTATAGTAACTCTGCGTTATCTAAATGTTCAAAAAATACACATATACATACATACATACATGCATGTATGCATACATACATACATACATATAAAAATACATGCATACATACGCACATACATAGGGGAGACCGGGGCTATATGTTACAGGGGGTTATATGTTATATCGATATATCTATGGTGTTTACTTATTTGTAGTGTATATCTATGTTCTAGCGCATGCACACAGTTGGCCTGCAGGTATAATGGCGGAGCTGTTGATATATTTGACAGCGTGATCAATTTAGGGCAAATAAACGTTTTTTGAGCAGATATCTTTTTCAAAGGTAAGTGCGCACTTTTGTTATTTCTGCGGCCAGTTTTAGTACTTCGGTTGTCATATTCTGCGTGTTGGTGGCATGGTGATATGTGTTTATAAACAGCATGTTACTAGCGATGTAGCTTGACCGTTGTATGTGTAAACCCTTGTTGTTTACGAAGATGTGCCTAGGGGGCTATATGTTACATTTGTAACATATAGCCCCGCATTATTAACTTGTGCTATTGACTTATTGGCCTATGTAGGCCAATAAGTCTTGATTTCTATGTCATTAAGAATAAGCTGTAGGCTACCGTGTAACTGCAACGGGCACTAGGTTAATGTTTGAATAATCTGCTCCGAAAACCCGCAAAAAGAGTTCAGTTACGAAAAACAGCGACAATTATAATAAATCTAAGAAAACGGTTTGCCTGGTTTGCGGCGAATCGTTCGATGAGGACTGGGTACTATGCCTAGAATGTGGTGAATGGGCACACGACAATTGCACTGATGGAAACGATTATTATGTATGCCACAACTGTTATGACTCTGACTAGGCCTAAGCTTAAGTAGACCCATTTAACTGATTTCTGATTTAACTAGTAGTTCAGTTTATTTTTCGTCGTTTTTATTTCATCAACTGTTGAAGAACTTCAGACTTTACATAGGCCTAATCAGTTCTGAATAATCTTTTGTATTGTTAGTGATGTTCCTGTTTAATAATTACTTTACATTTACTGTAAAAATGTCAATTCTACCTGTGTAACATTGCAACCCCGGGGAATGTAACATGTAACCCCTTTATCGGGGTTATTTGTTACATTCCAGTAGCTTGCCTAACACCAATATTGCACAAAATTCATTAACTATTAACAAAATCTACTGTGACCAATCTGTGTGTAACATAATGAAGTACTAAACCCCCTTGGTCTTAGGAAAACTCAGGTGCTGAGGAACAGCCAATTTACAAAAAAGTGGGAATTGTAACATATAGCCCCGGTCTCCCCTACATACACATATATATAAAAACATATACCGCATAGAGTAAAGATGCACATACTTTAGTCATAGAATCATTTGTATTTTCGCAGTGTAAATTTAGCAAAACAGATCACAAGGCTTACATAACGTGCATTTGTGGGATGAAATGTATTTTGCTAGAACAGAAGTGTTAGTCAGAGTTAGACTCATTGGTGAAAATGTAGGCATACTCAGCAGTGGCTAAATTCAGTCGGACTCCGGTGGATCTGATTTTAGACCAGGCACCTGACCTATGAGATCCAGCTGTCTAAAATAGAAGACATAATTATTTAATCTAACTGTTCTGAGCATCGGTTATAGAATTCGCCAGATACGCTTAGGTTTTAGAACTGGATATCCACAAACTCAAGGCGAGCAATTTAATCGTTGGTAGTCGGATTCCAAAGTTCGACTTTAGCTCTATAAATTATTTTTCCGTTCATCTTACGTTGCCTTGACTGGTTTAACTGTTCAACCTCCTTACAAGTAGGCCTATGCTGTTCTTCTTGCTCGGATCTCTCACTGACTATATTTATCTGTTTGTCGAACTGTCCATCTGTCTGACTGTAGCATATTTGTATGTCTCTACGCCCGCCTGTCTGGCGGTTTGTATGTCTGGCTATATTTATAGACTAGGTATATTAAAGAGTTTATCATGTGAGACAAGACTGTAATTGATTCGAGGTTCGAAAGTCGAAATCCATTTGTCATAAGATGTTCCTTAGTTGAGGTTGATGCTCCTAAAATGTAATGTAGTTCAAGGTTAAAGCAGAACGAATCCTCCTAATACAATCTGGTGTAGTGTAATGCGCTGACAAAGGGCATTTATAAAGCGCCATTTAGATAAAGATTTCGAACACAATAGATGACTTTAAAGCTCAACTATAACAAGACACATCAGTTAAAGTTCGAAGCAGGCCTCCAGTTAAAAGCAAACTAAGGTAAAACTACTTTCCACAGTTGGTACGTACGGTGACGGCGAGGCTAACGCGTAGGTTTTGCCTCTCTAAGAAAGTGAAGTCGCTTACACTTCGTACCATGGCTCTCTCCCATCATCATATTCGCTTTATTATTGACCATAAACTGGTTAACACACCCCAACCGTGAACAAAAGAGACAATGATTGAACTCTAGATAAGAAAAACAATAAGATAGCTCTATTGTTGGTGCATAATTTTGCAGAGTTCAGTAGATATCTCTGTATAGATTACCAGGTAGGTCCTATATAGTTTTTATCATCCTTAGGTGGGAGATCGAAGGGGTAATCGTAATCGTAATCGTATTCTCCAAACTTATAAATCGCCACTCGAAGGCCAAGCGCAGGGCACCAACCTATTCACGAGCGCTGGGTGGACTCGAGACCAGAGCCCTGGGCGTCGGCTTACTCTATAGATGGAAAGATACTGTTAAGCACGTGATCGGAGTTCCATATGACCGCCTGGAGTCGGTACTCGGTAAGGCCTTGACCTTTCAAGGCCTTGACCTACCAAGACCTTTCAAGGTTCGTCGTTCAGCGACCGTCTGCGCACTGTCCGGGAGGTACCAGCTGGAAGGACTGCTCTTCGTTTCCTTCCTCAATGTAAATGAGATCAGGTACCTGTGCTAATAAATTCAGCAGGCATTAACTTACATCAATTACAGCTAAAACCTTTGGCTACGGTCCTCTCTGCGACTGGGCTTATAGAAGCTTCCAGTTTCATCCGTTGAAGGCCAGCTCTCACTAAATCGTAATTGATTTAAGTTGTTTAATTCTAAAGGTTAATCCGAGAAATGGAGCAGGCTCCGGATGTTTGGTTTCGAAACAAATCGGAAGCATTATGGAATGCAAACATCCATGCGGTGGCAGAGTTCCTCGGATCGAAGACGTCCAACATCGTCTTCGTCTCAAATACAACCACTGGTGGGTCACCGGAAAAGCTGCTTCTGCCTCAACTCTATAGGCGCCAGCATTATCGTAGGCCTAATTGTAATTGCAATTTGAGGCTTAATTGTAATTACTACAACTTATATATATCCTCGTCAGTACAAGCTACTTCTATAGAGTACTTTACAGTGTTGGCTGTCAGCGCAAATACTAAGAGCAACATAACAAAGAAGATTTTCAACTTATCACATGGAGTTATTTTACTGTACGAATCTTTGGGCAGAAAGCTTTCAGTGAACCGTGGAAGTCAAAACAAACAAGAGCAAATCTGCAGAATGTTTTAAAGACATTCAAAATATGGACATAGTCTAAGTTGTTTGCGCATTTCGTTCCTGAAGCTCTCATTCCGCGTGACCTGTCTCAAACTAATAAATTACTTTTTCACAATCACATGCTCGTTATACTATATGCAAATACATATGTATACAATTGTACTGTATATTTATTTTTTACAGGGATTAATGCAGTGGTGCGTTCATTAAACTTGAAGCCTGACGATGCCATTCTTGTGACCTCGTGGACTTATTTTGCAATGAAGGACACGTGCCATCAAGTATCTCATCAATACGGTACGTTACGTCGTTTATACATGTTGGGAATAGGCTACAAAGGCGAACTATATTTCCCTTAGGCTTACCTTGTCTATATGTATAACACATAAGGATTTTAATTTAAACTAATCTCAAAATTATTGTTAGGGTTTAATCTAATCGTACATTTACCAGTAGGTGCACACGTGCTTTTGGGAGGTGGTCGAAAGTCGATGTTTTGTTAGATTACATTAGATTCAATTCATGTTCCAATGGATTGTCTTATTATTAACTGCAGGCGTTGAAGTGATATACGTTGATGTTCCGTTTCCTCTACAGTCCACTGAGCAACTCGTTGATGCCTATGAGCAGATGCTCAGTAAACACGACAACATTCGACTTGTCTTGCTCGGTTCGTACCATTACATATCAATATATGGATATTATTCAATGTATTTTTGCATATAAAGCAGGGCCTTTTGATCTTGTCATGACTAATTGCAACCTCAGTACTTTGCTTTTGAGGTTATATAAAGGCCTCAATATGTCATATAGTAAATTTAGGCCTATAGCTGTAATATATATTATATATGTAATTATGTGTATGTGTCCTATATTATGTATATATATCTTCATATGGTCATACATGTTTGTAAGCATCTCTTCAGTAGAGTTGTCTGTGTGGACTGTGGAAATGCGCCATTTCTGGTCACTGACTCTCTGAAATCATGTACAGCACCATATTTTTTTCCCTCGGCAATTTACGGCGCTATATAAATCGGGACTTCAAGATTAGTAAAACTGCCAAGGGTCTGGAACGGCTAGAACTCCTCGGGCTCGGGCAAAAGGTTAGCAAACGTCCCAAATTGCAACAGCGTTATTATTATTATTATTATTATTATTATTATTATTATTATTATTATTATTATTATTATTATTATTATTATTATTATTATTATTATTATAAATTGATTAAACGAGGCTTCCATTATGTACAGATCCAATTAAATGATGCAACCAGGTGCATAAAACTGTCGACCGTGAGACTGACTGGCTGATTGACTATTTGACTGACTTTTGTGCTTGCTTGACTGCTTGACTGATTGATTGTTATAGATCTGATAACTAGCGTGCCTCCGGTACTTCTTCCTTTGAAAGAACTGATCGCTGTAAGTCGAAAGTATGGAAAACTCATTTTGGTGGATGGCGCACATGGACCCGGCCACATACCGCTAAACCTGGAAGAGCTAGGGGCAGATTTTTTCACAGGTACAACAACAGCATCAAAGGCGTCCCTTTGCACATCAAGATTAGGCCAGAATACAAAAAGTGTGTATATATATATATATATATATATATATATAATGTCCATATGGGTCCCATCTAATGCCAATGGAAATGCTAGCAAGGCTGTTCGGCGTAATTAGACGTTATTAGTTGACAATAGGCGTAACAGTAACATAGGCTACATTCATAATACACACATAGGCCTACATACATAACCTTTAAGTGATGTAGCGTGATGTAACATGCGATGTAACATGTGATGCAAATGCAAAACAAATGCGAAGTAGTGATAGCCAGATTAACCAGTATACATGATCAACGCCAAGAGAGGGTTCCCCGTCTGGAAATATTATATATCCACCTCACTTGATCAGTTCACTTGCTTTGACTTGAGCTCCACACTACAGTGTACTACACACAGTGCAATATACGAACAGTACGGTGTTGTCCCACATCATGCTATAGCGTGTCTACTGCATTCCATAATCCTATGCCCAGTATTATACAGGATCCCATGTGGAGTTTTCATGGTGGTTCCTAAGTGGTTGATCCAACATTAGTTAGCTTGCTTTTACAGAAGTAGCCTGCGTTGGGTACCATTTGTTCTGTCTGAATAGAAAAACCTCTGAGCCGCTAAAAGAAGCGTTCTGTCATGCACTGGGTCTGTTTTTGTTTTCATCAATGTTTAACACCGCGTATTCGCCGCAAAACTATCTGTCTCCGATGTTGACTCACTGCATTCGTTCACCAGACACTCAGCGTATACGTACGCAATTATGTATGTGTATAATTATATACACGTTAAATATAGGAAATCAGCTATGCATAGATGCACGTTATGTCTGAATCATATAGGCTATATCTATAACTATATATGTGTATACATTGAATACGTAGGAAATCTGTACAAGTGGACTTTCGCTCCCAGAGGATGTGCTGTGCTTTGGATAGCGGAGAGGTTTCATGGACAGATCTTTCCACCGGTTACGGCATACGCGTTCTATGGAGAGGGAGAGATGTGGAAGAACTACTTGCGCCAGGGCCACGGAGACTTCACCCCGTTCTACACTGCTGCCCGGGCAATTGACTTCTACAGAGACATCGGCGGATATGTAAGATCTGCGCTGCAGTAATTGACTGTCTTTACATTAATTACTGGAGGTCTAATAAGATCGAAAAGACATCAGATGAAGACATAGAACGAAGGGTTCAGAGTCAGCGATAGAGGATAAAGCAGAGAAGCGTACAGACAGAGAAAAAGGCATGGAGAGAAAGAGATAGACAGATACAGAGAGACATAGAGAGAGCAGGGGCGTAACTTTGGTATAAAAAGTGGGGGGGTACCAATTTCTTCTCAACTTTCACTTTTCGAATTTTGGACATATTACCCTGCTAGTATTCTCACAAATTTTGTGTCAATAAAAACAAGACATCTGTTAAATTGCAGTATTAGTTTAATAGAGGCTTATATCATTTGTGTAGCGCCCGTTAATAACTCAGAAACGCCCTAAATTTAATAATTTCTCATTTATATTCACCTGTTGCCATAACAACGCGGCAGCCATCGAGGCAGACATTTCAAGCCATAGTTAACCCAAAATACTTATTATTTTTCTTTTAACTCTCCAGATGGAATGGAATTTGAGTCAACTTCAGGAAATTTATTCTCTGGAGTTGACCATGCATGGAACAACTAAATGGCTTTCAATCTCAGCTCGTTGCTCTTGAACTGTAAAATTATGAAACGCAACGGTATAATAGAAATTGTAGCACAAGGTAACAAACCATTTTGTGTATGTACAACTTGTGAATGTCAAAGAAACTCTTAACATGTGGCAATAAGCTGGAAAATGTGTGGACTTAAAGCTGGCCATATTCTATGTACACAGAACAAAGACCTCGTCAGTATGTCCACAATTATTCATTACGTTAATTAAGAATTCGGCTCAAAGTATTTTTTAAATATGTCTTAATCGCCATTCGTTTCAATCATTCATGTCATTAACCTCTCGCTATAGGCTTATATTCAGCAGCTCTTGTCTGTTGCGAAATTCCTAGTTTCCCATTGCTAATCCATTGGTATTCTTCCAATTGAATTGGCTAACTTTTCAGCACGTAGACCTAGTTTCAAGTATAAATCTACGCGTGAGTGCCTACGGATGTAGGTCCCTGTATAACTGCAGATATAGGAATGCTCTGTTGTTCTTCATTTGTCGTCAGGCTTTAAAATAATCCTCGTTGAAGTCTTTGCGCATGATCTCACTCTATCGTATATCATGCTGCACTACACCACCGCCATCCACCGGCTTCTGACACGTGTTCAACAGCCATCTCTTGGCTTTTCATATTCTATTTCCGTCGGTCTCTCTCATGCTAAGCGTCTGTCAACCCGGCTGAAAGCGTTTATGCTCATCGGCGTCAGTTCTGATCCATGAACAGTGTTTAATCTAGACACCTTTTGGGGGAAATTCCCCCCGCCAGGATTCATGTTTCCCCCGAGGTTTTTAAGAGATGGATTCCTAAAAAAGTCGTCAAAATTTTAGTTTCCAAAATAAGTCCGAAAAGTGGGATGAATGACTAAAAAAAAGTTCATCAACTTTTTTGTAAGATGAAATTCCGAAAAAGCGTCTTTGGGACCTTGGAAGACGGAATGAAAAAGGTCGCCCTTGTTGGTCCCCCCGACAAACCTTGTTTCCCCCCCCTCAGAAGAGGGGGACTAGATTAAACACTGATCCATGAACTTCTTTCAAACGCGGTTCAGTCCGGCTACGAAAGAAGAAACACAAACTTTAATGAAATTGGACAAAACAAATGCCACGCATCTTTCATTAAGAACTATCTTCTGCAGGCGCAATATGAAACTACGACCTACCAAATTCAATTCTTAGCTAGACATTATATAGCTCCTTTCAAACTAACAGACTATTCAACAGACTGAAAGAGCCAGACAACTGCTCATGTTTGTAGGAGAGAGTCCTGGGCTACTGTCGACCGTTGATCTCTGAAGCGGCAGATCTTCTGGTGAGGAAGCTCGGCACGTGGCACTACCCGCTACCTGAGGAAATGCAGACATCGCTCATGCGTCTCGTGGCACTGCCCAAGCTCAGCAAGTACCCACCTGTTATCGTCCCAGAGAAAGAAGTCCGGGTAAGATGCCTGAATAACCTACAACCCAGAGGCGCGTTTACACGTAGGCGCACTATAGGGTCCCCCAAATCTCGGAGGGCCCCCAGCCGAATGGAAATATTTTTTCAATTATAAAGTGTAACATTAAAGCAAATAACTTCACATTCCTTGAAATAACTTCTATAAGTAATCATAATTACAGGGTCAATAAGTCAATAACACTCACAAAAACGGCTTCAAGTTCAACTTCGTGGGTTTTTGCACATGATTGGCTAAACACCACAAAAGTCTAAGACTCGGTCTACACGTTCAGAAGGGCCCCAAAAATGTTTGCGCCTAGGGCCCCACTTTCTGTAAACGCGCCTCTGCTACAACCTACTTAATACTTTTTGTGGCAATGCATTTATATACGAACGATAGAACCTAAGATGCGTATTGTAATTAGACGCAGCTCTAATCAACAATAGATCAACATGACTGTTGGCCCGTGTTGGGTTTATACAAAGTAAATTAATTTTAGAATAAGTAAGGTACTGCCATAGCGCCTAGGTTCCGAAACACGCTATGTACACTGATGTACACTGATTAAGTTATTGATTTATAAATAGATCCTGATCCCTTTTTGAGTACCGTATACCTTGCAATATTCAAGAATACAGTTCGACTCTTTTTCAGTATGCAGAGATCATGGTAAATGCAAATCGCAGACTTCCATCCCTGAAATAACCCACTATAAGTTATGGAAAACGGGGAAGGAAACTGAACTAGGCAGAGGAAGAATGAGATTAACGTTTGTAGAAAGAACAGAAAGGAAGGGAAAGTGGACAATGCACAAAGAAACGCGGTAGATCGGGAATTAATACAGAAATAAATCAAGAATTGAAAGGTTTAAAAGAATTGATCGAGGGACTCAAACAGAAAAATGAGGAAAGGATTGCTTATAAATTATAACGAAACTGAAAGTAAGATAAAAAAAAAGAAGAACTGACAGGGTGCAATAAGTATTCCTCGATGTTCATTCAAAACTTCATTGCCATAATGCATGCATAGGCGCCTATATATGGATAAATTCAATGGCGGATCAACAGAGGCCAGTCCGGCACTTTGCCATGCAAACAATTTGTCTGGATCTGCAAAACATATGACTAAATGTGTACATATGTTATATATCTTTTTATTCGTGGGCGAATGTGCTGTAAAAGTACTCCCATAGGTTGCGTTTGTACACACGGCCATTTGTTGCAACACTGACGCCAAATGAGGAAACAACAGCAAAACAGCTAACTGTGTTGCATAATGCAACGTAGGCTAATGCTACTGAAGATTTATGTGGCGCTTATTGTAGTTAGGTTCTCGACGGTGAACGCCAAACAGAGCCCATCAGCCGTCACTGCGGCCATAATCGTGCGTTTATGTAGGCCTATGACACAAAAATAATCTGGAGCCAAAATAAACTTGCTCCAAATAACATAAAAGACTTCACTGTTTATTATTACATGTAGGCTATATTTCAATGAAGTAGCCTACGCGACCTGTTTACCAGAGCTCCAGAACTTAGATAAAAATTCTTATTTATGGGTCTTGGACAGAGAACGTTGAAGATGCGAAACCCCGTACGACTATAGGAGGTCTGGGAGCGTCCTAAGCTCCCACAACGGCCCCGAATCCGAAAGACGACGACTGCTCAGAGTGTGATAAATTACGAACTACTGTGACGTTCGTCGCTCGAGATCAACTAACCCTTCATCAGACGTGGTACCAATTTGTGTCGGTCTTACCCGAGACGCTGCTTCGTCGTCGGGCTGGGTTCGGCTCCAGCCAACTGACCTTCTGGAGTCGCCCGGGTCACTATCCTGTCTACTTCTGCTGTAGACGAGCGGTTCCCTGTCTCCGCTCTCAGTGCCCATTTCTCCAAGAGGAGGTCCCGAGGGTATCGCTTGTTTGCGAACAGTGTCGCTGTCAAGCTCCATCTCACTTTCGGACTCTGCCACTGCCGCGGTCGCCGGGTGGGCAACGTCCTCGTCCTCAGGATGGCCGTCCTTTAGAACAGGGTTCGCTCTCTTGCCGGCAGGAGTCCTCAGCTTCCTGTGAGATCTCTTAGTCAAAGACTTTCTCTTTTTCTCCACCTTAACCGAACCCTCACGTACCATTCTGCATCTCATGACTCTCGAGTTATCGGACCTCTAGACATCGCGTCTGCGTTACCGTGTTTTGCTCCCGGTCTGTGACATATCTCCATGTCAAACTCCTCTATCATCTCTAACCAACGAGCCTGTTGGCCAATCGGTTCCGGTGTTCTGCGTAACCACTGAAGTGCGGAGTGGTCTGTTCTGAGTAGGAATTTACTACCCAGTAAGTACTGACGAAACTCTTTCAAGAAATACACCACAGCTAACAACTCTCGCCTGGTAACGTTATAGTTCCGTTCCGCCGTCGACAAGAGCCGACTCGCGTAACAAATCACTGTCTCTTCTCCCTCTTGCACTTGCGATAACACCGCTCCAATGGCGTATGCCGAGGCATCCGTATCTAGGATGTACTGGCCCTCGTCGTTCGGTAACCCAAGTATAGGTGCGGAAACCAACTTTCGTTTAAGTTCTTCGAAAGCTCCCTGACATTCGTCAGTCCAATGGAACGGTACATTTTTCCTGGTCAGAAAATGAAGTGGTTGAGCTACCACCGCGAAATCATGTATGAAACGTCGGTAATAGGAGCAAAGACCAACGAAGGATCTGACTTGCCTCAAGTTCCGAGGAGCAGACCATTCTTCTACGGCCTTGATCTTGCTCGGATCCGTCGCGACCCCTTCTTCACTCAAAACGTGACCAAGAAACAATACTCTCTGTTGTAACAGGTAACATTTGGATGGTTTCAGCTTGAGATTATACTCTTGTAATCTCCTGAAAATCATCTCTAGACGTTGCGTGTGCGTCTCTACGTCCCTCGAGAACACAATTATGTCATCCAAGTAAACCAGACAGATGTCATAGTTTAGCCCTGTCAAGACTAAGTTCATTAGTCGACAAAACGAGGCCGGACTATTGCACAATCCGAAAGGTAACACTTTGAATTGGAAGCTGCCCCTTCTCGTAACGAACCCGGTCTTGTGTTTGTCTCTTGGGTGCAAGGCCATCTGGTGATAACCTGCTCTCAAATCGAACGTACTGTACCATCTGGCGCCACCCAGGGTATCTAAACTCTCGCGGATAAGGGGTAACGGATGAGCATCTTTCCGTGTCTTCAAGTTCAGTTGCCTGTAATCGATACAGAAACGCATACTGCCATCCTTTTTCTTAACCATTACGACATTGGATGCCCATTCCGATATCGAAGGTTCAATGATTCCTTGTCTCAACATGTCTTCTACCTGACGATCAACTTCCGGTAACATGGAAAGCGGTTGACGTCTCAAAGGTTGCCGAACTGGTTTCTCCTGTCCCGTATCGATCTCGTGTTGGATCACCGAAGTGAATCCGTTATCACTTTCGTTAAGGGAAAACGTTGCGCTGTACGTTAGCACAAGTTTTCGTAACCTGATTCGCTCTTCTTCCGAAATGTCTGCTGGCACTTCTTCCCATAGTCGTTTTAGGGTCTGTTCGGCAAGTGGGTTGAGCGTCTGCTCCGCTACTCTGGCCGTCGTACTAATCTTCGATCCAAACCGGTCAATCGTACTTTGCTGCTTTCCTCGGCGTTCCTCCGGATAACCTGGGCCCATAGGCTTCTCCGGATTTTCGCTTCGGTAAGGCTCATCATACGATTCCGTTCTGGCTCGATTAACTGTCACATCGACTACGTTCACTCGCTCCAGCGGACATTCAGTCCGTTTCTTGACTAGCGAATCTCTGTCTCCAACATTCAACATCCTGATCCACACTTCCGTGTCTCTTCCTGTCACCAACGTACGTCCGATTATCAAATCTTTTGATAATTCCATTGGAATGGTCGTCCAATCTTCGTTATCTTTTTGGAAATGCGGGTATACGACCCAAGCTGGAACGTCAACTTCGCTCCTTGGAGGAACTATTATGTCCTCTTGCACAGTAACCCTCCGGCACATGGACTCGGTAACGACCTCTTTCAGAGGGATCTTCTCGCTCCCAAGGAAAACGCATCGACTTGCGAAGTCCCATCTTGCCTGATTGGCTTCCAGCCAAGATAACCCCAAGATCACTTCTGTCACTTGGTCTGTAACTAGACAGGGTACAGGGTACACCTGCTTTCCGATCCGAATCTTAAGGTTAGTTTCACCATCCACCTTAATCTGACTTCCATTAGCGGCTAGGAGTCGCTGTTCTGACGGTACTAGCACAGCGTCTAGCACGAAACGTCGTGGCACAAGTGACATTTCACTTCCAGAATCAAGTAGACAGTGTATACGTTTTCCTGCCAGTCTCGCAACCACGTAGGCCACCCTACTGCCTTTGACCAGTCGGTTTTGGGTTTCCTCTTGTATCGGTTCAGCCTTTGTAGGTTCACTGGTACCGGTTGCACCATTCGTCTCAGCGTTTCTCTGAGGACAATATCGCTTCATGTGTCCTTTTCGTTTGCACAAGTAGCATTCGATATCTGGGTTACGCAACCGTGTGGGCGGATAAATCCGTCGCCATCCCACATTCGGTTCGGTTGTCCTCTGATCTCCCACAGCTAGATCAGAACTGTTCTCCTTTTCATGAGGTTTTCTCGGAACGATGCCCAAATTCTGATTTATTGTCACTCGATCAAGTTCTCTTGAAAGATTTTTAATCTTTCGCTCGAGATCTTCTAGACGACGAGACTGTTGCCCCTCAGTGCTCGAGTCTTTTCGGTCTTCCATGGTAACTTTAACTCTCGCGTGTCTCCGGTCTAAATCACCACCTTGTGTCGAAGATCGACCATAGGCATCCAACCTCACCGCATGTTTATACGCCGCTTCGAGGTTAACTGGTTCTCGCTCGCGCACCTTCTGCCCCAAATCTTGGTTTGCCAGTGCATCAATGAAAGCGTCACAAGCGACCGTCTCGACGATATCACTTGTTGGTCCTGGGTATGCCAAAGCCATTAGCCTTCGTACTTCCTGCACTACACTACTCAGCGTTTCTCCGTGAGCCTGCCGGTAAGTGCGAAGTTTCATCCGATATAGGCTAGTTTGGTCATCAGACCCGTACCGGGCCTTAAGCCGCTCAACAAGTTCTCGCCAAGACACGTCCCTCTGTGCACCCATGTCCCACAACAGCTGCGAAGCGGGACCCGTTAGGGCACACATTAACTGGTCTGCTTTTTCCTGATCACTCCACCGGTTGCACCGTGCACAAACTTCGAACTTTGCTAGAAAGGCTGCGATCGCTGACTTGCCATCGTACTTCTCTAGCTTGATTCGTATACCGCGATCCGATCGGTCTTTGCCTCTTGTCCGCGTAACAAGTGATCTTCCGACACTCTTCTTGGGATTTCCTCTCCGGTTGTCCTCATCGTTACTCCGGGAATCGTTTCCCTCGTCTGTCCTCACCACTGACCGGTGCCGACTCTCTCCCCTCAGAGTACCCAACGTCTTCCCTGTACGCCACTTAGAATACATCGTAGTCATCTCTCGGTCGCCTGACGTTGCACTGTCTTCATCAGAGATGTACTCAGCCTGTCTCTGACCTTTTCTACGAGGCTCACCACCTGCGTAGTCTTTGGACTCCGATCGTTTATATTTATTGCGAGAGCTCTGAGAGTTTCCGTTGACGAACGTAACTCTTCTGTCTTCTTCGCGAATATCTCTTTTTCCTGACTCTGGCGGTCTGTCAGATTCGTCGTACCTAAGACAATTACGACTTCTCGAATCTGGTTTGTGCCCTTTAGAGTACCGCTCGTGGGTCTCATCCCAGGCCAAATGATCTCTGTCTCTTCCCATGTTCGATTCTCTCTCGGTTTCTCTATCAAGTGCCTGTTTTAAACCGCGTCTCTCGTACTCTGGTAGACGTTCCTTACCATACGTCTCCCTTTCAGTTTTCTCATAACTCTCGTGCCTTCCTCGTTGACGGAGGTTTTTCCTGTCAAAGACTCCGGTTCTCATGGCCTCTTCTGGACCAACACTATCGGTGTCTGAATCCGAAGAACTCACTGACGAACGTAATTTCGCCTCAACCCTTCCTCTTGTCAACAGACGTTGTCGACTCGATTGCCTTGCCGTTTTACCGTGTGACTCTCTCCCGCTGTCCTCGGGAAGATAGCGGCTACGTAACTTTTCCGAAGTTCCCGAAAGCGAAACTTCCTCACGTGTCTCTGTGTTACCTCGGCTCCGTGCTGGCTCTTCGATCTGCAGCTTCCCTCGGCGATCCATCTGGTAACCTGGGCCCGTAGGTTTCCCCGATGTCTCGCGTCGGTAAGACTTCGCATGCTGAGCAGCAGGAACAGACAGTTCTTCAAGTTTCGAACTCATCATTGCCACACTCTGTCGCAGGTAAGACATCTCCGCTTGCCAATCTACCTCATCTGTCACAGGTCTTGGGCGACCTTCTTCCATGTTGGTAAACGGTACTCGATTGCCTTCGTTTCGCTGATGCGCCACGATGTCACCACTCGTTTTCTGCACTACGGCGTCACCCCGCGGTTTCAGGCCTGTCTCAATGTCTCTTGGCCTATCACAAGCCTGTCTCGACTGTACAGGTTGCCTGCCCCGTACGATACTAGGTACTTGAACCTGCACAAGGTTCCCCGATCTATTGTCGACGAGTGGTTTGGACCTGTCAAACCTACTCTCACCAACGGTCTCTCGCCAGTGTGTGAATGTCTCGTTATTCACATCGTTCTGTACTACCTCAGTAGTCTTTGGAACGGTTATCAACCATCCGTTATCCTCATGGAAACCTCTTTCACGCCCACTGCGGGTTCCAGCTTCCGTTTCAAATGCACTGGTTTCGTCAGGTGCACCCGTTTCATCAAGCAACCTTCGTTTGCTTTTCCGTTTACGTAACTTTGGACGCGCGCCTCCGTGCTCACTATGGGGCACTTCATCCGACTCGTCCTCGGTATCTTCCTGACCTTGCCTGGTTCTGTGACAAGAAAACGTTAGTACCCCACTTCTGGTACCAGTTTGTGACGTTCGTCGCTCGAGATCAACTAACCCTTCATCAGACGTGGTACCAATTTGTGTCGGTCTTACCCGAGACGCTGCTTCGTCGTCGGGCTGGGTTCGGCTCCAGCCAACTGACCTTCTGGAGTCGCCCGGGTCACTATCCTGTCTACTTCTGCTGTAGACGAGCGGTTCCCTGTCTCCGCTCTCAGTGCCCATTTCTCCAAGAGGAGGTCCCGAGGGTATCGCTTGTTTGCGAACAGTGTCGCTGTCAAGCTCCATCTCACTTTCGGACTCTGCCACTGCCGCGGTCGCCGGGTGGGCAACGTCCTCGTCCTCAGGATGGCCGTCCTTTAGAACAGGGTTCGCTCTCTTGCCGGCAGGAGTCCTCAGCTTCCTGTGAGATCTCTTAGTCAAAGACTTTCTCTTTTTCTCCACCTTAACCGAACCCTCACGTACCATTCTGCATCTCATGACTCTCGAGTTATCGTCAATAGGGGAAAACTCTGAACGTTCTCTTGTCCGAGAGGACAAGGTGTACATCTGACGAGTCGTCACGTCGTGCCGTCTCAAACACGCGAACATCTTGCGATAATATATATACGTGTAATATTAACGCGGTATACTGGTCTCACGACACTCTCTTCTGATAGGACAGGTTCTAGGTCTAAAACCTCCCTAACCGCACGCAGAACTGTGTTCCGACCGGCGCACGAGGTGGGCCCTACTTCGCACTTCGGTCAGTTCTCGGAACTACGTGTTTCGATCACCAAGTTATTTGCTCTGAATAACGACTGGTTTGAATACAAGATTTTCCTGATTCTATCGTTTTCCTGGTCTTACCGCACTGTAATCAGTTGTCGGGCGGTCTTTCGGTAACAGTGGTCTTTTCCAGTAACTATTTTTAGTTACCGGGCGATGGAGCCCCTCCAACGCTCCACCGGCGTGTCAGCCATCCAAGTGTCACAATCCAAATGTAACGCTGACCCCGTAAGGTTACCAGAATGTCCTGAATTTTGTTCCCAAGAATTTCCGAATTTTGGTTCCCTAACGAAGGTCACACTTACTCCCACAGGTAACCGGACAAGCTTCGCTTGCCTCTCAGTTAACCAGTGGATGGTCCCAACTCGGTTTCGAGTATTATCAGAATTTCCGAAATTTGGCTACCTTAAGAAGGTCACACTTACTCCCATGGGTTACCGGACAAGCTCCGATCGCGGAGTTCTTCAAAACCCAAGAGGGAATTTCCTGCCTGTCGCCAAATTTACCCTTATTATCGTTTTTGTACTAAATTGGTTTTTTCAGGTATCCCGACGGTCACTTCACCGAGTGCCGAAGTCGCGTAAAACTCTCCCAGCCGAAGACGCCGAAGTCGCGTAAAACCCTCCCGGCCGAGTACGCCGAAAGCGCGTAGAACTTCCCCTGTGTCGAGTACGCCGAAATCGCGTAAAACTCGTCTCAGTGGATAAAACCAAACACTGTCGGATCTTGGAGTTCTTCGAACTCCAAGAGGGATTTCCTTGCCCGACGCCAAATTTACTCTTGGTTTCAAGGATTTCAGAATTCCAGAAAATGGCTACCTTAAGAAGGTCACCTTTACTCCCATGGGTTACAGGACAAATCCGATCGCGGAGTCCTTCAAAACCCAAGAGGGACTTTCCTGCCCGTCGCCAAATTCACCCTGGTTTTCGATCTCACACTGAATTGGTTTTCCTGTGTATCAACGGTATCCTTCCCCGAGTATTACTCAGCCGTAGATTTCCCACGATCGGGATCTAGACCGCTTCGCGATCAACTGAGGGATCCAACCCGCCGGATCGGCGCTGTCGGCCCGTCTCCCAACAGTGAACTTCTTTAGCTGTACTCGGGATCGCCTGATTATATTATTCGGACGCCCCTTTCGTCCGTAAATATATTTGTACTAACCGGAAACTCGAACTCTGACTCGGTCGTAACCAAAATCACTCGCCTACCACACTGAGTGCAGTATATTTGAATCGGTAACTGAATCGCTAACCAACAACGCTGTTTAACAGTATTGCTATGTATGAAGAGTCGAACCAACTCTTCACGTATAAAGCAGCACACCGTGAGGCAGGGTATGGTCAACCGGATCACCTATACTTTGGCTTAAAATATATAATCAGTCTTCCCTACCACGGTCGTTGCTGGCCAGTTGCCTATTGAAATTAAATAAAAATTAAATGATCGATGCTGGGCCTTCGCATGTAAAATTAAGAGAAACGATGCTGTTCCCTTCGCATGTAAACTTAAAGAAAATGATGCTATTCGCATAAAATAAATCCTCCCACTTACGCACTGTGGCCTTGACCGCCACACTACTACATATGAGTAATCTGATGACTGTAAGCTACTCGTACCCATAGCAGAGCTGTCCGGAGTCTTCGATTTGGGAGGGAGAGTGTCGAATGTAGGCCTAACCGAATCCCAAGGGTGTAGTCAGGATATTATTATTATTTTTAACGCAAAGGATGAAATCCTGAGATTATAATTTTTTACCCGAAAAAATATTTAGAAGTAGAGTAAATGTCGACTTCAGGGTTTGAAGGAAAGGTGCCTTCATTATCATTATTATTATTATTATTATTATTATTATTATTATTATTATTATTATTATTATTATTATTATTATTATTATTATTATTATTATTATTATTATTATTATTATTATTATTATTATTAAAATCCAATTAAATTACTAATGAGAGTCATGTCTATGCATAAACAGCGGAAGATCCACGACATGGTTGAGCTCAACAATGACGTCTGGAAGAGATTCGGGATTCTCTGTGTGTTCGTCTCCGTGGAAAACGAGGCCTGGATTCGAATCTGTGTTTCCATCTACAACGAACTCCAAGATTACGAGAAGCTGGCTGATGCCATCCTGACTCTGGTCGAAGAAGATAAACTACAGAAATAAGAATTTAAACATTACCAGACAACACATAAATACATATGCATTGTATCGTAACTGCGTATTTATATAGCGCCTCTCTGTGTGCTTGACTGTCAACCGCAGAGAGGAGTGTGATTATACACGCAAATATAACTATAATACCATATATTTTATTATATGGCACGATATGTGACGATCGGATATGTGTTTGCCTGTGTACGATTGAAAGAAATCCCTCGACGCAGTGGCGGTTCTAGAGTTTTTGAACTGGGTGGGCTAAAAATTAGTTTAGCCTCTCCCCTCCTCATAAATGTACATGTTCATGCCTCTGACCGCAGTTTCAGCAACATATTGAAATGAAACTTAATATTGTCTGGCCGATATGCTGATAAACAGAATAATTTCTAAAGTACGATTAGGCCTATGTCATTATGAAAATGGAAAAACTTAATATGTCTAATACATTTTTGTATTGACTGGATCCTTTTGTTGTTTCTGCAACTTCTTCCACCTCTATGCAGTGATGGGCCATAGTTAACTAAAACGTTGCAAACTTTTAGTTTAACTAAATTTTTTAGTTAAGGATGAAGTGTAACTAAACAAATAGTTTAGTTAAAACCATACTTTAACTAAAAATCTTTAGTTGCTAACTAAAAAGTGTAACTAAAAAATCAGCAATACGCAACTATTTTCTACAATGAACATTGAACATTGCCAACAACTCAACGCGAAACTTATGGATTAACACTGCATGGTTTTAGCATTAACAGCCTGTGTTTTCAAATTCATAGACTACTTACAGTACGCCTGTAACTGTATATGCCATAACAGTACACATTGCTAGTTTGAAGGTGAAATTGTCATTGACGCTCTGCATTATTACAGTTCACTTAACGTCTTTTATTGTGAAAATGTTTGTCGTAAAAAGTTGGAAAAAAGTTGGAAAAAGTTTAACTACTGTTTTTTTTAGTTTAGTTAACTAATTTTCAAAATCAGCTGCCAACTTTAGTTACACTATTTTTTTTAGTTGGAAAATAGTTTTAGTTTAACTAAAAAAATAGTTTAGTGCCAATCACTGCTTCTATGCAAAGTTCTAGCAAGATTATCCCAAGATATTTTAAGTTCTCAGCAACAAATAAGACGCCTGTTTTTTATGGTTGCAAATTCATCAACAACTGCAGATGTGTCTTGAAGAAGTTAAAGACTAAATTCCACCTCAGATAACTTTTGACTCTCTTCAGGGTTGAAAAGCTTCTTTCGGAGTTGGCTGAAGATACAGGAATTGTTAATGTTCGCCTTGCAAATGGTATTAAATCACGAAAAGCACCAGGCTTAGTCATCAGAAATTGTAGAACATCTTCCGCATCATGTAATTAAGCCTGCCTTAAAATCATGTCTTTCGCAACAATGGACTGTCCCTTCAACTTGATCATGTCAGTCCCTACAGTCCCCTAGACCTCCGGTGAAACCGCCACTGCTACGACCATTTCAGGCTGTATACGAACGAGAGGAGAGGAGATTCTTCTGTAGAAATTCTCTATTGCCATTCTCTGTGAATGTCTGTTGACGAGTATATAAGATTTTTCGAGCTACACTATACACTGACGATTACGAAGTAGCTACGACGATTACAACTACTGGAACGATATTCTAGACTTCGTAAGACGAACGGCTATGGTGTCTGCTGTGCACTAGACTAACGCCACCTCCACTTTTAAGCCACTAGGATACCCCATTCTTGATTTGTAATGATTAAGGGCAACATGGGGTCATTGGACCGACGCCTTTATTGATATGTCACGTGACTTGACTTAAGAATTGGTATCACCTCTACTCAACCCCACTCTTTCCCTTGTAATAGGTGCGCAAATGCTTAAGTATATACTACGACCCTCACATCAATAAAAGCGTCGGTGCAATGATCCCATGTTGCCCTTAATAATGACAAATCAAGGGCTTAGGCATAGCCATCACTGAAGTATTCTTAGTGCTTGTATAGACCTATAGCAGAAGTGGCTTTTGGATTTTAATCAACACAGGTCTGGGTAGACAGCAGGTTTTTGTGCATTTCCAACTTTTCAACTTCTCAATGTTTTTTCTGCGAAGATATATTCTTGGATTACTTCTATGGGATAAACGGATAATAATGGAGTGATTAGAAGAAGATTAGTCATTGGGAGGATTTAGAATAAAAGGAGAGGAAGAAGAGATAACTGTTTATGCATCGCCTCATCCTCATCTGAAACACAGCCGTGTGACTTTAATCAGCATCCCCAGCAACATTTGCATCGTCGATATCATTATCAGCAGCAGCAGTAGAAGCAGAGGCAGCGGACCAGATATACAGAGACATGGAAACAGACAGACACAGAGGTCGTGGCAGACAGGGCAGGCATGCAGCCGAGGCGTCGTCTCTGTATTCGCCGCTTCTTCTGCTCGGCGGATGGCGCATAAATTCCAGTCGACCGTGTTCTTGGAAAAGCAGGCAGCAGCAGCAGCGCCACCTCCGCCGCCGCCGGTCGATCTCAGTCCGTGCGGTTGACGCTGACTTCAATCGACAAGCACAACTTACAGTACCACCCACATCTCCTTCTTTTATTATGCGCAACCAGGCAGATGTAGACCACATCCTTAAATATAAGTGACCTATAAACACAATACATTTAGACCTATAATAGGCCGACGTTCACCGGACGCCACAGGAAGAAGGAACGCGCTTTTAATTGATGTACGGCTCAGCGATACATCGAGGTCCTACGAATACAACCTCATTTGCCGCTGACATCGCTACAGGTGCGCCAGGAGAAGGAGGAGGAGGAGGAGGAGAGAGGAGTAGTCGGCTGCTGCTGCTGCTGCTGCTGCTGCTGTGGTTGTTGCAGTGGCTGGTGACGAGCCGTGTCATCGTCGTCTTGGACTGTGGCGGCGGCGGAGACTGGACGGACAGAGGCGGATGCGGCGGCGTTAAGTGTGGTTGGTGTCGATGCCGTTCGTCGTTGATCGTCGTGGAGAAATAAGATGAGCAAAGTGATTGTCTACGGAAGAGACATTCCACGGTCATCGCACGGAGAAGGCGATTCAGGTCAGCTGCTGTCAATAATCATCATCCTCCTCTTCCGCATCTCCATCGCCTAATGAATTAGGATGATGTCTGTATACGATGCTACCTTGTTGTCGAACAAATGCTGCTATTAAGTATTAGCATTAAAGTTCATGGCACTACTCCTACTGCTACCGCTACCGCTACCGCTACTACCTCTACTATAGTACCACTAGGATACTATTAATGCTATACTACTACCAGTGCTAGTACTATAACTAGGATATGGTACTACTACCACCACTACCAGTGCTAGTACTACAGCTAGTATATAGTAGTACTACTCTCAATGCAGCACCGAAGCATCGCTGTGTTAGGTCCATCACCATTCCGGAATAGATTGCCTATAGTTAACTACGACATTAGCTCTTTAGCTAATTCTTTGGCCTTGTCCTGTAGACTCTCTTTTCCAGAGGTGCTTGGAAACCATTCTCTTTGATCGTGGTTCGTGAGTTATCAGGTTAAAAGAGCCTGTGAGGAGGTTTATTTGAAGTGGTCGGCGCTATATAAATGCGTGATTACAGTTGCAATTATTCCTGCTGCCTCTTCCCATACAACTCCCATTATTTCTATCCATTTATTCTTTATTACTCTACTCCAACAGCTAATACGACAATACACTACAACATAAAAGGCTTAATCTACAGTAACATAAAACCACCAAACCTTGAATCGATAATAGCATGCGATATATATTCATCAGACTCCTTTACAGTGGCTTATAGTTTATTCATCTATGCATAGACTTTTTAAGCGCATGTTGAGCCTGCTTCTATTCGTTCTGTTGATTGCAAGTATATTTCATCTGGCGATCAATTGAGCTGAAGTTGTTGACCAGAATGTAATAGAATGGACAGAGACAGGTCGAAATGTCATTGGTCATCCGTTGACTGTTGACGTCATCTGACGTTGACGCTTGTTTGACGCTTATAACATCTGTGCAAATCGTCGCAATGATTTCCGCTGTGCGCATGCGTCTATGGTCCCGAATGGATTCATTAAGATGATGGATGACAGTGGCTTTCATTTCCGCCTAGAATTTCATCCATAGAAATACATAAGTAATCAATATTTTTTATTCCTTCAGGCTGTGCATAGATCTATGCATACGGAAGTAATACGTAATGAATGCATTATGAGCAGGGCAGTAAGTAAGTAAATACATAAGAAATTAACCTTTTAGTGTCACTTGTAATACGAAATGAAGTATGATAATTTTGTTTAGCAATAATTTAAACCGTTTAGCAATCCTATTGCGTAAACGAAATCATAGACTTTGAAGTGCTAAAAACACTAAGACGAGAAGCAGTTTCTTCACTGCCACAGTTAGATCACTGGACCAAAGTGGACGAACTGTGATCTTCATATTCGCATTTCTTCAGCCTAAACACGCTGTTGCCGGAGCCAACAAATTCTTGACAGTAGCTCAGACAGTGGACCAGCGCTGTATCAACGAAATTTAGTCTGAAGTTTAGCAGGGATGACAACCTGCTGACTTGAGTGCAGTTTAACTGCCTTAAATCTGTACATATTATTGACATAGTAGGCCTAGACCCATTTATGAATACCGAATAAATCTAAAAGCGTTTTAGTATAAAGTCAATGAGATTTACTAACAAAGCTGTTGTTAGTTCCTAGTTAAAGAGCTGAGGAGTAAGAATTTGCAAGATGCCTGAGATCACTTGGAAAGTCATCAAAGCGAGGCTGTTAGACAGAGAGCCCAAATATGTAGGCTACGGTGGGGTGGAGGGGGGTTGGAGGGGGGTTGGAGGGCATGCGATTGTTTGGTCGGACTTCCATAAACGGTTATCCAGCAAATTGACTTTTTTTCCAACTTCGTGAGGTTTTTTCAGGCATGGTCACAAATGGATCCCCCTAATAAGGCAGCTGTTGACACTCGTGTTTGAAATTTTAAAAACTAGTTTTAAAATGAAAATCGTGATTTTTTGAAGGTTTATTTAGTCGCTTCTGACTAAATAGGCTAACCTAAAAAAAAACTGGCTTTTCATCTACAGTTATATGTGGATATTTACGGCGTTGTTTGTCGCAATCTAAGCTGATTTGAGCTCAGTTTTGTCATTTTTGTCACTTTGTCACTTTTCTCATAACACTTAAGACTAACAACATCCTTTTGTCGAAAATGTCCTCGATTTTAATCGACTCTCGCAGTTTGTGTCACATGTGACGATAGATCGTTTTCTATTGAGTTGAACTGATTTGCTGAAATTCATATTGAATTCCCGGCTTGGTTCCGGAGAATAGGACTAGGCGCGTCAGACAATTTATATACCTAGATATCATCAGATAAAATTTGATATGATTCGTCACCAGTAGTCATAATCCGACCCATAATTAGGTTTATTAATAAAGTTAATTACCAGATGGCAGAGTTCATTTTATCTGATTTCTGCAGATAAGTGTTTATTCAGTGAGGTGATCTTTACGTATTTTAGCGTTGAAGATGAACATCATCATTTCAATCCTATAGGATACACAAAAATCGGTCGTATATAATTCTCTTTAAATTCATTATTATGATTTTAAATGAACCCTGTAGTGTATACAATAGGGAATCAGTCTATACGACGTCTCTGCTTTTTAGTTGCTTTAGGACAATAACAGTTGGACTATTCTTTGTTTAGGACATTATGATGCCACATAGGCCTATACTACTACAGGCCACGAAGAGGTCTCTTTGTCTCTATGCCTTTATGCCTTTGTCGTTGTATCTCTCGGTCTGTGTGTCTCCCTAGACATACCGGTTCCCTTGACTCCTTGGGCCCCTATTTCTTTGGAGAGCCTGTCGTGCGTTTAGGACATACAATGTGCCTGTAAATTACTTCGATGTACCGTGCAGCGAACTGCGGATCTTCGGCGCTCAATTACACGTACCAGCCACCTAAATCAAACCGATCCTATCTGTCCTCTGTCAGTCTGTCTGTCACTCTCTATCTCATTGCCTGTGTCTGTCTATGTCTTGCGGTTACGACACTCAAACATCTGTGTCTTGCTTCTTCTCTCTCTCTCTCTCTCTCTCTCTCTCTCTCTCTCTCTCTCTCTCTCTCTCTCTCTCTCTCTCTCTCTCTCTCTCTCTCTCTCTCTCTCCCTCTCGCTGTCTGACTATGATTTCCTTGTTAGTTGAAGTTTTCGTTAGTACCTCACTCTTTTTCCGAGTCTTTCTCAAACTATACTGTCTGATTGTCATTCGTATATTTACTTAAAACGAATTCATGCTACATATATATACACATGATGTATATATATATATATATACGTGCTTAATTCTTGGTGCATGGTCCAATATGTCAGGGCATAACGCAATCGTGCACGGTCTCATTAATCCTGATTCCGCAACAGACATCATCATTCTAGATTGAATCATCAATTTGGTAAGGCATAGTGGATCGAATCATGTTATAAATATGAACGTTGTTCTAAAATTACATGTACTTTTCTATAATAGCCTAGTTATGAGTACGACCGCTATAGAAAGCGTACATGTATACATAACAAAGGTGTTGCAATGTCGACGTTTTGACATTCCCAATGAAGACATTGTAATGTTATAATAACTAGGACTTTGATTGGCAGGTCTGCGTTGGTGCTTCGGACAGCTTCATTAATGCAGACGTCAAGCTGTCATGCATATTTACGATTGTTGTTTGAGGCACCCTGACTTGTCAGCAGCAGATAAAGATGCATTGCTTCCTTCAGCAAGAAAGCAACTGTAACTCACAATGCTCGAACTAACAATAGGCGTTGTTTCATTCAGTGTGTCATCTTCCTCGGGCACAAAAGCTATCGCGTACTTCTTTTTTTTTTTCCCACTTGTCTCAACAGCGTTAACTACACAAGCCGAAATTCTTTCTGCATTGGCCGAGAATTTTGCTAACTGCTAAATTAAATAGTATAAAGAGCTTTACTTTTATTTTTCAAATCCGATTTATCATTAAGGTGGAACAATTATTGCTTAAGCGCTGCACACAGAGGATCTTTAATGATAACTTCTTTGGGACTCAGGAAACTGCAAGCTTACAGTATTTCCTCTCTCTGACAGAGAACGGATACTGTACGCTGGCTTTTTGTAATATGCACGCATCCCATTTCTGAATGTAAGCATCTCTTTTCATGTTATGACACCAGAACTGATGACTTTGTCTAGTCTTGTAGCAGTGTTAGCTATTTATCACCAGCTACAGTTAATAGTGCTCATTGTCATGCTGCAGACATGTAGAGGTTGTTGTCATTGTTGTTGTTGATGATGTACGTCGGTCTCGTGACAGCGAAAGACGCAGGGAACACATTCTGCGCATAATAAGATTCGTCTGTTGGAATGGCGCTGCGTCTGGTCTCACGATACACGAATAGCTCCACATACAACGAGTTCGTTAAATCACTGTCTGACCTGGCTCTGTATCTCTATAGGCGTCATCGTCGTAACCCTGTCTGCCTCCCGCTCTCTGTCTGCCTGTGCGTATGTCTGTCTACCTATGCCTGTGCTTTTTGTGTCTATCTCTCTGTACTTCTGTCTGTATGTCTGTCTGTCTGTCTGTCTGTCTGTCTTGTCTGTCTGTGTCTCGATGTGTCGTAGTCTATGCGGGTCGTGCATGCGATCGGTCAGTCAGATCGCTGTCCGTGTTATAGGCATCATTATTCGGCGCTGTCAGATCGGACGGTGACGCATATCCGTGACGTAGCAGAAAGCAAGATGCGCATATGATGGAGGCAGTGCGTGCCGGAGTCTGTGCATGACTTATGACGGAAGTTAATTCGTATCAGATATAGCGGACCTCGTCTGGCAATTTATTTATCCAGCCGTATTAATACGATACTAGCCAATCTTTAACGTATATATACAGTGTGGCTAGTATGTCGACCGACAGCACACAACTATTGTGGCTTATGCAACTAGACACTTTTCGCTATAAAAAGAGGTCGCATTATGGCGTGTGACTTCCATTGCTTACTATCGATGAGCTTTTTTACCGTCGCCCAGTGTCTGCTTCTAACAGACAAATTTTCTGCGCTTGGCAAAGCATATACATACATAGCATGCATCTGATAAAAAAATGGCTAATGTCTGGGAAGGATTCAGATGGTATATGATTTCTGCTAATCCGATTGGAAATGCGTCTCGGCCGGCGGGTTCTTTTGCATCGGCTTCCAACAGGCAATGAAGGAGGCATATAAAATTATATTCTTTTATCTCTCTCTCTCTCTCTCTCTCTCTCTCTCTCTCTCTCTCTCTCTCTCTCTCTCTCTCTCTCTCTCTCTCTCTCTCTCTCTCTCTCTCTCTCTCTCCTTTCTGTCTACTCGTCTATATTTCTACCTGTGTATCACCTTAGCTATCCATCAGTCAGTCAGTTAGTAAGTAATTAAGTAAGTCATTCAGTTAATCAGTACTAATTCCCTCCCTCTGTTCCTTCGTCTCCTTCCTTCCCTCCTCTCCCCACTCTCCCTATCGCCCTCCCTCCTCCCTCCATATCGCCATTTTGCTGTCTGCAATGGTGTTGTCTATCTGCGATTTCTCTGTATGTTTGCCTCTGTGTGTCTGTGTGTGTGTCTGTCTATGTGTGTCTGCCTGTGTGTATCGCTGATTGCTGGCGTTGTTGTCTGTTGTCTGTAATTATGTCTGGTGAAAAGACATAATGATGCAGCCACTGTAACAGACATTGAATTAGGCCTACATGTCAAATCGCTGCTATAGCCCGCTCCGTAAATTAGTAAGAGAGCTAAGCTTTATCTAAAATTATTATCTCTAAACGTCTTAAAATGATTGCAGATTATAAATTATAATATATAGACGCAGAGTAGTCTGCTGCTGGTTTTTCTTGTAGATTTAGACTCGTTGAATTCTGTTCTTTGACTGTTAGTAGTTGTTTGAAAGAAGACAGTCGTTTCTTAGACGACTTTCACATTTCTGCCTCCATATAAATGCTTATCATAGTGCAGTTGGAATCTTTGCTTTCCCTTATTCGACGTAAAAGAAGACGCTCGTGTCAGATGAAGACACGCTTCAGTAATATTTCTTCTTATATCAGATCTTCATTGTTGTTGTTGATGTATTTCTGTATAAATTATGGTTTTGCTACAGCGTTATAAACAGCCGATGTGCATACATATAGAATTATATATGCAATGTTACGCAAATATTTAAATCATGCATATATAAACTGTATATACATATTACATTTATGATATCGATACGAATTCTTCAGTCGGCTTAAAGCACACGTGGTAGAGCTGTTGTGTCCAGACTTCTGTATAACCCATACATATTTGCATAGACACTTGTACTTTATGCATTATACAAATGTAACACATATGCAATGTATGCACAGTACATATAAATATGAGCGGATGTAAGGGAAGCCTTAGCGACCTATCTCCCTAACAACAGCGCAATGGTCAGTCCTCGTCCTCCTAGAGTTTTTAGAGCGCAGCGTTGTAAACACGGTCGGCACCCTCAAAGCAGGCGATACATCTGTAGAGAGGGCCGTTCTTGCGTCGACATTTATCGGCCATTTCCATTGGAAAGCGAGTCCGAGAAGGCGCTAGGCAGGCGATCGTGACGCAGGAATTCATCGTCGGAATTTAGTGGATCTCATGTTGGGCGCCAGTAACAGCTGTCTAGCTTAAAGATTAGTAGGGCCTACTTACACCACATTGGCAATAGCCGTACATTGGCAATAGACCTAGATGTATGTACATCTATAATCCAATGGGAGGATCAAGACGCAAGTGATCATCGCAGGATGTATGTCATAACTCATAAGCAGTGCTGGGGAGCATTTGAAATACAAAGTATTTGAAATAGTATTTGAAATACATTTAAGTATTTATGTATTTGTATTTCAAATACATTTAATGTATCGCGCGGAATTTGCACGTATAAACCCTAAGCGATTCTCTATTAAATGTATTGGCCCCACCCTTTGGAATGCACTACCTAAAGAACTTACTCTGATATCACAAATGCACACGTTTAAAAAGCTAATTAGATTGCATCTCATTGGGAAGGGATAGGCCACTCCCTCTTTAATTTATTATGACTCAAGGTATTTTGGGCTTATTAAGCTTTTGCAAAAAGGCTCTTAATGATAGTAATTATGTACTACTTTCTTCATGAACCACAGTGATATCTGTAATTTGATTTATTGCGTTGAAATCTGATTTAAACATTAGATTCATATTAATTAAGTTCTAGCTAAGTTTTGATTTTTTTAAATGAACAGACACACTATATTAATCACACTGTCGAGTCGTGACCAGCAATTAATCTGCTCAGCCGGTGATCTATTGGGGTGCCACAGTTTAGCGGGCCTTGCCCTTAGTGGCATCCCATTAGATATACACCTGTTATAGTATTTTCCATTCAGTTTACCTTTACTCAAATGAGTGATGATCATATAATTTTGTTGGATGGATCTTATCTTGATTATTAACATCGATTGTGTGTATTGTGTATATTCTAATAAAGAGTTATTTGATTTGATTTGATTTGATTTAATGTGATGTATTTTGTATTTGTATTTGAAATACTTTACAGAGTATTTTGTATTTGAAATATCAAATACTTCGGTAGAAATTCTATTTATTGACTACTTACTCTCATAATTTCACGCAACATAAATTTTCTCGGTACCGGTAATAATAACTCAGTGGTCTTCTAACTTACGATCTTTGGTAAACGTTGTATAGTTACCAGTGTTGATTACTATATCTTGGCTGCTGTAACCCATCCATTCTGATACAACTTTTGAGAAATTGTGGCTGTTACAGCAGAACAAGGACTTTTTCCTTTGAAAACTTTGCGAACCTGACGTTGTGTTTTTGCAGCATGATGACTAGGCCTATTAATGGAGCATGTATCCTTCTATAGAATAAAATGTATTTTGTATTTCAAATACAAAATACAACAAAGTATTTGTATTTTGTATTTGAAATACATTTTGAAAAATGTATTTTGTATTTGTATTTTAAATACTTTTGAAAAATGTATTTGTATTTAGTATTTGAAATACATTTACAGAGTGTTTTACCCAGCACTGGTCATAAGATATCTGGTTTGACAATTGAACTTAACCTTGCCTTAATAAATCTGTTGGGCAGCTGATGATTTCTCTGGCATAATGACAGGTAAGAAGTTCCCTTGCTACCATTTGCTGATTCAGTCGTTGCCCAAAGTAAACATGCATAGGTCACATATATTGAACGGTGGCGAGGGATTCAAACTCCAAACACCTCGGTCTCTTTGTTCAACGCCAAAGGCAGAAATTAGTGAATGGAGAGACAGACAGATTGGTGGATAGAAATACACAGACAGGCACATGGCCACAGACATACTAACAAACAAACCACACATATACATTATACAATTGAACAGACAGGCGCACTTTGCTAAGGCTTGGTACCGGAAGTACCATCACTACTACCACCACCTCATCTGAAGGTAGTTCGTTTGTCTCATTATGGTATTATGAGGGTGGCGCTGAGCCTCCGTCTTCGTATAGATCCCATCCCATGGCTTCGTCTTCAAATTGATCCCGACTAGAAATTGAGTCTGCAGTGCCTCATCCTCCTCTTCTTTCTCCTCCTCCTAAGCCTCTTCCTCCTGCGCCTCCTCCTCCTCTTTATCTGCCTCCTTCCCTCCTCCTCTTCCTCCTCCTCCTCCTCCTCCTCCTCCTCCTCCTCCTCTTCATCTTCCTTCTCTATCTCATCCCCGCCTCTTCCTCCTCTTTCTCCTCCTCCTCCTTTGCCTCCCTCCCTTCCTCCTTTTCCTGTTTCTTCTGTTCCTCCGTCTCCTCCTCTTCCTTCTCCTCCTCCTCCTTTGCCTCCCCTCCTCTTCCTCCCTTTCCTCTTTCTCCTGTTCCTCCGCCTCCTCCTCTTCTTTCTCCTCCTCCTCCGCCTCCTACACTACTCTTTCTCTTCCTCCTCCTCTTTCTTTTCCTTATCCTCCTACCCTCCTCTCATCTTCCTCCTCCTCTTCATCTTTGTCTTCTTCCTCCTCCTCTTGCGTCTGGTCCTCCTCCTCTGCCTCCCCACTAGTCTTTCTCTTCCTTCTCTTTCTCTTCCTCCTCCTCCTCTGCCTCCTCCCTCCTCTCCTCTTTCTCCTCCTCTTCGTCTTTGTCTTTCTCTTCCCCTCCTCCTCCTCTTGCGTTGATCCTCCTCCTCTGCCTCCTCTCCTTCGGCTAATCGTACAACATTTTCAAGCATTAGACGCTGCACAATTATTTGTACGAAGCATCCACACTAAACACAGACACGAACATACGGAGCAAGACAGTAAGAGATTGAGAGCGAGATTCAAGGAATGAGAAGGATAAAGAAACAAATAATAACATAGCCAGAAGTAGAGATGCATAAAGAAAGAGAAAAGAAAGAGAAAGAAGAAAATGACAGAAGAAACAAAGAGAGAAAAAGAAGGAAAAGGAAAAAAAGAAAGAGAGAGAAAGTAAGAAAGAAAGGAGTAGAAAGGGAAAACTAAGGCGAAAGCCGAGATATAATGAATAGTTGTTCATAGACAGAGACAAATTGACGGGCGACGACTCACTGATGCAGAGGAAGCAGCGGTGTCGAACGCATCCATACACTGAGGGTCATCGATGCAAATGAAGAAACTGGCGCAGTTCACAAGGCAGTCATTTCTCAATGCTAGACGCCCTGATGAAGAAACCTTCGTCCGCGTTTGGTAGTTGACATCAACTGCAGAAGATCTCTTATTATTTCTTCGTGCAGAATGGTTGGTCAGGAAGAACGCAGTTCGCATGTATGTATGTATTTACGCTTGTATGTATTTATGTATGTATGTATGCATGTATGCATGTATGTGTGTATGTCTATATGTATGTGTGACGTTCGTCGCTCGAGATCAACTAACCCTTCATCAGACGTGGTACCAATTTGTGTCGGTCTTACCCGAGACGCTGCTTCGTCGTCGGGCTGGGTTCGGCTCCAGCCAACTGACCTTCTGGAGTCACCCGGGTCACTATCCTGTCTACTTCTGCTGTAGACGAGCGGTTCCCTGTCTCCGCTCTCAGTGCCCATTTCTCCAAGAGGAGGTTCCGAGGGTATCGCTTGTTTGCGAACAGTGTCGCTGTCAAGCTCCATCTCACTTTCGGACTCTGCCACTGCCGCGGTCGCCGGGTGGGCAACGTCCTCGTCCTCAGGATGGCCGTCCTTTAGAACAGGGTTCGCTCTCTTGCCGGCAGGAGTCCTCAGCTTCCTGTGAGATTTCTTAGTCAAAGACTTCCTCTTTTTCTCCACCTTAACCGAACCCTCACGTACCATTCTGCATCTCATGACTCTCGAGTTATCGTCAATAGGGGAAAACTCTGAACGTTCTCTTGTCCGAGAGGACAAGGTGTACATCTGACGAGTCGTCACGTCGTGCCGTCTCAAACACGCGAACATCTTGCGATAATATATACACGTGTAATATTAACGCGGTATACTGGTCTCACGACACTCTCTTCTGATAGGAAAGGTTCTAGGTCTAAAACCTCCCTAACCGCACGCAGAACTGTGTTCCGACCGGCGCACGAGGTGGGCCCTACTTCGCACTTCGGTCAGTTCTCGGGACTACGTGTTTCGATCACCAAGTTATTTGCTCTGAATAACGATTGGCTTGAATACAAGATTTTCCTGACTCTATCGTTTTCCTGGTCTTACCGCACTGTAATCAGTTGTCGGGCGGTCTTTTCCCGTACTGCGGTCTTTCGGTAACAGTGGTCTTTCCCAGTAACTATTTTTAGTTACCGGGCGATGGAGCCCCTCCAACGCTCCACCGGCGTGTCAGCCATCCAAGTGTCACAATCCAAATGTAACGCCGACCCCGTAAGGTTACCAGAATGTCCTGAATTTTGTTCCCAAGAATTTCCGAATTTTGGTTCCCTAACGAGGGTCACGCTTACTCTCACAGGTAACCGGACAAGCTCCGCTCCTGCCTGTCGCCAAATTTACCCTTATTATCGTTTTTGTACTAAATCGGGTTTTTCAGGTATCCCGACGGTCACTTCACCGAGTGCCGAAGTCGCGTAAAACTCTCCCAGCCGAGGACGCCGAAGTCGCGTAAAATCCTCCCGGCCGAGTACGCCGAAAGTGCGTAGAACTTCCCTTGTGTCGAGTACGCCGAAAGTGCGTAGAACTTCCCCTGTGTCGAGTACGCCGAAATCGCGTAAAACTCGTCTCAGTGGGTAAAACCAAACACTGTCGGATCTTGGAGTTCTTCGAACTCCAAGAGGGATTTCCTTGCCCGACGCCAAATTCACCCTTGGTTTCAAGGATTTCAGAATTCCAGAAAATGGCTACCTTAAGAAGGTCACCTCTACTCTCATGGGTTACCGGACAAGCTCCGATCGCGGAGTTCTTCAAAACCCAAGAGGGACTTTCCTGCCCGTCGCCAAATTCACCCTGGTTTTCGATCTCACACTGAATTGGTTTTCCTGTGTATCAACGGTATCCTTCCCCGAGTATTACTCAGCCGTAGATTTCCCACGATCGGGATCTAGCCCGCTTCGCGATCAACTGAGGGATCGGCGCTGTCGGCCCGTCTCCCAACAGTGAACTTCTTTAGCTGTACTCGGGATCGCCTGATTATATTATTCGGACGCCCCTTTCGTCCGTAAATATATTTGTACTAACCGGAAACTCGAACTCTGACTCTGTCGTAACCAAAATCACTCGCCTACCACACTGAGTGCAGTATATTTGAATCGGTAACTGAATCGCTAACCAACAACGCTGTTGAACAGTATTGCTATGTATGAAGAGTCGAACCAACTCTTCACGTATAAAGCAGCACACCGTGAGGCAGGCTCTATGCATCCCAAATTAACGCGTCTGCTCGCTATGCGCTGGCTTTACACCGTCGATCGGGCTTCCCTATCACGGTCGTTGCCGGACCGTCGCCTATTGAAATTAAATAAAAATTAAATGATCGATGCTGGGTCTTCGCATGAAAAATTAAGAGAAACGATGCTGTTCCCTTCGCATGTAAACTGAAGGAAAACGATGCTATTCGCATAAAATAAATCTTCCCACTTACGCACTGTGGCCTTGACCGCCACACTCTCCCCACCTTACTTAGATGCGGAGCATCTCTGCCAAAATCGGGGACCTTAATCAAACGTGACAGGAACATCCCCAACCCAGATCCACTTAGAGAGCAAGGAACCAAATGCACCTTTGGTTATAGGGCGGTCTATCGACAATCTCGGCACCCTGCACGTACGCCAAACACGATGAGAACCGTGATAGCGACAGCCTTTTTAATGATGCTTTCGATCTCTCGGCACCCTGCACGTACGCCAAACACGATGAGAACCGTGATAGCGACAGCCTTTTTAATGATGCTTTCGATCCGAACCACCACCCTACTGGCAACCTGTCGTACCTGACAAATCGCCAACCTTAACAGGCCCTCTATCATGAACCTGGGCTCTACCGGACCCCAAGGGCCAGGAGAACTTAAGGAGAGAAAAGTCGCCCACTGTCTCCCGATCTGGTAACCATCGTCGATCAGTCACACCCGGTATCACTTCAAAATCGTGAAAGCAAAATAATAGTACAAGTTATCATATTGTAGAACCAACGCAATGAAGCGTCCTAGTACTGGAATCTTTACTTGTTTCAGTACTAACCACTAATCCAATGTTTAACCGAAACATATCATCAAAAGGAAACTTAAACAGTCATTCACTGACAATCTGTCAAACCAACGCAATTAAGCGTTGCTGGTAGCACCGGTACTGTATGCTCCCAGATACCGCTCAAAAGAAATACTCTCATCAAAAGGGCAACTGAAACATGGGTCTCCAATAGTCAATGAAACCAACGCAATTAAGCGTTTATCTAGTTGGTCCTAGATACACGTCTGCTTCAGAAGGTCACTAACAAGGACTTCTACAGTCGTAGTCATCCATCCAAGCGAGGTCTTCGTCTCGTCCGTCGTCCAGGTGGCAATTCTGGATCAGCGGTCTCGTCTGGATTTTCTGAAGGTTCCTCTGGTTCATGTTCTGCATTAGAATCTTGAGCCAGGACTGGCCAGTCTACTGTAGGTAACTCAAGATTTCTGTCCCTCTCCGGTAACCAGGTACTCGGAGGTTTACCGAAAAACGGCTTCAATTTATCCACGTGCACAACCATTAGCGTGGATTTCGGACTCTTCTGAATCCGGTACAGACACGGACTGAGCACTTGAATAACCAAGAATGGGCCGGTGTAATAGCGAGCCCATTTTGTCTTCCTTCCACTTCTTAGCCGAGGGTAGTAATAGTAAACCCAATCTCCTTGAGCGAACTTGCTAGGTCTCACTCTCAAATCGTAGGCTTTTTTCCTTCTTTCTGCTACTCTCTTTAACTGTTCTCGTACAAGCCGATACGATCGTTCCATTTTCTCTTTCTGTTTCTCCACGTACTCTTCCATGTCACTGTAAGACGGTCTCTCGAACTCTGTAACTTGGGCTAGAATCAAGTCTAATGGCGTATGGTTTTCTCTTCCCAGGAACAGGAAATTAGGTGTCCGTTGGGTCGCTTCATGTTCAGTACCTCGATATGCCGCCATTACATATGGTACGTGAACATCCCAATCCTTTTGTCGTTCCGACACTACCTTTCCGATCAACATGTTCAGTGTTCTGTGGAACCTTTCGATCATTCCGTTACCAGAGGGTCGATATGGAGTTGTACGTACTTTGTCAATCTCCATGCGTTTACACAGCTCTTTGAATAACTTCGACTCAAAACACGGTCCCTGATCCGTCAGGATCTGGCGTGGCATACCAAACCTCGAGAACACGTGTACCATAAGCGATTCTGCCACAGTAACGGCCTCTTGGTTTCTGATAGGCAGAGCTTCAGCCCATCTCGAGAAGTAATCTATCGCTGTCAGTATGTATTTGTTGCCTTTACTTGATACAGGATGCGGACCAGTTATATCAATTCCGAATCTCTCCATTGGTTCACCGACCACAGGAGTCTGCATGTAACCCTGTCTTGGAGGTTTCTCCCTTCGATAACGAGCACAGCGATCGCACCTTTGGCAGAACCGTCTAACATCGTCCTTCCAACTCGGCCAATACGCCCGGCGTTGCAACTGAGTTAAACTCTTCCGAATCCCGAAATGTCCTCCGGCAAAGCTTGCGTGTGTTAACTGAAGCATCTCTTGCCGTAGAGATAAGGGCACAACTAACTGAGATCGCTCAGCTTTTCCTGTGTTACCCTGAATCCAGCCTCTGTGTAACACTCCTTGCAGGACTTCCAGCTGATTCCAGTTGCTCACCAACACTTTCACCTCTCCGTTAGCAGGTGATAGTTCTGCCTGTGTTGGATGATGCTTCGACTCCTTCCAATCGAGGACCGTACCAATATTGCAATCGCTCTGCTGTTCTCTTCGAAGAAACTCCTTTGTCCAACGGATTTCCTGGCCTGTATCTTCACTGGTAACCTCGGAGCGCGTTACTTCTCCGATCGGACGTGCCCACATCACGTCTTCATTCGTAACTCTCATGGTAACCACTTTAGGTTGTTCCTCACCCGGACCTCTAGACATCGCGTCTGCGTTACCGTGTTTTGCTCCCGGTCTGTGACATATCTCCATGTCAAACTCCTCTATCATCTCTAACCAACGAGCCTGTTGGCCAATCGGTTCCGGTGTTCTGCGTAACCACTGAAGTGCGGAGTGGTCTGTTCTGAGTAGGAATTTACTACCCAGTAAGTACTGACGAAACTCTTTCAAGAAATACACCACAGCTAACAACTCTCGCCTGGTAACGTTATAGTTCCGTTCCGCCGTCGACAAGAGCCGACTCGCGTAACAAATCACTGTCTCTTCTCCTTCTTGTACTTGCGATAACACCGCTCCAATGGCGTATGCCGAGGCATCCGTATCTAGGATGTACTGGCCCTCGTCGTTCGGTAACCCAAGTATAGGTGCGGAAACCAACTTTCGTTTAAGTTCTTCGAAAGCTCCCTGACATTCGTCAGTCCAATGGAACGGTACATTTTTCCTGGTCAGAAAATGAAGTGGTTGAGCTACCACCGCGAAATCATGTATGAAACGTCGGTAATAGGAGCAAAGACCAACGAAGGATCTGACTTGCCTCAAGTTCCGAGGAGCAGACCATTCTTCTACGGCCTTGATCTTGCTCGGATCCGTCGCGACCCCTTCTTCACTCAAAACGTGACCAAGAAACAATACTCTCTGTTGTAACAGGTAACATTTGGATGGTTTCAGCTTGAGATTATACTCTTGTAATCTCCTGAAAATCATCTCTAGACGTTGCATGTGCGTCTCTACGTCTCTCGAGAACACAATTATGTCATCCAAGTAAACCAGACAGATGTCATAGTTTAGCCCTGTCAAGACTAAGTTCATTAGTCGACAAAACGAGGCCGGACTATTGCACAATCCGAAAGGTAACACTTTGAATTGGAAGCTGCCCCTTCTCGTAACGAACCCGGTCTTGTGTTTGTCTCTTGGGTGCAAGGCCATCTGGTGATAACCTGCTCTCAAATCGAACGTACTGTACCATCTGGCGCCACCCAGGGTATCTAAACTCTCGCGGATAAGGGGTAACGGATGAGCATCTTTCCGTGTCTTCAGGTTCAGTTGCCTGTAATCGATACAGAACCGCATACTGCCATCCTTTTTCTTAACCATTACGACATTGGATGCCCATTCCGATATCGAAGGTTCAATAATTCCTTGTCTCAACATGTCTTCTACCTGACGATCAACTTCCGGTAACATGGAAAGCGGTTGACGTCTCAAAGGTTGCCGAACTGGTTTCTCTTGTCCTGTATCGATCTCGTGTTGGATCACCGAAGTGAATCCGTTATCACTTTCGTTAAGGGAAAACGTTGCGCTGTACGTTAGCACAAGTTTTCGTAACCTGATTCGCTCTTCTTCCGAAATGTCTGCTGGCACTTCTTCCCATAGTCGTTTTAGGGTCTGTTCGGCAAGTGGGTTGAGCGTCTGCTCCGCCACACTGGCCGTTGTACTAATCTTCGATCCAAACCGGTCAATCGTACTTTGCTGCTTTCCTCGGCGTTCCTCCGGATAACCTGGGCCCATAGGCTTCTCCGGATTTTCGCTTCGGTAAGGCTCATCATACGATTCCGTTCTGGCTCGATTAACTGTCACATCGACTACGTTCACTCGCTCCAGCGGACATTCAGTCCGTTTCTTGACTAGCGAATCTCTGTCTCCAACATTCAACATCCTGATCCACACTTCCGTGTCTCTTCCTGTCACCAACGTACGTCCGATTATCAAATCTTTTGATAATTCCATTGGAATGGTCGTCCAATCTTCGTTATCCTTTTGGAAATGCGGGTATACTACCCAAGCTGGAACGTCAACTTCGCTCCTTGGAGGAACTATTATGTCCTCTTGCACAATAACCTTCCGGCACATGGACTCGGTAACGACCTCTTTCAGAGGGATCTTCTCGCTCCCAAGGAAAACGCATCGACTTGCGAAGTCCCATCTTGCCTGATTGGCTTCCAGCCAAGATAACCCCAAGATCACTTCTGTCACTTGGTCTGTAACTAGACAGGGTACAGGGTACACCTGCTTTCCGATCCGAATCTTAAGGTTAGTTTCACCATCCACCTTAATCTGACTTCCATTAGCGGCTAGGAGTCGCTGTTCTGACGGTACTAGCACAGCGTCTAGCACGAAACGTCGTGGCACAAGTGACATTTCACTTCCAGAATCAAGTAGACAGTGTATACGTTTTCCTGCCAGTCTCGCAACCACGTAGGCCACCCTACTGCCTTTGACCAGTCGGTTTTGGGTTTCCTCTTGTATCGGTTCAGCCTTTGTAGGTTCACTGGTGCCGGTTGCACCATTCGTCTCAGCGTTTCTCTGAGGACAAAATCGCTTTATGTGTCCTTTTCGTTTGCACAAGTAGCATTCGATATCCGGGTTACGCAACCGTGTGGGCGGATAAATCCGTCGCCATCCCACATTTGGTTCGGTTGTCCTCTGATCTCCCACAGCTAGATCAGAACTGTTCTCCCTTTCATGAGGTTTTCTCGGGACGATGCCCAAATTCTGATTTATTGTCACTCGATCAAGTTCTCTTGAAAGATTTTTAATCTTTCGCTCGAGATCTTCTAGACGACGAGACTGTTGCCCCTCAGTGCTCGAGTCTTTTCGGTCTTCCATGGTAACTTTAACTCTCGCGTGTCTCCGGTCTAAATCACCACCTTGTGTCGAAGATCGACCATAGGCATCCAACCTCACCGCATGTTTATACGCCGCTTCGAGGTTAACTGGTTCTCGCTCGCGCACCTTCTGCCCCAAATCCTGGTTTGCCAGTGCATCAATGAAAGCGTCACAAGCGACCGTCTCGACGATATCACTTGTTGGTCCTGGGTATGCCAAAGCCATTAGCCTCCTTACTTCCTGCACTACACTACTCAGAGTTTCTCCATGAGCCTGCCGGTAAGTGCGAAGTTTCATCCGATATAGGCTAGTTTGGTCATCAGACCCGTACCGGGCCTTAAGCCGCTCAACAAGTTCTCGCCAAGACACGTCCCTCTGTGCACCCATGTCCCACAACAGCTGCGAAGCGGGACCCGTTAGGGCACACATTAACTGGTCTGCTTTTTCCTGATCACTCCACCGGTTGCACCGTGCACAAACTTCGAACTTTGCTAGAAAGGCTGCGATCGCTGACTTGCCGTCGTACTTCTCTAGCTTGATTCGTATACCGCGATCCGATCGGTCTTCGCCTCTTGTCCGTGTAACAAGTGATCTTCCGACACTCTTCTTGGGATTTCCTCTCCGGTTGTCCTCATCGTTACTCCTGGAACCGTTTCCCTCGTCTGTCCTCACCACTGACCAGTGCCGACTCTGTCCCCTCAGAGTACCCAACGTCTTCCCTGTACGCCACTTAGAAGACATCGTAGTCATCTCTCGGTCGCCTGACGTTGCACTGTCTTCATCAGAGATGTACTCAGCCTGTCTCTGACCTTTTCTACGAGGCTCACCACCTTCGTAGTCTTTGGACTCCGATCGTTTATATTTATTGCGAGAGCTCTGAGAGTTTCCGTTGACGAACGTAACTCTTCTGTCTTCTTCGCGAATATCTCTTTTTCCTGACTCTGGCGGTCTGTCAGATTCGTCGTACCTAAGACAATTACGACTTCTCGAATCTGGTTTGTGCCCTTTAGAGTACCGCTCGTGGGTCTCATCCCAGGCCAAATGATCTCTGTCTCTTCCCATGTTCGATTCTCTCTCGGTTTCTCTATCAAGTGCCTGTTTTAAACCGCGTCTCTCGTACTCTGGTAGACGTTCCTTACCATACGTCTCCCTTTCAGTTTTCTCATAACTCTCATGTCTTCCTCGTTGGCGGAGGTTTTTCCTGTCAAAAACTCCGGTTCTCATGGCCTCTTCTGGACCAACACTATCGGTGTCTGAATCCGAAGAACTCACTGACGAACGTAATTTCGCCTCAACTCTTCCTCTTGTCAACAGGCGTTGTCGACTCGATTGCCTTGCCGTTTTTCCGTGTGACTCTCTCCCGCTGTCCTCGGGAAGATAGCGGCTACGTAACTTTTCCGAAGTTTCCGAAAGCGAAACTTCCTCGCGTGTCTCTGTGTTACCTCGGCTCCGTGCCGACTCTTCGATCTGCAGCTTCCCTCGGCGATCCATCTGGTAACCTGGGCCCGTAGGTTTCCCCGATGTCTCGCGTTGGTAAGACTTCGCATGCTGAGCAGCAGGAACAGACAGTTCTTCAAGTTTCGAACTCATCATTGCCACACTCTGTCGCAGGTAAGACATCTCCGCTTGCCAATCTACCTCATCTGTCACAGGTCTTGGGCGACCTTCTTCCATGTTGGTAAACGGTACTCGATTACCTTCGTTTCGCTGGTGCGCCACGATGTCACCACTCGTTTTCTGCACTACGGCGTCACCCCGCGGTTTCAGGCCTGTCTCAATGTCTCTTGGCCTATCACAAGCCTGTCTCAACTGTACAGGTTGCCTGCCCCGTACAATACTAGGTACTTGAACCTGCACAAGGTTCTCCGATCTATTGTCGACGAGTGGTTTGGACCTGTCAAACCTACTCTCACCACCGGTCTCTCGCCAGTGTGTGAATGTCTCGTTATTCACATCGTTCTGTACTACCTCAGTAGTCTTTGGAACGGTTATCAACCATCCGTTATCCTCATGGAAACCTCTTTCACGCCCACTGCGGGTTCCAGCTTCCGTTTCAAATGCACTGGTTTCGTCAGGTGCACCCGTTTCATCAAGCAACCTTCGTTTGCTTTTCCGTTTACGTAACTTTGGACGCGCGCCTCCGTGCTCACTATGGGGCACTTCATCCGACTCGTCCTCGGTATCTTCCTGACCTTGCCTGGTTCTGTGACAAGAAAACGCTAGAACCCCACTTCTGGTACCAGTTTGTGACGTTCGTCGCTCGAGATCAACTAACCCTTCATCAGACGTGGTACCAATTTGTGTCGGTCTTACCCGAGACGCTGCTTCGTCGTCGGGCTGGGTTCGGCTCCAGCCAACTGACCTTCTGGAGTCACCCGGGTCACTATCCTGTCTACTTCTGCTGTAGACGAGCGGTTCCCTGTCTCCGCTCTCAGTGCCCATTTCTCCAAGAGGAGGTTCCGAGGGTATCGCTTGTTTGCGAACAGTGTCGCTGTCAAGCTCCATCTCACTTTCGGACTCTGCCACTGCCGCGGTCGCCGGGTGGGCAACGTCCTCGTCCTCAGGATGGCCGTCCTTTAGAACAGGGTTCGCTCTCTTGCCGGCAGGAGTCCTCAGCTTCCTGTGAGATTTCTTAGTCAAAGACTTCCTCTTTTTCTCCACCTTAACCGAACCCTCACGTACCATTCTGCATCTCATGACTCTCGAGTTATCGTCAATAGGGGAAAACTCTGAACGTTCTCTTGTCCGAGAGGACAAGGTGTACATCTGACGAGTCGTCACGTCGTGCCGTCTCAAACACGCGAACATCTTGCGATAATATATACACGTGTAATATTAACGCGGTATACTGGTCTCACGACACTCTCTTCTGATAGGAAAGGTTCTAGGTCTAAAACCTCCCTAACCGCACGCAGAACTGTGTTCCGACCGGCGCACGAGGTGGGCCCTACTTCGCACTTCGGTCAGTTCTCGGGACTACGTGTTTCGATCACCAAGTTATTTGCTCTGAATAACGATTGGCTTGAATACAAGATTTTCCTGACTCTATCGTTTTCCTGGTCTTACCGCACTGTAATCAGTTGTCGGGCGGTCTTTTCCCGTACTGCGGTCTTTCGGTAACAGTGGTCTTTCCCAGTAACTATTTTTAGTTACCGGGCGATGGAGCCCCTCCAACGCTCCACCGGCGTGTCAGCCATCCAAGTGTCACAATCCAAATGTAACGCCGACCCCGTAAGGTTACCAGAATGTCCTGAATTTTGTTCCCAAGAATTTCCGAATTTTGGTTCCCTAACGAGGGTCACGCTTACTCTCACAGGTAACCGGACAAGCTCCGCTCCTGCCTGTCGCCAAATTTACCCTTATTATCGTTTTTGTACTAAATCGGGTTTTTCAGGTATCCCGACGGTCACTTCACCGAGTGCCGAAGTCGCGTAAAACTCTCCCAGCCGAGGACGCCGAAGTCGCGTAAAATCCTCCCGGCCGAGTACGCCGAAAGTGCGTAGAACTTCCCTTGTGTCGAGTACGCCGAAAGTGCGTAGAACTTCCCCTGTGTCGAGTACGCCGAAATCGCGTAAAACTCGTCTCAGTGGGTAAAACCAAACACTGTCGGATCTTGGAGTTCTTCGAACTCCAAGAGGGATTTCCTTGCCCGACGCCAAATTCACCCTTGGTTTCAAGGATTTCAGAATTCCAGAAAATGGCTACCTTAAGAAGGTCACCTCTACTCTCATGGGTTACCGGACAAGCTCCGATCGCGGAGTTCTTCAAAACCCAAGAGGGACTTTCCTGCCCGTCGCCAAATTCACCCTGGTTTTCGATCTCACACTGAATTGGTTTTCCTGTGTATCAACGGTATCCTTCCCCGAGTATTACTCAGCCGTAGATTTCCCACGATCGGGATCTAGCCCGCTTCGCGATCAACTGAGGGATCGGCGCTGTCGGCCCGTCTCCCAACAGTGAACTTCTTTAGCTGTACTCGGGATCGCCTGATTATATTATTCGGACGCCCCTTTCGTCCGTAAATATATTTGTACTAACCGGAAACTCGAACTCTGACTCTGTCGTAACCAAAATCACTCGCCTACCACACTGAGTGCAGTATATTTGAATCGGTAACTGAATCGCTAACCAACAACGCTGTTGAACAGTATTGCTATGTATGAAGAGTCGAACCAACTCTTCACGTATAAAGCAGCACACCGTGAGGCAGGCTCTATGCATCCCAAATTAACGCGTCTGCTCGCTATGCGCTGGCTTTACACCGTCGATCGGGCTTCCCTATCACGGTCGTTGCCGGACCGTCGCCTATTGAAATTAAATAAAAATTAAATGATCGATGCTGGGTCTTCGCATGAAAAATTAAGAGAAACGATGCTGTTCCCTTCGCATGTAAACTGAAGGAAAACGATGCTATTCGCATAAAATAAATCTTCCCACTTACGCACTGTGGCCTTGACCGCCACATATGTACATATGTATGTATGTATGTATTTACGATTTGTATGTATTTATGTATGTATGTATGTATGTATGTATGTATTGCATGTATGTATTGCATGTATGTGTGTATGTATGCATGCATGTATGCATGTATGTATGTATGTCTATATGTATGCGTGTATGTATGGATGTATGTAGATATTATTAATGTATGTATGTATGCATGTATGCGTATGCATGTATTCATGTATGTATGAATGTACGTATGTTTAAATGTATGTATGTACATATGTATGTATGTATTTTTGTCATCATCATCATCATCATCATCATCACCACCACCACCACCACCATCATCATTAACATTATTAACATTATAATCCAAATATCCCCGAAGGTTTCTTCCATATTTGAGCATAACATTGTCACAGTCATTTATGTTTGAGGCGCCATCCCAGGGGAGTTCATAGCACGATGCTAATGTCTCGGAGAGGCAGATGCCATTTCCTTGCAGAAAAGCCACCGAAATCTTCTTGAAAAAAAGTAGGAGGTTTCTAATCTATAGTTTGGTCATGGGTTTTGCGTCGGCTTCTGTCCTGCAGCGTTCAAATTCCAGTTCTTCCTTGTTTGACGCTGGTTTCCAAGGCTACCACCACAAAGGCTTGAGTACCACGTGATACTGGAGTGCTTTACCTTTTAGACGCAGCTGCACGGTCGGTGGCTTCTGATTGATGTGCGAGCTAGATGAGAAGTGAGGAAAGTGTCAGGTACTGTTACGTCCCATGCCAGGCATCGTCCGCGTGACCAATGGATGAGCGTCACACCGTCTGGGCTTTTCCGTCTTCCCTCGAGAGGCCTATTGGCTCTTTCGGTGCATAGGTATTTGCTCTCTGCTCAGTGTACTCCAGGTAATGCCGTTCAGCATGCTGTGTCGCTGATATTTTGCGCCATCCCTGTGCAAACAGGCCATGGAATCTTCTTTAGTCGACTTTTCTACTCAGTGATGGAATAAATGCGGTTCGCAAAGTGTTATGCCAAGTCTCATCCTGACTGCGACCTAGGGAATGCAAACCCGAGGGATTTTTACAAACCCGGGTTTCCGGTTTTGGGGCCAGTAAAAACCCGGGTACCCGGGTTTTTACGGGGTTTACAAGCCTTACATGATAAGTATTAGTGCACTATGTCTTGCGATGAGAATTACGTCGTCGTATGCAGCTACAAAGTCCAAAGTTCTGCAGACGACAAGGGTCATCAACTCCTTGTGTTTGGGCAGGTTTATCTGATGCTTCGACGGGAGATGAATATGCATACATAGTGTTGAACCGCTGACAATTTTCAGCTTCGATTTACATAACTGGCACCGAGCCGTCTGTCCCACAGCATCGCGAACGATAAAGTGTTCCCAAACACCGCTCTTAGAATTTGCTGATTTGAACATTGATTTTTAAGTCACTAAATTTAAATAAGAACGATAATTTTATACCAAAAATATACGAACTGGATGCCACGAGTCAACAAACTCAACATTCGGCCTACTAACTGGTTGTGTGAAATGTGAAGCCTCTCTCATATAACGTCACCAATAAACACATGGAACGAGCCGATAAATAAGTATGTAGAGGTAGTATTGAGTAACCCTTTACCAAACGCAACACTATCGTTATATTTCCATTACTCTGCATTTGTGAGTTTCACGGCGTCAACGACGATGAAAGTGATGCTTTTCAATCACGTCACCCGGGTTTCAACCGCGGTTTACGATGACATAGACGGGTTGGCAGGTGTCCATCCCTCGCTTTGGCTGTGGGGGTTCTCATACTTGCGTTCGATGCAGAGGACAAGGCTGCACGTGCGGAGCCAACCTGTCACGAAGGGGACATTGCCTCCGTCCAGTCTCAAGAGCGGAAGCTGTCTTCGTCTAGGGTGGAAGCTGTTGTGGCTTATGCGGTGCTCAAAGTTTGTATTACGTTCAAACATTATTGTTTTACCCGTAGGCCTCCGTTGTTCTTTTTGTTAATCTTTCGAGTTTGGCCGCGTTTGTAGTATATTAATGATAATGATATGCATCCGAAATAGGCTACATTTATATTGTATAGTGAAACATTGATTCGAGTTATGCTACATTTTAATATAATAAAATAGTAATAAAAATTTAATGTCATTGTTCAAACCCGGGTTTCAATCGCGGTTAAACCCGGGTTTTCGGGTTTCGTAAAATCCCGGGTAATCCGGGTACCCGGGTAGGCCTAAACCCGGTTTTGCATTCCCTACTGCGACCCATATCTCGAAGCTCCATCTACGCTGGCACTATATATATATATATATATATATATATATATATATATATATATATATATATATATACGCCAGGAAGGCGTATAGTGGCCACCTGTACATGCACAGCGAATTCCCAGGTTACCATCTCGCAACGGCAACAAAGCCTGAACCCAACGGTCATCGTCAACGTCTGCATTCAAGATGACTGACAGACTCTCTATCAAGAAGTGGTCGACTCGGGCAATGCTTGGGCAAGCAGTACAAACGTCAATGCGTTTACTCTATAAGGGCTTTTGAACATTGGAATTATTCTGTATAGCAGAGCCAGAGCTTCATGTGTGTGAGGCAGAGAAAGCTTTGTAACTGCTCTCCGAAGATCTTCAGCCTTCATTTCTATGACCCTATCCACAGCTGGTCCTGGCATCAATGGTGAGCCCAGCAAGGTCATCGACTATAGAAGGCTAAGTTCTTAAACTCGTGGAACGCAGGGGTCATCGATTGACATCTGGATTTTATTATGACGGGTAAATGTCGCATTTGCTGCAATTCAACAGCAATCGCCGGTTCTCAGATGACTACTCAATCAAGTTGACGTCGATGGCCACGGAGCAAACGTCAGGTCATCCAGGTATCTGATACGAAGGCCAGGCGACATAACCTTTGTCAGAACCGGTTGTAGAGCGAGGCAGAACTATAGAGGATGCTAAGGATCGCCAGCTTGCTCTACACCTCCAAACGTATGATTTTGGAGCCATACTGCAACAGAAAACGGCTGGAATAGACAGAGTTATTATTATTATTATTATTATTATTATTATTATTATTATTATTATTATTATTATTATTATTATTATTATTATTATTATTATTATTATTATATTATTATTATTATTATTATTATTATTATTATTATTTATTATTTTATTATTATTATTATTATTATCATTATTACTACTACTACTACTACTACTACTACTACTACTACTACTACTACTACTACTACTACTACTACTACTACTACTACTACTACTACTACTATTATTATTATTATTATTATTATTATTATTATTATTATTATTATTATTATTATTATTATTATTATTAATATTACTGCCAGTGCTTTTTTCTGCCGGAACGCTCCGGAACGGCGTTCCGGAATCTTTTTTCATCTATTAAAAATAATGTAGTTATTTAAAAAAAAGAATTATTTTTGTTACTTTAATTTAATGTGACGTCAAAAATTTCTTAGAGAGTGTCTCACCGAGACCCCTCCCCAAACCCGACCCCACATTTTTTCCGGGCTTCGCCCTCGATTTAGCCCTTCCATAATTAATTGTTCAGTTCCGGAACCTTTTTTTCTAGAAAAAAGCACTGATTACTGCTGCTACTACTACTGCTGCTGCCGCCGCCCCCAACCACCACCACCACCACCACCACCACCACCACCACCACCACCACCACCACCACCACCACCACTTCTACTGCTGTTGATTTTGGGTAGTTTAGTTTGACGGCCTTTAAAGTCTGGGCTTTCGCGGACTTGCTCTGTCACGTTGATACCCTGAAAAGAAGATTGCTGTATTAAATCCTATTCTGAATCGATCGAATGACTGACTGCTGATTAATTGCTGAATGGATGCTAATCAACGAGCTTTTTCGGTTGCTGGACCTACTTTTCAGAACTCTCCATGTCGTTCTCAGCTTAAAACTTACCCCTTTCAAATTGCATATCCACCACAGGCTGCCTTTCTGTCTTGCGGACTGATCTCCTGGATACTGACATGATTACGACTTAGTTTTGGCATGCCATCGGTTGATGCCTTGTGCATTAGACATCGGCGTGTGCTGCCGAACGCAAATAAAGAAATGAAGAAATGTTAAATGAAGAAATCGACGTTAATCATCTGGTAAGGTGTGCTCTGGGTCAAATGGTGAAGGCAGTATGTATTTGTATGTGTATGTGTATGTGTACGTGTATGTAGCATTTATGTATGTACGTATGTGTATGTATGTACGTGTATGTAAGTATGCATGCATGTATATGTGTGTGCATGTATGAATGCATGTATGTATGCATGTATGTATGTATGTATGTATGTGTATGTATGTATGTATGTACGTGTATGTATGTAGGTATGTATGTGTATGTAAGTATGCATGTATGCGTATGTACATTGTATGTATGTATTTGCGACCGGCAAATCTTAATGAACAAATTCACTGAAATAGCAAGCAATCAGTAGAAGTTATATATCATTTACACTGTTTCAAGCGTCTGACAATGTTTACTGCCACAGGCCAGCATTAGAACCAAACAGTCTATACTTATTCACTGATGTTTACCTCTTATTGACAATTTGTATTCGATGTGGCATCGATCGGTCCCGTTTCCTGCAGAACTCTGGTGTTATCTCGCTCACGCATATGGCTTTGATCCAGTTGATTAAGTCTGCCTCGAAGTTGGATTGTGGACAGAGACCTACTGTTTCAGCACCGTCCACATATTCTCAATGATGTCCGGAATGTTTCCAGGCCGTGGCTCCTCCAGTGGAGCGCGAAGGCAGAATTTGTCGGCCTTTGTACCGGGACATGGCGCAGTGTCCGGTTGGAAGGCATGATATTGTAAATGTTGATAACGTTTGACAGATTGTCTTCTAGGATATTCAGATACACTGCTTCGTTTATTTAGGAGTTTTCGACATTATTCACAGTCCAACCTCTTGTCCAAGCACACAACACGCTCCTCAACACCAAGATCTTTGGCGGCTGCATAACTATCGATATGAGATGTTTGGTATAAGCTGTTGGTTTGGTGGGCGCGTTACATGCTCGCAGAAACTGTAAAATTGGGTGAAAGTGCTCTCACCCGAAAACAGTACACGCTCACGCTCGTCAGAAGTCAACTGCTTGTATGTGTGAAAAAGTCTAACCGTTGAAGTTCTACGTGACAGCTTCATTTTTTTTGTACAGAACAATATAGCTGCAGACCAGCATCGAACAATATTGTATTGTTCTATTGCTGGGCTTATCTGAAAAACTAGGCAATATATGGATCTTATGATATTGTATGGCACCTTTGGTGATAACATGGCAGTCTTGATAATGGAGTGTAGCAAAAACACGATAACCCCACAGATAGCTCAACAGTAGCTTGAATATCATTAGACGGTTGGTTAGGCCTAATGTGTCCAAAAGTGTATGTATGTATGTATCGAAATACTCACATACCGGTACACCTTCAGTATCTCACTAAAGCGTCAAACGTCTTTAAGTAACACTATATGACTCCAGAATTGAATACTGAATACTTGATATAGGAAATGAGACGGTCTTTCCACTTTTTGGAGTACCTCCTATAGCCAGCGAAAAATCCGAGATGAACGCATTAGAACAGTGAAAAGACTGACTCCGTGGGTCAATGATTAACACTGGAAACGATAGATCTAAGCTCCTAAACGAAAGAACACGTTTCCCAGACTGAAACAATCACAGACAGTTCAGATCGTTTATCTTCAAACTGACGAGAAGAAGTTAGAAAGCCTTGCTTTAAAAAATTTACTCGATAAACTCTAGCAAAGTATATGTGATGAAGTGTGTTGTTCTAAGACAAACTCAAAGTACGAAACTCTCGCAGTTTGCAGGCTCTTTCAAGATTAAGTTAGCGTTAAAGTAGTTCAGTCATGCCTTCAAAGGAACCGTGATAGCTCAGTTGGTAGAGCGGAAGACTAGAGTGGCCTAAGGCTGGCATCCTTAGGTCGACGGTTCGAATCTGTCTCGTGGGAATAATGATGTGGAACGGAAGCCGATTGATTAGAGCGCCCGACCTGATCGATCTTCCCCTAGGCTGTTACTGTGTGAGGACCTTTAGCGAGTCCTTCAAGCACATTTGCTCAGTGCTATCGACGCCCTGTCATGTGGTCGTAACGCATTTCGGAGCTTGGGACGAGGGTGTAACGATCTCCCAACATATTAATCTATCAGGAGACAGGCATTGATCATTATGCCAGGTTACTTAAAATTCATTCCTGGTCTTAGATGCTGGTCATTTACGTACAAATATAAATGTTAATTATTGTCATCTAATTAGGCTCTAATCTTCACACACCTGTTGTAAGTTATAGGACTTTGACTTAACTATTCTATAGGCATAGATAAGGCTATTTAAGGCTGGAACATCGCTACAAATCGCAATATCAACATACAGTTAGCAGAAAGGTCTTATAAAGTACACGTGCAATGCTAGCATGCCAAATTGAAGCCTATAGACGACTCATTTGCCCCTATGGGACCTGTGGAGATAGAGTCCATTTGGGTCCCATTTAATACTCATGGAAAACTGACACGGTGTTGGAGTGCATTGTACTAAAGAGGCAAAATGTATGAAACTATGTATACGTTAAATGTCTGTTGTTAAAAGCATCGGCATTCAGCGAGTACAGAACATTGCGAGACATCAGTAGAATTCTTCGTGAAGACATAAGTGAGAGAGCGTGTATTCCGAAGCAAAGCCAAAAGACGCCCGAGCAAAAACAGTTCCGGAAAAACCGGTGATTGGTTCACGTGACCAGGACTCACAAATTATTTTCTAAAAATAGAACTGCTCCGTCTATACCAGTTTCTGCCGCTGCTTTCTATGAAATCTTGTTTTGTCTTTAATTACGACTGCATAAGAGAAGACTTCTTTTAGGACTGCTTCCACTTTCCACACTTCCTAAATTCTATTTCCAGAAGTATTTTGCTATCAGGGTAACTCAAAAATTCGCCTCATTATGTGCCAAGATAGGGCGGGTTCGGATCCGTCTTCGCAAGGGACCGATCTGGCACCACAAGGGAGGTTGATTGTTCCGAGGCGGATTATGCTCGAGTCTGTCGTACACGGGAAAAGCGGCTCAGGTTTAAGTGCATCGCTTTGTTATCTGGCTTTGGCAATATTTTCCATGCTCTCGTGACCACGAATTATTTGCCGATTTTATAGAAGCCCCGCTTCTCTCCTGCATTATTTGTTGATTCGTACTCTTTTGAATTTCATCGCATTAGAGTATATATTGCCCGCGTTTTATTGCAAACCATGCCGTCGTCCGTGTATTGTGCGCTCTATCAATATTGCATGGCTCTGTGTTTAAGAATAGCCCGTGGTGTCAGCAACATACACGATGTGTGTGTGTGTGTGTGTGTGTGTGTGTGTGTGTTGCCAACATCTGTGCCGTTGGGCTATAGTATGTTATATATAATACATATATAGTCCATTTTGCAGTGTAATATTGCGAAAGGTTAGCGCTAGGAGACGTCAATCGTCGGTGACTTGATTGTGGCACCGAGCGATGGGACTAGCGTGAGTAGAGAAAGATGCTTTCATTGGCCACCATCGAACAGACTGCCAGTATCAATTTCGACATGTCCCTCACGCCACTAAAATTACATCTCCAAAGACTTGAAAGGGGAAAGAAATAGAAGTGGACGATGTGCGGACGAATGGAGTGACCATTGGATGGACGGATGAATGGCGGACGGACGGACGATGGGACGCTTTAACGTCACTTGGAGGCACTGAAGCTTTGCTGATTTAGGACGTGATCTGAATACGAGGCGTATTTACATTAGACGGCAGTTTCAGTTGCTTATTGCGTTTAATCAAGACAGTGAATGTCGCTTGCAACAGGTTCTTTGCCACCTGCTGCTGCGTTCCAAGTCGAGTTTCAATAACAACAGTATAGGCCTACAGTGAGCTAAACGCACTTCGCATGTTGTGGTTCTTAAATTGATGAATTGCAGACCTACACAGAAATGGTTGTGTAAAATGCGTCTGCAACGCACATCCTAGTTTGCCTTTGGCAGGCAATATACAGCTATTTCAAGGACAGCTAAGTTGTACGCTTAGTGCTTCGTGTAATCCGAAAGCCATGTTTAATGTGACAGCAACAGAATTGTGGGAAACTCGAGTTTGTCTCATCAGTATTTTCCAAATTACTTAGAGGTTATTAGGCTAACTTATTTAAGCGGTTTAATCTACATGATCTTTATGGTTCAGAGTTCATAGATTTGAACGAACCCAATGTACTGTAAGTACATCGAACTACAGCGGGGGACGCGGTGGTGTGGTGGTATGTTCTGTGCCTTGTAACCTGCATGCAGGTTCGAAGCTACCTCAATCCACTGCGTAGCGACCCAGCGCCATCGATGTTCTGTCGTATGTATGGTCGTGTGTACTTCTGAACTTTGTAAGGAGGGCAATATCAAAATAAAGTTGTATGTATTGTATTGTACAGTTTCTTCCTGCTATAGAAATTAAATACAGTAAGGGTTAGTGCAAAATACAGCTTATTACAACCATAGACTTATGGCAAATAGCTCCACAAAATGACACCCAATATCTGAGATATAATAGTGTATGTAAATCAAATCAGATGAGGCGTACAAATGCTTCATAATCACATGCTGACACGGTTAACGGTTGCATGACATACACACGGGAAATTATTGGGTTCAACCTCTGTATAAATTACCTTAAATTTGATGGTGACCTTTACAAAAAAAGGTTTGACAGAGCCCACTATCCAATATAGTCTATACATGGAATGTTCCTTTCAGACCTTCTTGTTTCTCGAAATAAAATACAACTGCGGATCACGTGGTTGAAGAAATCTGGTCATAGACCCATATTTACTTAGAGAGCCACGCCGTTGAATTGACCTCTAAAACCCAGTCTCAGCGAGAGTTAGATCAAGAAATAGTGAAGTAAAACGCAGTGTCAATTTTGTTTAGAGAAATAGAGTAGCAGATAAGAAAACTAGATTAAATACGCGAAAGTGAAAAAGAGAATCAAAATGACGGGGAAAGGAAGCAAAAAGGAGTCGTGCAAATGCGAAGAGTCAGAGAGACCAAAGGATAGGGCCTACCTGCTGAAAATTTGAAATTGAAGGACACAATATAGCAGAAAATTTGAAAATTGAAGAAAACCAGCTGAAAATTTGAAAATCGAAGAAAACCAGCTGACAATTTGATTAGTGAAGAAGACGAGATGAAAATTTGAAATTTGAAGCAGACCAGCTGAAAATTCTAAATTTGAAGAAGACCACCCGAATATTTGAAAATTAAAGAAGCCAGCTGAAAACTTGAAAATTAAAAAAGAAAAGATGAAAATTTGAAAATTGAAGAAAAACAGATGAAAATTTGAAAATTGAAGAAGACCAGCTGAAAACTTGATAATTGAAGAAGATCAGATGAAAACTTGAAAACTGAAGAACACCAGATAAAAACTTGAAAATTGAAGATGACCAGCTGAAAAGTTGAAAATTGCTAGCAGGCCTCATGTATGCAGATGACTAAAAAAAAACCCAGAAATAGGAAGGTGATTTTCTTGGAAATTGAAGAAGACCAGCTGAAAACTTGAAAGATGGCTAAAAATTCTCCAGAAATAGGAAAGTGATATTCAGTCTAGAAAAGTCTCAAAAGCTTCGATAGCTAAAGAGTGATCGCAAACAGTTTCCGCTACATAACACGTATCTCGACGTTGGTAAACTTTGCCCCTTCCCAACTTTTGGATCCACCAGTGGCATCCATCACACTGTTCACACACAAAGCACAAACACACACGCTCACCGGTTGATTTTTCACTTCTGTCTATTCAGCTATGAGAGCAATAAATAGAGATCACAGAGCTACACAATGATAAGAAAAATAGCTAACAGTTTATGATCCTCCTGTTTCCTCCAGTCTTCCACTATTTCTCTGTATTTCTTCGATTTATTGTTATGATAACGTAAAATATAGAGGTGCGTTGCCTGCATACGATGTGTAGGCCTTACTACAGCAACCTATAGGGCCTATATATGAAGCTCATTTTAATGCGTCAGTCCATAGAAATAGTTGTCTTATCTCTTTCCTGGGATTCGTTCAGTCTCTGTGCAGGATAATCGCGGATTTTCGATATCCGAATTTCCGTAAACAATCTGATCAATATAATATGTAGGAATTCTGTAGTTTATGTGGTTCTGTACAATTTATCTTTTCCTGGGGCTTGAAATTATTTCTAAGTCGGTTGCACTGTTTATAGGACGCTGAGTCCTGGCCAAAGACAGTAGGCCTGCCTGCTAACATCTTCATTACTCTAGATCCACCATTAGCGAGAAATTTATCTCACGAAGGTTGCCTTACAATGGTCCAGGCCCGAATTAATGGGGGTGCTAAGGGTGCTGCAGCACCCGGGCCCGCAGTTTTGAAGGGCCCGCATTTTCGGAAGTATATTAAATTTTTTATTGTAATTGGGCCCCGCGCTGATGGCTATATAGGTAATTACAGCACCCGGGCCCGCACTAGCCTTAATGCGGCCCTGCAATGGTCACAAGTAAAACTGTTCTGGACAAGATAGTTTAACGGTTGATAGGCCATATTTTGCATTTTCTGAATCTGTTTACTCTTTGGCCGAGTCTTTGTTGTCTTTTAGAAATCGACTTAAGATGTACGCTTTGCTTCCACTGTGCTTGTGCTTGTCCTTGTGCTTGTGCTTGTCCCTGTCCTCGTGCTTATCCTTCTATGGCTGCTTCTCTGTCTTGTAGGGCGTGCTTAATCGAGGGGAAAAGAATTCAATTCATATCTTAGTTTCAGTCCTCACCAGCTAAGTTGACGGTTCTTAAAGATGCTGTGGACTATTTGACGTTTCTGCATCACATAGCCTATTACAAAGTCTGTAGCAGGAAAACTTAGTTGACAGGAAGTAAATGAAAACGACCCTTCGGTCCTTTTATTACAGAAAAACATCCCGAATCCAGGCATTAGACCGTTTTATCTCCCCGGGAGTTTTGATTGGTTCGAACGAAACAACCAGCCCATACGGCAGTACATCAGTCTCACGCCAGGTCACAAACTCCCTATATGCCCTGTTGCCATTAGGCGTATATATGTGTAGAAACCGCAGAGCATTAATGTCTTCCATATAACGTACTCGATCGGGCAGAACGTAAGACTCTGCGTACAATGCGATTTTGCGGTGTTTCCCTGCGACGCTGGCTTTTAATTCGAGCCTGATCTCGTGCGGTTCATCGGGTGCGTAGTACTAACAATGTCTTCAGACTGTTCGATTGGATTAATTCTCGGAACCCGAGAGAGACACATGCGCTCCAGACACGGCTTTACCCCACAGCCTTTCCACAGCCAGACAGGCAACAGAGCGTTGTCCGTCAGGCTATTACAGTCGTCTTTCCAGATCGCTTCAGGATTCCAGTCACGAAAGCTGGCTCGTGTATGCAGTTACCAGATAAACGCAGCAAGCGTTAGGGCAAAGACAGGCATTACTACTCTGATGGAAACGCAAAGCCAGAATAGATGTTCTGCCAATGCAGCATTTTCACCTTATTCTCCAATGGCTCAACCGTAGCCACTCCCCAACTGAAAACTGACCCACTATAACCACGACGCCTTACTATTTATAAAGTGCGCATATAATATGGGCTCATATGTATAAGGGAGTGCTCGATAGTGCAGTGGTTAGCGCGCTGGACTGTCAATCGAGAGGTCGGGGGTTCAAATCCCCACCAGGGCAGAAATTTGGTTCGAGATTTCTGTTCCATCTGCACCCCTAGCCAACTTAGCTATGATTAGTACACTGACCTACAGTGTCGGTGGAAGATTCCGAGTGAGAGGACTGGCCACTACGCCCTCATATACTGATGCTAAGACAGTGAAGTCGCTAACACTTCATACCCATGGCTGGCCTCAGGGCTAACTTCTTTTTTCTTCTTCTTTTTCTTTTTCTCTTCTTTCTTCTTCTTCTCTTCTTCGTTCTTCTTCTTCTTCTTCTTCTTTCTTTCTTCTTCTTCTTCTTCTTCTTCTTCTTCTTCTTCTTCTTCTTCTTCTTCTTCTTCTTCTTCTTCACTTCTTCTTCTTCTTCTTCTTCTTCTCTTCTTCTTCTTCTTCTTCTTCTTCTTCTTCTTCTTCTTCTTCTTCTTCTTCTTCTCTTCTTCTTCTTCTTCTTCTTCTTCTTCTTCTTCTTCTTCTTCTTCTTCTTCTTCTTCTTCTTCTTCTTCTTCTTCACATGTATAACGCCCATGTATGCATGCATGCATGCATGCAGCATGCATGTATGTATGTATGTATGTATGTATGTATGTATGTATGTATGTATGTATGTATGTATGTATGTATGTATGTATGTATGTATGTATGTACGTATAATGTGTTCTCATATATGCAAGTATGCACCTTTGCACGTATGTATGTATGTATGTACGCATGTATGTATGCATGCATGTATGTATGTATGTATGTTATATATGTATATATATGTGATTATTTGTTTGCATGTATTGTATGTAGATAGTCTACGTAATGATCCTGACACTTAACATAGCCGGTGCATGTGTTTTGATAACTGATGGAATAGCCTAGGTCTAACTGACTTTTAACATCATAAAGGCTAGCGCAGAGAGCGCCTCCGATTTGTTTTCGTGGTCAGCGGCGCTATACAAATGTTCAGGTACAATTTCATTGTGTCTTCGATCGGTCGGCAGTGTGTTGTCACGTAGCATTTGTAAATTTCACTCTGATCGTCAGTCGCGGTCGACCTCGTTAAATTCGGAACTACGATAAGGAGAAGGAAACGCAGATTTTACTCCGTTAGTCCAGGTCAGATCTGTCACAAGAGAAATGCATTTTGCTCTTCACGGTACTATTAGCTTTGTCGACCAAAGGGACCATGGTAAACATACACCATCGGAATTTGTTGCTCTAACTTTAATTACTTGCAGTCACAACCTACGCAAAAAGCGTCTAAAGCGTCACGGAAATAGGCCTCTCTTATACACGAGCTATCGTCAAAACTTTTAAACCTATGTCAGTGCCGGATCAAAAACGTTGAGAGGGGCAAAATTTAAACTGTGGTCGAGATATTGGAAATAGGAACTTTTGACGACAGTTATTGAGACTTTGAGGAACCAAAGATCCCACATTCATACATGTCCAGAAACTTTCTGATGACCTTTTAAAATCCACAGACTTTTGGAGCTGGTTTTCAAGCTTTGAATTGCAAGGAAAGGCTTCTGATACTGAATTGGCCTATGTAAAACTGCTGAATATTTCGGACAAATAAACTGGCGGAATACATATATCTGAATCAGCCTAATCTTTATTCGCCTGACATTATATGTGGAAAAGCATCAATTTTGGACACGAAACAGACGCCTCGGTAACAATAGAGAGTTAAATTAATTATATATTTTATTAAAACCTAAAAAGTATCTGGGGCATTCGTACCTTCCTGTAATATTCTGTTGTTTACCTAAAGGTAATTTTTTATCAGGAAATCGTCATCACGGCAGTAGTCCCTGCTGCAGTGCTTTAGACTGACCCTGGTCTATAGATTCGTGCACACAGTGTTTTCTAGACATTGGTTCTGAGATCCGAAGTGCAATGTGTTGATCGGCGAGGATTTCATGCCAAAACTCATTACACCAAGTATTGCTTCGCATATCAGGCGCAAGGTGACGCCAGCGTCGTGTCTCCCATTCGATTGTGTTTGGCCGGAAACCTTCCTATCCTAATCGGTTTTTTCTATGACACGGTAAGAAGCCGTGCGTGCCTGAGTAAATCCCCCGAGGCACATCAGGCCTGCCCAAACCCCTCGCCAGACAGGCACGCATTCTGGACCAGCGACGGCCTCGATGCCCCACAGATGACCAGCGTATACCCACAACGAAACCGAGAATGGCCGAATAAAACCGATAATGGACGGACATAAGGACGAATGGACAAAGGATTGACGAACATAGGTGCGAAAAAAGACGAAGACGTAAATTAACAGAGGCTGAAAGATACAGGGACTCGATATATACAGAGACGTAGAGAAGCAGAGGCAGACGGACAGATGCAGTGGCGTACGGGTTAAAGGGGTTCACTGACGCATTCTATAGAAGGAAAAGAAGACGCAAGGACAGTGAGACGAACAGGCTGAAAGGCAGATGGCAGATGATGAAGTAGAGGGATAGAATAACGGATGAAAAGGACGGATCAGGTGTCGAGTCATTGATGAATGGGATATAATATGGTCAAGACTAATGGACGGATTACTGTGTCCTCTTGGAGAGTATACCAACGGACAATCGACCAACCGCGGCTCTAGGTTAACTCCCATCGGGCAACAGAGGAAAGGAAGAAGAAGAATTAATTATCAAGAAAAGAGAAATGGAGCCCAGAAGTATATGAAGGGGAATTAAAGATTAAAGACATGGATAGCAAAAGAGCGAGAAAGGTCGAGAAATGCAGAATGGCCATTAATGAAAGTACAGTGCAACGATTGTGAAGAAATTCGTATATTAGAACTCAAGCAGATAGATTTATAACCCCATGCATCAAAAGAGACATTACTACCGGCTAAACGAATTTGGAGCCATTGCTTAAGTGGCACAGAAGACTTTGCTCAGCGTCAGATTCGAATCCACGAAAAGCCGCCAGATTATGAAACCAAATAAAACACTATGAACCCGCGTCAGCAGACTAACCACTGTTGACTGTGCATTTAAACGTTTCTTGCCAGAAGTTTCTCAATTTTACTTTATGGTTAAGAAAAGTAAACTAAGAAGTTGCCGAGATATGGGAGGGCGAGTAGGGGTGGAAGGATGAGAAAGAAGAGACAGAGGAAAAGAAGTGATGTAAGAGAAACCAGGAGACCTAAGGCTGACGTGTCCTCACAGTCGACTTGGTGGGCCGAGTATCGATTAAACATCCTACAGTCGAGTAATTATGAGTTGCTCAGCAAATCGATCCGCTATCGTCCGTTGGCAAATCATTTCGCTCTTTTAAACCCATTTTAGCCCGCAGTTCCACTTCTGGAACAAGGGGGATAAAATTTCACGGGTTACGTACTTTGAACTTCCCACCGGAAGTAATGGACAGGAAGTGCTTAGCAATAAACAATACATCAATTTTTGGTGAAACTTCATTGAAATTCTTTGTAATTAATCAATTACAATATTTTTACTTTTTACATTAGTTATTTCCTGTTACCATTGGAAATGTCCAGAAGAAGGTAATTATTACAATGTCATTACTTATTTCAAATTTTAATTTCATAACTAATTTCAAACGGGAAATACTGTATAGAAACTTGTGTAATACATTGAGATTGTGTTAAAAAAATTATCCTAAGGAATTTAGTAATTTGAACTTTATGTTCCATATGTGGAACTGTGGAAACAGCAGCACCATGGCTAATTAAAATTTGTATTTTTGCTTTCTGTACTCTATGCAATGAAAACGCCTCAATAATGTACATACTAACTGCAAATGGAATAATAGTTATGGAAGGGGACATATGTATCAAGACTTTGTATCCTTCTATTGGCAACTATATAACAGCAGTAATAATGATATGTCCTGTTTATGCACACTGTACAGAAAATATACGCTAAAGGAAGTGTTGGACGCACTTGAAGATGAAGCAGATTTCGGAAGTGCAGACATTTTTATTGATCCTCCTAGAGATGGAGTTGAAAGTGAAGAAGACAGTGGAGACGAAGATGAAGGAGGTAACATGAATAACCTAAGTGGCCCTCAACTCATCAGCACCTGCCAAGGAAGATTGCGAACCAGAAGTAATGAAATCGTTGAAATGGGAGGTGAAGATTTGGCAACTGGTGACGACGAATCTAGTGGTGATCCCTTGGAATGTGACGATGTAAGTGAAGTCGCTGATTCTGCTGCGAAAGCAATCACAACCACAAAACGGAAAACGTTGATTCCACGCAAATGGGTAAAAAAAAGACATCCAACCAAACTGGCCGGACTTCAACATTCCAGAAAAATCATTCACAATTCCATTGGATCCAGTGACAACATTTGACATGCCATTTCTTGTGTCTATGTACAACACTTACATGGGCGGTGTGGATCGCATGGATCAAAACATTGGCAATTATAGAGTTGCTATGAGATCTAAGAAGTGGTGGTGGGCTGTGTTTGTGTTTTGTTTGGAAACTAGCGTCCACAATGCATGGCAATTGTATCGTGAAAGTACTGAAGGAAAAGAAATGTCCATTGGATTTACTGAAGTTCAGACGACACATTGTGTTGACCTATTTGCAGAAATACGGAGTTGAACCTACAACTTCCGGACGGCCGGCGGAATCAAGCAGTCACAAAACATTTTCAAAAGAAAGTGTTACGAGGGATTCGTTTCGATAGCAAGTCACACTACCTTGTAGCAGCTTCGAAGCAAAACCGTTTGTGCTAACTGCAAGAAGAATACGAAAAAGAAGTGTGCGAAGTGCAACATTAATCTCCATGAAAGTTGCTTCCCACACTTTCACAAAACCCCACTAGACATGCAAGCTGTGAATTTTTTGCTGTTTAGCTTCACTAGAAACTTCATCAAAACTGAATAAGAAAATTATCTTACAACAATGTTCAGTGTACCTGACATTCCCACAGTTCCACTTCTGGAACAAACATATTTTGTGCAAATTTCTATGGAAAAAATATAATTAAATTTCACAGAATATTTCTCCTCTTCATTTTGTCACTAAAGCAATAGTGTAAAAGAAAAAAAATTCGGAAAAAAAATTCGGGCTATAAACGGGTTAAGGTCTCGAGATGGCACTTCCATAGATTCTGAATTACGCCCATCGCATCCTGATCCTCTCGCAGATCCCTCCCACGCACTCATTCTCCCCCCTCTGTCTGTCTCTCTCTCATTGCTTGTATCTGTCTCTGTCTGTATCTCTCCCCTTTCCCTGTGCCCGCCCCATTACCATCAGTAAAGCGACCGTGTCTTCCTCGCTTCCCTTTCCCGCCAATATTATTTCGATGTCAGTCTCCGCGCCACATCTTTCTATCGACGCTGCGTCAATGCCCGGGGGAGAAAGAGAAGAATACCGGCGAGGAGGAGGAGGAAGGAGGGGTAGGAAGATGCTGCTGCTGTGTGGTCGGCCTCACAGAGAGATAGAGATAGAGAGAGAGAGGAGAGAGAGAGAGAGAGAGAGAGAGAGGAGAGAGAGAGAGAGAGAGACAGACAGACAGGACAGACAGACAGACAGACAGACAGACAGACAGACAGACAGACCAGACAGACAGACAGGACAGACAGGACTGACAGACAGAGAGGCCAGACAGACAGACAGAGCCAGAGACAGCGAGAGAGGGAGAGGGGAGAAAGAGACAGAGAAAAAGAGAGAGAATGCCAGAGAGAGAGAGGGAGGAGAGAAAGAGAGAAAGAGAGAAAGAGGAGAGAGCCAGAGAGGGAGTGATAGGGAGGAGGGAGGAGAGAAGAGAGATCGGGGCGACGGGAAGGGGGAAGTAGGCACAACTAGAACTAATGCGTTGTTGCGGTGACACGAAAATATACTTTGACCTATAACAGAGGGAGAGCCATTGCTTACAGAATCCCCCTCACTGCGTCTGCAATAAGTAGAATTTACAAAGGATTATATATATAAATATAAATAATAATCGGCTCATTTCTGGCCTATATAAATACGCGTGTGAACGTCAATATAGACCTCCTGTTTACAGTGTCCTAATTTTAGCAGCTGATATTTTAGTGCTAATGAAAGGGCAGGTGTGCCCTTTGGAAGGTTAAGCTCCGAAACGTCACCATGAAAGTCGTTGGTTGCTATTAAGGGCATCTCAACTATCGTCTTAGTTCTAAAAATTTAATCTGAAAGGAAATGAATTAGAGGATTGCTGCTCGAGTTCATCTTCAATCTTTACTGCTAACAAAAATTCGACCGAAGATTAGATGCATGCATAAAATACATATACATGTTGCAGGCAATTCGGTAAAACAAGGGATTT
>OY744608.1:24964467-25044467 GCA_963556255.1 Allolobophora icterica
CCACTCCGTTCAACTCCGCCTTTCCGTTTCTTCACCCTTACAAGTTGGAATTCTTCCATACCCGTAACTGCTCAGCCTCTCTGGAATAACTTCTGCCAGAAATAACGACAGTTATCTTATCCACCCTATGGACTTATCAAAACTGCACCTACTGCTATTTCTGCGCAGGTCGTTCACTCAAAACTACAAACACTCCTTTTCAACAGGCCCTATCCTGATTCCTTCTCTTCCCTTTTCCTCTCCTGTCGCTCCAATTAAGTGCCATCCACCATAGCCGCCCGACTGTCTGACTGCAAGAATCTTGGAAATTGACCCAGAAGCAGATTCTGACCTTAGCTGTCTGTCGGTTTGTTTTGACGGAGCACCTGTGCATAAGCTGTTCCCGCGACTCAAGTTGCTTGCGGTGTAGGCATCTCGGGATTGCGATTTATAATTACGCCTTTTTAAAGATAGGGGGCCTACTTAATGCTGCGCCTTCACGTATCTCTGCGGTTGTTACAATAAGTTCATAGTGCGAAGTGACCCCGGCAATTAATCAACAGAAAACTACATAGTGACGCTGAAGGTTTGTACGAATGAAGAATTAGAGGCCCGAGTTAAATTGATCAACTGATTACATCAATAAACAAGTAAAAGTTACATCTTATATCAGTCTGTTGAGTTGAGGACGTTATAATCTGTAAGGGCCATAGTTGACATTAAAGACGTCCTTTCCAGCAACCCATATTTTATGGCTGAGACAAGAGATCAAATCGCCTTTCTGGAAGGAATGGTGGACGTGGTCATAGACTGAGTATTTATTGCAATACCAGATTGGAATGATAAAGCCATTCATCAATCTCTTCAACTGGACATCAGTCATCGGGCCGTGTGTTTGTATCTATTATTGCATTCGCCTCTGAATAGGACACTGAACGAATGCTGTAGCGACAACACAGCATCAACCTTACTTTTCTACTGTGACTTTCAGTGTCTTGCTTTTCAATATTTCTAAAGTAAATACACAAATAAACATTCCAAATAGCTTTGCTGATATTTTAACGTCAAATCTGATTTAACAACTTATACTTACATCGTATGCCTAATTACGCCATACAATAGTAGCAGGCCTATGTCTGGTAGGTCCTACGTTTGTAATTCGTGTTTAAATTGTATGCACCGACAATAGTATTAGGCAAATGTATAGCCTTCATGTCGTCTACATAGTCAATACACCGTGAGGAATAAAAGCAAAACGAACCTGTTAAATGTTACAGCCTGCCTTTAACAAATTACAGAGGAAATTTCAAGGTTTACATCTGCACACCTTCATTTACTTATCTTTAGATTTCGATACAGGTTAAAATTTTTACAACTAGGCCTAGTTTGAAATAATTAAGACTTATCAAATGTCTACCAAAACAAATTGAGTCTATTTCATGATGTCCTGTTTCTATGCACATCACGGTATATTTATAGTAGCAGTCTGCTGCACTGCTAATGCAGCTAATGGATGCAAATGAATGACATCAGGATCCATTACGTGAAGCAGATTACTTGGTGATCGATCAGTCCTAGGTAGATCTCCTGGGTAGATAACTCAACGGGCGCTGTATATCTGTGCATTAGACTACTATATACCAGCGCTTCCCAAACTTTTCAGTGTGACGGACCGGCAGGAATTTTCCCAATGCAGCAGGACCGGTGCCCAATCCGGTTCCTAATTGCCCGTCAAAAAACCGCAAATATTCGATCAAATTTCTTGCAAAGGTGAACAACAACTTCTATTTGACCTGTCAGCAATTCGCCGAATAACTCTATTTCTTCGGCGGTTTTCGTTTACAGTAGCTGAAATACATTTACTCCTAGAACAAATCTTTAAATTTATATGAGAAAAGTGGTTTTGATTGCGAGACAATCGTGTTTTTTGAAGATAGTTCGAAGCGAGATCCGATCGAGAAAATGTCTATCGTCTTTTTTGTCCAGTTTATTCACTCACTTTGAGGACCGGCAAATGAGGACTCGCTACTTTGCTAAGCACTGCACTATATAATAGCCTGTGTGTAATCTCAGACCACCTACAATTAAATGCTGTTACAAACTGCGCTTAATCCCCTATAGGCCTACGTAATATTATGGAGAATATTTATATAAACATAACAATGACAAGTAATAATTATTGCTGTTACTATTGTTAGGCTTATTATTAGGCCCTTCTATTATTTATTTATTTATTTATTATTATTATTATTATCATTATTATTATTATTATTATTACCAATTTATATTGCACTTGCACAAGTGCTTAAATCACAAGAGATGACAGATGAAGAACCAAAAAAGCCTGAATCAGTTTAATATCCAGAAGGCTAGTCCACCGAGGTAGTCTACGATGGATGAGTTAATATAGCGGATATAGCTAAACGCCTGAATTTCGGATGGTAAATTGCAGCAAAAGTCTCCTATGCATTCATGATTAACTGTCATAGGGACTTGTGGCGCCCTCTAACTTTAAGCTGTCCATGAATTTCAGGCGCTTCACAGACAGGCAAACGGATAGAGCAGTGCAGTACATCGGCTAACTACATACAACGAAAATCGATCGGCCGAACGGTCCGAATAAATCTTGTCTTATTTACTGTCATCGTTTTAGTTCTAGACGCATGCTGAGGAATCTATAGGAGCTATGAAGACTCTCGATGCAGGACAGGACGAAGGATTGGAAAGAGGAAAGGGAAAGAGATGGAGACGGATGGAATGATAAACGGTTATAAGGATATGAACTTGCTTAGTCTCGCCAGTTGCCACGAGGAAAGGCTCTGTAAGATCAGGTGCGGTGATTGATAAAACCAGACGTTGTCTAATTTAACACTATCATTGACTTTATAAGACATCGGATTTGAAGTGAAACATCGACTACCAACTACGACAATCGGACCTACTGCTACTGCTGCTGAAAGTCTTTTTGAAAATATTATTTTAGCGTCCAGAGCGCATGCGCATAGGCCTAAAAGTTAATGTCATATAGCGCACTACTGTGTGTCGCAATCGAAGGTCGCCCTGTCGTGTGTTTGCCGTGTGTTGATGTCGACCCTCGACTGCTTGTTCTTTTACTTGCACTTTTATTTAACGTGCCTAACTTTTCTATAGAAGATTCACGACGAACTTTGTTTAATTAATTAATAAATGAATTTAATTAAAGAAACAAATATATACACTAACTCTACGGGAACTTCCACGTAGTATTAAAGCGTTTAGATATTAAATCGGACTATCTCAAATGTTGCTTCGTACAGCCTAACTACAGATCGTTCTTCGCGTCAGCCTCTGAATCTGACGGACTAATACTCTGCCGCCGCCGCTGGTCGCTCCTCTCGATGTTGATCGCTCGACCGTTGTTCTCACGTCGCGCTCGTCAGTAGTACAAGTCCCGTATCCTCCTTTTCCTTCCGTTAAGTAGGAACTTCAGCGTGCATCGGTCAGCCCCCTCCCCACGTCATGCTATCGTCAATTAGTGTCAGATTGCTCCTCGAGACGCGGGTCGTCGCTCGCCTGCAGCGCGGGCGGTGTCTGGTTACACCATAGCCGCGAGGTGTCCTATTACACCTTGGCTGTGTGGTGTCCGATTACACCTCGGCCTCGCTGCCTTCATTGTTGACCAAGTGGAGACTGGCTTTCGTCCGTCATCATCCTATCTCGACCGTCAACGACGACTCCATCGTGATGATGATGACATCTCGTCGTTGTCGTCGATCTCCTCACGCGACACCTCCCTTCCCGGGGGAGGACAAAGCCAGTCATTGGTTCGCCTCCCGGCTGAGAATGATGTCGTTCCCTCCGCCGATTTCCTCCAGACCATGTCCTCGTGGTTCCCATGAAAATTACAAAATAACAGCACAGTTAGTAATTATTATTTACAGTTGTCGCGGTGCCTCACATGGTAGTCCGCCTTCTCCTCAATCATAGTCTGGACAAAAGATCAGCGGGAATATTCAGCGCCCCAGGTCGATATTCAAAAGAAATATCGAAGTCCTGGAGGGCCAGAGCCCCTCTCGCAAGTTTAGCACTTGTGGGCGTAGAAGCAGTTAGGAAAGTCAAGGGGTCGTGATCAGAATAGAGGGTGGTCCTTGACATAAAAATCCAATCCCTAAACTTCTTCAACGCAAAAATCACAGCATCCGCTTCACGTTCCACAGTGGACCAACGCGCTTGCGTAGCATCTAATTTAGAACTGGCGAAATATATTGGCCGTTCTGCTCCATCGTCTTGAATTTGGAATAAGCAGCAACCGACTGCTTTGTCTGAAGCGTCAGTCGATAGACCAAACTCTCTGCCGTAGTCAATTGTCTGCAAACATACAGCGTTATTCAAATCGTGCATAAGTTTATCTAGCGCCTTTTGGTGATCAGCTCGCCAGGGTATCTTAACAGGCACCGATTTCTGGGTCAAGCCCATGAGAATTCTGGCTGACACTGTTCTGGCATGATTATCTAGACAGGTCAAGAGTAATCTGCTACGAAGGTCGTCCGGGACAGCGCAAGAGTCGAATACCCTTTCACAATACATAAAGAAACCAGGGATTTGCGCATGGTCGCTTGGGAATCTCGGTAAGAGTCCTTGCAAGCTTTCACTATACGTTATCATTCGTCCTACGACTGAATGCCTTAAGTTATGGTCCCTTTCGTCTTTGAGTCTCCTCTCTGCGTCCCTTTCCTCTCGGACTTCCTTCTCTCTCTTCTCTGCCTCTTCCTTTTCTTCTCTCCTCCGCTTCTCCTCCTGAAGCCTTACATTCTCTGCTTCCTCTTTCTCTTCTCTCCTCAATCTTTCCGCTTCCTCTTTCTCTCTCCTCCGTTTCTCCTCCTGAAGCCTTAATTTCTCTGCTTCCTCTTTCTCTTCTCTCCTCTGCTTCTCCTCCTGAAGCCTGAGCTTCTCAGCCTGTTTTTCCTCTAGCATTCTGAGTCTCTCTGTTTCCTCCTTTTCTTCTCTCCTCCGTTTCTCCTCCTGAAGCCTTAATTTCTCTGCTTCCTCTTTCTCTTCTCTCCTCCGTTTCTCCTCCTGAAGCCTTAATTTCTCTGCTTCCTCTTGCTCTTCTCTCCTCCGTTTCTCCTCCTGAAGCCTTAATTTTTCAGCCTCCTCTTTCTCTTCTCTCCTCTGCTTCTCCTCCTGAAGCCTGAGCTTCTCAGCCTGCTTTTCCTCTAGCACTCTGAGTCTCTCTGTTTCCTCCTTCTCTTCTCTCCTCCGTTTCTCCCCCCGAAGCCTTAATTTCTCTGCTTCCTCTTTCTCTTCTCTCCTCCGCTTCTCCTCCTGAAGCCTTAATTTCTCTGCTTCTTCTTTCTCTTCTCTCCTCCGTCTCTCCTCCTGAAGCCTTAATTTCTCTGCTTCCTCTTTCTCTTCTCTCCTCCGTTTCTCCTCCTGAAGCCTTAATTTCTCTGCTTCCTCTTTCTCTTCTCTCCTCTGCTTCTCCTCCTGAAGCCTGAGCTTCTCAGCCTGCTTTTCCTCATCTTCTCTCCTCCACTTCTCCTCAAGCACTCTGAGTCTTTCTTCTCTGCTTCGTCTCTCCTCCTGAAGCCTTATTTTCTCTGCTTCCTCTTTCTCTTCTCTCCTCTGCTTCTCTTCAAGCAGCCTGAGCTTCTCAGCCTGCTTCTCCTCATATTCTCTCCTCCATTTCTCCTCAAGCATTCTGAGTCTTTCTTCATTCCTCTTTTTCTCTTCCTCTCTTCTCTCCCTTCTCTCCGCTTCCTCTCTCAGCCTTTCTTCTCTCCTTTCTTCGATCCGCCTGCGTTCCTTTTCACTGCTTCCCCTCACCGTTCTCTCCGCTCCCTCTCTCTGGTATATTGTTAGTTCTAACATGACCCGCCGCATTTGCCTTGCCGAGCTCATACTGCTACCTGGGCTACCTGTGCTTACTTTCTCACTTACTTCTGGCGGGATCTCCCTTCCAGAAACAATTATTTCAGCACTAGCCTCTTGGAGCTGGTCCATCCTCATGGAACCCAATTCCTCCTCTCCTAGTCCCATCTTTATCAGATATGCGACTAGTCTGTGACGGGGCATGTTCAGCACCCTCACTCTTTTCCCTATCGACAACTTATCCATCTTCCAACAGTCCGCTCACTAATAGAAAAAGATAAGTAAGTTAGAGGAGAGTCACCGTTGGTCAGAAATCAAAGAAAACAACGTCCTAAAATTCTACCACAAATACAACAAGAACAGAACTGAGCAAAAGGAGCTACGCAAAAGCCTCGGCTATTCGCACACCAATCCTCATCCAGACCTCAACCGCAACCTCACAGATTACCACGACTACCAGTAAGGACTTACCCTCTGAATACGTCGAGCGTGTTCCGTCTTTTGGTATCTTGGCTGATCCGCTGTCCTCCGTTGCCACTCCCGTCCGTCGTTGCTAGCGATGGTCGGTCGTCCGTTGGCGCTCTTGTTCCTCGTCCTTGCCTGTTGCTGTCGGTTCCTTCGAGTCCTTCGTCTTCGGAGTCCGGCACTCGATTTCTCCAGTTGCGAAGGGTTGTATTCGCCGCTGGTCCCGATCTGTTGAGATTCCTCTTTCCGTTTCCGGTTCCGCTCTTCGTCGTGACGTCTTCAGTTGAAAACCCTGTCGACTGCGCCAATGTCGCAATCTAAGGTCGCCCTGTCGTGTGTTTGCCGTGTGTTGATGTCGACCCTCGACTGCTTGTTCTTTTACTTGCACTTTTATTTAACGTGCCTAACTTTTCTATAGAAGATTCACGACGAACTTTGTTTAATTAATAAATGAATTTAATTAAAGAAACAAATATATACACTAACTCTACGGGAACTTCCACGTAGTATTAAAGCGTTTAGATATTAAATCGGACTATCTCAAATGTTGCTTCGTACAGCCTAACTACAGATCGTTCTTCGCGTCAGCCTCTGAATCTGACGGACTAATACTCTGCCGCCGCCGCTGGTCGCTCCTCTCGATGTTGATCGCTCGACCGTTGTTCTCACGTCGCGCTCGTCAGTAGTACAAGTCCCGTATCCTCCTTTTCCTTCCGTTAAGTAGGAACTTCAGCGTGCATCGGTCAGCCCCCTCCCCACGTCATGCTATCGTCAATTAGTGTCAGATTGCTCCTCGAGACGCGGGTCGTCGCTCGCCTGCAGCGCGGGCGGTGTCTGGTTACACCATAGCCGCGAGGTGTCCTATTACACCTTGGCTGTGTGGTGTCCGATTACACCTCGGCCTCGCTGCCTTCATTGTTGACCAAGTGGAGACTGGCTTTCGTCCGTCATCATCCTATCTCGACCGTCAACGACGACTCCATCGTGATGATGATGACATCTCGTCGTTGTCGTCGATCTCCTCACGCGACACTGTGTGACAGTTATATAGCGCTTCTATACCCAACAATTACACAGCGTATATGTACATGAGTGTCTTCGAGTTTTAGGATTTGAGGAATCCTAGGCAGACCGTTGTTCTATCAAAACTTTCGATTCGAGATAGAAAACATTTAGCAATTTCTTTTGAGTCTCTATCTACTTCTGTCTCTCTGCCTCTCTGTATGTCTGTGTATGTCTGTATGTCTGTCTGTCTGTCTGTCTGTCTGTCTGTCTGTCTGTCTCTCTCTCTCTCTCTCTATCTCTCTCTCTCTCTTCCTATAGACTATACTGCCTGTCTATCAATTGTTTCTCAACTAAGCGTGACATGGTCAAGCCCATGTACGTAACCATCTCCATTGTTTTTGTCTCAAATTGATGCTTAGGCCAACTATAAAACACCAAGACTCGGTTAAGGAACCACGTAGCACACAGACTCGATTGTTTTGAATTTACTAGGTTTGCCCTTCGATCAAGTCACGCTTCAAAGCACAAGGAAATAATTATCAATATTATTATGTCCTGTCTTTCTCTACCTGGCTCTTCTTACTCATCCGTTAGTTAACCTGTCCGTTCTTGCTTTGCCATTAAACCCGCTTTCGACTGAGAAAATCACAGGCTCCGCATTCTGCCTCAGTTGTCAACCACAGCGCAATCCGTTCTCATTCTCCCTCTTTGCTCATCAATTGACTAACAACGAACTCGTTTCTCTGGTTAAATTTAACAAATATACAATACCCAGTACACAGTCCTGTTGATGTCTCCGAGGCGCTATATAAACGCGTGGCTATATTATATTGGCTGTTGTTTGGGGAATTATGAATACGGCGGAGACGCAGTGCGGCTGTATAGCTGCGGGTCCGGCGGAACCCCAATCGGGCGAGGACAGTAATAATTGCGCAGCAGAACACGGACGGGACCTGTCTTCGCGTCGACGTTGTTTCGGGCGGTTTCCCGTTGTTCGGGACAACCGTCGTCTAAGAATCATCGTGGCTTAGGCGTGGTTTCGAAACGTCTTCAATTATTGACAGACTAGGATGAGGCTGTGCGGCGTTCTCTGTCTGTTCCCTCGACGACTGTTTTTGCTGATTGAGGAATGATGGCGTCGTCTCTGCATGGGGAGACTGAATGGCGTGGAAAGGGCAGCGGTCAGGAAATGGGATCCATTCGTCGGAGAAGGAGGAGGAGGAGGAGGAGGAAGACTTGTTGCATATGGTTTCAGAGTCAAAGAAGAAGAAGAAGAAGAAGAAGAAGAAGAAGAAGAAGAAGAAGAAGAAGAAGAAGAAGAAGAAGAAGAAGAAGAAGAAGAAGAAGAAGAAGAAGAAGAAGAAGAAGAAGAAGAAGAAGAAGAAGAAGAAGAAGAAGAAGAAGAAGAAGAAGAAGAAGAAGAAGAAGAAGAAGAAGAAGAAGAAGAAGAAGAAGAAGAAGAAGAAGAAGAAGAAGAAGCGTTTGTAATATTAAGATCATCGAGAACCTTTTGAATCATTGATTAGTCGGTTCGTCTACTCATCCATCGCCCTTAGCCGCAACATACCGGCACACAATAAACACAGCTTAGAATGCACGTTTTCGATGTCCTCGTCTTTTCTAGAGTGCTATCGCTACCAGATAACAACTTTCACATTGTCATCATCATCGTCATAATATTATCATTATCAACATAGCATTTTAGCTTGACTCGTTTAATTGAACGAAGTTACTGTACCAGAAATATGTAAACTGTCATTAACACGAAGCCACTTGCAGCTGATTATACTCTATTATGTTTAGCAATAAAGTCTTGTTTCACATTACAAGGAGGTCAAAGCTTTATTCATGATGTCGGCTACACAATGCAATCCACAAGCAATGCATAAAACATGCGATAAAATATTTAGTTGCCTACTTGAATTTATTAACAGTACGTAGAACTGAATTGTCTGCATTTGCATATTTCACTGTCAAGCATGCCATCTGCGATAAAATGCTTGACGAATCTAGTCTCAAGATTGTCTTAAGACTGTTCGATTCACTTTTTAACCAAATGCGTTATTAAAAACTATGGAAACGAACTAAAAAAGCTTAATAATGTCAGTAAAATTTCATTTTTTCACTGTGAGGGTACTCGGGGTCCAATCTTCTTTCCGTCTGGTTCAGATTTTCTCCCATTGAAGATAAGTTTCACTCACGCCAATGAGTCTTTACATTTCCAATGCGACAACAATAAAACTCACGCTGTCTTTACATAATCAAAGAATGAAATACATGAATTCTGACAAAAGACATTGGTCAAATTTCGTCAAATAAGACATACTCCATAATTTAATTTTAGATTTTAGGAGTTGTCTTGCTTGAGACCGTGTTTATGATAGCGGATTAGCGGCTTTTGTTTAGGCCGAAGTTTAGCCATTAACATTACAAATCACCCTTGTCAATTTGTAACATAGGCCTAGTAATATTTAACGATAAGTAGAATTCAGTCAATTTTGTGATCAGCAATGATTCAACATTTATATCCATCATGCTTTCTCCTACAGGACTATTACAAGCCGCGATTGTCATTATCTTCTTTATCATCTTTATTGTTTTATTTATTTATTTGTTTATATGAGACTATTTATAGGGGACTATGTGCTAGAAACACTAATTACGCGAGCGAAATCCGAGAATCCGAGGTACGGATGATAATCATCGTCATAAACATCATCTCCTGATAACAAACTGTTTGTCCATATACTACTTATTACATAACTAACATATCTGTTATGGTCTTTGTTATATTTATTGCGCTGTTATTTTCATGTTTAAGCCACATCGTCTCTTGTTAGAAGCTGGTTGTGAACGATGGTTTAACAATTTAACGATCAGCGTGCACTAAAATGCATGCAAAACTAATCCCTGTCGTCGTTAAAGGGTTAACAGTCATTACCATATCGTAATTCCTACGGCAATCTCGCTCCCAGAGTGGTACGTGGATGCCTGGTTATCTGTCGATTGTTTATGTGTAGTCCTCGAAATCCACTGGTAAACAGGACGCACGACAGCGCTGTTATATGTACTCTATACTTAATATTACTTATGCTTCGGCAGGAACCAAAATTGGGAATGGTGAACTAATAATGGTCTAATTGCATTATACTACAAGGAGTTCATCGATTTTGGAGTGCAGATATTCGGCTGGACTCTAAATATCCGCCTAGTTTCATTTAACATAACCTAGGGGGGCTGAGTCCTATGGGGGGATGAGTCCTGAACGCTCACGTAGCTCTAGAAAAGATGCTTTTCAACAGTGGGACCTGTGGAGAATCTTGTGACTTTTCATATGTTGCTCACATCACAAATGCAGAAATTTTCAAGCGACGGGACAAACTCTCGGCGATGACCGAATAATATCCGGATGTTTGGGTACTTTTCATGATGCGATGGCAGGCAAGAACACGGACGCAACGAACCTTGACCCCTCCCCCCAAGGAGCTATAAGAGATCCGTCAGACGACCAAGGCAATCATGGATCCGAACGGTGAAGGCGGATCTCCATTCACTGAACTTTGGGCTTTACAGAATCAGGAGACGAACGGAAGACCCGGAAAATTGGCAATAAAACGTCGAAATGGTCTGAAGAGGGGCACGCCACTGAGGATGATGATGACGATGACGACGACGACGACGATGATGATGATGATGATGATGATGATGATGATGATGATGATGATGATGATGATGATGATGATTAGGCTATTGTAATCTACCCTCGTAGTTCTTTTCCTTCGATCCTCCTCCTCTTCTTGTTCCTGCTCAATGTGCTCATCCTTTCTGTCTTCCTCTGTTTCATGTCGCCTGTCTTTAAATACAGCGCACAGCTTTATTGCTGGGCTGTAAACTCCGCCCGTTTTCAGACTGGATTAGAGTGATGGCGCTTTTCCGTGGATAACGAACTACGTGAGGACGGGGGAGATTAGCTGGGAGGTTGTTGCCACATTTTTCATCCAACCTCTTCCACACCTTCTTCCACTAGGTTTCTATTCCAACTGGAACAGGCAGTAGATTTCTGCGCCGACGGCTAAAGAAGCCAGAGGGTTCCAAAGATGATTAGCCCGACACTCAGAAATTCTGTAAATCATCTCTTTTGAACAACCATACCAGTCAACGCCTTTGATGAGCTACTGTCCTTCGTACATGTCTTGAACAACGACCCGTATTCGACGACCTTCACAGCTAAGGTCAAACTCTGAAATATCATGGGGCGTGTGAAATTTTTCAAATCAGCGGCATTTTGTTCAACTTCAAAAACTGGATAGCTGCAAAGATCAACGTTACTATGGTGACGAACGTTATGCAGTTTATAAAAATTTTCTGTATTGCATAATTATGGGCAAGGACCTATGTTTTGCTTAGTCTTCAAAATATCGTATTTGTATTGATTGACTTGCGTCTTAATTGCCTAAATTTGTAAATTCCTTCGTAAAATTTAAGAGAAATTTGATTTACGCCTAATTAAAATTACGGACTTTAAGGCAGTTTATTTATCTCGAAAATATTGCTCGTGTTAGATATTGCTAAAATTTTTCAAGGAATACATTTGCCTTACAGAATACAAGAAGCTCAGTTACCGCGTGTGCACACTGGTCTTCTGTACAGTGGTTGCCATGGCAACTCGCTTTGAGCTCTGGCAAAAAGGAAGCGCCATCCAGCGGCATCCCTTGCCACAGAGACACGTGCAAGGCATTGAACATCTTATTTATATATATATATATATATATGTGTGTGTGTATGTGTGTGTGTGTGTGTGTATGTGTGTGTGTGTGTGTGTGTGTGTGTGTGTGTGTGTGTGTGTGTGTGCGTGTGTTGTGAGCTTGATGTGGATGTGACACGTGTTGCATGCGAGGGCTATCTGCAACGTAATTGGAGTTGCTTGATATAGGCATCAGACATCAGATGACTGTATCCAATCATTGAATTAACTGTGAGAAACATGCAACTCAGTGAGAGATATGCACACACACACACACACACACACACACACACACACACACACACACACACACACACACACACACACACACACACACACACACACACACACACACACACACACACACACACACACACACACACACACCTCTACACACACACACACACACACACACACACTAGAGTGGTGCTCAAAAACGTTATTTTTTGGAAATAGATGGGACAGCCCCTAGTTATGTTCCTTTTGATATACTAAGCTAGTGTGCAAAATATTATAAAAATATTCCATCATTTAGGGGTGCCACATGAGATGACAAGTTTTCTAAATTTTAGACAAGGAATGTAAGCACAATTGTGATAATATTATTGATATTCTTTTGTATTTTGTGAAACTGAAAGTAAATTTTAAATTGCTAGGTTAAAGGCACAATACTTAAAGAGTACTTTTGAGCATAATTAAACTCTGTCAGTTTGATTCAAGAATAAAATATTTATTAGTTCAATTTTGTGACCGTTAACTTCTTGGGGTCCGGATACTTTATCCAATGTTCGGACACCACATGGAGCAAAGCCTGCTTTTGACCTTCATCCTTGGTCAGTGTTTGATTGTATTCTTGGATCAGTGCCAATCCCCTTTCTGCTCTATCATTCACCACACTCAACCTTTCTGATGACGCTCCAAATAAATAATTAAAATAATAATAACACCGACAATTTCTATAGCGCCGTAACGTGACCGTGCCGCTACAAGATGCTGTCCTGTTTCCACGAAGTTGGATCTTTCTCCAGCCAATCAATGGTATGCACAGTATTCATTATGTTTGAAGTCACAAAATCAACAAGAGCACATTCATTCATTCATTCATTCATTCATTCATAACGGGCATTTATATAGCGCCTCTTCAAGGAGTACTACTCCGAGGTGCTCCCGACTACATGAAGCTGTGTGTACAGTAATTTGTGGACATTTGGATGGAATGCCAACACCAACTTTGGTTCTCATTGTTTGCACCAACAGGCCTTGGAAGCAGCATCAATGCAGTCATCGAAAAAGCAGAAATCGACCAAATCCTCACTGAGGTACCAAGCATGACGGAAAGTGCCTTTAGAGTAGAGTGTGAAGCTGTGAACCAGGATCTGAGACAATCAAAGCAGATGAACAGGTTAAGGGAACGTAGCAAATTTATTTTCCAGAAGGTAATTCACAATTGAGATCGTAAAAGGAATACATTGTGAGAATAGATGGCCTTGGCCATCCATCTGGCCCTGTGCATCAATCAATCAATTCATCATTTATATAGCGCCCCTTCAAGGAAGCTGCTCAGAGGCGCTCCCAGCCCAACCCCGGCGAAAGAGAACAGTCTTTAGAGCAGAGAAGAAAGCAGTGGAAGAGTTACGAGGAAGAGACCGCAGCTCAGGAGGAAGCCCATTCCAAATTGTGTGTCCAACCACGGAGAAAGCGCGTTGCTGCATAGTAGCGGTGCGTGCACAAGGGACAGAGAGATCACCACGGGTGGCAGAGCGAAGAGAGCGGTGACATGACACCAGAGGCTGTAAAATGCAACCCTCGAGGTGGGACATGACCTATGTAGATCAGTGCAAGTTCCAAGAGCTCTAGATAATCATCACGAGCATGACTGTCTTTCTGCAAACATTCCACTTAAAATTCAACAGCGTCTTGCATCATTTCTTTGTTATAGTTAAACTGCAATTTCATCATCTGACAAACCATCATCAATCATGTCATGGATGATCAAAGGCAATGCATTCTGATATCGTTTAAGCATAGGTATTTCAGGTCCAGGAAACGGTCCAGCCAGAGGGTTGAAAACATCTTCAAGGACAACTTTTAAAATGTGATTAATTTGAAATGGATTATAAATAATGTGGGATAGTGTGAGTAAGTAAGTAAATAAATAATTAAACTTTAGAAAAGCCTTAAATGAACAGACTACAAAAGTTCAGAAAAAATTGTTCAAAAATTGCAAATATTTATTTACTCCTCAGCTCCAATTGGTTCTAATTTATATATTTATTATTTAATCTTTTATTTATAAACAAATCATCAGAGAATAAGGTATCTATGGTGCATCACACTCATCACATAATTACAGTAATCAAATAATAGGTTCTAGAAGTGATGAACTTTCATCCAGCTCCTGAAAAACCAAGAAAGTTGATTTTTGCGGCTTCAATGACGCATGGTGTCATATGTAAAACTTAAGTTGTCATGTGGCACGCCTAAATAATGGAATATTTTAAAAAGATTTTGCACATGAGTTTCTGCTACCAATACGAACAGAACTAGGGGGTGTCCCGGGCATTATTTTAAAAAAAACTTTTTTCACTACCACCCTAACACACACACACACACACACACACACCTACACACACACACACACACACACAATATGTCTATTTATTCTGTATAGAGTCCATTAAGGTAACCCCGAGAGGCAGCTAAGAGCATGGTGTGAGTGACTTCATTTTTCTTATCCCCTACATTTGAGGGCGGGTGGTCAGCCCTCTCGTCGCCGCCTTATCTCCCCACTGACAGTGTACTCATCACAGCTGAGTAGGACAGGGGCGCAAATAGAGCAGAAATCTCAAAACGAATATCTGCCCTGGTAGGGTTTCGAACCCAGACTGACAATTGAGCACGCTAACCACAGTAGCGCTCAACTGCTGTGTGAGTTGCGTCTATGTCAGTTTAGTGTAATGAGTTGATGTAAGCTGATATAGAAATTGAAATATTCAAATATCTTTGCTCGATTTTCTAAAACACAAACCTTTATCTTTGTTATGTACATTGATTTTTATGGCATTTAGATAGCGCTATTTGACGAAATCAATTGAATCAGTTGCGCTCAGCTGCTGATGCTGCGGATTAACGGTCTCGTAAGGCTTCTGCAGCAGTTATCATCTTACAGAATTCTGACCAACTGTTATCCTGCAATGTTATCATTCTTCTGTTTTCTTCAACAGAAGCAACAACTTCTTTTCTCCTATTCTTCTCGCTGTCTGCACCGACAAGTTTAAATATAGCCTACCTTTTATTCTTTTTATTTCTATATTTACTTATTCTTAAAAGAAATATGTTCTGTTTTGAAGTCAGTAAATAAACCAGATTCGTTTCCGTTCCCTTCCGTTTCCGACAACATTCCGGTTCATTAGTATCTAGACTCTAAGGCCTCGAAGCCCAAAACGCCGCTGTCTGTTCTCAAATAGATGCTAAACAAACTCGCCAAAACGATAATAACTCGTAATCATCATCATCATCATCATCATCATCATCATCATCATCATCATCATCATCATCATCATCATCATCATCATCATCATCATCATCATCATCATCATCATCATCATCATCATCATCATCATCATCATCATCATCATCATCATCATCATCATCACCTTCATCTTGTATTGATTAGTTGTCTGTGACAAGTAGACTATTGTCTCTTGTGGATCGTGTTGTGATCTTAGTGGTGGTCATTCATTCGAGTAGGTTGGTTTTGTAAATGATATCTTGTTGTGCAGAAAAATTATTCATACCTATTTTAATACTCGGTGTTCAGATGATCTTCCACTTTCTCTGCTTTATTAAGCAGAAAACTTAAAGCATGTTGTTATTGTTTATGATGATGATGATGATGATGATGATGATGATGATGATGATGATGATGATGATGATGATGATGATGATGATGATGATTATGATGATGATGATAATTATGATGATGATGATGATGATGATGATGATGATGATGATGATGATGATAATGATGATGATGATATGATGAAGAAGAAGAAGAAGAAGATGATGATGGTGATGATGATGGTGATGATGATGATGATGATGATGATGATGATGATGATGATGATGATGATGATGATGATGATGATGATGATGATGATGATGATGATGATGATGATGATGATGATGATGATGATGATGATGATGACGAAGTTAATGATGGCGTTGATTGTCTGGTGTTCGTTGACAGGTCCACTGATTAGAACCGATTCTAATAACTGCTGTGGAGTGCTGCTGACTGTGCTGTCATGGGTTCTAATCGTCGCTACAATGCCATTCTCAATGTGCCTGTGTCTAAAGGTACGTATGACTCTGTACATACAAAGGCCTGTATTTTTTTAAGCTAAATGTAATATAGGTCAAAATTCCTTTCAAGTATACATTTCCATTCATGTATTCAACCGTGCATTCAGTTGACCAACGTCGTGTCGGTTTGCGTTCCAAAATAAATGAGTTTGTTGCTGGGAGTGAGCATGTGCGTGCATGCAAGCGAGGGGAATGCGACATATGGGGAAAGAGAGAAGATTCTGGAATCACTCTTCAAATTCGCCGTCATCTTTTAAATTCAGAGAGGATTGCTATTCATCCGGATCATCGCCAGTTTCTTAAAAGCTTAAAAACAGACGAGTTACTCTAGGATCTGCTATAATTAGGAACTCAGAGCGGATCCTAGAGCAACTCGTTTCAAAGGTTCTTAGAAAGGCTCTATGGAAAGACCTCAATACATGCATGTATACGAATGCATCCTGACTGTATGAACCTGACATTGATGAATACATACATGCACACGTACATCCAAACATGTTTAATCATCATCGCCATCATCAGCTCTTTTATTGGTCTCAAATGTAACACGTTAGCTACCTCGCATTCGAAAGGCAGACCCTAAAAGAGTCAAGGTCCTGCTTTAAATGGGTCACCTATAGTTATTAACACAGATTACACATACAAACCCCTACCATCACACTCGCACATACACACACATAATATACATACAAGCATGCATAACTGCATGAGGGACATACCTTAGTTAATTAGTTTAGGTAAACATCGACTGACGGGTGATATGTCATCTGTCCCTTTGCCCGGAAGTGCAATTGCCACAATTGCTCTTCCGGGCGCAGTTCTTGTATTTCAATTTATCTGTCAGGTAAGCTATATTAGTCCGTCTGAGAAATGTCCGTCTGATAGTTGTATACCTTGTCAGAGTTGTCTACATTCTAAAGCTGTATGAATGATCACGTGTAGTTAAATATTCTAAATGTACTGTGTGCACAATCCATGCTTAGAACTCAGATACGAGTAATGGACACTAATTCTATTCTAAGCTCAATTAAAAAATATCGATAAAATATAGTCACATCGTAACGTACACGATCTGTATGCATGACTGAAGGTATTTAACATGTCTTCTTTAAAAATAAATACAATATTGCTTTTTATAAGCACACAAAACAAATTGAAGATGCCTAATTTAAGTTTCAATCAAAAACTAAACAAAGGTTCAGTTAGTTAAACTCTTTCGTGTGTCTTGGCGTCTAACAACAAATCGGCATCCTTTGGCATCTGACCTGTCTAACGAATGCACGGATTGATTACGAGAATTGTTGAGTCGAAACAATGCAGCACAGTGTAATCAAGTGAAATGCAATGCTTGATGACTTCCATCACTGCAACCGGAACCGAAGAGAAGTCCCCGATGTATAGGCCTAGACAACGACCAGACGTCGTCTACTATAGAAGCGAACCGTGCAGAACGGAACTCATATAAAAAGAGGAATAGAATGTGCGGTAAAATGGGCTTCCAGTGGTTGTTCTGCATTTCCATCGGAGTAGGATGGGATATATTTTTTTCACTTATCAGCGATCATTGATTGATGCCTAGCGCGCAGCACCATTTATATGTATGTTTAGACGTTATAAGATTAGATTGGAATCCGTTTAATATGATACATTTTAGTGCAACAAAATCTGTCCTGCAAAGATATTAAGATCAGCTGATATTTAATTAAGCATACGATTCGGTTTAACCGCCGAAGCCTTTGAGAAATAGCGATTATTTTACGAAGGCCTACAATGGCGATTATCCTCAAGATATCTCGTGAAGCCCTCCTAAACCTGTCTCAGTAAGATATAAGAAATATAGCAACAATGATGTTTTAAAGCTTCTAGCATTACGCAAAGGCGTCATTTTGCCATTACTTGCATGATTGTGATATAATCTATATAATAGGTATAGGCTACTAGCGCATGCATATAATAGGCCTATAGACTATATTAAGAACATTCTGCTATATATAGTAGGGCTGCGGATTCTAACGATTAATTAATCGATTTTAATCGATTAATTTCGGCTTGTTCGATTAATTTTCTTACTTATTTCGTGGTGTCGAGCGGCCCACTTCCGGAGTAAACAATATGGCGAACAGTGATAATGTAAAAGGTTTTAGTGGAAATTTAAGCGATTATTTTTGCATTTAAGGTAAATGATGATGTAAAAGTCGAAGATTGCGACAAAAATAACTTTCTTCGTTGCAATAAACAGTTTGCTTACCGTGGTTCAAGCACATCGCTGACGTATCACCTTCAGAACAAACAGTAGTGACTGTATTTTAAACAGGTTTTCATGCTTTACGTAACAGATTTCAAATTAATTGAATTTAATCGATTAATCAAAGTTAAATTTAGGAGATTTATCGATTAAATGTTTTATCAGTACCTGCCGTAATATACAGAATATATAGGGTACTTACTTGCATGCAGGGTGTCAATTCCGCATAAGTTTCGTCGTTTTTTGCGTGCTCTTATAATATTTATAGTGTGCACAAACAATATACACTTAGGCTGTGCTATGTGTTAATCGAATTTCAGCAGGCGTACCGAAGAACATTTAATTAAGCAAAAGCGACCTTATCTTTTATGCCTTGTATGGCTATGCTGACGCCGCTGTGTAGGATACGTATTATTCGGTGTTCAATAAATTCCGCCTTTTCAAACGGACTACGTAATAAGCAGCACTTACACGCGATGATATATATGGCTGCAGGTGTTCCTTTTTCAGCCACGAAGTAATCACGATCGCCTAAGAAGGCAATGATGGCGCATGACCTAGTTATGTAAGAGCCAATGTTGTGGCTAGGAGAACACGGGCACGACTGCTTTAACCATATTGCCATGTAAATACGCGTTCGATCGTTTTTCTGGCGTTATTGAGTGATTCCGAGAGAAAAGAAGGAGAAGAAGATGGTGATGAGATTGATGATGACGATGAAGAAGAAGAAGCAGAAGAAGAAAAAGAAGAAGAAGAAGAAGAAGATGATGATGATGATGAAGATGATGATGATGATTCATTTAATTCATTTCATTTTCATTTTTATAATTTATATAGCGCCTCTTCAAGAAACCTACTCAGAGGTGCTCCTAGTTCAGCCACGGTTAAAAAGAAAAGACTTAAGGAGGCGGTAGAAAACAGGTGAATTGCCTCGTGGAAATAGGCGCAAAGAAGGTGGGAACCCATTCCACGTAGAGGGGCCAGCCACGGAGAAGGCACGACGCTGTTTAACTGAGGAGCGGGACCGATGGACCAACAGCTCACCCCCAGCTGCAGAATGCAGAACTCGACGGGACATTAGGCCAGAGAGGGACAGGAGAGATGATGCTGCTGCTGCTGCTGCTGCTGCTGATGATGATGATGATGATGATGATGATGATGATGATGATGATGATGATGATGATGATGATGATGATGATGATGATGATGATGATGATGATGACGATGAAATGAAGGAGGAGTAAGAAAGAGAAGGAGAAAAAAGAGGATGTACGAGGGAAGATAAAAAGTCGAAGAAAATCAAGAAGAAGACGCCGAGTTCCATTCATTTCGGTCCGATATACGCACGTATGTTCTCTCGGACGCACTAATATTGTCTTGTCAGCGTCGCAATAGATGTGTGCAGCATCTGTTTCTATATGAGGCGAGGGCAACGCGCTCTCCCCATAGTCATCGAGCGCATAATTCTGCATTAGTAATGCTTAGCTTCCTATTGATGAACTTTTCCATAGATGTCGGCCCATTGATCGACAACAATATCAGTCTATCCACTCTACCTTTGTCGGCGAAAGACTCGTTGCTCTGACAAAGCTTTGTGAAGAGAACCGCGAACAGTTTCAGTATTGAATTACTTAACATTAGGCCAACCTATTTATCGAAACTATCCGCCACGCATTTTAGTCTGTCTGCCTGCTGTCTGTCTGCCTGTCTGTCTGCCTGATCTTCTGTTTGTCTGTCTGTTCTGTCTGTATGTTGGACTGTCTTTCCTTTACTTATTTGCTTTAATCGAGAGAACTAATTTGGCAGACAGAATCTAAGCAATTTCCAATTCCTATCCGTTGTTCTCCCAGAGGTGACTGAAGCGAATGGACATCCGACGTTAACACTCCTTCCAGCCAGCTTCCGTTCTTTCCACGGCAATGTATACCCTGATCCCTGGATGTAATTTCCCGCCAGCAGGTGCATCCGGTGCAGCAGACCCAGGGGAATAGAACACAGAAGAACATCTACTTACTCTTCTGGCAGACGGAGACTCTTTCTGTTGCTCTGAGTGGAAATGGGTGAACTAACAGAGCTAATTGAACTCAACGTAACCAAATTTATCTTTTCCTTACGCATTCTAAGTTTATAACTGCAACCATAGCTCATAAGAGCTTAATTAGGTAGGCCCAATGCGCAGGTTCAGTGTCATTCTTTGTACACATATGCTTCATATTGAACACAGTCCTGTTTCTTGCGCGCTTTTTGCTAGAGCTGAAACTAGAAATCCAAAAAATCCAAAGCTAAGAGGCGAGATAAAGTAACGAGGAAAACTGATTGCGAAAACGTAGAAATGCGGAAGTCAGCGGCTGGAGAGTGAGCTGGAGGGAGACTGAGAGGGGTGAAATGAAGGACCAAGAAAACTAATGACAGTGTGTTGCTTAACAGAGATGGCGAAAGTGATGAAGAATAGAAGAGCGCTATGCATAGAGAGAGAGAGAGAGAGAGAGAGAAAAAGAGAAAGAGAAAGAGAGAGAAAGAGAGAGAGAGAGAGAGAGAGAGAGAGAGAGAGAGAGAGAGAGAGAGAGAGAGAGAGAGAGAGAGAGAGAGAGAGAGAGAGAGAGAAAGAGACAAAGACAAAGACAAAGACAAAGAGAGAGGGAGGGAGGGAGGGAAGGAGGGGCGGAGGGACGGAGGGACGGAGGGACGGAAGGAGGGACGGAGGGACGGAGGGACGGACGGACGGACAGACAGACAGACAGAGACAGACAGACAGAGACAGACAGACAGACAGACAGACAGAGAGAACAGAATTCTATGGAGAACCGCAGATCTAAGAATTAAGTCGAGTTTCCGTTTTTATGGGCAACAGGAGGGACGTGGAAGGCGTGATGGAGACTAAGGGAGCGAAATTGCTAATACAAACTGACGACGCTGGAAGCGTTGACTGAAGAATTACGTGGGGATCAGCCTCAACCAAAAGCCGGCCACTCGATTCTAAATTAGTTCAGTGAAATGATCTTTTCATCTGAGTTAAAATGTTCTCTAATTTAGCCTGCACGCTGAACGAAAAGGAAACTATCTAGGACTAACTGCTGATGACAATTAACAGATAACACGCTCCAGTTTGTCCTATATCTCGAACAGTTGCTCTTGAGAAGAATTAACGCTTTTTCGCTTCGCACGCACTTTGCCAATGCAACACTGTGTTCTCCTCTCAGCGGTTGGACCCATAGGCGCCGACTTCTTGGGGGCCTTGGGTGCCAATGCACCCAGAGAGAAAGTTCAGTGGGTGCCTGGCACCCAGAAGAATTCAGACCCAAAATTCAATTTTTTTACACCTAAACAGTAATCTCACAACGTGAGAAGTACAACTACCACAAATACCCAAAATTGCATCATCTCACAGTCACACTGAACAATAATTTATTTATTTATTTAAAATAATAAATAAATAAAAACACTGGAACCCTTGACAAGAAAACACTTTTCTTTCTCCGAAACTCCGCTAAGACTCACCTAACTAAGGGGAGGGGGCATGGAGATGGAGGGAGGACCCATGCACCCAGTGGCACCCAGAGACAAAAGCAGAAGTCGGCGCCTATGGTTGGACCATCTCTTCATAAAATCTTCTGGTTCTTCGTCTTGACATGGAAGATTTGTACGTTTTCACGGTGTTTGAATATAGTTCTCTCAGACCGGGCCATAATAAATTAAGGATTTTGCACTCATTGAGTGCAAAATGATGAACTGGTTAGGCCTAATACTAGTAAAATTTTACTCATCCAAAAGAAGAATAAGATTTCAAAAGTCAAATGCTTTGCTGATGAGGCGGTGCGTTTAGGATATAATTCCTATATGTATAGACCAGATTTGGGCACACTTTTGCACATTTCTTCTTCTTTCTTCTTTGTTTCTCTTCCGTCAGCCGGGGCCGACAATGAGTCCTCAACTTGACGTCTCCATGTGTGGGTATATAGTCATGTTAAGGTTTCTTGGTCTTTTTCCAGATGGTTACCAATCCTCTTCTGGCAGGGTAAGGAAGCAGGTGGGCCAGTTTTGTGGCCTCAGGTGTCCTTCCAACACCTGCCTCCTGCGTTGGCCTGCAGCTATTTTCGGGGTTCCCGGTGAGCCTGTCCACCTCGCGAGTCGCCCAAGGTGGTCCTTCAGTCGAGGGCTTTCACCCTGGACCTTCACCACTGATGGCATAGCCCCACCGGGCAATTCCCTACTCAGCTGTTCACCCCCCCCCCCACCGCGGTGAGGTGCAGGTAGGACTTTGCACATTGGGCCACATTAAACTCCAGAATGTTTCAGAGGGCTGGGTAACAAATTTAAACTTTTGCTAACGACTAACATGAAACGGTTTACTTATTTAAAATTAAATATACTTTGGCAGGGTTAGTACATTGAGTTATTATGAAAGACGAGACCGGAATAGTAAATAGCAGAGCAGCGCCACACAGAGGCGTCTATATACACCATAGAAACCTTGGAGTAAATGCTCCATCCAAGGAATGGGGGGAGATCTGTAAGTGTATGTGCCATCATTAACGGGGGGCAGGGGAAGGGGAAGGGCAAGAGGAGCGGAGGGAGGGGAAGTTGCTCCAATGACTTGGGGGGATAGACGCCCCTGGCGCCACATTGAGTAATATGAGGAAAACTTCTTGCTGTCTGAATTTTGTGATTTTCTTTTGAATGTTCTTAAGAATTGTGTGGGCCGGATAAAAAATGTTACGGGCAGTATCTAGCCCGCGGGGGCATAGTTTGCCCACGCCGTCCTAGACACTTGAAAACGCCGTGCCAAAGCCATTGATTTAGATAACGCAAAACATTTCTGGTCAGCGCTATTTTCCGACCGCTTTAATTCTCAGACGATATTCGTTATTACTGCATGACTAACGCGCTCCAGCCATTTTACCTAATAGTCTTATTATCGCTGAGCAAAGGCTGTGTTATTATCGAAAATTGTTTTATAATTAATAGTAGGCCTATGTGAGCTTTATAATGACGATACTGCCAGGAATAGCTTGTTTTGCGGCTGTACGCGTCAGTACCTTGACAAACGTAACATAAAAAGTCGGTGTTAACGGTCTATGATAATAGCGATACATGAGTAAAGCTTCTTCATCTTCATTGTCAACATCATATATTCGTCTTCTTCATTACTACGACCACCGTCATTAATAATAATAATAATAATAATAATAATAATAATAATAATAATAATAATAATAATAATAATAATAATAATAATAATAACCACGCACGTTCATCATAATCTCTAAAAGCCTGAGGGTCACAATTCGGGCGGCAAAAAAAAAATAAAAAATAAAAAAAATAATAATAATAATAATAATGATAATAATAATAATAATAACTCCAGAACAACAAAGCTGTTCGGATAGTTTCTAAGAGCATGAGGAATTAATTTTATCTCGGGCGTCAAAAAAAATAATACTCATCATCATCATGATAAAACGTTTCTCCCGTCCTAGTCGTCAACGTCTTCATCCACCTCTTTTTTATTCATGTTTAACATTTTATTATTAATATAATTATTATGATTCGACGGATATTCGTTGGATGTTCGTTACTGTAACGAATTCACCAAAGATCAGGCAGACATTGGGAAGTTAATATCGTCGTAGATTATAACTGTACATTGGCCACAATTTTCAGTCCAGCGATCTTACTGATAGTTCTTTAATCAGGTCGGCTGCAGATCGAAAACTTTCTTGTACGATATCGGAACATGTCATCGGATCGCTCAAGCGCTGCGAATCGAACAGTTGCTGCAGCTGACTGTCACGTGTCACGTGTCTTCTACTAATATCGTCAGTCTTCGCGTATCTTGTCTCTATCTGGTCATGACATTCGTCATTTCGACCTAATGTCACGAAAGACCAGTCACGATTTGCTACTAACTTTGCGGATCGAGTGTTCCACTTTCAGGTTAAGTTTCAGCGTCACTCTGCTGGTGGATGGATGGATGTTGGCTTCCAGGGCCTGGATTGCGCAGCGTTTGCATGTCCTGGCTCGAACTAATATTTCTTCAGTAGTCTAGCGGTTAGCGTTGTTGACTGTAAAGCCAAAGGTTGGAGGTTCAAATTCTCACCGTGACAGAATAATATTTCTCTGTCTCTCTCTGTCACTGTCTTTGTATGGTATGGTATGGTATGGTATCTGAGAATTTATAAAGCGCCTCCCACAGTGTGAACTATTCAGAGGCTCTCTCAGCGTGTGAGCCTCGCGGAAACAGAAAAGTCTTTAAACGACGAACAACATAGAGGAGAACCTAGTAAGTAGGGTCCCACGGAGTACCTTTGTCTGTCTGTCTGTCTCGCTGTCTGTCTGTCTCTCTGCTAACACCTCCTATCGAACTCATCTATAGTATATTGACCGTACATTATCGGTGCGAAGAGATAAGACTGCGATGAAGAGAACATTCAGACCATCATCATCTACCGAGACAAATGAAGTCTCTGATACTTCATACTGCCTCTCGGCTGCCTCTCGGGATTGGCTTATTAAGAGACTCCTCGCTTCTTCCTTTGCTACAACGGTTGTGTTGCGTCGTTAGTCACTGCGCTACTAATTGTTCGACGCAGACTTTGTGGTTTAAATCAGTGTGCTCACTGTGAAATTGACAACCAGCAAAACAATGCTTGTTGCTCAGCTATGTGACATGCAAGGGGTGCTGCGTTTAAAAGCATTAAAAACCGTGCACTACTGCAGCTACACTGTTGAGCATTGTTGATGTCCGAGGTTCATTGTACGCGACCGATACATTAACTGCAAGTTTGCAATTCGCTGCCGAGTTGATTTGGATCTCTATGCGATGTTTGTGAGTTGTGCGGGTTGCGAACAGACGATTCTGAAGTGCAGAAGCAATCAGGAAACGTTCTCTTAAGTTTCTGAATAATTTATTTGTTGTTTCTGCGCCCTTATCAGACCTATAGTTCTGTATACACATAGGCCTATATATCAACATCGTTTGCTGTCGTTTGATTCAGCGGCTTTCAACTAAATGTAATGCAATGTAATAGAAAATTTATACAGCGTCACTTAAGAAGCGCTGGAACTAAAGCCAATAAGCCATTGAAAGTCATTCTTTTCCAGGCCGTGACTCCCATTTCTCTCCATTCAGCTAAATCTTTATTACATCTGGATCCTAAAGCTGTCTCGTAATTGATGTAAGTTGCTTGAACGAGCAATAGTTTATGCCGCAAACAATATATACATCTAGGATTACGCTATATATATAAATCATACGTACATATATCATAGACGCTGTAATATGTACGTGTTATATATGATTCCATACTGTAATATATATACGTGTAATATAATTATACTAGTGTATTTGCCGTCATAATTATGACGGCAGTGTTTATCGTTGGTTAAAATGCTCTGATCGCCGTCGTCAAGACGACAGTACTGACGTCACAAACAACTTCTGTTCCACAATATATTATGACGTCATATTATAGGCCTATATATGTATCGTTGGTTATCGCCGTCGTCAAGACCCCCGTCGTCAAGACAACCGGTTTATGTTTCACAATAGAACAGAAGCCGTTTGTGACGTAGCGTTTATCGACAGACGGACACTATATGGATATTATATGTATAGATATACATATGTATATATTTACAGGTACATATTGCAGTAATATGTACGTGTTATATATATATATTATATATATATATATATATTATACGTACATATTACAGCGCCATCCTAGATATATATATATATCTAGGATGGCGCTGTAATATGTACGTATAATATAGATATATATATATAATATAGATATAGATATATATATATATATATATATATATATATATATATGAGAGATTTGTTTCAATCCAAAATGCAGACTGATTTTAAATTAATAAATTAGCCTGATTTTGTTAATCACAGGTTGTTCAAGAATATGAAAGGGCAGTCATATTTCGCCTCGGAAGACTGCTAACGAATGGAGCCAAAGGACCCGGTCAGTATTAGGGCCATTTGGCCATAATAGGCTGTATACACAATATCAAAGCAAGCATCTCCGAATCTCATTTCAGCAATAAAGTACAACGTTAGCAAGTTTTATTACAGGAAAATTCGTAGTCGCAATCGTAAATCAGTCTTATATGTAATGTAATGTAATTAGTAACTTCTATTGCGCCTGTGTCTAATGCACAAGGCATCAACCGATGGCACACCAAAACCAAGCCGTAATTAGGTCAATATCCAGAAGATCAGTCCGTAAGACATAATTATAGCGCCATAGCATGACTAATTTCCTTCGGGAGCTCAATGGGGAGGAGGATTTCAGACTAAAAACAGCAGTCGCTGACGAGTGAAGAAAACCCTGACATTGGAAATGTCGAGCATGGCGGTTGCAATCCATACATACGCGTATACGTATACATAGACTATATAAATGTGTGTCTGTGTATATTATTTAAACTTTCGTTATATATGCCTATATGAGATTATCTCTCAGTCTACTGACTCTACTCCCTGAATGTGTATCTATTGTCTTATGCACAGGCCTATATATATATATATAGTTTATAATATCTACTCTAATATATATAAATATACTGAGAGATCGGACGAGTCTCTCGCTCTCCTCTATAGGCCTGCTGCAGTAGTAACCGTATCTATGTTAGGCCATCTTTTTTAGCAGTTTAAAGATGCAAACCCTACATGTTCAAAAGAATTAGGTAGTTCTCTGTAAATCTAATTCCAGAACATTTATCTCTCTTCTTATATTGGTTTTATTCGGTGCTTCAAGCCGGATTTGTAATAAGCTTCTATTGGACTAAATTAAGTTCTCCATATATCGAAAGAAATGATGGTACATCTTACAAATACAAATATACGAGTACCTTGCTTGCATTTTCAAGTGTAAGTATTTAAGTACTAAGTCAAGTACCAAGTACTCAATGTCTGGTGGTAATCATAAGTTGTGTGACGTCTCTATCGACACTAGACGTAATAAGTGTGGAACTTCGCTCGGCTGAAGCAGAAATCGAACCAACAGCCATTGAACAAATGGCAAATTACTTTATGGCAGTTTACTTCACTCATAAACGAATTATCCCTTTCGCTTCATATGCTGGTATTCGCATCTCTGACGTACAAACAACAGTTTCTTCGCATCGGCAATCGTCTACACTTGCAACTTTAGCTTACCAATGCTGTAGCTTCAAGCTCTGGGGACAGTTGCCAGATTTCAGCCGATTTCAGCTTAGCCTGTAAACGACATAGCAGTTAAACGACAGCTGAGCAAACTACATATATAGAAGCATACAACGTTACAGATACAGATCTGCATATATATATACATAATTATATATATACATATATATATACGTACGTGCAAACATATACCCAATTGCCTGTTAGCATCAAGATTTCTATGGAATGCGGCTTACAAGAGTTTCCCCATGCACTTGAGAAACGATGTTCAAACATACACCATGCTGATGGGGTAGACGACCCACACACATATACAAGCAGCAGATATACATACAGATTTGATATTTCTGCACAAACATACAACAAAATGTATGCAGTATATCACGTGGGGTTTGCAAAGCAGCATCTGCAGAACTGCTCAACGCATATCTGTCCTTATGGGATTTGAACCGGTGACCTGTCGACTGCCAGCCAAAACGTTTATTACGACGCAATAAAGTATCCGCTGCGGACTTCGATCCTCGAAATTACAGTGGAACAGTATAGGACGAGATCCAGTCGAAGGAACATTCGAGAATGTTCTGTGCAGAGAGCCTTCCTCCTCTTGAAATTGGGTCGTACCCTTATTCGTCTGCGTTCTGATGCAGACTGTTATATGGGCCCCGCGCGGACTATTAGTATTAAACACACAAACGGAATCTCTATCTATTATTACATGGACGAGAATATACATACACGTACTTATATATATTTGTATAACCGGTAAACTGATGGAGATGCTGATATTGCCTGGTCAGGGAATCGGTTGATGTTGGTTGTTGTCAGCGCTTTTTTTCTAGAAAAAAAGGTTCTGGAACTGAACAATAGGTTCCAGAACCGAACAATTATGGAAGGGCTAAAATCCCGAGAAAAACGGGATTGGGGGTTGAGAGGGGTCTCAATAAACACTGAAACAGATCACAACACTGAAATTAAATTAAAATAACTAAATTATTGTTTTTATTATTGCGTTCCGGCTGAAAAAAGCATTGGTTGTTGTTATTGGTGTTGGCTGTTGTTATTGTTGTCATTGGTTGTTTCTTGTTGTTGTTATTGCTGCTATTGCTGCTGTTGTGTTGTGTTTGTTATTAGTTGTTGTTATTGTTTATTGTTTTGGTCTTTGGTTGTTGTTGTTGTTGCTTGTTGTCGTTGTCGTTGTCGTTGTCGTTGTCGTTGTCGTTGGTGGTGGTGGTGGTGGTGGTGGTGGTGGTGGTGGTGGTGGTGGTGGTGGTGGTGGTGGTGGTGGTGGTGGTGGTGGTGGTGGTGGTGGTGGTGGTGGTGGTGGTGGTGGTGGTGGTGGTGGTGGTGGACAGATAGTGAGTGGATGACGTTAGTCCTATAGAGCAGTCCAGTTTTTTTGAAGGAAAAGAGTAGAGTACAAGAGATCGTAGAGACATGTTATAAAGATGGCTAAGGAAAGCGTTCAGTGGATGGGACATTGCTGATTAACACCTGTCTCTAATCCTTGTGAAGTTACAAAACGCACGAAATAACATCATTTGCATATAACGATGCGCAGTCGATTCGATCGCATCTCAATACTTCTAAATAGCATAATATACTCCTACATACAAAAAAGATTAAAGACACAAATATTATATCATATACAGTGTAGCTATGTTTTTATGTTGTGCTGTCTGCTGTGTTTCTCTACGTCGTTTTTCGCTTCTCTGCTCATTTGCTCTTTTCGATTTATTATCTCTGCACAGCATCGCCATCTGTCATTCAAATCATTTCTTGTCTTGTAAAAGGACCTGATTCTCGTTAATTTGTTTTAACCATGATCTCAACTTTTCAACCTTCAAAAACAACCAATAATTTTTTACGCCGAGTCTGTTTATTATAGTTGTACTGAAGAAGTAAACTATACAAAACGGACAGTTATGCGTCGAAATTAGAAATTGTGCTTTTGCAAATGCACAGAAATGCGCACACTGATTCATATGCAACATGTAAAGGTAGAATGATTGACATACCAGAACTACTTACCATCTATCACCACTATACCACCTGTTCTTTAAGAATGATCCTTTTGTTTTTCGTTTTAGGGCTATTTTTTATTATACCCTGTACTGATTCCTACACCAAAGTTGACTTAAGGACCGTTTCGTTTGATGTTCCTCCACAAGAGGTCAGTCGTCCAACACTTCATTTCACATTCGCTGATATGTTAATTATTGCATATTCATTATATCGTCGATATTGTTTACTTATTTTTTTTAAAATTTATGTAGCCCAACTATGTAATAACAAAACATCGAGACTCTGAACATCCATACCATCTGTCGACGGGAATCCGTTGGTTGGTTCTACGTGTGTGCGTGGGCCCATCACTGGTGACTCTTCCAGCTAACTGTGCATTGTCTTGATAACTGATATAATATTCTCTTTCCTAATTACATTTAGCATCATATATAGGTTAGCGCAGAGATCGCCTCTGATTTGGTTTGCTTTTTGAGCGGCGCTATACAAATGTTCAGTTACAATTACATTTACACTCGTTTGGTGACGCTAAGCAACTGTGCTAGGGCTTGCTTGGTGTTTCTCCGTAGTAGCTGTTCGAGAGAAACCTTTAACCCACGTAACTTTTAATCCACGTAGTCCTATCGTTCAAGCATCAGAATGCGAGGCCTGTATTCGCATGACCGATAAAGCAAGAAAACATATTCTCTTATCTTGCGGATTCACCTTTTCAGAACGCAATCAAGCAACAGCATAATCAGTGCTATCCTCTAAAGCTGCAACTGTTACAAACCCACATGCCGTGGGTTTGTAACAGTTGCAGCTTTAGAGGATGTAGGCTATCACTGATTATTCTGTTGCTTTATTGTGTTCTGTAAAGGTGAATGCGCAAGATAACAGAATAATTATGTTTTTCTTGTTTTTTGGTCATGAGAATACAGGCCTCGCATTCTGTTGGTTGAACGATAGGACAACAGTAACTGTTCATGCTACCGTCAGACCTACCCTACCTTCATCTGATTCGTCGAAAATTATTGCTGCTCACTAATTTCTACAATCCCGATGATTTAATAATAAAAATCCATCCGCATTATTTTATGACAGAGGTTGGCAGAAAATTGAAAATATGAATCGTTAGCAACTAGTATCGAACACTTATGTAACCTCAGGCAGTAGTAGACTATTGACCACCTGTCCATCATCCGTCGAGCATTCCATTCGATTCAACATCATTTCACCGTGTTTACTGATCAGAGTCTGCAGTCTAATCTAATCAAATCTAATGACTTCTGTAGCGCCGTTTTCGGGATTCACAAAAGTCCCTTCAAGCGAAACCGCAGACGAAGTCATTTCCCATTAGGGAAGTCAGGTTGAAATCCGATGAACCAGAAGTCAAGCCACCGAAGGAAAGCAAATCTGATACAGATGCGTTTTAAGTTTAGTTCTGAGAGACATTAGAAAGCTGGCAGAAACCGATATAACTGACACTACTGCCAGTTCCATGTCAGTAACCCATGGCTGCAGATTCTGATCTGCGTAATAGCTAATGAGTCCAAACTATAGACCCGGTCTTACCAAGGGAAGTTAAATTTTCCTTTCAGGCTGTTTCCACGTCTGTGTTGACTTATTTCACAGATTCCCAACTGTCACTTACGCGGTTTGTTTGGTGCATAAATTCATTAGAAGTACGATTCCTACTTAATACAGTGCCTAGGATAACAAATCAGTCTTCTGTTGGTAATGCCCGGAATTACAATATCGTTTTTTACTGGCATCAACATCGATTTGTCTATACAAGAGGCGTACTTTGATAGCGATCAAGGTTGATGGTTTTGTAATAAAACTAATAGCACAGCTATTATCTTAAAGCCAAATTGTGCTTAAATCACTGCAATATGTATACGACAATGCATTAATGTATAGTTGGTTGACTATTTGCTGTTTAACAATGCTGCGCCGCAACAAGGATGATTAGCGTTATCCAGGCTTGGGACTGACAGTATTCCGGGGTGCTGGCAGTGGCGGAGTTTATAAGGCGCATGGCGACGGAGTGATTTATGCAGCCTGACAGCTTTTTGAGAACCAGTCCTGAGTGGTCCAACATTATGCAAGTGGATCTTAGAGCTAATAAGGTACTGCGACGAATGGAGAGCAAAAGGGAACTATAATTGTCGATGGAAAGGAGTGGCTCCGTGTACCTTGGGAGGAGTAATCGCTGATCTGTTGTCGTGGGTCGAGGTTTTAAGTGCGCTACGTAAATTCCCGTTTGGTAGTTGCGTTTACCATATTCATAGACTCCATGATTTTGAGAAGGGGAGGCAAGAGATGCAGGAGAAGCAAGATTAAGAGAAACAATAGGAGAAGGCATAGGATTTGAAAGAGAAGAGGAGAAGAGAAGAAAGTGGAGGAGAAGGAGAAGTAAAAGGAGGAAAAGGAGGAGCAGTATCCCGATTAGGAGAAGCAAGAGGATGAGCAGCAGTCATGAGAAGAAGCAAAAGAAGAAAGAGGAGGAGAGAAGATTAGCAGCAGTTAGAAGGAATGCAAGAGGAGAAAGAGAAACAAGGAGGAGAGGAGGAAACACAAGAGGTGGAGGAAGGGAAGCTAGAGGAGACAGAGAAGCAGGAGGAGCAGGGCAACCAATAACGTAGAAGGAAGGAGGAGGAGGAGGAGGAGGAGGAGGAGGAGGAGGAGGAGGAGGAGGAGGAGTAAGAGAAGGAATAGGAGGAGGAGTAGGCCTGGTCTAGCTGCACATGCGATGCCGAGCGACGTCTCTCCTCGAACTCTCACGGTCGATGCTGCGTGTTAATATCGCGAGATCTCTAATCCACGCTACGTATTGATCGCTGGTTGAGGCCTCGTATACATACAGTGGAACAGAAAGACGTACGCAGACAGAAGAAGAGACACAAAAGTACAGACACTCGACAGTCAGTGAGTCAGTGAGTCAGTCAGTCAGCCAGCCAGTCAGTCAGTCAGTCGTTCAGTAACTTCAGTTAGTGAGTCGCTCCGTCATGCAGTCAGTCAGTAAATCAATCAGTCAGCCAGTTACTCAGTCAGTTATACGTCCAGTATGTCATTCAGTCAGTAAATAAGTCAGTCGGTCAACCAGTAAATCAGTCAGCCAGTCAGTCAATCATTCAGTTATTGAGTCGCTCTGTCATACAGTCAGTCAGTCAATCAGTCATCAACCAGTCAGTCAGTAAGTCAGCCATTCAGTTAGTGGGTCGCTCTGTCATGCAGTCAATCAGCCAGCCAGTGAGCTAGTTATACATCCAGCATGTCAGTCGGTCAGTAAATAAGTCAGTCAGTCAACCAGTCATTCAATCATTCAGTCAGTCAGTCAGTCAGACTAACACACTGCTCGACAGTCTCGTCAGAACAGTCTTAATAGAAACAAACACCGACTGACAAACAGAGACAGACGATGTCTCTGGTTTTTCCAATCCACCGACAGGCGACACACAGACAGACACAGACACTGAAGACGGACAAAGACAAAGACAGACAGACAGTCGTTGCTTACAGCTGATGTTAGGGTTCGACGTTTTACTATGGACAGAGGAGACGGGACCGGTGAGTGGCCATGCATTGAGAACGAAGCAGGCGGCAATAAAAGAACCATAGAATACTTGTTCAGCTGCTTCAACAAATGGCTCGTAAAACTATTACGAAACTCAAGAGTGGAATCAGTCAGTTGCATGTCAGAACAGGTTAAATGGTTCATTGTTTAGAGCCCTACACACTTTCTATCGATTCAAACGTTTGCAATGCTTACGAGTTGCCAGTTCAGAGTTGACATGAGCACTACGAGTCTCAGTATCTAAGGCAAGTTAACATGACAACTACTACAGGAAATCAATACAAAAGTAGCTAATTTTTCAATACCGTATATCAGCCAAACTCTGAAAATGACGATTACCCAAGCAATACACGTGTAATGTAATGAATAAGTATAAATGGAAGTGCAGTCGATATGGCATTTCCTGACTTTCAGAAAAACTTGTACAATCGCGTCTGTGTAGACTTGCGTTCGAGATACATCGACTTTGAAATGCATCGTTAAGTAAAAATGTGATTGACAGTAGGCTACTTTTCCGTTTTAAGGCTACCTCTGAGAGGGCTTCTATTTTGACCAAATTCTATGAAAAATTAAACGATAGAGGAAATTAAGATCGTCATAATGACGCATATCGTAACCATAGCCGCTTGTATAATAGCGAAGCTGCGCTATTATACACGCGTCCATGTTCGTAACTATTAATGTAGGACCTACATGAGGCAATACAGATAATTATTATTAATACGTCATCAGTGCTTATGACGAAATAAGAACATGACGCAAGATAGGTCTACATCATCTCATTGGTCTACATGAGCAATACAGGATAAATATTATTATTACGTCATCAGTGCTTATGACTCAATAAGAATATGACGCAAGATAGGACCTACATGAGGCAATACAGGGATAATTATTATTATTACGTCAACAAAAATATGACGCAAAGAATTTTAGAGTTTTCCGTAGCAAAGTTACATCTAGTAGGGGTTCCATTATTTAGATCAGATTCTATGAACATTTAAACGGTAGATGAGACTTAACAACATCATCCTGATAGCACACATTGTGACTATTAATGTATATGTAATGGCTATACAGGAGGAGGAGGATAGAGTGGAGGGGGATAGAGTAATGATTGAGTAATGGTAACACTCATGGCCAGGAGAGCATTAGGCTCGCGGATCGATTCCCGTAACCCACGTCTAGGGCGGCGCCTTGCATGACTGCAACAAACAAAACCGTGTGTTTAATCAAGATCTTGATTGTACTTTCGTGTTTCAATGTAATCTTACTGCGTCTGTCAGTTTGAAATAATAAAGAATATTATTATCATTATTATTATTATTATTATTATTATTATTATTATTATTATTATTATTATTATTATTATTATTATTATTATTATTATTATTATTATTATTATTAATTATAATTACGTCATCAGTACGTGCTTATGGCACAATAAGAATGCGACACAAAAATCTTTAGAACTTCCGCTTCAAAGTTGCTATCGTCCTTGATTGTCGCCAGAGACTCAATCGCTATAAATTATCATCATCTTAACGTCACTGTTTATGACGTAATAATCATATGACGTATAAATCACAATTGACGTTCTCATCAATTGCAGCCTAGTCCGTGTTTGTTGCAGGAAAAGGCTTGAAGCTTCTTACCAAAGCAATTCATATATATGGAACTTGTAATCGTAGGCTAAGATTAGGCTGTTTGATAACCACTTTTGGCAAGTATGTTTCTAGAGCAGTAGACTCTACCTAAAGACGTTTATATATCGGATGTTAAAGCCACTAATGATCTAATCTATTTTAAAAAAACGTTCACTATATGGTCGATGTTTTTGTCCTTTTATCCTATAAACAAAATGGATGCTAATGTCGACAAAAAGAATGACAGCAGCGAGTGTGCTACGAGATAGAGAGCAAGAGACAGGCAGACAGAGACAGAGACAGAGAGACGACCGCACATGCGCTTGTGGTAATAATGGCTTATTAAGAATATAAATTAAACGATGCGTAACGATTATAACCGGGAGCTAACGAACATTCGCCGTTATGAGTAGGCACTTGACGGAGGAAGCGGCGGAGAAGCGGAGCGACAGAATAGAATGATGTGACACAGGAGGGGAGAGGGGAAGATACAGAGGACATGGTGAAGAGGGGAACAGACGGAGGAGGAGAAAGGAAGGGGCTTGACGCGGTCGTTTCAAGGCATCGCTCTATTAATTCTTAATAGGCATCGCAGACAAACGGCCACAGAAGAAACGACAAACGCACGTAGGCTTCAGCGCCTATCCTACGCTCTTCTTGACAATCACTCGTCCAGTGCAAAGGCATATCCACTCACTTGACGGCTACGCAGCATAGGAACGCACAGCAGACAGGCTAGACAGCTGACGGTTAGGAGAGGCTGGGGGAAGAATGGGTGAAGAATGAATGGCGTGGATGAGGGACGGAGGAAGCAGAGAGTAAGATATCGCTGTCAATGTCACTTCTGCGATCCTTGGCCCTTTTGACGTCGTAGACCTATCAGCTTTCGTCAATTCGATGCGTTTTCTGCGCTGACGTCTGAGGACAAATCAGTTGTCTGCTGAGGTGTGGCTTCTGCTGCTTCTCGGGTTTATGCACGGACAGTCGATCAGGGACGGGCAACCGAAGCCGACTTGAGGCGTCCGTGTCAATACCCCTCCCTCCTCTCCTACATATGCCATTCATTCCTCGTTGCTCATCCACTCTTCCATTCCCTCCTCTTTCTTACTGTATTACTTCGGCGACTCCTTTTCCTAGAAGAATTCCGTTGCCATGACAGCCAGGCGTCTACGAGTTATGAAGTATGGCAACTAAAGCACAACAAATGCGTATGTTGTTTCTATGGCAATTGCCATCGGTTCCGTTCTTACGAATACATCAGTTGATGGCGATCAGTGGAACGGAGTCTGGCAACAAACGTCCATCTACTTCAGTATGACTAACTCTCTGATTGATTGACTAACTCACACACTCAATCACTGGCTGACTGACTCACTGACTCACTGACTCACTGACTGACCCACTGGCTCACTCACTCACCCACTGGCGCACTCACTCACCCACTCATCCATTCACTGACAACTTATGGAGTCAATTCTCGTACCCGGGTTCTAAATGTTGGCAGTTCTCGACCAACGCAGTTATAAATTCTGCTACTGGAGATACCGACTCCACATATGTTTGTCACAACACACGGCTCAGACTACTGGACACGATGGTGTAGGTCACTGTAGGCACACCAGGCAACGCTTTCGGGTAGTACTTAAAAGGCCTTAAGTTTCATGTGTGTGTGTGTGTGTGTGTGTGTGTGTGTGTGTGTGTGTGTGTGTGTGTGTGTGTGTGTGTGTGTGTGTGTGTGTGTGTGTGTGTGTGTGTGTGTGTGTGTGTGTGTGTGCGCGCGCGCGCGCGCGCGCGCGCGCGTGTTCTATTCTTTTCGTTTGCTCTTCCTTATGAATTCACCATAAGAACAGTTCTACTGATTCGTCTTCATTTCACTCCTTTCTATTCACTCCCCTCTTAACATTCACCAACCAAATCCCAATTCCTCTTATTTTTGTCTACCTCTTCACTAGGCAATTGCCCTAAGGCATCACAATACATATATAGCGGCACTGCCTGCCCGCCCGCCTACCTGCTGGCTTGTCCATTTGGCTATATGCCTAAATTAAATATACTCTCATCTCCTCCCATCTCCTCTCCTTGCATCTCCTCTCCTCTCCTTGCATCTCCTTGCATCTCCTTGCATCTCCTCTCCTCTCCTCTCCTCTCCTCTCCTCTCCTCTCCTCTCCTCTCCTCTCCTCTCCTCTCCTCTCCTCTCCTCGCCTCTCCTCGCCTCTCCTCATCTGCTCTGCTCTGCTCTGCTCTCCTATCCTATCCTATCCTCTCCTCTTCTCTCCTCTCCTCTCCTTTCCTCATCTGCTCTGCTCTCCTCTCGTCTAGTCTATATGAAGACCACAGGATGAAAAGACAAGAGAAAGTTCCAGCCAATTCTACAGAAAACGTCTGGAAGAGCGCCGTTGCATGATTATTTGATGAAAGCGGAACAGAAGCGGATGTAGAAGGACGATGAGAGAATGCAGATAAGGAGGAAGCAACGGACTGAACGAGACAGACGTGGAAGGAGGAGGAGAATGTGAAAGAGGACTACGAGGAGGAGGAGGAAGAGTAGAAGGAGGAAAAGAATTAAAAGAGGAGGGGGAGGAGGAAGAAGAAGAGAGGAATTTGGGAGGCTGCACGGCCCACCTGATAATTGATCTCCAAGGCTAGATAGACCGCTATCGTTCTGCTGGTGGACCCTAAGTCAGGCGCCTCGTGGGACCAATAGACTGAAGCAGCGTTACAGTTGTCACGCCACCAAACTCATTTATCAGACGACACTGATTATCCGACGGAGCCACTGGTAAGACTGCCGACTTTATCAGAAGAAGCCAACGTTGTTCGTCAGACGGAGCTGTTTAGCAGATGAAGTCATTTATTTCACACGAAAAAGCTGCTTTCGAGGCACCACAAAAACGGAATGTTTATCAGGTAGAAGTTCCTATAAGACGAAAATATTTATCAGTTGAGGTTTTTAAGACCAACTCCTTTATAATAGCTTACTTCACTTCCAGGGGCGTCGGAAAGGTCTAGAGAATGGGGTGGATCCAGAAGTTTTGAGAGAGGACCGGACAAGTAAGAAAGTTTGAGCTTTACGTCGCCAAAATAATGTTTACGACCTCTTTAGTCATTCCTGTTTCGTCATTTATGCATTTTCAAGTCTTTGCGAAATTTATGATGACCTACTTTCGCTCGTCGCGTTTTCATCGCGCATTAAAGTCTTCCCTCTCAACCTTACTGTTGCTAAATCTGGCTTCTCGCGCTCTTGTGTGAATAACTCACCTTTCCACTTCCTTTCCAACCATACCTTTGAGGATTATGGTCCATCTCGAACAACATGCGCCAACTGTATGACCAAAGTACTATTGGTGCGATGGCTCAACTCCCTCCTCATGGTAGTCATATTAGGTTATTGAATTTAGACCTCGAAAGTCTCGTATTCTCCCCTGTTTAAAAAGATAGACCTCAGGGTCTAAAGTGAGGGTTGTGTTCATTTGACCGTCGCTATATATATGCCATTGACTTATCTCATATCGGAGTAAATCAAAGGAAATATTTGAGTCTGAACTTTTGTGTGTAGCTGACATCAGAAGCTCAAGTCTATCACAGTTGTATAGCTAAATGACGAAATTAGTATTGATGCCACGCCTCATCTCCCTCCTCTTGGTATTCATATTATGTCGTCGATGAGATTCCTCCCAAAGTCTCATATTCTCCGCTTTTTATAGTATTTCATGTCGGCGTATACAAGTGAATACTTCGCAACGTCGTCAGGTAATTGGAAGTTTATTGCGCTTGCTTCTTCATTAGCGATGCAAGTCTTGTGATTGGCGCTACTAAAATGTCTAGCAGCTGAGGAGAAAGTATCATCTCAAGCGTTGTCTGGTTGTCGGAAGACTCAAATTACGCACCAACAACTCACTCGACCCCCGCTATTCGAGAATCGTTGAGTTGTGATAAGAGGCCAGTGATATCAATTACCTTTGCGGTCTTGCAATTCAATTCTACGTTTTCTTTCAGTCCGCCTTTTGATGAATCTTTCTATAGACTGCGCAGATCAGAGTCGATCTGTCTACCGATTCGATGTCTTGATTGCTATCAACAATATCAGCCAATGGACTCTTTTCATTGCCACGTCTCTTCGACTCTACCCATATCATTTTCACAGACTAAACGCTTGTCTTCTTTGGCACAGTGTGTCCTAATTTGACAAACGATCAGTTTCTTCAAAGTCTTTCCGAAATAAGTTTGTCCCCGGTGTGGACTATAGCTTCGATTGACACATATCAAATAGAAGTAATCTAGTTTACGTCAAGTTCACAGCATATGTGTGTAATTTTCCTGTGCAACATTATCCGCTACTCCCAATTTACAATTCTACATGTGCGAAGCTCTTGGCCCGTGTCACGTGGAACGAAGGCGTGGGGCGTGATCAAGGAACCGTCTTAATGGTCAGAGGAGCCATTTGTAGTATAGGTCTTTTCATGAACGCCTATATGTGAGGTTTCTGAACGGGTCATTTAAATTTCCAGGCACAATCCGATATAAACACGACATCAATTTAACAATTGCATGTGTACCAAATATGCAAACATACATACATAGATAAATACATAATATATACACACATGCATACGTTCATACAACATATATGCATAAGCCTACTTGGTAGCCTATAAAGTGATGTGGTACATTGTCGAAATGCATGACATGTGTGTTTCCGAACAACAGACACATGCTAGAATATTTGAATTTCTTATATGATTTTAGTTTTAAATTATGCTTTCTCTTCCACTTATGACTATAGTACTATTTCTTGAGGACAAATCAACAACATGCAGTTAATCTGAAGAGTATGTATGTATGTATGTATGTATGTATGTATGTATGTATGTATGTATGTATGTATGTATGTATGTATGTATGTATGTATGTATGTATGTATGTATGTATGTATGTATGTATGTATGTATGTATGTATGTATGTATGTATGTATGTATGTATGTATGTATGTATGTATGTATGTATGTATGTATGTATGTATGTATGTATGTATGATATGCTACGTTTTGGCGATTGTCCTTCGACTCGATTTTTTTCAGCCGCGTATACACAAAAACAGCCGAAGAGGAGAGCGCGGAACATTTACTGCCTCTTGGTTTATAGGATATATCGGATGAAAGTGGAACCAGGATTAGAATTGCTTTCATCTGGAACATCGATGGTTCCGCAGATGGATCGATGGATCGATCGATGGAACTCTCTCTCAGAGTCAAACAAACAGTCGACCGACAACGTTCGTCTTATCAGTTCAATTCGGTCAATTAACATGGAACAAACAATAACTCAAATTCATTTATCCGCCTCTTGTTGTTGTTGTTGTTGCTGTCCAACGCTTCGAAACAAGAATGAAATAATATAAGAAAACCAATTAGGCGAGATGTAATCTCGATAGTTTCTGTTGACGAATTATAGGATGTTCTACTGGTAATTCTAAATGTAATTAGACATTTAGATCTATATAACGCCACTTCAAACACTAATCAGAGGCGGTTCCAACGCTGGCCCATAATTATGATGTTAATGTTTTTAAGCATATAAATTTTATCTGTAAGCCAAATAAGGTAAAGAATATTAGACAAGTCACCATTGACGGACTCACTCACACACGTGGAGCACAATCAACCGATTTCCATCCACAGTTAATAAATAGCATCGTGCTCAAACTCTCTGAACCAAGCTGAGTCGCTAGTATGGAATGACGACAGAGGGTAGCGTACGCTGCACTCGATGACGCCACCGCCCAGCGGTCGGTGATTGGTGGTATATGACGCAGCTATCCCTCGAGTCGCCGGGTGCGTGAACATAGACCACTTGTCGCCTGCCAAACGATAGATCGAAGTGCCACTAAGTGACTCATGGTCGAGGTCAATTCAGTGTGGGAATTGTAGACAAAAGACGGGGGGGGGGGTTCAATTTTATCCGTATTTTGCAAACTGATATCAACGAAATTTGAAAACCGCTAATTTAAACGCTAGCAGTTTTGTAAGTCGGACTCGAATCAAAATCAATTCCTTTGTTGAGAAAATTCAAAATGCATACATGATACGCCATGGAAATTTCTTCTCTTTGTCAGAGACTCAGAGTAAACTAATGCTAAATCACACTAGCACAACTGAGGGGCTTGGAAACGACCCCCGGGGTGTGCAATGAAGACTTAACTGTGGGGTCCTAAGGAAGACTGGAGATGAACCCCCAAACCCCTCGACAATTCCCACCCTGGGTCACTCCAAAGAACCGCATGGCTCCTCCTGCGCCGAAACGAAAATTACCCGGCTGAAGACGGCGCACGTAGATCCGTAGATCCGAGACTCGATCGCGCATCGGGAAGTCCAGGAAGATGATAAGCGAAGAAAATACCGTCAAACGTAACAATTCACAGCAGAAACGGAAAATAATTCCGACAAGCAAACCTGGCAACAGTAAATTCCAACGCGTTAGAAATTATTGAGTAAAATCTGCATTCAGCCAAAATATTCCGCCGAAATGACCGCTGTGGAGACTGATGTGCGCAGGATGTTTCGAGGATGTTGTTTCATTAATGTGACAGAATTGACGAAGGCCAATCTGATACAGTTGACACGAGAATGTTATATACCAACCTGGTGTTCTTTTGGGAATCGAACATTGTAAGCTTAGGCGTTGTTTTAACATTTAATAATAATAATAATGATAATAATAATAATAATAATAATAATATTTATTCTTTAATTAAGCGCCTGCAAACGCACTGCGCTGTACATGTACATGTTATGCGATAAATCTTAAATTAACTACTAACAGAACAGAGAGCCTGCAATACACGGCGCAAATTGCAGCCTACAAAGCATGTCCGCCTATGGGACTCGATCTCTGTACCTCTCGCACTCTACGCTAGATGTTATCCAATGCGCTACCGGGCCCCCCACTGAAGAGTTGCTTTAAACCTTTAGATTGAATTAAACTTTTAATATTATAAGCCGAATACTTGATTTGGCATATAATTTAGAATAAAAGTTGCTTTACTATTCTAAGCTGAAGCGATCTTTTAAAAATTTGCGTTAATATTTCAAGCTAAAAGTTATAAAAGCGGCCACTCCGTTCACAGTGGATATAACAACAAATTTTTTAGTCTCTCTTGTGGCAATGTCACATTGTAGACCGTTAACAGGTTTTGATAAGCTCCATTTTGCTGAAAGAACATTGAAAGACGCTCATGAGACTGGCAAATGTGGCAGTGCCAACACTCTGAAGATTTAGGGCCAAGTCTTTTAATACTTCTTATCCCCTTGATGCAATGCAATTGCGCAGTCCGGTTGGAGAATGAACAAGACTTTTCCATTTCGTTTTGTCCTTCTGTGAAAGAGATAAAATATCCGTTTAGACGTTGCTCGTCTATTTTCATTCTCAGGGAAAGAACTGCCCATAGTTGCGACGCTGACCAGGACGTTGCGAAATTAAACGAATTTAAATAAACTAAATTCTCCTTGTTCATCCGCTGCATGCATCTTGTGAGGCTTCCTGATCTCCACTTCCATCATTAATCTGGGAAAGCACCTAATCCTCCTTCTGCGTGGGAGTCAAAGCCGAACTAACGTCTATAGAGTCTTTTATCTATGTTACGTCTTTTATAACTTATAGTCGCATTTTCAGGCAATCGCGGTACTTCGAGGCTTAACTTCACCAGATCATCACACTCGATCTTTGCCTTCAGTTACTGAATGATGAAATTGCTATAGCACGCTGTATTCATTGACTTTGTCACTCGAAACTTCTGAAGCAGTGCCTCTCAAAAAACTGTTAATAAACCCCACGGAACTTGCTGCAGTTGATGCTCTTTTCTCTTCCAATTTTCCTAAACGCAGCTCATTTTAGTTTCTGTCGCTCGTTTTATAAAGGTAATCGATACGTGCAAAGGGATGATAATAAATACTGAAATTACAAATATTTCATGGCTTTTTGACTCGGTCACTGCTGTATGCACCGCCGCCTTGCTGAAATTCCTTAACGCCGGGGGATACTCTATTTCGTGGCACCGGCCCTGTCCCTGGTCTTCGGTTAGTGAGGCGGCTATTAACAGAGCATCATGCATCCTAGAACCTGAGATCTTTGGGCATGAAAACTATATAATAGGTTAAAATTTTGTTGCTGAAAGAGATTTTCTTCTTCATTCATCCAGAGAGAAAAGACGTTTTGATCTGACACAGGTAATATTTCGTCCTGCAAGACAGAGAGGGAAGAGAAATGGAGAATGAGGTAGAGAAAGTGTGTGAGAGAGAATGGGTCAGTTCAACTTATAGTTAGAACTCGATAGGCATGCACACTGTACACAAATTGTATAGTAGACCTATCATGTCGCGGCACAACCTTTGACGTTTTGCGACATAGACTGCCGCTGTCTTTCATATTAGGATATCGCAATTGAAATTTAGTGTGTGTATAATGAAAATATGTCTTTAAAATGCAAGTTTACCGCCCCTTTTGCCGCCCCTTGGACAGTCCCCCCGGGGGTCCGCACCACTCACCCCCTTAGCTTCGCCACTATTTGTAAGAACTGACTTTCACTCAAATCATCAGGTGTCTTGAGCGGTTCTCGTGCATACACCTAATGGAATATTTAGCTTTGATAAGAGAGCCCACTTGTGTCTAATGTAACTTGTTTTAACCTGATTTCCTTCCCGGCGATATTTGCGAAGATGGATTGCTTTTCCTGAGTGCATCGGTATAAACAACGCCTTTCGAAGGCAAATTATATTACGGTTCACCGAAAGACCGAATAATGAGAGGAAACCGCTAGAATGCGGATTGGAAGAGGACTAGAGGGAGGAGTAGAAGGAGGACTAAGATTAGGAATAGAAGGAAGAATACGAGGAGGAGTAGAAAGAGTCCTGAGTAATGAGAATGCATGGAGAGATACACTCATGGAGCCACTGCTTAAAACGGATATAGAAGCGAGCTGTTTAGCTATAAACTAGCCAGTTTAGCAGGTGGTGAGTGCAAGGTCTTGGAGTGCATTATTAACAATGACATAGTGGAACATTTGAATAAGTAGCCAACATGGATTAACCAGAGGTCATTCATTAAATTTTATTTGAGAAATCTGTTAAGTTCTTTCATGGACTTTGGGAAAGGATAGATTAGGCAAAACCTGTAGATGTAATTTATCTAGATTTTGCCAAGGAATTTGAACAAGAACCTCAGTTTATTACTGGCCAAAAAGCTGCAAGCATGCGGGATTTTATAACTAACATGGATTTAAAGCTGACTATCACGCAGAAGGCGAAATGTGGTCATAGGAGATAAATACCTGGGCAGCGGTGCTAAGTGCAGGACCACAAGGATCAGTGCTTCGGCTATTGCAGTTTGTGATAATTGTTATTAATGACCTAGATGATGGGATTTCATCCAAAATGTCTAAACTTTCGGGTAATACAATACTAACCACAGCAGTGCCTGGTGAAGAAGTGTAGAGACTGCGAAAACACGTAAGAAGAATGTTCTAATGGTCACAGGACCGGCAGGTGCTCTTCAATTTGAGTTGAGCATTGAGTTTCTCCATAATAGCTCACTACTTACATTATTTGTATTTAAAGAAATATAAACATGTGCTGAAACACTATAGGGGCCTACGGTAACCCGACAAAAGCGCGCAGGACAAAAGAGCGCCGACAAATGCGCGCCGACAAATGCGCGCGGTAACAAAAGCGCGCGGGACAAATGCGCGCCGAGAAAAGCGCGCAGGACTAGACAATTAAAAACATTAGTTGTTTGATAGTAGTTTAATAGAAGAAACTATACTAAATATACTAGAAGTAACCGTGTAAAATATACTAGAAATAACCGTGTAACGGAAACTAGACGTTTGATAGTAGGCCTATACTAAATATACTAGAAATTACCGTGTAACGTTATTCATATGTAAAATAAAACCAGTATATAAGTCAACGTTTTGTGCGACCCAACGCAAGCACTCGTCCAGTGGAACTGTTCCATATGTTGGAACCAAAGCCTGCAAACGACGATTTAAACGAACGTTTAAACACTTTGAAGTCTTTGATGCCTCCGGATGTCGGAATCCGGAAAGATACCTCGCTATCTTCAATTCGTAATGGTCTTGTTCTTGTCGGAAGTGGTCCACAATTTATTGGTCCAAACAATTTATTTACGGTCTTCTCGATAATGCTGTAATTGGACGTTAATTGCATTTCACTTCCACGGGTCTATGGTTGTAGCCTGTATACCTACTTCTGATGGGTAGCCTACATATGAAGTCAGGCGGTACGTTATTGACAATTAACAAACAGTTAATTTTCTAAATTTCTAAATTAATTTTCTAATTTGCACGCTTTTGTCTTGCGCGCATATGTCGGCGCGCTGTTGTCGGCGCGCTTTTGTCCTGCGCGCTTTTGTTACGGCGCTGGGGCCTACAGTTGTGTGGATTATCGTCTTCTGTTGCTATGTTGTAGTGTTCATCTTCAACTATTATAGTACACAAATATATCTTAAAATCTGTACCTTTCTGTTTCTTTCATAAACGAGTTTTGTGCTATATGATTTGGCACCTCGAAAAACTTCCTGAGGCTCTAGATATAAATTATTTAAGAAACAGAAAAGCACGTTGGGCAGAAATTCTTAAGTCCAACAGCTGTTGAATTTTGGGATCGTTGTCTCAGTGGACACTGTAACAGCTTTTAAGAAGCTATGAATGATGGGCTACAAAGCACTTCAGATTAACGTTCATTAGTTCTAAATCTGAATAATTAAAAACCTCTGCTTATAGTTATACGCAGAGTACGCATAGCAATAGACGCAGGACTAGAAGAAGAAACAGAAGGAAATAGAAGAAATTTCTGGATCTGCAGTGGCTGCTTACACGTCTCGTCCGTGAAAATCAAAAGCAGAAAATTGCTTCCTGTCGCCATCTGCCGACGTTTCCTGTGCCTGGCTAAGTGTCGTTTAATGACCTGTTATTAGTCCGGTCAGGTTGCTTTCCAAGGCTTTCCTAAGGTCCCTGCAGGTCGGTAATCATTCTTTCTTTGAGTCGAGCAAACCCTCAGACAGAACAAATTACTTCTTGTTTTCTCTTGACATTTGCCACGTTTGCTATTGCGTCGTGCTGAGGACGACTGCAGTGAGGGAATCTTAATTAGGCGTCTCTGGATTTTCTAAACTGCGCTCGCCCGCCAAAGAAGCGATACAGTGTGTTCCGCCCTAGATTAGCTTCCAATTTACACAATTTGCACAACTTTGCAGCAGCATTTAGCTTTTTCCGTATAGATCAGCATTGCCAACATGAAAATAAAATATTAACATGCATAAAATCAGGTAGATACCGACAAATATTATTTAACTTTCTGGTAGATTTCCGAAAATTCAAGGGATTGAACAGTGGATAAAGATAAGATGTGTCGATTTTTGAGCAGTTACCGGAATTTCAGGTTTTATGCCTAACATTGCTTGTGCCAAATGGCTACGTATGCATACTGCAATAGCAAGCAGTCTTACTTGAAATACCACGAGAATGTATAACTAATATTCCGAGAACAAGAGAGCAAGAAGAACAAAGTAAAAGGGATCAAAAACAAAATTAGAATAAAAATTAGAAGTTAGAATGGCAAGAGTAATCCGTGAAAGCAGGACCACAAATAGTGACTAAAATTAGAGAAAAAATAAAGAAGCATAAGTAACAATAACAATAACACAATATGATGATGAACAACGGCCAAAGTTCTACTGCAAGCTCTTAAGGATTCAAGCTACGCCCAAAAGCAGTGCTACAGAATTCAGAGAACATAAAAGTTACATCGTTTCTCGTAACTCATTCCATCTGCATGCCAAAACAGACTCCAACACATCGAATAGAGCACAATAAAAACAAATAAATAAGCATAAGTAGACAGCTTATTGGATGTTATTGCTGGAGTTGTTGATTTGTGTATGCCAGACACGTGCTCTAATCAGCTGAGCGTGATCAATAGACAACAGACGCGTATATCTTTTCGAATTCTGAAAGGGATCATCCAGAAATGACGTTGAAGATAAATCGCAAGCTCTCGGAATCTACATCACCATCGACTGTCTTATAAAAAGACTGACTCGTCAGAGGTCATGCTGATCGGTGGCAGTTGATGTAGGATAGGGAGAAGGAGGGTTACCAGGAAGAGTCGACAGAAGAAAGTAGAGGAACACAGGCAGACAAAGCAGTGCACTGCAGCTAGAAGTAGGAGTCGGACGGAATGTTGAGAAGAGGAAGAGAGACAGAGACAGAGAGAAGGAGAGAGGGACAGAGGGATAGAAAGGGCGAAAGGAGAATCAGAGAACATCATCAGAGAATTATTGCCTGAGGCAGCACATGACGATCTGTCGGTAGAGTTCAGAGGCTGCTACGATGCAACGACGCGCAGCATCTGCTGACAAATATGCACCTCGATCAAGAACCGATGTAATATGAAAAGACGACAAGAGCAGGCGGAGGAGGAGGAGCGAAGAAAGAAGAGGACCAGGAGGATGAAGGGGAGGAGACAGAGGAAGAGGAGGAAGAAGAAGAGGAGGAGAAAGAGGAAAATATGCAGAGGAGAGGAGGAGATGGAGGAAGTGAAGGAGGGGGAAGAGGAGCTATGCACCACAGAGGAGAATATGAAGAGGAGGAGATAGAGATAGTAGGGCGAGGAGGCTAACAGGGAGGGGGGTTAGCATGATTGCATTGATTGGACATATGGATAAAGAAGAGACGGAGACAGTAGAGGACAAACAGGAGGATCAAGAGGACAAGGAGAATGAGGCGGAAAGACAGAGAGGATTCGGATGAGAGACTATGTAGGGAGACATGATGAACGAAGGGCGGTACTTGGCTGTTTTGAATAGATCTCTGCGGACATTTACAGCCGTGCTCTTAGTTCCGGCGAAGATTAAAACCGTCCGTCAGTGGAATTTTGTGGCCAGGTCGACATGCTGACCAACCGTCTCATCTTACTTAGTTGTGCAACCTTCGTAGGTAAGAAGCTTCCTAAAGAGAAGCTGCCGAGTGTGCTCGCCGCACTCGGGAGGAGGCGTATATGTCACTGTCAGTGCTAAAATTTATATGCGCACTTTCACAGAAGCCGCGTTTATGGACATCATTTACCAGGCTGTGTAGGAGGCTAGGTTCCTTTGCAGCAGCAGCTAGCAGCAGTCAGCAACTGCAGTCAGCAACTGCTTGCTGTGTGATCTATTGAGCCATCTGCATCGAAGCGAACTACAGGTTGTCGTCCAATAAAAAACGAACGCAAGAAAGGCGGCTCGAGAGAAGACGCCCGCTGACGTAGGCCAACGAACCGAGGTCTTAACCCGACCTACATGTATAACTACGACGAACCCAGGTTTTAACCCGACCTATAACTACGACGCCCGCGTGTAACATGGTAGCATGTATCTAAAGAGAACAGGATATGAGATTCACCACATCATTCAGCTTATCATCATCATCATCATCATCATCATCATCATCATCATCATCATCATCATCATCATCATCATCATCAATCATCATCATCATCGGCCAGTCGTCCTCCCGGAGCGATGCAATTACCATGACTGCACGAGTAAGCCAGTCGTCCTGATCCTGCAATCGTTTCCAGGCTTTGTGTAGCCCGAAGTACGTACAGGCTGCCACTGAAGAATGCACATATCTATATGAGCGTCATCCTTAAACAGGTTCTAGCTATCAGGGCCTACTACGTAGGGGGGGGAGGAATCAGACTGCTTCCAATTTGTGCCAGGGGGAAAAAAGTTTCCCCCCTGGCACAGTCACTAATTTCTAATAACTAGTGACTAATAAAGTGACTAATTACTAATGATTCTTAAAGTATTGTATTGTGATGTCTCAGTATTATGGGCCATGCAATATTTGCTGAGGTTACCGTACAGTGTCTAAGCAGTGCTATAGTGTATCATTATTACTGGTTTTTCTTTAGCTATTGGCCATTATGTTCTGCTATTTTTGGTGGATGAAAGATGCTAAAAGTATTTTAAAAATTGAAGAAAAGCATTCACAATCCTGTTGATTTAGACATTTCAAAAATATGGGACACATGTTAAAATATTTGGCAATATAGGACACTGTTTAGCAATATATGGGGATTTTAAAGATTGCATTATGAATGCACATTTCTGGTGTAATGCAGCGGTAAAAGGCTCCATCCCTGCCTACTACAGTGTTATCCAGCCGACAATTATTTTGCAGGAATATTTCAAGACCTGATAATCTCATTTTCACTGCACTACACAACAATAATTGTAGCACTGAAATTTTGTGCCATATTTATTACAGCTTGTCCCATAAAATTTTACAGTGCACTGGGAGCCCTGCAGAAATTAATTCAACAGTTCAGTTGAACTAAAATGTATAGTCTTCCAAAGCCAGTTTTCTTGCTAAAAAAAATGCGCTAAAACTCACCTACGGCAATGTAGAAATCCAAATTTTTTCCGGGGGAGGACCCCCGGACCCCCACTTCAAGGGGAGGGATGGGGAGGGGGAATGTACAGGAGGGGGAAGAGGGAGTGGTGTGGATTGGGTGGGGAATGGGGGAAGGGAGTGGGAAGGTGTAGGGAGGGAGGGGAGATAAGAGAGGTTTACAGTAAGGGGGATTGCTTCCAGCTTTCAGGGGGGGGGATAGTAGGCCCTGCTAGCTATGCTCACATTTTTCGTAGACGATATGAAACCATTAATAACAATAGGCAATATGAAATTATTACTCTAGGTGTATATATAAACAAATGTTAAGTATGATTAATATTTGTGTGTAAGACTTTTATTACAGGCTTACATGTAGAGTGAATTATCAACATTTGTTCTTAATAGGGTGTTGAAATAGCTATTAACACTACACGGGGATATGCTATTATTACGCTGTTGTATGCTATGCTACCTTTAACTAAATTTAAAGACATTTTCGCTTGATTGTCGAGTTTCATGGAAAATTGTTTTGTAAGCTCGTGGCAACGTTTGTCGAATTAGCCTACATATATTATACAGCCTCTTGTGTTTGGCATGATTGCGCTCGATTTAGCTCGTCTTCTGGTCTCAAGGGGGTCATGAAACTCCTCCACTGGTTCTCTCTCCAATGGATTCTGATTCTGGAATGCGGTCGTGCTTAGAACCGACTATGGATTGTTGTTGTTTTGCGCACTGTGATAAAGACGCCACACGAGTTTCCAGCTTTGATGCGATTAAATTAAAATAGATGCGAACAAATTATATTCTACTATATTAGATACTATTAGATTAGATATGATTATATTAGATTAGATTAGTAATGATTAGATTATATTGAATTAGATACTAATAAATTAGATACTAATAAATTAGATACTAATAAATTAGATACTAATAAATTAGATACTACTACATTAGATACTACTACATTAGATACTATTAGATTAGATTAGATCAGATTTTGGGCAGAGATATCGGCATACTGGCACTCTAAAGAGAGTATAGCAGAGCTGCAGAGGCCTGTGAACATGAACTCTGGAAACGATTGCGCTGGGAAGAAGTCATTTGTCCGGGCAAAGGGTTGAAGGGAAAGGTCATCGGAGTCGCCATCAAGCGAAATCTGTTGAAAAACGATTATACAATGTATAGAGCAGCGCCGAGAACTAGAAAATTGGTGGCTGATGTGGTGAGACGAATATGAGGAACACTGACAGACAACAGACAGCAGGCGTAAAAGACAGAGACGCACATAACCAGAGAGATAAACAGACAGACAGACAGAGATAGAAAACAAGTAATGTGGCGCAAGAGTAACCATGTTGTGGCCATAGACATTTAGTGTAATAGAGAGAGTCGGTTATGGACGATACAAGATTGCGACTGTCGTCGAGAAAGCGATGAAAAGCAGACGTCGGTCGACCGGTCGTCCGGAGAAATTGATAATCAGCATCTGCTGCTGCTGCTGCTGCGGCAGAAGTGTTGGAGCAGCAGCAGCAGCAGGAGAAGAAGAAGAAGAAGAAGAAGAAGAAGAAGAAGAAGAAGAAGAAGAAGAAGAAGAAGAAGAAGAGGGAAGTGCCAAAGAAGAATGGAGGAAATTGCGCTGGTGACTATCAGACCATGTGTGCGTCGACTTCACAAAGCACCGATAAACACCTACACACAATGCATTATATTCATCGCCTGTTATTCCCCTCGAAGTCGTACATACATACGCAGGTCTATAATATATGGCTACATACAGGCTTTATATGTTTTGTACAGTATGTATGTATGTGCGTATGTATGCATGTATGTATGTGTGTATGTACGTATGTATGTATGTATGTATGTATGTATGTATGTATGTATGTAAGTATATACATACATATGTTTGTATAGAAACCTTGGAGCAAATGCTCCATCCAAGAAATAGGGGGGGTCTATCAGTGTGTGTGCCACCATTTTAGGGGGAAGGGGAGGGGGAAGAAGAGGGGAAATTGGAAGTTGCTCCAATGACTTAGGGGGGATTAGACGCCCCTGGGTGTTTCCCAATACTCCTTAATGTTTCTTGGAGTTTCCCAATACTCCTCAATGTTTCTAGGTGTTTCCCAAGGTTTCTTGGTGTTTCTTGAATGAACGAGTTAAAGAACGGACGGAAGAAAGGAAAGACGAATCGACAGTTAAAAGAATGAACGAATGATTGAACGAATCATAAATAAAAGAATAACTGCTTTTCGTTTCTTTTTGTTGTACACCAATGAATGAAAACATTTGTAAAATTTCATGCAGAGTCTTTGTCAGATGAATATCAGTCATTCTGTTTTCGTCAGCAATAAAACCCTACATCAACGTCTCCACAAAGAAGTAGAATTCAGTCTGCATTTTCATAACTGTAAGAACTTCTGTATCAGCGTCTGTGTCTCATTTAGTTTCTGAGTAGCGATTGCGCACTAGCGGCTGCCTGCTCGTTGATGATTTGGGATATGATTCCACACTGTAACTCTTCCCGTCTGATCTACTCTTATATCAGCGTCCTTCTAATCCCTCGGCTCGTTACAATCCACGACAAAATAAACAACAAAACAAACAACCAACCACAAAATAAACAGCACATGACAAAATAAACAACAAACGAGAAAATAAACAAAAAGACAAGCAACACGACAAAATAAACAGCACATGACACAAAAAAAGAAACACACGACAAAATAAAAACAAACTAACACTACAAAGCATTTAGATTTTGCATTTGTATTTAGTTTAACGACAAAAGAAACAACTAACCAAACAACAAAGGACAAAATAAACAACAAAATAAAGAACAAAACAAACGCGAAAGTAAACAACAGACGACAAAATAAACAACAAAATAAACAAGACAAAAACACAAAAACTAAACAAAGGGCTTACGGGATTCTAAGCCACGCCAGGAGCCCCCTGCCTTAATGAGCTTACGGGAGATTAAGCCACGCCAGAGGCTCATCAGGGGTGTAGTTTTTTGTCTATTTTGTTACTTTGTCGTTTGTTGTTTGCCTTCGTGTCTGTTTTGTTGTTTACTTTATTGTTTACTTTGTCGTTTGTTGTTTGCTTTGTTGCTCGTTTTGTCACTAAACTAAACACAAATACAAAAATCTAAATACTTATAAAAAATATATACAAATACACTACAAAAAACTAAAGACAACTAAAAAAAACTAAATACAAACACAAATCGAACACCACACCCCACACAATCCAGACAATACGGAGCCATCCCATCGCCCATCCTCAAGCAGGAAACTTGTGGCCAGAAAATCCAAAGGCACCTATCGAAACACAGTAAAATAATGAAGGTTATTATTATTACACGTTATGACAAAATAGTAACATGAAATGAAAGAAAAATTCAAGTCTTTTTCTGGGTCGAGCCCTGTTGGTCCGCGTCACACTGACATACATCAAGAAGTTTTATGTTATAGTCTTAAGTTGACCAGGTCTGCGATCGTTGCGCTCAGCTGCATAGGGATATATGCAGGTGCCTCGCATCCGTGTATAAACTCAAGCCCATTGTATCTTATCATGACTCGGATCTTCCTCTACGAACAGTCTTCAGCTTTACATACGTGCTGTTGCGTTTAACTCTGTTCAGTAGACATTTCCAAAATGTATTAAAATGAATTTAAATATCTAGATGACTTAGTCATTCGTGCAGTGCCTTTGTGAAGTAGCCGACTTAAAAGGTGCTATATTAAGTGGCTTGATACAAGAAAACAAACATAGGGCCTACATACATAAATACACACATACATATATACAAGCAATTCTGTTAAGTACTGATATAATTATAATTGCAAATTTATATAGCATCGTTTCATAAGGGCCTATATTATTATTATTATTATTATTATTATTATTATTATTATTATTATTATTATTATTATTATTATTATTATTATTATTATTATTATTATTTTTATTACTATTATTATTATTATTATTATTATTATTATTATTATTATTATTATTATTATTATCATTATTATTATTATTATTATTATTATTATTATTATCCGAGAATTCATGTCTAAGTTCTGTTCACTCAGAAAATCGAGTTATTAATTAGTAACTTCTATCGCACCGGTATGTAATGCACAAGGCATCAACCGATGGGACATCAAACCTTTATATAGGAGTCCTATATAAAGGTTTGATGTCCCATCGGTTGATGCTATAATAGGACATATGAGCCCCATATAGAAATGCATGTAATGTCATATTCTCACTCTAAATTATTTTACCAGATGGCAAGTGATGTTGATGGGCATTGAAGTAAATGTGTTCACTGGAGTTTTAGCTGTTTACATTTGTCATGTAAACATAAATATGAGATAAATGGAGAGTAATAGTTACCGCATAATGTGGTTTATTCTACATGAACTGTAAATGCTTAGTTTTAACTTCATGCTACAAAAATGGCAGAAATTACATGACCACTGGTATTTCTCAGTCAAAATTATTTCTAAGCTTTCATTGTATGTTACATAGGCACATAAAAGCACCTCCAAAAACCAGTAATTAAACAAAAAAATTAATAACACTGTTCCGTTCAAAATTTACAATGATTACTAACACTCTGGCTTTTCATCAGTCCGTCCAGTGGTTTAAATTCTTGTGAATCTAGAAATTCTAAACACATCTTATCGCACAGCCTGGCCAAATCAAAAACCCGTGATATTCCAAGATCTTAAAAATTTAATAAAAGAATATCTTAAACAAACGACGAGGAGAAGAGAACAGTTTACCTCCATGGAGTTCATTCTCCGGACTTGAAATGGGACTTCAAGAATCAGTCTGTTTGATTGGACTGTCTGAGGCAAGCTTTTTGGTTGAACTTTGAACTCTCCTGTTGGAGGAAGGATCTTTTGTTGTACTTGCAGTTGGATCCTTTGAGGCTTGATCTTTTAAGCATGACTTTTGGCTGAACTTTCTACAGAAACCTTTATGCGATTGTCAGCAGCGGAGGTTTTGAGTTCATCTGCTTTGCGTTGCATGGAGATCTGAAAGATCCCTTTTTTAAAAAATTTTTTGTTTTTCCGGACTTGAAATGAGACTTAAAGAGTCAGTCGTTTGATTGGACCGAGGGAAGATTTTGGTTGAACTTGGAGCTGGTCTGTTGGAGGAAGGACCTTTTGTTGTACTTGCAGTCGGATCCTCTGAAGCTTGATCCTTTGAAGCACGACTTTTGGCTGAATTTGAGGTTGGTGGATCTTTTGAAATAAGATCTATTGTTAGAAATATTATGTTTGGATCGTTTGAAGCACCATATGAACTAGTAGCTGGATCTTTGGGATGATCGTTGAATGGACTTTCTTTGTGTGATTGTCAGCGTCTTTGTGTGATTGTCAGCGGCAGAGATTCTGTGTTCGTCTGCTTTGCACTGTATGCTTTCAGATCTGAGCAGATCTGAAATCCATGTCTTTTTTTTTCTTTCTATTTTTTCGGTTTTGGTCGTTTCTTCTGCCTCTTTGGCATAATAGAAGTGGTTCATGATCGATGGCTGGAGTAGAAACCCTCGTATGATTGTCAGTGGCAGAGGTTCTGTGTTCGTCTGCTTTGCGTTGTTTGCTTTCAGATCTGAACAGATGTTGCTGGAATTCAGTAGTTCAGTATATTCAGTATGTATTGAAATACCTCAGGAAATTTTACTCAATCACCGGTTAGATAAAATTAAATCCATCAGGTTTCTAAGTTCACTATATTCAATATGTATTGAAAGACCTCAGGAAATTTTACTCAACTTGTAGGCCCTACTGCAACACATGTTTTGTACACAACATGAATATCAGCTTTCACAACATAAAATTATACAGACGGCAGTAGATTTAAAATAGTAGCAGGTGCATTGGCGAGTCCGGACCCTAACCCTACTGACCCGGAAGAAGGTCCTTCGACCTATTCTCGGCCACCTAGGGCGGATCTGGGTTCGGAAACCCTCGGTCTAAGGGAGAAGTCGGCCACTGACCAAGCACCACGGTGATGGATTCAATTATAGACCCGGGTAGCGAGCGACAACTCCACAATACACTTCAATCCTTACCTAATTTGTTTGGCTGCAATGCTACCATCTATCGCTGGTCTTTACTTTCATTAGATAACAACTACATCATAATTAGCCACGTTTACGTGTTGCTTGTCCATTGGTTTTGCTTATTAAAACATTTTAACACTTTATGAACTACCAAAAACTTAGTGGAACGACGAACAATCACTTTCTAAATAATTAATACAGACAGTGTGGGAATTGTATAAAAAAAGACTAGGGGTTTGAACATTTGGTAATACTGCAAATGGCGGTCCCAAATTATAAAATCGGTATGTATTCACATATGTACGTATGTATGTATGTACATGTGTATATATGTATATATGTATGTATGTACATGTGTATATAGGCCTATACACATGTACATACATACATACATACATACGCAAATGACGTATTCATAATGAGAATTGGCGGCCAGTGTTGCTGTATACAGCTGGTTTTGTAACTAGATCCAGGGGCGTCTACACCATAGAAACCTTGGAGCAAATGCTTCATCCAAGAAACAGGGGGGTCGGATATAGTCACACCAGTGTGTATGCCACCGTTTTAGGGGGGAAGGAACGGGGAGGGGGAAGAAGAGGGGGAAAGGACGTTGCTCCAATGACTTACGCCTCTGTATGTATGTATGTATGTATGTATGTATGTACGTATGTACGTACTTATGTATGTATGTAAGTAAGTAAGTAAGTAATTAAGTAAGTATATTCTTTATTATGCCATCTGCAAACGCACTGTGGTTAACAATACAGGTTATACAAATAGTAGATGACCAATAGCGTTTTTAGATCACAGGTGGAAGCCAGTGCCTCCAAGCCATCTCGTGACCAACTAGCCCTTACCAAAGATCGGTTTCCAAGCAGTGCCTATGGCTATCATGGCTAGAAGTCTTTTGAATCGTGTTGACCAGTAGCGGTTTCACATCACAGCGGCGGGAAGCCAGTGCATCCAAGCCTTCTCGTGACCAACTAGCCCTTATAAACAGATTGGCTTTAAAGCTGTGCCTTTGGATATCATTGCTTAGAACTCTCCCAGCCACAAGTCTGCCAAAGAAGCTTTTTAAAATGTAAAGTACCGTTTGCTGCCGGCCGAGACCCTCCCACGAGGCCGGCCCAAACCATTTGGGTCATTTTTCAATTTAAATAAATGAATAGGTTGTGGTATACATCAAAAAACATAATGTTGGGGCAAAACTTTTGCAAATGGCTTATGATAGGCAAAACAACTCTCTGCTGTCACAGATGCATTGGGGAGTACTGTTTCAAGCATTTAGCACGACTGCGAAACGGTTGTGGGACAAGACCGTGCGCTAAATGTGGAAGGGGTATCAAAAACCACTTAGGTGAGTGTATGAAGTGTGGTTATTTCGCTAAATATTTCAGAGCTCGACGAGGTGGGCTAGTCCGTGAATTTAATAAAGAATGGAAGCGACTATCAAATATATCAGTAGAATAAAAAAATTATCATTTGAACAAATGATATAGTTATTGTATTGAGGTAATACAGATGAGCAAGCGTCAATCGAATATCAGTAAACAAAATTTCATTTTGAACAAATGATATAATTATTATATTAAAGAAAAGTTTGCCATAGTAATATAAAATAATTTATAACAATGGCATTGTCAACGAATGAAAAAATTGAACAATTGTTGGGTGAGTTTACCGGTCCCCCAGCTCTTCGAGCCGTTCTACAAAATATCTTAGACGAACCAATCCCAGATGCAGTCAAAAGGCGCTTACTACAGCCACTGCTTCCAAGGCCAATTCCTCCAGCGCGTAAGCACAGAGGGGCAAAACGTAAGGCCCTCCTGACAGAATTCGACCCACTCCTAAATAAGAAGGATAGAGGTGGGCCACCACCCTTTCTAGCGCACAGAGAGCTCGCCAATCAGCATCTGAGAGACTTCCGTGCTGAAGTGCCGCTTAATCACAGGCTGGAAGGAGATGCGTTGGCTTTCTTGAGTGCAATGGAGCACAACATTGAGTCGCAGTTAAACGAAGAGCTCTTGAAAAATGGCGGTTTAAAATACTCGCAAGTGCTAACGGTTGATTTGGAAAAGTTGGCACCGACCGTTGATATGGTGTACAACGGAAACGCAACCCCAGGTACTATTACCAATACGGCCTACTTTCGAAGCAAAGCAGTGCCAATTACCAATGCGGGGAAAATCCAGGGGATTATACGGAAGGCCAAGGCCGAAGTACTAAAACTCCTCGAAGAGTACACCAATGAGGGATCAGGGTGGAGAGTGAAGCGGGTCGTGGCGCTAGACCTCAGTTTTGCAAGATATAAGCCTTTCCGAGGTAAGAGCTATTTTCCCACACCAAAGTATATACCCCCTCGCACGGTTATTAATGTCAAGAATGAAGATAACCGCTGCTTCGAGTGGGCCATACTAAGCGCAATGTACCCAGCAGATCAAAATCCGAATCGCCCCAATAAGTATCAGGCCCACCTTCAGGAGCTAAACTTCGACGGTATAGAATTTCCAGTGAAGGTCACTGATATTGGTAAGTTCGAACGTCAGAACCCTATGGTATCCGTATCGGTCTTCGGGTGGGATAAAGCTTTGTATCCAATCCATGTCTCAACCGAGACTAGAGTTCACAATATTGATCTTCTACTGTTGGCCAGCGATGTAAATGAAAATTTTCCTTTACAGAATTATCACTATGTCTGGATCAAGGATCTAGCCCGCATGCTTTATAAAAACAGCAAATTTGAAGGACGAAAGCATCCATGTCGTCGCTGCCTACACATATTCTGTAGACAAGACTTGCTGGATGCCCATATCAAAGATTGCCAGGGTATCAGTGAGAAGCCTCAGCGAATTGAGATGCCAAAAGAGGATGAAAATATCCTCAAATTCCAGAACCATCACAAACAGATGCGCACTCCGTATATCGTTTACGCAGACTTCGAGGCGTTGAACGTGCCAGTCATCAATGCGGCCATGAACCCTAACGAGAGCAATACAAGACAGATAGCTGAGCAGAAACCATGCAGCTTCTGTTACATAGTGGTTCGATGCGACGGCCGCACGAAGAAACCAGTTTTATATCGTGGAGAGAACGCCGTGCAAGAGTTCCTGCAACGATTACAAGGCGAGCTGGCCTCTATCAAACAAAGACTGGCCACCCCAGCTAAGATGGTTATGTCAGCAGTTGATCGACAATCATTCCGCGAGGCTATCGAATGTCACATCTGCGGAAATGCTCTCGAAGCGGATAGAGTTCGCGACCACTGTCACATTACCGGTAAGTATCGAGGTGCCGCTCATAACGCCTGCAACCTCAAACTTAGAATATATCCAGATAAGTGTAAGGTACCAGTGGTCTTCCACAATCTGCGAGGCTACGACAGCCATCTCATCATGCAAGCGATCGGAGGCTGTGAAGCCGCACAGGATGAAAAAACTGAAATTAACTGCATCCCAAACAATATGGAGAAATACATGACATTTAACATTGGACAACTGCAGTTCATTGATAGTCTCCAGTTTCTAAACAGCTCGTTGGATAAATTATCAGGAAATCTGTCGCTTGAGGATCTGAAAGTCACAACGGCGTATATAAAGGAAAATTTCGTTCACAATGATGGGACAAAACTAGATCTTTTGAGGCGAAAGGGCGTATATTGTTACGAGCACATTGACGATTACCACCGCTTCGACGAAGACCGACTTCCACCCAAGGAAGCGTTCTACAGCAAGCTCACACGAGAGAGCATTTCTGACGAGGATTATCAACACGCACAACGAGTGTGGGACGAGTTTGACTGTAAAACTCTGGGCGACTATCACGACTTGTATCTCCGTACGGATGTACTTCTACTAGCCGATGTCTTCGAAACCTTCAGATCCACATCGATGAAGCACTACAGTCTGGATCCAGCAAATTACTTCAGCCTGCCAGGAATGGCCTGGGACGCATTGTTGAAAAAGACGAAGATCGAGCTCGAACTTTTAACCGATATAGATATGCATTTGTTCGTAGAGAAAGGTCTCCGAGGTGGAATCTCGATGGTATCTAAGCGCTTCGCAAAAGCCAACAACCCACAATGCCCCGACTACGATACCACGAAGCCAGACAACTGGATCATGTACCTCGACGCGAATAATCTTTACGGCTGGGCGATGCAACAGCCACTACCAGTTGGAGGATTTAGCTGGGAAAGTCCTACTCTCGACGAAGTGTTGGAAACTCCAGATGACGCGCCTGAAGGCTTCCTACTCGAAGTAGATCTTGAGTACCCGGAGCACCTTCACATTGCTCACAACGACTATCCCCTAGCACCAGAGACCCTGACAGTCCAAGAGGAGTGGTTGAGTGACTATCAGAATGTGCTTATGAACGAGTTGGGAGGCAAGTTCACAAAGCATGTGAAGTTAGTACCCAGCCTACGACCCAAGGAGCGTTATGTAGTTCATTATCGAAATCTCAAACTATACCACTCGTTGGGCCTACGAGTTGTTAAGATCCATCGTGCCATTAAATTCCGACAGGAGGCATGGATGGCCCCGTATATCGAGATGAATACGAAATTGAGGGCGAAGGCAACGTCGGAATTTGAAAAAGACTTCTTCAAACTGGCTAATAATGCAGTTTTCGGAAAAACCATGGAAAATCTTAGAAAAAGAATTAGGGTCAACCTGGTCCCGACCTCAAAAGTTGACAAACTTCGTAAACTAATTGCTGACCCGGCCTACATATCACACAAAATCTTCAACGACCAACTCGCCGCGATTCACAGTTTGAAGAACAAGCTCAAGTTAAACAGACCTGTATATGTCGGCCAGGCTGTCCTCGACCTCAGCAAGCATCTGATGTACGACTTCTGGTACAACGATGTGAAAAACGAGTACGGCAACAATGCCCAACTCTTATACACAGACACTGACAGCCTGTTATTTCAGGTGGAAACTCCGAACGCCTATGCCGATATGTGGAACAAAAAACACTCATACGACTTTAGTGAGTTTCCTAGAGACAGCCCGTACTACGACGTCGAGAACAAGAAAGTCGTGGGCAAGTTCAAGGATGAATGTAACGGAGTGGCCATCGCTGAATTCGTAGGACTGCGTCCGAAGATGTACTCGATCTTAAAATCGGGCGGTTCAGAAATCAGGAAAGCAAAAGGCGTTCAGAGAGCAGTTGTGAAGAAGGATCTGCACCACGAGCTATACAAGGAATGCCTGTTCGAACGAGAAGAGATGCGGCACACACAAGTCGTGATTCGAAGCCACGACCACCAGATCGGAGTGTACGAGCAGAATAAGATCAGCCTCTCTCCATTAGACACAAAAAAGTGGATAGAGGCCGATGGGATAACAACGCTGGCATACGGGCACTACAAAATCAACGACGGTTGAGTATTCTATCGGGGGGTAGCTCAGTGCCCATAGGCACCAGAAGCAGCTCCTCACGGACAAAACCGCGGCCAGGCCCATCAACTAGATGGTATAAAGCCGGTTGCTCAGCCTGCCGAACAACATCCAAAATAGCGTGGATGGTGAGCGACCAGTTAGGATCGGTGGCACGTTTGCTTCCACCTTCGAGCTCGCCGGGAGCGTACAAATATCGGACGAGAACGTCGTGCCCGAGAACAGGCTCATCCAAGCCCCACAAACGAGTTTTCATTTGTGAATGAGAGGGCTTCTGTGTCACTTTAGCAGCTTTCATCGCTTCAACCGGCTTCATGTCGAGCAAGCGCGTCGGCTCATCGTTTAGTGCAGCTACAACTTCGGGCAATCGTCGAACCCATTCCACTGACCGTTCGGATGACCCCCTTGCATCCAGGAGCAATTCCTGAGCGTATTGAGCACCGAAGAGTCGCTCAGCTAGAGTACGGTTAAAGCGTTCAACGATGCCCTGTTGGCGATGATTTGCGGCCTGTCCGCGTCTTACAAGAACGTCGTGCTTCGCCAGCAACGGTGTAAAATCACCCATAAATTCGCGGCCAGGGTCGACCTGAAGAAGTCGAGGCCAAGTCAATGGACCCCTCTTATAGATCCGGCTTAAAGCGGCGGCGACTTCGGTCGCACTTTTGTTTATCAACGGTTCAGCTTCTTTGTATCGTGAGGCAACATCAACAACAGTGAGAGCGTATTTATAAGTCTTTCGACCTACTTTATCGTGAGGTAAAAACAAGAGATCGGCTTGGTGTACGGCGTTTGGTCGATTTTCATCGAACTTTGGACGCGGTATGCGGCGTGGAACGGGAAGATAAATCTGCCACACCGCTTGTTTCTTCAGCCAATCACGAGCCTCCGCCTCGGAAACTTTGGCGGCTGAGGCTAATTTCTTCACCGCAGCCTTACCTCGCCAGTAACCTCTAGGGCTGTAATAGACGGCTGAAAGGTGCTTAGACATTTCAGTAATACTATATATTACAAACAGGTAAACACATACACAAATGATTTTCATTAGCGCCGCCGTCCAACACCCATCCCTAGCCTCGACTTTGCTGACATAATGGCCGATACGAGCCGGGCATCCTTCTTCTCATAATCTGGAGTTTCATCGGTGAGTGCGATCTTCGACGCGGCTGCAGCGAGGATGTCATCTGCGTGGTTACGCCCTGGGGTATCTTTATGAACTGCGTAAGCCACATCATGGTGGAGGCACGCACGGTCGAGCTGATTAACACCGTGATAGCGCTGTGACAGCCGTTTATCGAGTTTTGTGAATGGTCCACAGTAAGAGTACTTTCCTGTATTCTGAAAAGAACCTCCCGGATTATCTTCCGAAGACATACCGGATGGAAGGCTCATATGCATCTCAGGCAGAGGCAGAATATTAAGAGCGCTATTCAGTAGAGAACCTCCAGTCTTTCGCACTTTAGAAGGCAAAATTTGGCTCTTCTTTGCACCGCAGACGGCACAGGTTCCCTTCTTGGCTGGCCGACCGTTTCGTAACTCGACAATTGTTTCATTTGAAGTCTCAGTATGTTTCTTACATCGTAGGCAATACATTGTTTTCGTTGAATACAATCATAACTCGTTGTCTCTATATGGAAATAACAAATTTCGATCTCGAAGCCGACGATGGGAAAAAACACCACCATTGGTTGTTGCCATCCAGCATACGGTGTATAATCTGCGGGCCTAGCGGATGTGGGAAAACAAACCTACTACTCAACCTCCTTCTGAAGAAGGGGTACCTACGTTTTGACCGGCTCTATCTATACTCAAAGTCTCTGGGACAGGAAAAATATCAGTTTCTTCGGGACTGGATAACAGAACTCGAAAAAGTTGCCGGTAAGGAAGTGGCTTCCTTTCACTCTTGCTCAGATGAAATAGTTCCAGTTGAATCATTAAATAAGAATGCCAGAAGCCTTCTAGTTTTCGATGACGTCATGCTTGAAAAACAGTCGCCCATCGAAAGGTATTTCACTATGGGTCGACACGGTGGCGCGGACTGCTTCTACTTAACACAGAATTATTTTCGAATTCCGAAGCAAGCGATCCGTGACAATGCTAATCTTATAGTCCTCTTCAACCAAGACAGTAAAAATTTGCGAGCCATTCACGATACGTTCGTGGGGGGTGACATGTCTTTCGATGAGTTCCGTACGTTCTTCAGCGAGTGTGCTGCCCAGCCATATGGATTCGCAGTCATAGATTTGACGTCCAAAGTGTACGATGGAAAATATCGTTGCGGGTTCGATCGCTTCTATAAGCCCAAGGCAAGTATTTAAAGACATGATATAGGCAACATATAGTCGACATAGAAACACGATGTGGACAAAAGTTATCGTTACGGGCAACATACAGTCGACATATAAACGCGATGTGGACAAAAGTTTCGTCTAAACAGGAGCGAGACGCGTTGACTCAGGACTATTTAGCTCGGAGAAATCGATTGAGACAGCGTTTCGTGGATGAGAAGCTCGGTGAAGCCAATCTTCAGTACGATGCGGCAAAGCTTTTCAAACCAATCGCCACAGCCACGTCTGAATCACAGGCGGCTACGTCTAAGGAGCTGCAGAAAGTTACCAGCGCTTTACAGGATTTGCCGGCCCAGATTTCAGAGTCTGCTAATTTTAACCCGATAGCGGCGTTGTTCGGTGATTCCGTGGGAGCAGTTGCTCCAACGGCTGCTCCAGCGCTTCCAGCGATTGTGGCACACCCCGCCCAGGAAGCATTGTTCGTCCATCCGAACAGACATCTCAACGTCGACGCAATCAGGCGTCACGGTTTTACACCACCAAGCGAACTTGACCTTCGCGACACGGCAGCTGTGAAACAGATAATCGAAGCCGTGAACCAGTACAATAGAAACACACTTGGCAAAGAGAAAATGAAAGCCAATAAGAACGAAGATGAAGAAAAGGTCGCTTCGCTGACTTTAGATATTAAAGCCCTAAAAGACTATAGAGAACGAATACGTTTTTTGGAGAAAGGCCACACCCTCACAAAAAAGGGAAAGGGTTTCAGTGTCCCAGCCGTTCCTCTGAAATTACAAGGTAGCGCCTTGGGTGAGCTCTCCGTCGACCCCGTCGCGTTGTCTGCTGGTAGACTGAGAGTGTTTAAAGGTGGCAACCTCGTTCTCGAATCTCCGGCCGATGAGTCGTTGTTCAACCTACTAACAAAACGCTTCGTTAAGACTAAGCAATACTCGCCTCAGGCAATTGAAACTTTTAAAAAGCTCGTACAGATGTCTGGTCTGCCTATTCATGGCCGGAAAAGTAAAAAGTTCCAGCTGATTCGAGGCGGCGCGGTGCAATTTTACAACGACCCAAACGCTCTGGTAGAGAGGTTGCAGCTTCTGGTGGCCTCTAAGGCCGCGGGAAATACTGGTCTCGGCAACGAAATCTCCGCCATTCTTGACGAGTTACTGCGTTCCGGTGCGATCTCCAAAGAGCTGGCACTCGAATTGAATAGAAACATGCTCATAAAATAGAAATAGAAAACAAAATTCATGGCTCAGATGGAACGCTCGGAGAAACTGCTCGAAGAAATTCGAGACCTTTTGCAGCCTAAGGAAAATTTTTAGTATAGTTGTTTCCTCAGATACTACAGGGTGGACCACGGCTTTCTCACCACCGCTGTACCTGGATCCAAAAAGACGCTTTGAGCTTGCTTTAGTCAATCTTGAAACTTATAACTCGATCCCGAACATAGACAGTACAAATAACAAGTTCGTCTACAGCACCGACAATGGTGTGACGTGGAAGACGATCATTTTGCCCGACGGAAGCTACGAGATCGCACAGATTAATGATGAAATCGGTAGGCAGTTAGAAAAGCAAAATTCTCCGACGGGTGTGGCACCACTCGGCTTTAATTCTCCTATTACCATAGGAGCTAACGCATCTACCCTACGCGCCTTCATAAAAATTACGAATGCCCTATATAAGGTAAATATGGCTCAATCTACCATCAGGCAAATGCTCGGTTTTAACCCTCAGAGGCTTGGTAGTGGTTATAAAGAGGGAGAAAATCCAGTCGATATTCTCCGCGTGGACACAATCCTGGTAAATTGTGACATTATCTCTGGATCGTATCGCAATGGTAGCCAGCTGCCAGTAATCTACAGTTTTTTCCCGGATGTGTCGCCCGGCTATAAGGTAATCGAGTCTCCGAAAAATCTAGTGTACCTACCAGTAGCACCGGCTGGCAACGTACAGGGCAGTCGTGTTTGGCTGACTGACCAGAATGGTGAACAATTAAACCTCCGCGGTGAGACAGTAACTATAAGGTTTCACATCCGCAGTGCGTAGATTTTCACACTTAAATATTCTCATGTTTGTTCTTGGAATTAAAAAGCGGCGTCGTGTCGTGGGTGGTGGACTTTTCGACTGGATACCCAAAATCGCGGGTTTCCTTGGCCGTGCAGGCTCCTTCATTTCGGCGAATAGAGGCACAATCACAAACGTTGCCAAGGCGGTTGGTAATGTCGCGAAAGCCGGCGCCACAACAGCATCTGCCGTCAGGCAAATTGTTGATGCCGTGAAAGCGAGACGCGCTGCAGCCGTAAATGAAGCTCATTTACGAAATGAAAATTCAGCTGCCGCGCCTGTTGTTCCCGCACCTTTGGAGAAGGCGCTCAGCGACAAGAGCATCGAATACTTAAAACAACTGGCTGTGAGTCCGCCACCCGTTGTTCCGGCAATGGCTGACATAAACAGCCGCATTGCTGGATCCGGTTTCAAGACTATAAAGCCGAGTCGTGGTGGTAGGGGTCTGTTTCTCGCAAAATGAAAAAAAAATTTCCGACTAATTCACAAAACGCAATTTAACAAATGTTTAACTCACCACATATGAAATTCATTTACAGCATGATTAATAATTGAAGCTTGAACTTTTTTACTTATAATAATGGCAGCATTTGACGTGCCGAGTGAAATGTTGGACATCGCTTCGGCGGTGCCCGATGACAATAGCATCGAATCGTTTGAATACCGCGAGTATGAGTCACAAAATCCCGCGGCTATCAACAATGGCCAGGCCATACAGATAGACATCCAGAACCAAGACATTTTCACGCAACCTTCCAAGAGCTACCTTCTTGTGGAGGGCAGGCTTACAACAACTGGCGCCGCTTACATCGCAGACACGTTGGTGTCATTCATCAACAACGCCGTCCCGTACATGTTTTCTCAGATTCGATACCTGGCTAACAACACCGAGATAGAGAATGTTATGTCACCTGGGCAAGCCACGACGATGAAAGGCATGCTGGTTTACGGCGATGATTTTTCCAAAGGCGAAGGTTTAAACATGTGTTGGCAGAAGGACACGACCGCGGCGGCGGCGGCTGCGAATATCGGCTTCGAGGCCCGTCGACTGATGATCATTGGAAAACCCGTCCCTATTGGAACGTTTTCATTCATCGTTCCCTTAAGACATCTATTCGGCTTTTGCGATGATTATCACAAGGTCGTATACGGGATTAAACACTCCTTACTGCTGAGCCGGCAGGGGGATGCAGACGCGATCTTCAAGGAAGCCGCTGCGGTCAATGGCCAGATCACGCTGACTAAACTCTCCTGGTTCATGCCGCATATAATACCCGCTTTGGAGTATAAAAGCATGCTAATGAAGCAGATTGAAGCCAAGGTTAAGGTACCTGTAGCATTCCGCGCCATGCAATGCGACAACATTGCGGTGCCACGAGCGACGACTTTTTCCTGGCGTTTGAGTGTTAAGTCGGGCACGGAAAAGCCACGCTGGATTCTTGTTGCTTTTCAAACTGGAAAGAATGCACATCAAGGCCAGAATCCGGCACTGTTTGACCATGTGCAGGTTCGCAACATTTTCGCTATGCTCAACAGCGATCGCTACCCGGTTGTTGACATGAATCTCGACTTCACCAAGAGGACAACCTCTCGCGCTTACAAGGCCCTACGTGACTTCAAGGAAGAATATTGCGGCATAGACGCGCGTGAATCGTCATGCCAACTGACACCAATCGAATTTGTAGATTTGTTTCCGATCTTCGTTCTGGACGTGCGGAGGCAATCTGAACGACTTAAAACCTCTGTACAGGACATACAAATCAAGGTGGACTTTAACGAAGGGGTACCAAATAATACGACAGCATATGCCGTCCTGATCAGCGACCGACTCCTGAATTTTGAATCGGATGGCAGCAAATTCAACGTCGTTTACTAGAAATCGTTTTTCACATTTAGATACAAGGCCCTCTTTTAGATATATTTTTTCCAAAAATGAAAACTGAATACGTTGCGTTCGGCCTTTCACTGACCGAAGGGCAAAAGCAAACATTGGCTAAAGCTGCGCGCGATGGCACTGGTGCCACGATTCGACTCACTCATGACCAGCTTCGTGGAGACGATAAGCTCGCGCTTACGAAGGTTCAAGCCGCACGAATCGCAAAGAAGATTACCTCAGGCGTTGGCATGGAGCTGAGATTCACCAAAACGCAATTGAAAAAGATGACAAAATCTGGCGGATTTCTTCCACTACTGGCTCTCCTCCCGCTGATTTTTGGCGGGTTAACCGCGGTGGGTGCCGCGGCTGGAGGGGCCGCCGAGGTGGCAAAGGCCGTGCACAACAAACAGGCCAGCGATGCAGAGGCTCTGCGCAAGAAACAGGCCAGCGATGCGGCCCAAGCCGAGAAAAAACGGATCGACGACGCGGCTTTAGCAGAGGCCGCGCGTCATAATCGCGAACTCGAAGCTCAGGTCCGTGGAACCGGTTTATATCTCGGGCGCCAGACTTATGGTGGTTGCTGTTCAAAGTGCAAAGGATCCGGTCTCTACTATATCGGGCAAAAAAACTAAAACCGTTGAGCAACTTTGACATAGAGAAAGTCGCCCGAGGTCTGCCGCATTTCCGCGGTGTTTTCATGCGAGATGGTCTGCCAGCCGTGGCTCGTGAGAAGGAGTGTGGAGTTGTTAATTTAGATTCCGGTTCCGGCGATGGTACTCACTGGGTCGCCTATTGGATAGATGGACCTACAGCAGTCTATTTTGACAGTTATGGGCTGGATCCGCCTACCGAAATCTCTCGATATTTAAACCGTTCCATAAGAACACAGACGTTCCAGCTGCAGGGTCCCGATGATGTGGTCTGTGGTCATCTCTGCCTGACCGTGCTAAGAGAGCTCACTGCTGGAAAGAATTTTGAAGATATCATTCTTGACCTATGTTAGACTTCCGTCACCTTTTTGTATATAAAAATGCCGGTTGATAAATTTGGAAGAGACGGTGGAGGTGGGGTGGGAAGGGGGCAGATAAGCGCCGCTGGGCTCGTCCACAAGGCTGGTGATACCATGATGGGAATTCTGTCGGCTGGAGGTTTTCGACTGACAAACGTGGGAACGCCCACGATGGAAACAGACGCCGCGACAAAGGCTTATGCAGACATCATAGATCAGGACAACTTACAAATCACCGGTGGAACGATGTCTGGTGTTCTAAAAATGGGTGGTCACAAAGTTACTGGGCTGCCCACAGACGCTGGTGCGTCTGAAAGCGACGCTGCGAGCTGGGCACAAGTGGTACGATACGCGGACCAGAAGGCGACCGCAGCCGAAAATCATGCAGACCAAAAGCTTATCGATGCCAGGCAGTACACGGACGAGAAGAATGCGGGGCTGAGAGATTCCGTTAGGCGGTATGCAGATGACAAGGACCTTATTGTTAAAAGTTATGTTAACGAGCAAGATGTTATCGTCAGGAATGCGTGCGTGCTCAAATCCGGCGGTGTAATGACTGGAAGTTTAGTTATGGGTGGCCACCGAGTTACTGGGCTCCCAACAGAAATTTCAGGATCCGATAGCGACGCAGCGAGTTGGAAACAAGTGTCAACAGCGGTCGCTGGCGCTCTAGTAAAACTCGATAGAGTACCCACGGAGTCGTTGCATGTGGTGAATAAGCGGTATGTAGATTCCCGCGACGCTTCTTACAGACAGTACGTGGATGAGAAGGTCACCACCGCCAGAAGATATGTGGACGAGAAGCATGCTATCGTAAGAGGCGGGCATGTGCTCAAAAGCGGCGATTCTATGACTGGTGATTTGACCATGGGTGGCAAAAGAGTGACTGGGCTCCCAACAGAAATTCCAGGATCCGATAGCGACGCCGCGAGTTTGAAACAGGTGACGCAGCTGATCAGCAACGCCACTAAGAATAATGATACGGCGCCGGCTGGACCAAAGTACTTGACTAACAAACGGTATGTGGACGCGAAAAACGCTGAGATTGGAGCTTCAGTTAGACTCTATGCGGACCAGAAAGCTGAAGCTGCTAAGACGTACGCCAACGAGCAAGATGTTATCGTTAGGAGCGCATGCGTGCTTAAAGCTGGTGATGCAATGACTGGTGATTTAATCATGGGCGGTAAAAGAGTTACTGGGCTCCCTACGGGCGCAGCAACGTCCGAAAGCGACGCGACGAGTATGGCACAAGTATCGAAGCTGATCGCCGACAACATGACAAAGAGTGATAGAGTACCAACAGAACCGTTGCATGTGTCAAATAAACGATACGTTGACGTGAAAAACGCTGAGATTGGAGCTTCCGTTAGACTCTATGCGGACCAGAAAGTTGAAGCTGCTAAGAGGTACGCCAACGAGCAAGATGTTATCGTTAGGAGCGCATGCGTGCTCAAATCCGGCAGTACCATGACCGGTGATCTGGCTATGGGTGGTAAAAGAGTGACTGGACTCCCAACGGAAATTTCAGGATCCGATAGCGACGCTGTGAGTTTGAAACAAGTTACGCAGCTGATCACCAACGCCACTACGAAAAATGAAACGCCGCCCTCGGGACCATGGTACCTGACTAACAAGCGGTATGTAGACAGTGAGATAGCTAATGAAAGGCGATACGCGACGAGCATCAAGATTCTCAACTACAGCGGCCACATTCCGCCCCTATCCAGAAACGTTTCCGAAACGGGTTTTATTGCCTCAGCCAACGAATCTTTACCCACTAACCCGCCTCATATGGCATTCAACTCGGGTGTGAGGGGTGAGTGGAAGACGGCGTCCACATCGAGAGCCGATATTTTGGATCAGGGTAGTAGGACTTGGTTACAGATTGAATGCCCAACGCCTGTGCGAGTATGGAAGGTTAGTCTGGCTGGGGGATCTAGTCCTACTGCACCACGTATCACGTCCTGGAAGATTTATGGGACTCCACCCACCGATTCGATGACATTCAATGCTCTCATTTCCTCCACTGCCACTTTGACTAATTCTGCACAAGAGTTCACCTTCACTGATGACAGAGAATACAAAAAATTCAGGCTGATGGTCTTGGCCACCAGCCCACCACAAGCTACTTTTGGAATATCACACTTCCAGATCTATACATATTTTAGACACGGGGGATAGTCAGTAGTATAGAAAAAATATGACTGACACGCACTACAAGATTCGGGGGTATCTCCGTCAACACGGAGAAATAGACATGTGCAAATACAGCATAGACAGTCTAGGTGATGTGGGCCACTGGGGGTACGACATCCCGAAGCCCACCGCAGAGCTATTGACCGCGGTGCCTCAACAACACATCGACTTCGTGTCTGACGATTACCACAACCGCGATATCTATACGGCGGCCGGAACGGTAACCACGAGTGCGTGGCAAACTCTTCCATTGACCGCTGCGCGTTTTCCGTGTATAAGTTTGCAAACCACCAATCAGGGGGTTTCGTTAGAGGGCGGGTTCTGGAAGCTTACAATGTTTGGTGTTAGTACCGGTGATGCGTCAGTTCGCATTATTACAGCCGCGGGTAGCATCGATCGTACAGTTGACATTCAAAGTGGACAATTTGATGCATCTAGGGCAATATTCATTCCAGGACAAACGAGTTTTCGAATTGAAGGAAAAAAGAGAGGCGTTTTAAGTACTTCAACTATTGAGTTAAACGTAACGTTACTGATAGAGCAACTATAAAAAAGTATGTCTTTGTACCCACCGCTGATGGAGTCAACAATTTCGTCAGACACGACGTCGCAAACATTTCGCTTGCAGAAGATCGGCGAAATAGAAGCATTCCTGAGGTCTGAGGCGATAAGTCGGGGACAACTGTGTAAAAAGTATAAGAGGGTTGTGGATGTTGCTAATGGGGCCTCGGCCGGCCTTGCTATAGTTAGTCTTGGAACTGGGGTGGGTGGGGCAGCTATGTTAGCCACTGGTATTGGTTTTATTCCTGGTATTGTTCTGGAGAGTTTGGCCATAGCGACGAGTTTTCTGGATATTATTGGAAATGTTGTTAGTAGAAGTTTTGTTGCTAAAGCTTCAAAACACGACGAAATTTGTATTTTGGCGGAAAGTAAACTAAACACTGTTCATGACCATATTTCTAAGGCGTTGGAAGACACGGCTATTAGCGATGAAGAATATAAACTTATTCTGGGAGAGGAGGAGAAATATAGGACGATGAAACGTGATATACAAAGCAAGAATGGAAAAAAAGAGTTGCCGAGTCAAAGCAAAGACGAGATGGTGGCGGAACTGATCAAGAAACTAACCAGCGCTGGGTCTTGCCCGCGAACCTCAAAATAAAAGTTTTCATCGTAGGTGGTTGGAGTAGTGAGTCTGCTGTTGTTCCCAGTGCGCCACCAGCATATTATTAGGAGGGGGTCAACATTTTGCCGACGTTTCGTAGTATTGTCACATCCATATTTAGCTTCTAATAATGCGGAAGGCTTATTTTTTCTAATTTACAACGAAATTTACAGGGGGTCCAAATTTGGCAAACGGTCCCGAAGTCATGCCACACCCGCATTATACCGCAGAATGTTTGATTTTTTCTAATTTATAACGAAATATATGGGGGGTCCAAATTTGGCAACCGGTCCCGAAATGATACCACACCCGCATTATACCGCGGAATGTTTGATTTTTTCTAATTTATAACGAAATATATGGGGGGTCCAAATTTGGCAACCGGTCCCGAAATGATACCACACCCGCATTATACCGCGGAATGTTTGATTTTTTCTAATTTATAACGAAATATATGGGGGGTCCAAATTTGGCAACCGGTCCCGAAATGATACCACACCCGCATTATACCGCGGAATGTTTGATTTTTTCTAATTTATAACGAAATATATGGGGGGTCCAAATTTGGCAACCGGTCCCGAAATGATATCACACCCGCATTATGCTGCAAAAGGCCTATCGAATGTACTATGTTTAGCCTTTTTCTGTTATGTGCTTTAGTAAATATACACCACAGATAAACGAATGATCTTTCTTGCGCGGTAAACATGCTGTTTAACCCATTTTCGCGCTGACTGACCCCTTTTTGAAGTGAATATAGGTTTTCCAGGTCGCTTTAAAAATTTATGTTCGTTTGGAAATGACTATAGCCAGTGTGCTAACCCACATGTTTTCATGATATATAGACAATGCAACAGCCACAAGGTTAACGGCACAGCAAAAAACCACGGTAATTCCATACACGCATTTATCTGAACTGGACTGCTTAAAAATAGCAGTGGGCTCAAAAGCCAGACGACCTGGCAACACAGTTTCAACCTTTCGATAAACAGACTCATTCAGGCTATTACTTTGTACATAGCAGTCCATATATTGTAGTGCTGCAGACTTTCAAGCAAACGTGGTTAAGCAACGTTTCAAGCAACACGATGATTACACTCGTTTTATTAGGCGGAGCCACCGCAACCAGAAACAAGAGAATAAATAACTTGAATACATAACTAGAATAAATAACTAGAACGGGGTGCAATTGAGAGGAAGCTCGAGAGAGAGGCTCTGACACAGATGATAGTCTTCTGAGCCACTTAAAAGCTTGTAATGTTATGTTATGTTATGTTAAATAGAGGTTTATATGTTATTAAACAGAAAGCGGTGCACTGCTTCATTAGAACGGTTATAAATATATTAATAACCTACTACATATATACAAACATAATACGAGCACTCTACATCTGATTAACGGCATGATCAATAGTTAATAGTTCTGTTGTGCGCGAGGCCTCATATAGGCTTATAAACACATTCCATGGCTAAAAGCAACGATGAATGGTTGTTACTGACCTAGATTGCGCGAACTAATGCGCGAGAGACTGTAAACAACAGGTGCGGGATCAGGCAGTGTATAGACTACATCAATTACTTGGCACGCACACTTCCCTTCCCTTTTTAGTTGATGGTGTTATTGAGCCATTTATCAGCGCCGGCTGCTGGTTCGTGTGCCAGACAAGCCTACGAATCCTTGATTGACATGTCTGAATAGACAACAGGATGGGCTTAAATAATGAGGCACAGCTTTAAAGCCGATCTGTTTATAAAGGCTAGTTGGTCACGAGAAGGCTTGGATGCACTGGCTTCCCGCCGCTGTGATGTAAAACCGCTACTGGTCAACACGATTCAAAAGACTTCTAGCCATGATAGCCATAGGCACTGCTTGGAAACCGATCTTTGGTAAGGGCTAGTTGGTCACGAGATGGCTTGGAGGCACTGGCTTCCACCTGTGATCTAAAAACGCTATTGGTCATCTACTCAAATAGATGCATAAGAAACTGAAAACAAACATTAGCATACAGAAAGATAGACTTAATTTCGGTCAAGTGTTCAAATAAGTGAGTGAAAATTAGTTAACTAATGTTAGTGTTGGATAGAGACCAAAAATTATATGGCAGTTTTAGAGGTATAACATCCTGGTTATGAAACTCTTGCGAATAAGCGCATCGGCCCTGGGAATTTCCCGATTATGCGAGCGGGGGCGGAGCTCATAGGTGCAGATTTTTGCTGGGGGAAGCACAGCATGGAGAACATGACCAGGGTTATCCAGCACCGCAGTGAAGAGGGCTCTATCAGCCTTCACACATAGAGCATCACACGATTCGGAGCAGATACCCGAGTCGCACCAGTCTCCTGATTTGCGCGCTGAGACGGGAGCGCTGTTGAACATTTAGAAATCTCCACCAGGCCGATGAGGCATATAGCAGCCTTGCAAGCGTGGTTGCTCGGACTACATCGTGCAGACCATGGGCGGTGAGGCAGCGTAAGGCGTAAAGGGATTGGCCAGCCTTAGTGCATAAGCGTTGGACATGGGAGTCGAAGCGCAAGCGGTCGGATATAGTCGCACCAAGGAAAACCGATTCAGTGACCCTAGCGATGCCAGGGACAGGGGAGGGGAAATCAATTGACCGTATGTATGTATGTATGTATGTACTTATGTATCGTATCGTATATGGGCATTTATAAAGCGCCTCTCGCGGTATAAACCATTCAGAGGCGATGCCAGTACGCGAGACCCCGAGAGAAAAAGCAGGATTTAAGGTGAGAAAAAGAAGAAGCAACGCTACCAGAGAGGATGGTGTTGCGGACAGAAGGAAGTCGGTTTAAAAGTGAGGGACCTATGCAGGAAAAGGACCTGGATTGAGCCATAGTAGTCCTGACACGAGGAACTAAGAAGTCAAGGCGAGCAGAAGATCGGAGAGGACGCAGCGAAGCAGCAGAATGAGGCCGTTGAATTAGATCACGCAAGTACTGTGGAGCAAGACCCAACTGAGATTTGAGCCCAAGAATAAGCACTTTGAATTGGATACGGGCAGAGAGAGGGAGCCAGTGGAGTTGTTCAACCATGAAGGTGGAGATATGAGAGAACCGAGGGAGACGGGCAATTAGTCTAGCAGCAGCATTGAGTACCGACTGGAGAGGAGAAAGGCGGTTTTGGGGAGGCCAATGAGGATAGATGTATGTATATATGTGTGTATGTATGTATGTACGCATGTTTGTGTGTGTAATGATGTGTTATGTATGTTCTGCTCTGAAATAATATTAATTCTGCATTAATGCATTGCATAGACTCATTTAAAGTTGTTGTTGTTGTTGTTGTTGTTGTTGTTATCATGAATCTGTTACTTGTGTACAGCCTACAGGAACCTTCACCTTTCTTCAGAATGTTCTCAGTTCTTGCCTGTTATTGTGAAATTATGATCAACCACTTCACGGTTTAAGAATTAACTATGGACGAAACAACAGGAATGACTCATGTAAAAAGCAAATTGCTCCACCATTTCAACCCTTAGACTTTTAGAGACTTTTATAGACTAAAGTTTGAACGATGTCTGATGGCTCTGAAGTTTGGAGATTTTTGTTTTTGTTGCTGTTATTATTATTATTATTATTATTATTATTATTTATTATTATATTATTTTATTACGTAAGTTGAGCTAGACCATGAAGCTCCTCGTTTAGAAGAACAGCAACTTGAAATTGTACAGCTGGGAAAGATAAACAGTTAAAATTTGTAGACATTGATTCTGTACTGGTGATCTTGGAGGAGGCCGAAGAACAAGGCTAGAAATCTTCACTTGTGTCACTTAAAATATGATGCGTTAGCTCAATAGTTTTGTTCTCAACCTCTGATTTTTCACTTTGCTGCTTAGGGCTAACTACTCTAGACGGTATCTAGATTGTAAAAAGTCATTAATTTAATTGTATCCTTATTAGTATAAATTAGGGCAGAAATGTCCAAAATATGACTGGAAATGTATTTAGGTATAAATATATAAGGACACGTAGTCCTATATATAGATATAGATTTTAGGAAGATCACAGAAGCTCCTGCGGAGATGAACACACTGTCATACTGCTATAATATGATTCTCCCATGTAAACAATGCATGCACAGTACGTGACAACATTTCGGCTCCATTATCTGAAGTTGTCTCAGCTTTCTTCTGGCTTCCGCTGACACCATTTGTCTGCTGGTATGAACAAGCAGACTTGAATTTCTATAAGGCAGCTAGGCGCGGACTTCCTATATTATTTAGGTGAAGAGCTTACACTGGTTAATTTTATTCATAGGAGAGGTTTTAAAGCACTGTCCTCGTCCTGCGATACTGTTATATTCGTAACAAGGGTGGCTGCCCTCGCCATAACTCTAACTGTAATTGTATTTGGAAATTTATATAGCGCCGCTTGAAAAAGAAACTACTCTGTATACGCTAGCCAAGAAAACGATGTTCTTAAAGAACAGGAAGTTTATCATTCAGCAGATTACTACAGGCAAGTCAACAGTTCTCTCTCTCTCTCTCTCTCTCTCTCTCTCTCTCTCTCTCTCTCTCTCTCTCTCTCTCTCTCTCTCTTTCTCTCTCTCTTATACACGCACACACACACAAACAAACAAACAAACAAACAGAGCTTAATCAATGGATTCCCATCCGTAGTTGACAACATGTTCAAAGTCCTCAACCGCGTTGCGTCGAGAATGAGGATCTTATAAGAGAGGGTCAAATATGGCTGCATGATAGAAGAGGAAGAAGAAGAAGAATAGCAGTTTATCAACCAAGCCTGCAGGGACGTATCTAGCGTTGGGCTTGGGGGGCTTAAGCCCCCCCCCCCAAACGAAGTTGAAGCCCCCCAAACAAGTCAAGCCGTTGTATGCTTACGGCTAAAATTCGTATGAACACTGTATAAATGTTGCCATGTTCAAGGCTTAAGCCCCCCCCCAAACGAAAAAGCCTAGTTACGTGCCTGCAAGCCTGGAGGCCATCACTGGTATAAATTGCTAGAGATTTTAATTTTCTCAGCCTCAGCATATGAGGGCGGTAGCCAATCCTCTCCCTTGTCGCCTGATCATCCCACCAACAACATGCGGTAATAATTTTCCAGTTGAGTTGACTAGGGGACACAGGTGGAACGGAAATCTCAATCGACGACCTCTCGCCTTACAATCCCGCACACTAAATCCTAGACTAGGGGTGTCGAACCTTTTTCAAGGTGCGTGCCAAAATACTGATAAATCATTTTGAAAAATGCCGTTGCGTGCTCTTCGGAATATTGCACAGTAGGCCAATATAATTATTTTTCTCATATAGGTTTTAGTTAACAAAGGTAAAAAAAATCAATTTAAGACGTTATTTCAAATATCGTTTTTGAATGGTGCTAAAATAAAGTCCTTCAAAAAAAGAAAATTTGGATTCCTACATGGATTTTGTATTTCTAAGTTTGAAATTTTGGGGACGCTCTGAATTCCGCGTGCCCAACAAATTTGAACGCGTGCCACTTTGGGCACGCGTGCCATAGGTTCGCCATCCCTGCCCTAGACCATCATCCATTCCATGGTATACAGATGATATGATCCGATATAAATCCGATGTGTGTTTGTATGATGAGTGCAGATCCTGTCGAAGGATTCGGTGACGGTGGCCGTCGATGCAGTCGTCTACTATCGGGTGTCGAATGCAACTGTTTCGGTGACGAATGTCGAGGACGTTAATCGATCGACTCGTCTCCTCGCTCAGACGACCCTTCGCAACGTCCTTGGCACCAAGAACCTCAGCGAAATCCTATCCGACCGAGAAAACATCAGCCACTTCATGCAGGTCAACGCGACTACGACATTATTATCTCTAGGGCAAGCACTACTGCTGCTGCTTCCGCTACCGACAATGGCGCCGTCGTGTAATTGTAATTGTTATAAGTATTGTATTGTATTTACGAATTTATAAAGCGCCTCTCGCAGTACAACCTAATCAGAGGCGCTCCCAGTGCGAGGAGCTCCGTGAGAAAAGAAAAGTCTTGAGACAGCGGGAAGTACTTGCATAGGCGTAATTTGTGGGGGTACGAGGGGTACCCGTAACCTCCCACTTTTTGGACTGATGGTACCGTACCCGCCCCCCACTTTTTGAACAATGACAATCAGTATTTTATTATTGTGCCTTCCCACAGATCGCAGTCTCCGCATTGCCTCGTGTATGTAACAAATTGGTAGCCTCCCCCCCCACTTCTTAGACCAAAGTTACGCCCCTGAGTACTTGTAAAGGAACGAGCAGCAGCATTAGTAATTGTAAAGGAAGAAGAAGAGAGAACATTAAGAGAGGTTTCGAGGCAGGAATCAGACTAAATGGAGGACTGCTGGCTGATAATATTAACCTCCTCATTAGAGGCGGAACTGCATGATATTACGATATAGACTATATATGGACAAGACCAACAGAAATTCGACCCAATTATTAACGCAGATAACTCTTATCAACAGTGAAACAACGGTTATTGAAAACCCAAAGAGACAATAATAACTATAAGCCGTCAAAGGAGAAGCTACTGAACAAGTAAATCAATATGTCTATCTGGGGTCTAATAACCGCAGATGGAACCAGCGAAACGGAAACATAAAGGAGAATTGAACGCATATTGTAAACAAGCCAAGCAGCAAGTACTATTCCATTTGAATAAATGAACAGCATATGGGAAAACAGAAAAATGACAAAGACCAAGACAAATAGGCCTATATATGAGGAAATGACACAAACCGTTGTCTTATATAGATCAGAATGTAGCGAAAATGAGCTGGCTATAGAAAATTACATGAATTCTAAGACTACAGAAACTTAGTAGGCCTAAAGATGACAAAAGACAGTTCCTAGATATCCAAACATCCCTCCTGCACGGACAAAGTCATTCAGCGAAGCCTGCAACTGTTCGGCCAAGTGGAAAGACTCGATTGATCGAATACGACGCAATACACTACATGCCAAGGCTTGATAGAAAGAGAAACAAAGGAAGATCATGACCGCGCTGGGTTGACGATATAAACTAAGAAGCAATAAAACTTGGACTAACATTGACAGAAGCACTAGAGTTGACATGTGAGAGATAAAATGGGGATCAGTTATTCGCACCAATAGCTGCCAATAGCTGGCGGCAGGAACTGGTGTTGGTGGTGATGATAATACTGCTGTTGCTGTTGCTACTGGCTGCTGCTGCTGATGATGGTGATGATGATGGATTCAAACAATAGATAGCTAATGGGTTAAAGGATGGGAGAGGAGAGAATGAAGAAAATTGGTGGTGGCGGTGACATTTATCTTGATGATTAGGACTGTGACGAATACGATGATGACGACGACAACGATTATTATTATTATAATTATAATTATAATTATAATTATTATTATTATTATTATTATTATCATTATTATTATTATTATTATTATTATTATTATTATTATTATTATTATTATTATTATTATTATTATTATTATTATTATTATTATTATTATTATTATTATTATTATTATTATTATGAAATATGCGTCGATTGTTTCCATTAGTTGTAGTTCTGCGTTAATTTATGACACCTTGGGCGCTTTACCATGGTGATATGATTGTGATTGAACTGTTTGAGCAGCTCATTATACTCACGCCTATCCTCAAGGACTCTCAGAGAACCTCTATTGCTTGCCTTCTACCCAAATCGCCTACTTATTACCACTGCAGTGGCAGTTGACATGATAGATAGTTTGTTGCAGCAGAGGACTCTCTTAAAGCGTCCTTGAGATCGTAGTCGTAAATTTCAAGAATTTCTTAAGCGCTACTGTGAAGCTAAGCGCAAGGGGGCACCACGAGCGCTCTCACAAGAGATTCTCTTAACCAATCGATTGTATGGATGCTCTAAGACGATGCATCGTTAAGATGATTTAGTCTAGGGGTGGGCAACCTACGGCCCGCGGGCCGGATCCGGCCCCCGGGGACTTTTCAACCGGCCATTGACATGTCTTTAATATTAGCATTGTATCTGGCACTTTTATCCGGCCCTATGAATGTCTGGATCTCTGTACGTAGGCCGACATTAAAACATCTGTTTCTTATTTATAGAATCCGGCCTCTAGTCTAGTCAACTAGTTCACTACTCATTCATCAATGTAATTACTTTCTGCATGAAACAATACTACAGAGTGGGTAGGTTCGAAACTTTATAAGCCATCTTCACGTAGATTTCATGCCCTGAAAATGGTTGCACTGTTTCCAAGCACCTATATCTGTGCACAGTTCTTCTGAAAGACGGAACTAACATAATGCAGAAGCAGATACAGACTATCAAATGACAATTAATCTTTCCAATGAAATTTGAATTGCCACTTCGAACATTAAAGCAACCATAGGCCTACTGGATAAATTGTGTCGTGAGAAGAA
>OY744608.1:25049467-25144467 GCA_963556255.1 Allolobophora icterica
GAGAGAGAGAGAGAGAGAGATCATATTGTACAGTGACATCGTTCTATTATGATGCAATTTTTACTTTCGATCAGCTTTAGCAGTGCCGAAAGAGAGAGACAAACAGATAGACAGACAGACAGAGACACAGACGCAGACACAGACACAGACAGAGAAATATACACAGACAGACAGACAGAGATAGAGACAGACAGATAGGCAGATAGACAGAAAGACAGAGTCAGACAGACAGAGACAGACATACAGAGAAACAGAGAGAGGCTGGTCTTATTGTTACAGTGACGTCGTTCTATTATCAGGTTATTTTTACTTTCGATCAGTTTTAATAATGCCACAGAAAGACTGATCTTTCTTCAATGACGTCTTTCTATTGTGAGGTCATGTATTTGAAGAAGGCCCCAATTTGCTTCAGTTGAACGACCTATGGCTTTCTGTAATAACTTATAATGACGTCTGTGATGACGTCGAAGATTAGAATTATGACGAAAATTTGACAATGGGTTGAGATTATAAACATAATGTAAAATATTGTGATGTGCAGTGATGAGCAATAGTTAACTAAAAAGTTGCTAACTTTTAGTTTAACTAAAAAATTTAGTTAAGGAAGAAGTTTAACTAAAAAAAATAGTTTAGTCAAAACCATAGTTTAACTAAAAAATTTTAGTTGCTAACTAAAAAGTTTAACTAAAAAAATCAGCAATATGCAACTATTTTTCCACAGTGAACATTGAACACTGTCAGCAAAAAACATTTTAACACTGCATGGTTTTAGCATTAACAGCCTGTGTTTTCAAATTCATACACTACTTACAGTACACATGTAACTGTCTGCCAGAACAGTACACATTGCATAGTTTGAAGGTGAAATTGTCATTGACTCTTTGCATTTATACAGTTCACTTAACGTCTTTTATTGTGAAAATGTTTGTCGTAAAAAGTTGGAAAAAAGTTGGAAAAAGTTTAACTACTTTTTTTAGTTTAGTTAACTAATTTCCAAAATCAGTTGCCAACTTTAGTTAAACTATTTTTTTTAGTTGGAAAATAGTTTTAGTTTAACTAAAAAAAATAGTTTAGTGCCCATCACTGGTGATGTGACATTTGTACAGCACTTTTTAGATTCTTAAGAAACGCTACACGGGATTCGCACCGTTCGCACGCGGTTATTTTCCTGACAATCGTCAGATGTCTAACGAGGCTAGCCTCTGTCCCTGGTGACAGACAGAGAGACAGTGCTTGGAATGTAACAGGATGTGGAAGAAGGCGGAGGAGGTAGAGAAAGAAGGAGGAGGAGTTGGAGAAAAGGAGGAAGAAGAGGAGTTTATTTGCGTCGTGCAGAAAGCCATCTGTGTACGATCGATCGACTGACTTTGCGTGCATGACGACGATTGCCCGGCTGCAGAGTTCCGCTAGTTATTGGATTAGTGTCATTAGACACGATTAGTTAAGGAGGATTTCGCACAGTATGGAGATTGAATGGAGAATACAGAACCTGACGAAATCCATGCATCATTATGGGTCTAAAACATGCATATGAATTGAATTAGGGATTTGTCAATAGCTCGGTCAATCATTCGGTCAATAATTCAATCAATCAGTTGGTCTAAGATTCGGTTAATTAGCGCGAATAGACCAAGAGACCAAGAGTCCGAGAGACCAAAATCCGAGTCTTTAGAGGTTCTCAGTGGCGTCACGAGGGGGTGCGGGGGTGCGGACCGCACCGGGTGACACCCTCAGAGGGGGGGGGTGACACCCAACATGAGAAAAGAAATTTTTGGGGAGACGAATTCCTAAAAAAAGGTCTTCAGGTTTTGGTCTGGTATTATGGTTGGAGACCGAAAAGAAGGATGGAAATAGTAAAAACCAAGCGAATGACTAAAAAAAAAAAAGGTCATCAACTTTTTTGGGAGATGAAATCCGGAAAAAATTTGACTTGTAACTTTTTTAGTGGAGACGAATTCCTAAAAAAAGGTCATCACTTTTTTTAGGGTGACACCTTGACTTACCGCACCGGGTGACACCAGCCCTAGTGACGCCACTGGAGGTTCTTAAAGGCCTACACAAATACCAAGAGAGGAGTATACATATAAATTATACATATTGAAGGCAGCCTATATACGTATCAGTGTATTGTTATGAATCTTTGGCATTTAAGATCATGAAACAGGTCTTTGAACGAATAAACAAATATTCCCAGTCAATAATTAAGTATAAGATATAAGCTGTACTTATTCTTGTGGAATATACATATAGAGCTACAGGGACACGTATGAAGGTCATGTGTTATAGGAAGGTTACGTGTTTCAGAAACAGTCCTTGTTTTGGACGATTAGAAATTCTGTATACTTAAGCCACTCCTTGGCTTTATGTATTATTTAAGGAAAGAACTATAGCTGAAGAAAGCTGTCGTCAAAAACCATTGCGCCATAAGCTGACATTAGACCTTGGAATTTCTGCACCTGTAGACATAGGGAAGTTCTTAATGGGTTAGGAGTTATATATATAATTATATTATACATAAGCGTGTGTGTATAGACATGCATGCATGTATGTAGGCCTACATGTAAGTATGCAAATATCTGTATGTATGTATATATACTTGAGTATGTATATACATAAATGTGTGTATGGATATATGTATGATACTATGTATGCATGTAAGTATCATATACATGTCATGTATAGGCCTGTATCATGTATTCCTGCAGGTATGTATCATGCATGAATGTATTAACACATGTAATGAATACATGAATCTTGCATGTATCCGTGCATGCACGGGTGAATGCATGGATACACGAGGGCCTTTACACGAATGCATCATGCATAGGCCTACATTTATTTTTAAATTTTGGCGATGTCTGTAGCATTGTGTGCGACTTGCAGAGTTTATATAATCTCCGAATGTTTCAATGACAATGATCATCAGTTGATCATAAGATGGCACTAAGTCTTTGATCGTTTAATCATGTTGTTGAATATCTTCTGATCATTTCCTAAGGATGATCATAGAAATACATCGTCCTTAAATCAACTTTAATTAGTCTGGACATGTCTCTGTCTGTCTGTCTGTCTGTCTGTCTGTCTGTCTGTCTGTCTGTCTGTCTGTCTGCATATATGCCTCTGTTTCCTTGCTGTGCTTATTCTTGTGGTTGTTCTTGTCTTTGATTAGTTCGTTAGTGTGGACATATCCATCACGGTCACGGTCACGATCAGTCTCTCATTAGGTCCGATGCACTGGTCTCCCTATTCGAAGCAGTGGCCTTTGTATTGCTTTGTGTTGCTGCTGCTGCTGCTGCTGCTGCTGCTGCTGCTGCTGCTAGTGGTGGATTAAGCGCTGGTCATTGTTTGCAGGCGGAGGAGCAGTGTATCAGACTGACCCGGAAGTGACGACACCCGACCGCGAATGCTGAGAAATGATCAACGTCTAATCAACCAACAGCAGACAGATCACAATGAAACGAAAGACGAGAAGAAGATAAGAGCTTGAAGACTATCAACATTAGACTCTCGAGACCGAAAGGGGTCTAAAGACTCTAAAGACTTTCGTCCTATTTCCACAAGACGTAACTATTCTCGTATACATTACTCTCAGAAGCCACCGTTCAGACGCTCTGTCCTGACGACTGTTTGGAGCAGTTCGGAGTGAAATAATGTTCGACCATCCGATTGGTAGTCAATGTATTGTTCGTTCATAATAGGCCTTCTCGTTGGTCTCGTTAATGCCTCGTTCGTTCATAATAAGCCTTCTTCTTGAATACAACCGCAACTTCAGTCGACATTGAGCTCCTCTGAGTAGCTATCTTGAGGGGGCGCTATATCAAATTTCTGAAATGAATGAAAGAATGAGTCGATTAGAAAGTAACTGTTTACTGTTCTGCGGTTTTCATCTCATCTTGTCATCAGTGATACGGGCATAATTTTTTTTTGAGAATTGATACACTAATATTGACGCCATTACATTGTTTATATCGCTATCATAGATGTATTCTGTTATCGATATAATAAGCATTTACACAGTCTAGTAATTTAATCCTGACGTTGATCGTATTATAGACGTTTTCGTCTTTGACAGCATTGTTTCTGATATCATCGCTAGCACTTAATCACTCACATAGTCATGGTGATATCAAACACAGTTACATGTATATCTGTGGTGACATCATACGTGACGTTATTATCGTTGGTTTATTAACATTATTATCACGACGTAAGAGATGTGACGCCATCTCTTACGTCATTGCCATTATTTAAGGCACCGGAACGGTTTAAAGGGTGGGTGGGGCCAAGGCAGCAGCCAGGATTTTGCTGGGGGTGGGGGGGTTACTCGTCCTTGAGCAAGCCGATAAACAACCGAGTCAACCGACTAAGGGTTTGTCTTACACCGTGTGTTAGTAAATGTATTGTTTCATTTTTACATTACTGAAAGACGGGTGGCGTTTAAACACCCAAAACATTCCATAGCTACGGCCTTGGGTGGGACCCAAGGTACTAGCTTGTCATTGCCTTGTAGATGCAGTAGGTCTATCTAGAAGGCAATGGGCTGGCTGATCCAGGAATCCATAAGTTTATAGAAGAGCCGAAATAAGCAAGACCTTACGTCCCTACTTAGCTTTATCGAAAAAGTTTGACGACCATTTATTATACTTAATCAAGATTAAAAAGTTGGCATGGATAACCTTTTTGCCATCAAATTTTCTGGTGACTTTTGTTCTCCACTTGGTCCACCATTTTGTCAGTACTTTACAATTGTTCATTGACTTGCCTTCCGAGCAGACCTTCAACACTCTAGCTAACCTTAATTTGGGTGCAATATTGTTATCTTCAGGAGAAAAGTTTGGGCCAATAGCACCTCTGGCTCTGCATTTTGAAATTCAGGCGAGGACCGTATGGCCCTACATGACAATGCCCTCGATCTAAGACTTTTGCTCACAATTTAGGCGTCCTAAAAATGACGTTGCTTGTGATTTTTGAGTCGCCGTTATCATCGATGGTTATCATTATTGTTACGTCATAATCTTTGTTTCGTCATCGTCATTAATCATCAGCTGATTTAGTGACTGTATGTGATGTTTCCATGTCCACTGATAAACATTAGCCTGATTAGCTCATACATTCGACGAAGTTTCTATTGCGAGAAAGTCATGGAGGACAGAGAGCCAGTCCTCAAGGATTTTAAGGCATGGACCGGCGCGTCATGCGCAGGCCATTTCAAGTCCCAGTCCTGACCCGTGTGGCACTGCGCGGTCTTGTGTATACGCTGAGAGCGGCTGCTGGCTTCATGACAGAAGCTAGAAAAATTTGCCTCGTCCGTAAGTGTCGCATAATCCAGTACCTATGAGGCTATGGCTGATCTATATGCTGGTTTAAAACAGTTTTAGAATATATTACACAGGTCTGTAACTGAAATGCTCTACGCATAAACCCAAACAGTAGGCCTACTGAATTACTTAAGCAGCGGTCTAGGCTAAATGTCTCCAGAAAACTCTACTGCAGGATTCATTTATGGGACCGTGGGGTAGCCTAAAAGCGATTTTAACTCCTGACGAAACATGTAGGCCTAACCACAAAATTTGATGTGGCCTTGTTTAAATCAGTTGCACGAGTTTTCAGCCTTGTTAGCGTTCTTTGCATCGTGTATCTTAAAGTAACCTTCTTTATCTTCATCATGCGCGTAAATTATATCATTTCTGTTGCCGTTGTCCATTCCGGTGTTCTAGGCTACCTGAAGCTGCGAGTTGAAATTAACAAGACATTTTTCGCTTTTCTGGAGGCTGTAGCATATTTTGGCTTTCAAGTGTTTCTAAAGACTTTTCACACGTGCTCAAACCAATCATACACACACAGCAGCGGCCTAAACATTGATCCAAATATCTCCAAAGTTTCACACAAAGCATTGCAGGATTCCATAATCCAGCAGAGTATTAAGGCTTACATTAGGCTACCATGTTGACCAAGCAACTGTGCTAAAATAAGCAGCATTTTGATACATCCACGTCTAGCAAATGGACTCCAAGTAGAACCAAACTTATAACTCACTATTACTTACTAGAACTTAGTACTCTTTTTAGCCGTGGCTGGACTGGAAGCGCTCCTGAGTAGACAGCCTAGAAGAGGCGCTATATAAATGTTCCTTAATAACAACAACAACAATAATAATAAAAATAATAATAATAACAATAAATAGTCTAATATCTAAGTCCCCGAGGGATCATATGTACCTTGGGGCAAAAAAAATAATAACAACAACAACAACAACAACAACAACAACAACAACAACAACAACAACAACAACAACAACAACAACAACAACAACAACAACAACAACAACAACAACAACAACAACAACAACAACAACAACAACAACAACAACAACAACAACAACAACAACAACAACAACAACAACAACAACAACAACAACAACAACAACAACAACAATAATAATAATAATAATAATGAGCTCCAAGCTTAACTAATCTATCAGTATAGGCAGTATCTTAGAGCCTGAGGGATCTTAAATACCTCGGGCAATAAAAAAAAATAATAATAGAATACTACTAATCTAGAACGCGGTACAGACTGTCTTCCGTCTAAGTAGGTGTTTAGTACACAAGCTATATACCAAACTTAAATGCGGACGTCTGCATTGGTGTAACACCCTTCCATTTGTCGCATATGGGAGACCCATCAGGGACCTCACCCACTTTACGAACCTTTGAACTTGCCTGGTTTTGCGTAGGTGTTAACGTCCGCGGTACATCTAAACATATAATATTTTCAGTTAAATTTTACCACTGAGGCAGCCAGAGTTAAGTCATGCAAGAAATAAGAAATTGTAGGACAATGTAGATACGTGTATTTTAGAACGTAGCCACAAGGCATCTTCAGCTTAATCAACAAATTATTCCATTTCAGGCATTTTGTAGGAGAATCTATAAATGGGGATAAGATATTTCATTCTATCTGTTTAGACGAAGTGGTGGTGGGAAAGACTCGTCCTATCAATCACAAAGAAATCATGGGCGCTGTAGAAAACGTGTGCATTTGTACACATTTCACCTTTGGATTCTTAAATATCATCATTTCTTGAGGCAGGCTTTAAACAGAACCATAAGTCGCTAGTGCACTCCAGCGATATCAATTAGCATAAAGATTAAAAATTCCTAGTGCATCATTAGACATGTCAACCAGCATTTAAAGTTATACAGGGCACTTACAGCAAAACTTTGTCATATCGAACCGCAAGGAACCATCGTCAACATGGTTCGATATATCCTAGGTTCGAAAAAAGCGAGATATGACGTCAGGTTCTATCCAACTTGACGGACACATGTAACACAATGTAAAATCTCCTCGTTAGAGAGACCAGCTGTAGAATTCACTGTAACTGTACACCTAGGGCCTACACGCCTTTTATATAGTGACCGTATGGCCTCGACTCTGCTCATTTTTCAATGAATTGATCGGGTGAGATCCTTCACCACCGGTGCCCGTTTGAATAGGCGCCATGCCATTTTAAGGTCCCTGTGTACGGAGTCTACGGACCGTTGTAGCCCGAGATTTAAATCTCTGAAAAGACCCACATTCGGGAGGCGATCCGCATGCTCTCTTACACAGAGAAGTATGCATAGGACGCAGCCTATAGTAGCCTCTTTCCAATGTAGCATACGGGACCCTTCCCCTTGTCCGCGTCTGGCATTACCGTCAACACCCCATTTGTGGTGTCCACACTCCAAAAGATTACTAAGGCAGGTCTAGATTAGGCTACTCTGCTGATCGTGCAGGGCTTAATGTATTGCGGGAGTGGGTATTTCATACTGCTACGTCCAGCAGTTAAAGGGACTTGAACTAGATCCAATGCAGACGCAGTATGGATAAAAAAATTGCTTTCTGACTGAAGTTGGCGTCTAAGGCACAGTCTACGAAAAGAGCTTGTAGTATCAATTTTAGGTGCGGACGTCCGCATTGGAGATATATCCGTTCCCTTATCCACATTAACTTTGTCCTAATTTTACCCTCCCGCCCCTCGTTGCGGACGTCCTTAGTGGATTACCTATACATAGCTGGAAGTGGCCTTTGCAGCTCTACAACTTATTAATTATTTATGAAACAGTCAACGACCTCGGCAGTACATCAACTCGTCCGCAGCTCTTCGTATATTCAGCGTCCCAATAAGTAGCATTTACTCTCTTGCGTACATACTTACTGAATTAGATAGCGTCATGCACGAATGAGCGAGAAAGCAGTCAACCGGTGGATTGAACGCAGCCTGCTATTATACAGGCGTCCATGATTAGATGTATGTTGCACGTTATATAAATCAAATAACATAATAAGCTAATGACTGGTGACGTAAAACTATAGAAACAAACACACTATACTATATTAAAACCTATTTTTATAGAACCCTGGACTTGCATTCCATTCTGTAGCGAGAATCATTACCTAGCCAAAGCGCCAAGCTCGTCACGAACAGTCATCAACGTATATCATTTTATTAAGAGATGTTCAACGTTTCGAGCGATGCTATTATATTGACGTCATTTCGTTTCCGCCAGCTTGAGTATTGATGACGTCATCGTCATTGTCTCTCTAGCGTTTCATGTAGTTGAATCTGACAATCGCAGATTTGCGATTTTTTCCGATATTTTGCGAAATTTGTTTGCGTTTGTGCTTGGTACCTGAGAGATTATGTTTCGTAGGTTACGTGTGAGGCTTTTGTGCATCTGTCGACGCTCGATACGGTCCCTTCTTCTTGTCCAGTCGACTGATGGAAGATGACTGCGAAGACGGAAGTCCAGCGCTGCAACAGGAAGCTCATCTTCGCCAGGGATAGGTATAAACTGACACTTCTGTTAGGGACGGTTTTTGTCATATGATCCTGACCCTACTGAGGTCAATGAGGTCGAAATGCCGACTGCTGGATGATGCCGCATGTGAAGATACGCTGGATGATGTCTCCTATGGAGAGGCGCTGGATGATTTCGCCTTTGTAAAGGTGCTGGATGATGTGGCCGCCTGGCCGGCGGATTGCCGCTGGATAATGTCGCCTTTATAAAGGTTCTGGAGGATACGCCTTTGTAAAGGTGCTGGATGATGTTGTCTATGTAAAGGTGCAGGATGATGCCGCCTGTGAAGAGGCGCTGGGTGACGTCGCCTGTGAAGAACCGCTGGCTGATGTCGCCTGTGAAGAGGCGCTGGATAATGTCGCCTGTGAAGAGGCGCTGGATGATGTCGCCTGTGAGGAGGCGCTGGATTATGTCGCCTGTGAAGAGGCGCTGGATGATGTCGCCTGTGAAGAGGCGCTGGATGATGTCGCCTGTGAGGAGGCGCTGGATTATGTCGCCTGTGAAGAGGCGCTGGATGCTGTCGTCTGTGAAGAAGCGCTGGCTGATGTCGCCTGTGAAGAGGCGCTAGATTATGTCGCCTGTGAAGAGGCGCTGGATGATGTCGTCTGTGAAGAGGCGCTGGATGATGTCGCCTGTGAAGAGGCGCTAGATGATGTCGCCCTTATAAGGGTGCTTGATGATGTCGCCTGTGAAGAGGCGCTGGATGATGTCGCCTGTGAGGAGGCGCTGGATTATGTCGCCTGTGAAGAGGCGCTGGATGATGTCGCCTGTGAAGAGGCGCTGGATGATGTCGCCTGTGAGGAGGCGCTGGATTATGTCGCCTGTGAAGAGGCGCTGGATGCTGTCGTCTGTGAAGAAGCGCTGGCTGATGTCGCCTGTGAAGAGGCGCTAGATTATGTCGCCTGTGAAGAGGCGCTGGATGATGTCGTCTGTGAAGAGGCGCTGGATGATGTCGCCTGTGAAGAGGCGCTAGATGATGTCGCCCTTATAAGGGTGCTTGATGTTGTCCCCTGTGACGAGGCACTGGATGATGTCGCCTGTGAAGAGGCGCTGGATAATGTCGCCTGTGAAGAGGCGCTGGATGATGTCGCCCTTATAAGGGTGCTGGATGATGTCGCCTGTGAAGAGGCGCTGGATGATGTCGTCTATATTAAGGCGCTGGATAATGTCGCCTGTGAAGAGGCGCTGGATGATGTCGCCCTTATAAGGGTGCTTGATGATGTCGCCTGTGTAGAGGCGCTGGATGATGTCGCCTGTGAAGAGGCGCTGAATGACGTCGCCCTCATAAGGGTGCTGGATGATGTCGCCTGTGAAGAGGCGCTGGATGATGTCGCCCTTATAAGGGTGCTTGATGATGTCGCCTGTGTAGAGGCGCTGGATGATGTCGCCTGTGAAGAGGCGCTGAATGACGTCGCCCTCATAAGGGTGCTGGATGATGTCGCCTGTGAAGAGGCGCTGGATGATGTCGTCTATATTAAGGTGCTGGATGATGTCGCCTGTGACGAGGCGCTGGATGATTCCGCCAGTGGAGAGCCGCTGGATTATGTCGCCTGTGAAAAGGTGCTGGATGATGTTGCCTTTGAAGAGGCGCTAATGATGCTGCCTGTGAGGCGCTGGATGATGTCGCCCTTATAAGGGTGCTGGAGGATGTCGCCGTTGTAAAGGTGCTGGAGGATGTACTTATTGAACAGTGCGTGTGCAAGTCTCTTTTAAGAGATTATCGGTCTAAACTGAACACGCATCCTTCTGTGGTCTGCCTTTATGTCGTGTCACCAGTTTGAACTACAGCTTTGACCACAAGCGTTAGATAAGTCGTCAGAAGAGTCACGATCGTTCAACTCTACAAAACTATTCGTCGGGTGGGTTTCCTATTCTTTGTCTCGTCAGCTCAGTACTCCAGTGTAATGCACAATTAATGATTTTAATGGGACTGCTCTTTGATAGTTGATGCAAAAAATGCGACTGTGTATTAAAATAAATTTGCAATTGGCGCTTCTATTCGTACAACTACCCTTGTTGGTAATGTTGTGCAACGTTGCAACGATGTTCTTCAGTCACAATCGTCACAGTTATCTCGAGATTTCTACAGCGCTCAAGAGAGTCGAGAAAGTAGCAAATTAACAATCGCTCAGTCAAAAGAAAATCGATGGGCAGATGACGTGAATGTAAATCTCTGAAATTTATCAGCACTACGAAAACTATTGCAGCTAGACAGACAAGCCGATAATGACCACGACGACGATGAAGTCCAATCGAATCCGATCTAATCTAATCTAATCTAGGCCTATAGTATAATCTAATCATTTCTATGTCATTATAGAAAGACATCAACCATTGGTCGGAGTCAGTTTAATTTTTAATTGTGATTCCGATTTTTCTATTGTGATTTCACTTGAAGTGACCATAGGTTGATGTCTTGGGCATTATGTGACGGCGCTATAGAAGTCATTAGATTCGATTAGATTGGTTGGAGAAGCGCCATCGAAATCCTATAGCAAGAGAACCAGAAATCTGAGTACTGTAACTCCGATGCAATCTTTTAGGTAAACTTGCACACCATGAAGCAGACCTCGTGATGAGCTACGGTTCAACTCAGGGTGGGAAATGTTGTGGTTGGGAGGTTCAACCTCCAGTCTTTCTTAGGACCCCCACAGTTGTCTTCATTGCACACCCCAAGGGGGTCGTTTCCAACCCCCTCAGTAGTGCTAGTGAGATTTTGATATAAGCAGGTTCGATAAAATAGCTATATTTGCACGTGTTGTTGTGGCCAGACCATTTACTGTTATTCGATATCACCGGAAGTTTGAAATACAGAAGTTCGATATACTGAAGTTTTGCTTAACTACATTTACATCTGCTACATAGGGCATGGCCTGGCATGTTGCAATGTCAGAACGCAACAGCAGTCTTTATATAAAAACCATGAAGCAAGCTGTGTGGATTGGGAATGCTGAATTCACCAATTGCCTTCCAGAAATTACTTATCTCCAAGAAATACCGTAACAGAACACAACATTGATGCACAACAGTTTATTATGATCTAAGCAGGAATTTCTTAAGCCTTCTAACACTAGCAACACAACAAGCGGCCGAAAGTCAATCAAAGCAACATCAAACCAATTCCAGATCAATTTCTTAGCCAAAAAGCATTGGAAGCAAATCACATCACCTGAAAGAAGCAGAACCTGGTCTTTCAATCAACCGAAATATTGAAGACAGCATATGCAAAGAAGAATCTTCGCCCAGCAGGGTGACTGAGACCACATTGTCAACACTTACAATATATCTGTATGAAGCACGCTGTCATCATCACAAAAGACATTGGAGGCCAAAAGTTCTGATGAATTTTAAATATGGAAACAATTTACAGCAACTGCAAGTAGTATTAAAAACATAAGAAATTGCAGAACAATCAAGGCATTTTATAACAAATCAGAAGTCATATTAAACCCAACATATCCTAGGTTAAGCAACCTATGAACCACCTGCATGCTAAGCAGTTAGCTAGTTACTGGGCTAATATGAAGTCTAAAATGACATTTCATTCATAGCACAAATATCAGGCACTATCACTACTAGATCAGATTAGTAGCCAATTATTAGATAAGAAAACAGTGATTCACATAAGAATAGATTAACTGTTAATTTATCAATTCCAGAGCAAATGCAGAAACTAGTTCGTGGAATACAAGATAACAATTACGACACAAGGTATCAGACACTGTTCATTATCTATGTCAAATTTTGAAGAAGTGTCAGCTAAGTTATTTGAAACAAACTCAATAACAACAAAAGCAGACATCAAAGAGAAATGGTGAAGTATAACTTCTAGACAAATGCCGAGTGGCTGCATATCCCATCTCAATCAAGATTAACCACAAATGCAAGTTGAAACTTTTTGCATCAATCAATCAGTGGAATTGTTCAAAGTTAAAATAGGAGTTTATCTGTAAAGTTCGTAAGTGCAACTACAGACCAGCAAGGTTAAAATAGTACAGTTACACAATTATTAATGAAGTAGCTTAGCTAAAAAGGAATTAACTACAGTATAGTTCGTGTAAACATTGGCAATGACGTCTTTTGGGAAATTTAGTTGATGAAGAGGTCGTTTGTGAAGTTGACATAGTCGTATGCCTCGAGAATGGTTCGGCCAGATGCATCTCGGTATGGCTTCATTCGAGATATACAGTACTCGGCCTGTTCCTTCGTCAAGTTCTAAAAGAAACCAAAGTGCAAAATGTCAGTAAGTAACAAAACAATACAAGTAATCATACAAGACAAACTATGCTCCTGTTTGACACTGTACATGTCATTAATCCCTTGATTATAATCTTTTACTTGTACAAAGTAACAAGTGATTTCTCACCTTACCTTACTTTTAGAGATCATCCAATTGCTATGACTTTATCAACTATAACTTGTCATAAAGGAACATTTAGGGCACAGAACAAAAGCATATATGACCGATTGTTTTGAGATCATGGCCCCCAACTTATGACAAGAACAAAACAAGAAAACTTACAGCGAACAGCTCAGTGGCCGTGATGTACGGTTTCTCGCCTGTCGTCAGGGCACGGAATGCAGCTTCAACTTCACGAGCTGATTGGACATTTTCTGTTTCTCGGCTGATCATAAACGCCATGTACTCTTGCAGCGACACAAATCCATCCCTAAATCAACAACCAAACAATGTATATACCAACTGGTATCATAAAGTCAGTAATTTTGAGAAACAACCACTTGTCTTCAGATGAAACTAGAAGGTAAAATGCATACAAGAGGCAATACTTATTCCAAGTGTACAGATGACCAGACAAGAAGAGAAGTCTTTAAGTTAGAAATAGTTAACCTTATCGATTAGGCCTACAGGTTAATGTCTGTCTTTATTTCATATAAAGCAGAAACTATTTTACACGATCAGACTATAATTTTGCTGCTGTATCAACACCGATTTTAAAGTTCTAAAATGGTGCATACTGCTTAGAACAAAAAACTGAAAGACTAACAAATGACATTCTTCTAAATGACCTGTAAATGTCATCAATTCATCACTGTGTGCCATACATGTATCCTACTTGTTAGCCTAATCTTTCAACATACTTTATCAACTATATTCAGAAACTGTACCTGTTTGGATCAACCATGTCAAGAATGGTTTCAAACTCAGGATCTCTCTGACCTTCTTCCACCATAGGCAGGTCATAGCCAAGAGCTCGAAGACATGACTTGAACTCCTGGTGATTCAGTTTTCCGGACTTATCCTTGTCGAAATGCCTGCCAATTGCAAACACATTAATCTATCTTTAGCAACAGCATACAACCACAACACTATACAACTTCATAGTAAATCGAAACAAATGTGGATTCAAACAAGTTTCAGTACTATTAACAAGTTTCAAACACATGACTGCGTATAACAAAAAAAGCAGTGATGACACTGAAATACTGGACCAAGGCCAGCCATTTAAAATTAGCAGAAGGCAGATCAACAAAAAATCATGAAGTTAACTTACTTGAACATCATGCTAAATTCTCTCAATGCGTCTTCTGTCACACCACTCTGGTTACTGAAAAATTAACCACCGACAATATTAATATTACTAATTTGATTAGACAAGCACCAATGATAAGGCCAATATTACCAGTGTATTTTTCATGCATCACCAATCATAAGCCATATTTTATGATCACATATTTTTATTCACTGAACATCAACAATCACCACCATCCAATCACCAAAACATACTGCTCCCTTGCAGAAGACAACACTTACTAAAAAACTCAACACATTTCAAAAGAAGCAATTCAAATGTGAATGCAGGTAACTCACCAAGCCTGTATCTGTTGTTCCAGATTATGCTGCATACGCATACCCAACTGATCCAGTTGATCCCACTGCTGGGCTAGACCAACTGTGCTGTGCTCAGTGTATCTGTAACCCAATACATCGAAGCATCAGAACAATGTTAACAACAAACCCCAACACACCGATATTTGCAAAAACTACATAAAAAAAGAAGAAATCATGAATACAAGTGAAAAACTAACAAAGTCGCATAAGGCAATATTATATCTTCCTAAATACTTGGCAGTTTCAAAGTCAAAACATACGTCCATATGACATATGCAAAATACAATTACATTATTATCAAAGGCAGGTAAACTATTTAATAGCTACTAAGAATATTAACGCTAATATGTATAATTTCTAAATGACTTTCCAGTATCTCCAACAGACCCCTGCCAACGTGTCATCTAGCAAATAATTACAGCAGAGCTAGGAGGATTTACCTGTTATCTAAGATAAGGCGTTCCTCCAGTGTGGCACTCAAGTCTTCAATGCGCTTCAGCTGACTTCTCTGTGTCCTCACTTCAGCCGACTTACGCTAGACACAAAAAACTCAAGCTTATCTCAAATGCACTATACGATAAACAAAAATAAGAAATCAGCACAGCTACAATTAATAAATTATAGAAGCAAAAGCAATAGTTAGAATAAATCAACATTTCATAAGAAACCTTACAGCGGTCTCTCACAAATAAGAATTTTAACTGCAAATTTCACATTCTCCCATGGTCGCTAGTCTTCTTTCCCAACTAATCAATATCTGATAGAGCATATTAAAAACATAAATTTGACATATCATGCAACTTTGAAAAGATTCTATACCAAAACAAAAATCCTAATAAAATACATGAGTAAAAGCAACAAATGTGAATCTGGATGCACCAACCTTAGTGGCTTCCAGTTGCTGTTCCAGCGTTCCAGTTCCTTCCATCATCGCTGCTCTAGAATACAGTACCATTTAGACATTATTTACACTATTAAGTAATTCATGACTTCTGCCACATTTCTCTTACTTGGTTACTGACTCTGATCTATGAGCTAATTTGACAGAGCACCAGCTTATTCACGAGCACCGAGTCATATCATAAGAACGAAATTCAGTGGAATCAGAGTCCAGTTGCCAGAGAGAAGAGGCAGAGCAGCTGCTAAGGAGAGTTTAGCCAAGACGAAAAAGCTTGGAAGGCGAAGAATCAGATTACATAAAAAATGATGTATTACAGAGCAAAGGAAGGTCTTAAAGTAGACATTCTCTTACGCAATTAACTATGTAAATAGGTTTGTCCACACTGATAAACCTAATAACAAGCTTCTTAAATTCATGATAGATTAATAATCTCTGAACTGTGATTGCTGCCTCAAAGAACCTAACAAAACTGAATAGAATAACTTCACAACCATTTACTACATATGGTTACTAAATGAAAAAGAATATGCCTCAAATTCTAAGAAGCATAAAAACTTGTTTGAAAATCAACATGCCCTACTGTCATGCAGTTCCTTTATACTTCTGTGTTTGCAAGTTACTTTCATGCAAAATTGAAAGAGCTATTATATACTTCCACAGAAAAGCACAAGTAATCGACAGAAAACATAACAATCATCCACCGCAAAATTGTGATTCTAGCTCAAAGACTATCAACAAAAGATAAATGTGACTCCAGTAGCAGCAATAGTAGGACTGAGCCATCTGAGCCATAGTCATGGCACAATGGAGTTTTACATCTATATAATAAAGCGAGAATTCTGTGTGTGTGTGTTTGACCGGGCTTAACTTCTACAATTTTGCACCTTTTCACTCCAAACCTTCACTGCTGTGTCGGCCTCGGCATCGGACACCCAGTGGAGGGGTTCGCTTACCCCCTTTTCACCGCTAACATGGTGAAAATGCCCCAAAACTCTACCCAACCGACCGTCCCTGACGACCCAGCGTGAAGCGCTTCTATTTATGGCGCCGGTATTCCCCAACATCATTAATAATGCACATTTAACGACAAGCGGTTCTATTTATGGCACGGATATTCCCCAACGTCATTAATAATGCAAATAAAGACGTTGTTTACATTCGCACAAAATTTAATTACGATCGAATCGAACTATATTCATCGTTTTACAGCAAAATTGTATGTTCAAAGACTCTGATTTACTAAGGGCAGTGAGGGCTAGATTTCTGGCGTTTTCTTGAATCCGCCAACGCCGGCTTCACCCTCTTCGACTGCGAAGCAGTCAGTCCACGGGAGACTGCAAAGCAGTCTCCCCGACTGCGAAGCAGTCGTCGCCACTCGACTGCGAAGCAGTCAGTCCACGGGAGACTGCAAAGCAGTCTCCCCGACTGCGAAGCAGTCGTCGCCAGAGGGCGACTGCGAAGCAGTCAGTCCACGCCTAGACTGCAAAGCAGTCTCCCCCACAGGTCGCCTAAATTTCTTCCTTATTCGCTACACAGATTTAAACATATACCTAAATTTGTTGCTTATTCGCTACAGGGATTGAAACTTATAACCCCGGGCAACGCCGGGTAAACCTGCTAGTGCAAAATAATTTAGAAGCCATACACATTCAGAATAACAGAATAGCTCAAGCCTTCCAGCAAAAACATATGGAAATTTTATGATGTGCTATTAGTCACATATTATTGCTGGGGTTTATCATTAACAGTCAAGTAATGAACAAAAGAGAGCTGCTTAAAAGATGATAAAACTATAAATCTTATTACATGCTGTTTTGTCCAACACAGCTCAAACAGAAATAAACTGACTGCGAAATGAAGTTATACAATAATTTGCTGCCATGCACACAACAAAATCGTATAACATTGTCATGCAAGTTTATAACAGACCTCTCTTGACATGAACTGCTAAACTAAGCCTCAAAAACTGCTTATGTAAATTAATAATACAGAATATAAAATGAAAAATTCATGCAAGTGTTCCTTCCCGAATTAATAGAACTCTTACCTAAGTAGAAGTACAATTTAAAGAAACAAACTGCTTCAATGCAGTCAGATTCAAGTTAATTTTGTGCAATAACCCAGAGAGATGTGTTGCATGCAAACATAAGCTCACCCATACCACCATTTACTTAACGCAAAAGTTAACCTCATAACATTACATATAACCACCATTAAACGTGGATTCACATGCAGATTCCAATATCAGATAGGCAAACAGCATTCTTCACACACAAAGAGTAGTTTTGCTTTCTTGGCAACACAAAAACTACACATGCAGCAAAAGAAAAAGAAACACAGACAACACATAACCATGCAAACTACAACTACTGCTAAGTATATAAAGTATTAACCCGTCAAGGAGCCAAAGCCTGCAAAGTGAATAAAGACAAAGGTCATGTCTCAATAACATTTACAAAAGTCACGATTTTTTTTATACTTTTCAAGTCTCAGACAGTGTTATGCAATATCACGCAAACGCTGTTCTGATAGTTTCTGAATGCTTTCATAAACACAATATTCTCCTACAACTTTAACCTTTTCATAGGGCAACATATCATGATAATTTATTGTTGACAACAGAAAAAGAACATTCCCTTACAGCATGAGAGGCAACCATGGGTATGAATTGTCAACGACCATTTTCACAGCCTTTTGTATATAGGACTAGTGAACATTCCTCTGCCTTGATGCCTGATCTTCATACTTACAGTGCAGTGCAAAGTCAGTGTTCTTATCATATTTGAGTTGGCTAGTGGTGTAAGTAGAGAGCAATTTCAGACAGTGCAAATACTGAGCCAAAATCTCTAAACAAATTTCTGCCCTGACAGGAATTTAACCCTCTCAGTTCCCAGTCCAGTAGGCTAGCCACCAGACTACTGCACACCTGCTGTTGATGCATGAACTTAAGTTGATAATGAGTCGGGAACCTCCTATGTTTACTTCTTAACTTACATTCTTGCAACCAGCTTACGTTCTGTCATAAAAAAATAAACTCCCACTTTGAACAGAAACCAGCATAAATGGAGTTACTGAAGTTAACCCTAGTACAGATCAGCGCATGTACGATAGTGGTGACTGCGTTAGCGGAGAGCAAGTGATGGATGCTGTTAAGTTGACATAATAAAGACATGTTCGAGAGTTATGATTGACATGGTCTGTAAATGACAACTGGATCCAATGTTACGTGCAGACTGCGAACTGAGGAAGAATAGTGGGTGTCTGGGAACCCAGAGCAGAGAAATTCCATATTGCATTCTGGTGGGAGTATCTAATGATTTACAAAGCATTTCTCTAGTAGCAGGGCATACTGCATGTCATAGCGTCTACAAAGTAATGTGTCTGCATTTCACTACTGCATCTTATGTTTAAATTGTGGTGAATATGGCGATATTGTCAAGAAGCGTTACCCCTAAATAGGATGTGAAGTGGCTGAATTTCTGAAGTGTTCATGGTTCAGTCAAAATATCTAACAAGGACTCATGGGACAAGTTGAGTGAAGGCAAACAAGAAAAGCCTACATTGTAAAACAAACCCTATTTCCAAACTTGAATGCTTTCACACCAGATGAAAATTTTTGTCTCTCTCACGCTCAACTTTTGGTACTAGAAATGCAATGATTGTTGAAACAGTGGGGGAAGCTGTGGCATCAAGCAAAGGCAGATGCCAGGTTCTTACCTTGTTTCCGTAAGCCAGTTATGGAATGCATTGGCAGCTGTGGCAAACTGTTTGCGGTATATATCGTTCTCTTCCTGGCGTTTCTGTTCTGCTGCCAGCTCATCATCACGCTCCTGAACAAACACATATGCTATTCAGTCACACATGCTAATCATCTATTCAGTCACACATGCTAATCATCTATTCAGTCACATATGCTAATCATCTATTCAGTCACATATGCTATTCAGTCACACATACTAATCATCTATTCAGTCACACATGCTAATCATCTATTCAGTCACATATGCTATTCAGTCACACATGCTAATCATCTATTCGATTCAAATCTAATACAACAGTCAGCAAGAGAATAACGCAATATTCTACTGCTGTAGTTATTATTACTACTGGCTACATAACTAAAACCAGCATTGACCTGCAGTGGCAAGGTCTCCCCACATTACTTCGACTTGCCACTACCCGAATGCTCAGCCTAATTTCAGAACAAGGTTTCATGCCAAAATATTTTGATGCCTCTGTTCTTAATGCTAGACAAACTGTCAGCGTCATGAATTATTAATTCCTTATGGTGTCTTAAATCAGTAGTTAGTGACCCATTTTCAGTTGATTCAAACAGGTGATCGCAAGGAGTTAGGATAAAAAACAAACCCTGATAATCTTCTGCAAGTTTCTCCAGGTGTCTTCGAGTGCCTCCATCGTGAACCAGGTGTATGGGTTGGGTCCAACATTGAAGCTTTTGATCTGCTTGTCCAACTGAGCCAGCTGGTTGAAGTCTGCTTCTGCTGCACTCAGTGATGCCTTGAACTGGTCGTGAGCTTCACGAAGTGTCTAGCAAAAGCAAAAATACAGTGTAGACAAATCAACTCAAAGCTGTTGTGGAAAAGCCATTGAAATGCCATGTGACCAGGTTGCGTGCAAAAAAGGATAATGCTGAAATTAACCTAAAATATTATCAAATACTTGAAAATATTCTTTCACTAAGCCCAGACATAGTAGGACCATCTACCATCATTCATTTCATTTAACTAAATTATAAATATATTACACGTATTTTGCAAACGTGATAAAACTAATTCAATAAAAGCTAATAATAAAGATAAAAAAAAAAAAAAGAAGGAAGGGAAAGAAGAAGAAATAAAGCAAAGTACATGTTTAAATACTGTAAATCAGATAGCAATAGGTCTTATCAACTCAACCCACCAATTTATGATAACTGAATTAGGGGGACCCTTCCTAGCGGGATTTCATCCCTTCTGGATTCCCCATTGTGTCCAAATTTGACCCTAGCTATAATGCCGATGCAACTATAACACAGGATAATTAGGACAAAAATCAGTAACTAGAAGATTCTACTCCCAAAGAAATTATGCTTGTAAAGTATTTAGTATCAATTAATTAGTTATCTACTGTGTTACATTACTGTGCAATGTACGTGTAATTAACGAAGTACTTGGCATTACTGTGTTGCTACTTTGGACCAATAAATGTTATTTGATTTGAAAAAAAAAATAATTATAAATGTAAAACCAATACACAGCAAATTGTTTTGAAACAATACGAAAATTGTTTAGCTCAATTTTGCTTGACAAAGTCTGTTGTTTGGCAAATGTTTACATTAACAATACATTGCACAAGCCCCAGTATCAGTCAAATCACAGCACTGACATTCGGCAGATGGTAGCAGCCTTCTCTCCACAACATGGAAATCACGGATTCTTACCTTGATCTCTTCCACAGAGTTGCATCTGACTGGGTCTGTCAGATCCTCCTCAGCATTTTCAAACCAAGAGTTGAAAGCTGAAGCTTTCTTGGCAAATGTCAGGTAAAGGTCCTCAACCTGGCGATACTGTTCCTGAAGACGAAGAAGTCGCTGTTTGCGAGCATCCGAATCAGCCAACAGTCTCTGCCACCTGCAACACAGCATTTAGCAGAAAACTATACACAGCCATTCATGGCAGAATACCAACATTACCATATTTGTTGGACTAGAAGTAACAGTTTTTTACATGAAAGTCACAGACAGCATCTTATATAAAGGTGCTGAACTTATTAATGTGTTTAATATCTAACTGCCTCTCTATAAGTCAATATATTATCCTTGAATGCTTTCAGAAAAATGCAGTAGGTTTGTTTATTAAGCCTGGCTACCATGCACAGCTAAAAAAATTTAATTTACAAAATCAAATGTACAGTAACATTCTGCAGTGATTGAACAGGTACACAAATTACTATATATACTTTGTAAACACAATAAATTTGAAACTACACAAAAACTTGAGACCATCCTGTTCAGTTTCCTTGCAAGTCTTAACATTTGTATGAATAACGCTGCTAGACCGACCTGGAAATGACATCATTGTAACGTTTCTCAATAGCTGGTGTCTGAGAATGACGTGATGCAACCAGCTGGTCTTTGAGAGCCGTTATGGTCTGAATACCTTCCTTCTCGAAAGCTTGGAGGCCTGCATCGAAAGTCTCCTACAAGTTGTTCAAACACAGCACAGTTATATAATATTACAATGATTATCTGTTTAACTGGACAAGACAGGATTCCCTACGATTCCGACTCGAGAAAGAAAGAAATTCAAATAATATATTAAAATATGAGTTCAGAAACAAGCCTTTCAGAAATGCAAAGTTCTCATAAAACACTTAACTGGTAACTAAAGAACAGACGAAGAAATCTCAGAAATACCTGCTTTGTCAGGAGAGTCTGAACAGAAGAAAGATCACGTCCATAATCTTCTGAGCGAACCTGTGCCTCTTTGTCAACTGAATACGAACAAATTCAAATCAGTTAGAATGTTCATACAAATAATAACTTACTAACTGATTAGCGAACACTGTGAGAGGCGCTTTATAAATGTTTAGATACAATACAATACAATACAATTAAATATCATTCTGCATGCTTTAAAAGCATTATTAGAAGCTACTGTCAAAGAGGAGCCAAACTTCACACTGCACGATCAAATCATCAGCAGAAATAAGTTTACTCACTAACAAAAACCGTAACTTAGTGTGGACCCATTAACATGAAGTCGTTGGGAGAAAACCAACCCGAAACCAAGCATAAACCATTCTGCACTTACAAAGGGCTTCACATTAGCCCGGCTAATGCTGAAATAACCTGAAATGTCCTTGAAATAAGTAGTACAGTAGTATATGTAGCCTGATTGAGTGTGATACATCTTATGAAATCAGCAATGAAGAGCAAATCAAACTGGTCATGATTCCATCACGTCAACTTCCCATAGGCCCTATTTAAACATCTAGTGTTATGCTGCACTGCTGCAGGTCTTTGTACCACATTAAATAACGTGGTGGGTTTATGGTAATTTACTAGGTTTTGGGCACATCATGCTAATTCTCATTACACGGAAATCACCAGTGACAAATAAACGTGTTCACACCGTATCTATGCTTCAGTCCAAATGACTTTTGAAAGAAAACTCTTGGTGCAATTTAGAAAAGCAGCCAGGATATGCCATGGCAAAACCTAGGCAATCAGCAATGCACTACTGACCAATCCAACTTTCCACCACATCAGTCTTCCAGATGAACTGAAGGAAGGCTGAATTATCCACGAGCCTGGCTCTGCGTTGGTCGGCAGCCTGCTTCAATGAGTTCAGTTTATCTTTCAACAGCTGACAGCGTTGACGTATGTTTTCTGCATTGTGATTTCCCTAAAATAAGTAAAACAAAACCTGCTATTAACTGGGCACCACTGAAAGAGATTGGTCACATTATGCAATGACCTAGCACTGGAATTTTACAAGGGTCACAATTGGTGCAGTTGTCCAAGACAAAATGCAACATTTACACAAGTTATCATAAAATCATTAATAACATCATAATAAATGGTCATTCACGTTGATGCCTTACTTCCAATTCCAATTAAATATTTAACATACCAAAATCTGTTTTTCAGTGACTACAATATGAATTCACTTTATAGGCATGTGCAAACAAATAAATTGTAAAGTATCTAATAGCACCTAATCTTTCTGATGCTTGGCCAAATTTAATGAGCATATGTCAATTTAAATTAAATAAAACCTGAGCTAAAATGGACATATGGAAACATTCAGTGACAAACCTCGTGAATCAGTTTGTCTCCTTCCTTCGTTATTTCTGTGCAACGATCTTCGTGGACCTTGAAGTCTGTTTCAAAGGCATTGTGTTTCTTTAGCAGGCCCTGTACGGCAGCCAAAGTGTCACCATAGTCATCACCGGACAGCAGATGCTGTTTCTCCATGATCCATGCCTCTTCTTCCTCGATGCTGGCAGCAAATTGTTGGAATGCAAGTGATTCATCCAATTTCTGTCCACGGTTGGAAGCCATTCGGCGCAGCTCATCCCAGTTCTTGGCCAGCTGCTGAAGACGGCTTTGGATTTCATCAGTCAACAGGTTGGATTCAGCCATCAGTTTCTCTCCTGTGTCCTGCACAGCCTGTGAACAATGCAAACAAAACTACATGCACTACATGTATGCATTTTAAACAACTTATATCTTAAATTCCCCAACCATGATACATTTATTACAAAAGCAAGGCTAGGTAATGATGAAATTCGCACAGCACATGATCTGAAGCCCCACGGGAGACAGCAAAAAGAATAAAGCAGGATCCAATCAGCATCTGAAACATGCGGATTGTTTACGTACCATGGTTTTGCAGTGCACTAATCCTCAATAGGTTTACTGTCTCACCAGACTAATCTTCCGGACTGATCAGATTGTGGATAGACTTTGGTGCACCACCGACTGATGACTTGTGCATTATTTCAACAGCACTCTAGCAGTTAGAGGATCAGAAGATGAACTAAAGCAACACCTGACCTGAATGGCTGGTTCATGACTGGACAGTTCAGCCTCAAGTCGCTTGTGCTTCTTACGCAGGTTCTGCACTCCTGTTAGATCACGGCCATAGTCGTCAGAACCAACCAGCAGCTTCTTCTCCCTAAAGCAAGTTCAATGTCATCACTTGATGTGTCAACTCAAATCATCAACATTTAAATAACTGACTTTCTGTGATAAAATTTTGAAATTATCGGCTCGAATCGTAACTAAGAAAAAAGACTGAAAACAATTAATTCATCAAGCTGAATGTGTACAAATGCAACTTGCTGAATTATTCCAAATATATTCAAAGACAAAATTAACACATTAAGCCTAATTTTATATCAGAAACATATAAACTGACTACATACTTGATCCATGCCTCTTCATCATCAATGTCTCTGAAAAACTGGTGCAGCGTCTGGGCCTCATTCAGACGAGCTCGGCGATGAGCTGCCAAAGTCTTAACTCTATAACCAGCAAAAACACATCATTCCTTAACAAAATATGTAAAGCAAAAGGTAGTTTAAAAAGTTACAGCACATCTGAAGTTTACATAAGGAAGCATCTATATATCTGTATTTCTATCAAACATATTAGATAAATGCAATGAATGCTAACAGTAACATATGTGAATTAGAACTAAAAGTAGCATCTATTTCGCAAAATACTTTGATATGCAAATGACTACCTTTCATATCTCTCATTGATAGACTGTTTCTTTTCCTTGATATTCTCAGTATCCCAGATACCAGTATCAATGAAGACATCAGCACGGTCATTGAGGTCCTTAACTCGATCATCATGAGTCTGAATGTCTGCTTCCAACAGCTTGTGCTTCTGTACCAGGTTCTGCACGGTAGCCAAGTCCTTTCCATAATCCTCTGCCTCCAGCATGTGCTCCACCTACATCACGCATACAATCATAATCTAAATTTAAACAAAGGCATTTCAACCATAATGCAAGTCACTTCCGTCAAATGACATGAAGTCAGGAGTCTAACATACAAAGAAGATGTATGTAGCTAGAAATCAACCAATCTAGATTGTAATATTATTTAGGAACTGTTCCAAACAGACTGTTGAAATAAGCAATTCGTACAACATAGAACACAAAACTAATTTTTTCCTTAGGAAAATTATATAATTTAAAAAATTATAACGTGCAATAATTGTATGTATGAATGTATCTGGCTACTTGTAAAGCAGCTTTAAAAAATCTCACATGGGTGCTTAAGTAATTCTGCAAATGTAATAATTCTGTAAATGCAAAAATACTTTAACAAATGGTAAACTGCAGAATAAAATGCATCTCAGATTGCAAGTTCATTACCTAATCATACAAAAAATTTACTTAAACATCCCAGACGGATAATTGCATGAAAATATCTGTAAAGAAATTTAAAAACTGAATAATCCCAACTGAAAAGTTAAATATATTCAGACTGACCTCTCCCAGCCAGAATTCCAGATCCTTGACTGCAGCGGTGTACATCCTTTGGCGATTAGCTTCCTTCAGTTTTTCACCTTTCTCCGACGACTTCCTTGTCAGATAGGTCCACTCATCCAGCAACTTGTTGATCCTGTCTCTAACTGCATCCTCAGACCCGGCACACTGCTCTTTGTCTATCAGTTCTGTAAAATTTACATATTAGAAACCAATCTGAATTATATCCACAGAAATTAAACTGACCAAAGCACTAAAAACTATTTAATATTTTTTACAAATAATTACCAGCATCAAAATTTCTTACTCATGAAGGTCATCAGTAGCCCATACTTGTCTCTACTCAAAACCATAAAGTTCTGCAACCTTTACAAAAAATTCAGTTATTTGCTTCCAGTTTATGATGAATAAAAAAGTAGGACCAATATCCAGAATGTAATTTTTAATAAGTTGCAAATGGCTAGTTATTTAAAGGCTAACATATTACATCTATTGCTTAACTGAGGAGGAATACTTTGTTTTATCAGTGACTTACTCTCTCCCATCTTAAGAACAGCCTGAATTCTATCAGCATTGGCAGCCAGTTCAGACTCAAAGGCTTGATGTTTCTGATGCTTCGCCTAAGGTGACAAAACAATCAAAAAGGGCACACAAAAATTAGCTGAATCATAACAATTATGATATCAACAATCAATTAAGCTTTACAAACAAACCTATATTTCTTGTTTTATGCTAAACTAACACATGTCATTATCAGTATAAAAGATTACAAAGATTAAAAAATTATGAATTCAACAAAAAGATTTGCACAAACTACAAAGAACCTTAACAAAAACCTTGCCAATTGAGCCACCAATAGAACAAAGAATTCTAAAATCAGTCCTAGGGTTCTCAAAACATTGCATTTGTCCCAGCTGACCTATCTTCGTTTCTTGGTTATCTCTCATCCAGCAAATAACTCCATCAAAGGATACCCAGACTCTTGCTGTGCCTAGCATCAAAATGGTGTTGAGTTCTTGGGTGTTCACAGCAGTTGGTCCAAAGTTCGGATGTCATTGCCCAATTCCGTGTGCTTTGTCTAATTTCCCATTAGAACTTAACTAAAACTTATTTCAAGTAAACTTGCATACCCTCCATACCTTGACTTCTGGTTTCTCAGACTTAATGGATCTTCCCTGGCTTATATTGTGGAATATGACTTTGATGATATGGTTTTACTTAAAGTGACCACTGCTATAGCAGTGCTATAGAAGTAATTATATCAGATTAGAATATTCACACACTTCATTATACATTATTCAATTACTACAGGGCACTACAACCAAACACTTGATGAACTGAGCTAGATCTTCACCTACATACGCTAAATAAACCTTGAAACAATTCTACAAGTAAGCAACCTATTTAGAAAGCATTATACCTGGATGTTAGAAGGATCCTTGTAGGATTCATCCAGAGCAGTTTGCAGCTTCTCAGTTATCCAGATTTCCATTTCGTCAACATCTCTTGAAAACTGCTGCAGTGACTGTGCTTCACCCAGCTTAGCGCGATTTTCAAGCAGGTTATCCTTCAGTTTGCGCCATCTTTCAAGAACCTCATCCCGTCGTTTTTCAATTCCGGGAGTGTCATAGTGGTCACCTTGGATTAGTTGACCAGCAAATGACTTCAGACTTGCAATTTTCTCTTCCTGAGAGTTGATGGCACGATCAAAGTCTTCATGCTTCTTCAGCAGCGCCTCCACACTATCTCCAGATCCATCAACACTGTCCTCAAGTGATGCCTCACGTGCAGCCATCCAGGTCTCGGCCTGCTCACAGTCACGGTTGAACAGCTGTAGCTCAAAACACTGGTCTAGTTTAGCACGACGAGCAATCCATGCTCTAAAACATTTGAAAACCACACAAAAATAAGCCGTTGCTTCATAGTAATATGCATACTGTTACAGATATATCATTATTACGAGTATTAGTAATACTGAATTGAATTGAATATGCCATACTTTAACTTTAATTCTATGCATAACATTGATAGCCAAGGCCATTGGAACATGCTGAATTTGATGGTCATGCATCACCTGCAACTAGACAATCACAGCTCCAGTTCTACTGTGGCCATCAAGGGTTTTCAGGTCAACAATGACTGTTTTAAAAGTTAATTATTATTATATTATAAACTGATTACATTGTATTATAATCAAAGAAAGCTGACTCACTTCTCTAGATTTTGTCTTGCTTCTGCTAGGTCATCCAGTTTGTTGCGCACCTCATCACTAGAATAGTGGTTATTTTGCAGCAGCTGATGGCCAAACATCTCAAATGCTTGGAATGTACCCGCTCGTGCATCAATCTCCATTCTGTGTTCCTGTTAATAACAAAACACTGCAGGTGCTAAAATTCTGACTAATTGTGAAATAAAAATAGTGCCTTTGCAAAAACCACTTGAAACAGCTAATTTAATCTTGCAAGTATAATATATTACCAACCGTATATCTGCTTATATTCAAGTAAACTGCTTAGACTGATGATAGTTAGGTTCGAGTCCATAGTCTTCTGTTTGTCTTATGTAAAACATTTCTACATTTAATATTTCTCAGCAAGTTGCATTACACTTGAGCAGTTTCCATTTCAGGTTTGGATTTTGACTTATTTATTCTAATATTATATGATTGTAAAATAGGATTGTGAAAAAGTGAGCAAATTTTATCACATGCTGCATGTTATAGCAAGCCTTTGCATGATAATGTAGCAGTTTTGACGGGTGATGCCTGCATAATGTCAAAATGGCTACATAAACTCATCAAACATGTCAGATGAAAAATTTCAAACCATGAACAAGATCAGTCAACAAAAATGCTTCTACTCTTCAATCCAATAACATTTTAAAGTTAGATCTCAATAAAAAGAATGCAAAATAATAACACATTCACACAACTGTTGCAGAACTTCTAGTTCCTATATTTTAATTTCACAGCAGTCTAATAATGAGATTTCATGCAGTTAATAATAAGCTGGGAAACAAGACAAATCACCAAGATATTTTAACATCACCCGCCTTAGCAATAACTTATCACCACTTTCTTACACATTTGTACTTTAATTATCATTTTAATCAAATAGTTGCTATGATGATTTATATTACCACTTCAATATAATTTTGTTTAGCCTTAAAACAAACTTTCTTCACTTTGCACCTACACTGACCGATTCTTCACCACGAGTTTAACATACTTCTGTGGGATTTCCTGTTTTCAAATCTGTTCAGAATCAGCCACCCACTATATATTTTGCAGGTAAATGTGTGGTTATAGTTTATTTCAGAGGAAATTTGAGGATCCATACATACGATCCTCTTAGAATTTTTGCTGGCATATTTCGTAAATTTAGTATAGCAACATCACAACAAACTCTAAAAAAGATTTATGCTACCAATACTCTGAAAAATAAGTATGCAGCAATGAAATAAGGTTGTAAGGCACATTTAATATAATATTGAATTCTGCAAATTCAACATAATGAAGACATTGTTGCAAAAAATCTTGAAGAAAATGCAAGTTAATAGGAAACTGCACACGTTTGTTAAATCATTTAATTGAAAACACAGCTGTGCCCTAACTTCTGGCAGTCTCTGAAGCCTGGAATGAGTATTAAATTGAATATCATAGCATAAATAGGGAGTTCTGAATTTGGATTAAATACTGACTCAGTTACAGAGTCATGGGCATGCACATATGCAAGACCACGATGAAAAGCTCCAGATTTTTTCATAGTGTTAATAGAAAATTGTTGCTGCTAATGAAACTTCAGCATCAATTTTCCAATGTTAGTAAGATGGTTGTAAATGGGTGCCATGCACCAAATCGCTTCTACTCTTCCTTTTCTTAAATAAACTAGCAAAATGCTTCTGAAAAGTTGGCCTTCAGCTCAGCAAACTAGAGTCCAAATTATTTTTAGATTTTAGAATTCACAAATGTTGTAAATGCAACACAATGTCTCATCATTGATACTGCAAAATACATTTTATTGTTCATTAACAGGACAAATCATAAAGGCAGAAAAAATGCCAAGAATTTAATGCAGAATGGCAGCTTGTTATCCACTATTAACTAATTGCTGAAGCCAGCTCCCTGCATTCATATTCTTTTTGAACAAGCCTCTTGCAAACACCAAAATCTGACAAGCACCGTATCACTGAATTTCTCCTAAAATTACTGAATTTCTCCTGCGCTCATATTCAGTCACATTTCTGTCTAAAGGAAGTCTTTTAAGTTGTCTTTGTCATCTCTGACATACAAAAGTCCAATCAGAAAATCATATAAATCACAACAAACTGTACATGTCAAGTTGTTTTATCAACTGAAATGAACATCTGACAACCACACAAACCACCACAGCTCTGGCCAACTTGGCATTGATGGTAGGTAGCAAAGGAAGAAACCATGCACAGTGGCACATGCCAAAACTCTAAGTCGACTCCTACCCTGTCACCACTGTCCTGGGGCACAAAATAATGTGCCTCAATCTCTCTATGCAAATTCTACAAAATACGTTACTACTGTCTAGCAGAGATCCAAATCAGAAGATTGAAAAACAACTTATTCCACAAAAGCAATGATATCACAGAATTGTAGAAATTAAATCTAAACACATTTTAGATGACAAGCTTTGAGGCTAACATGAATTCTTTAAATAATAACCACAATATAAAATTAATTATATAAACAATTCTTTAAAATGCATTACAGATTTGGTCGATCTAAATAATTATTACATATGTCAGATAATAATAACACATACAGCATCAACTGTTGAGTGAACCCATCATTAAAGAAATGTAGCCATATAGAAGCACTTTCACATAATAATTCCTAACAAATGTGACAACCATGAGAAAAAGAACCATCATCAGACAACCAGAATCACATGACTGGCATTCTGTTCCTGTTTAATGCTTGACTGCCCCATTTTCAAAGAAACTTGTCTGGCAGTTTTGTTGCCAATATAACAAATATGGAGAAACTGATGGGGACCTTCAAATTTCAAAAGACACATTTCTTGCAAAACAATTGCCCAAACAACATCTGGCCCAAGGAAAATTTCACAATCTAACCCCATTACAACTTCCATGTGAACAAATGCTTTATGTCCAATCCCATTGGTGGTATTTTTTTAATAAATCGCAGCAGTAACAATCCAACTTATCATTCAGATCACATTTCTTTAAGGGAATGCCATGATGCTAAAATGAAGAATATCTCTGAGCAGTTTCAACTCTATCTAGTATATACTGGAAAAAATATGATATTATCCACACAACATAAACTGAAACAAATAAATATGACTTTAAAGGAAATACCAGTCTTCCAGTGCAATACCATTTGAGGTAAAACACTACCAAGTTATATATAATAATATCTGACCAACTTATTTCAACAGTACACATACCATACAACTGTTTACTCTACAACTCTTCACCATGCAGAAACGTTGCAATGGTACCCAATAGTTGAGTTAATTCACCACATTTTACATTCATTTTAACTATGAACTGACATTTAACTTTTTACTATTAACACACAATTGACAAGTTTTAATTATCAGTGTTTGACATCAGTACTGTATAGTTTGTGTAGATCGTTAAACACAAATTAGGTTTTACAGCAGGGTATCTTATTATTTGTCAAAAATAAAAATAGTATATATGGCAGTCAGATAATATAATAATAACACAAATACAGAAAAATTGAAAGCAGTCATGAGACATTTGGAGATACTGAAATGATGAGGTTCGAAGCACTTCACTAAACACGCTCTCCACAGAATACCCTTTCAAAAATCACCTGTTAAATTCTTCTGTCGTCTTATTCATTACTGTTGCATCAATTTATTATTAAAGAGTTGCAAAGAGTCTTACTTTGTGTCTTTCAAGCAGAGCTTCTGCACCAGTCACATCCTTGGCTAGTTCATCAGATGAAACAAGTGCCATCATGCTCTTAATCCATGACATCAGATCTCTACAAGTTAGAAAAATCAGTAGCAATTTGTAACAAAGTAATTAAAACAAATTCTTAGTTTTTAATCAGTTTCAATTTCTTTGCACTTTTCACTGTCAGCCTTAGTCCTACGTGGATTGTTCAAAAAGAAAAATCAAAAAGCAATACAATATGGCTTATGTAAACCTTGAACCTCAACAGTTAATCAAAATTTTGTATTGAAAAAGCTCATCTTCAAGATGTTTAATTTAATAAATTCCAAATGCGAGAATACAAAGCAGAAGGCACCAGTAAATTCAAAACCTAGGTACACTGATGTCTATGACACAACTACAATACCCGTGAACAGATTTAAAAGGCACACCTTTGAAATAGTGATAAATGAGAGTTTATTGTTTGCACATTCAACATAGATTGTTATCCCATCTTAAGTGTGTATGAAGCACATATGGAAAATGGCATACCTAAAGTCGCCAAGGAAGCGCTGTAGGTCATATGAGTCAAGAAGCTTGGCTTTTCTGTTGTCTGCTTTCTGGGTGAGTGCATTCCACTGATCATTGATTTCTCTCTGGTGATCATAGATGCTCTGTGCCTGGTCTGGATGAGTCTGCATCAGGCGCTGGGCAGTGTCATCTAGGTCCTTCACCTTCTCACCGATGGCAGCCAAATCTCGCTCCAGTCCTTCGTGCTTGCGCTGCAGACGCTGCACCGTTGCAAGATCATGTCCAAAGTCGGGCGAGTTCAGAGTGTTCTCCTTCTCATCAATCCAGTCCTTGGTTTCATCGGCATCCCTGAATTCAAAAGTACACAGCATCTTACATATTCGCTGTATGCAAGAGAATGTAGTGCCAACATCTGTTTTTGACAAAACTCAAATCCCAAAAACTTCTCAGGTAACAGACTCAACTGCCAACACAGGTTCACAGAGAAGTGTGAGCTCTCAACTGAATTATGCATTACAGCTCTTCTAATTTTAAAACAAACATAATTAGATCATGAATAATTAACAGATCAGCAACAATATGCTAAACAAACTTAAAGACCAGTTCTATGCGGCTAACATCATGCATTGTAATGGCATTAAGAATTCCGAAACACATCGTTACCAACAGGCTTCAATGTAAAGGAATGTAAAACAAATTACAAAATGAAAGTGTCCACTACAAGTGACTATGTAAATTACAAAATAACCTTGTGACATAGCAACAGAGTAGCAACTGTCTACATACCTGTGGTAGCGCTGCACTTCATGAGCACTGCCAAGAGTCTGGGCCCTTTCCTGTGTCACCTGCTGCAGTGCTGCCCAACGCTGATTCAGATCTTCAATCTGAATGCGAATTTTTTCAGCAGCTTCGGTCTGCCCCATGGCTGTAAGACGTTCAGCAATAGTGTTCAGCTCCACCAAACGGGCTTCATTCGCTTTCATATCCTACCACAACCAAACAGACACTTTTTCAAGGCACTGATGCAATATGCAGCTAAAAACAGTTGAAAATGATTATGTTTACATGTTTTGGCAATTTTTTTTATTCTAATAGTCATTACCAAAAAAATTTCTAACCTTCTGGAAGTCATCAAATTTCCTTTGTACACCTTCCACTTGTTCCAAGTCATCTCCAACTTCGTCAGTGCGAACAACTGTTTCCTGTGATAATCAAAAGTACATGTAAATTCACCTTTCTGCAGAAAAATAGGTTACAAAACCCAAATTTAACTAGAAGCAGGTTCCCATTCCACATGACAGTGCATTGTTTTGTCTTCTAATTTTCCAGCACAAAATGTAGAGCCACAACAGAACAGATCTGATCAAACTCCAAAAAAGCCAGCGTCAATAGAGAAAAATAATAATCGTTAGAAAAACCATGCTTCAGTGAAAAGATAAACTTCAAACCAGCAACAAGTTTACCAAAGCATGACACGAGAATTATTTCACTGTACCTTGTCAGCAATCCATTGAGCAAGCTCTCCTGCTTCTCTCACCAGCTGATATGCCTTGCACGACTCTTCCAGTTTCTCTTTACGCTGGTTGCCCAACTCCAGAAGGTTAGCATACTGAGTTTCAATCTGCCCTTGGCGCACTGAGATGGTGTATTCATCAGCCAGATTGCTCTGTGAAGCTGTGAGGCTGGAGTCGATCTTTTTTACGTAGGCGGCTGGAACGAAGCCCTGCCTGTCATTCACTTCTACCTTCCACCAGTCCTACGCAATAACGAATGTTTAAACATTACAGTTTGTTGTTTCTCTGCTACAGATACCAGCTGACTTTCAGCCATCCTAAATCGCTAGGAATAGTCTTTTCTGGTCTTAGTCTCAAAAACAGTCTACTGTATCCAATCTAATAATATTAGACAGCCCTGAAATATACATCTATAGAAAAACAATGATGAGTAACAAATTTTGCCAGTCAAGAATTTCTTAAGTTTTCCTTAAAACTGAAGCACAATACACTTTCTGTAGAAACATCATTTAACCTGTCAGAAATCACATGCTAAATGTTAAGGAAATTCTGACAAACCCAACTAATAAACATTCTTAAAGAGAAGACTGAAATAATAGTGTGTTAAAGAGCAGAAACTGACAAAATATGTGATAATAACTGAAAAGGACATCAGTCATACTTTGTTAGAGCTGTTCAGGAGCGTCAAGATGTCACCCTTCTTCATGGACACCTCGCGTGGACTCTTCTCCTGATAGTCATACAGGGCTACGACATACTCCTTGCCAATGTCGTCAATCACTGGAGCCTCTTGTTGCTGGACAGCAAAACATTTAAATTCACAAATATTTCAAAATAAAGTCAGTCTATTTCAGAAATGTACAGATCAAGCATTGCTTGAATCAATATCGTACTCAATACACCAAACTGGCAAATGCTGTCAGTCTAAGTATAGCTCTCATATCCCATGTGGAATGTAGGGGAAACACTTGGTCCCTTCACTTAGCCCTTAAGCCAGAAATGGACAAATCCCAAGGTCCTGGACCAGTGCATCACAGGACTTGCCGTTTACTTGCCAGCTAGTACAAAATTATACTGCTCAGTGACAGAGACACAAGTGCACAAAAACCACAACTTGCCTAAGGCCATTACACAGGTTTAAAACTGCAACCGTTCGATCTGTGACCAATCAATCAATCAGTTTCGTTTATTCTCAAAATCAAGCCGACAAAGTCGCAACTTGTTAAAACAGGTTACGGACACATCACCATGTTGCACATACACTAACGTGTCGATACAATAGCCGAATTAATCACCCTACTCTTTCACTACTGTCATAGTAAAGGTAATGATGACAATATGTTGCTAATTTCTCAAACCACGGATAAATAATACACATTTTCTATTTATCATTATGCAGCTACATGGAATTATTTAAATAGTAGGAAATAGCTAAACACTTACCTTGCACTGCTGTGCTTGGTCTCTAAGCTGATCTATCACAGATCTGTAAGCTTCCAGGTCGGACATAAGTGCTTCATGCTTCTTCAAAAGAGCCTTACAGAAGAAACAATATCAAAATATACTTTACAAAGTCATTAAAATTATTTTTATATTATGCAAATTGTAGGGAAAAAACAATGAATAACATACGACACAGAAACAAAACAATTCTCAAGTAAAACAATAACTGAGAAGTGAATGTTATCAAATTAAAAGCCAGAAAACGTAAGAAAAACAGAATAGTTATTATAACATTTTTTCATTTCTCTTAATATTCACCTCTGCTGAATCTTCATCCTTTCCATAGTCAGTGTTTCCAACAACTGGTTCTTTTTCTCTCATCCAGCTTTCAGATTCATTTGCATCAGCAAAATACTGCTGTGCTTGCAAGGAATCATCAAGGTCGTCACGTCTCTTTGATGCCTTGTCCTGAAGAAACAGCATAAAATTCCAATAAATGCAAGCAAACAAAACCAAACACCACCATAAACACAACGAGATGCTATAAATTCTATTAATCCTTTAACAACGAGAGGGATTAGTTTTCCATGCATTTTAGAACACACTCGTCGTTAAAGGGTTAAATGATCATAGCCAGTGACTAACTTTCAGAGTAGTTTCACATGGATATAACCTACTAAATTACAACGCAGTTGGGACATTCACATGCATATTATGAATAAATCGAGAACTAATAGCACTTGATCTTTTATCTAACCTAGATATCAGATTTCAACTGGGATTTTCTTAGATGATTTTGACTTTGATCTCACTTGAAGCAACCACTGTTTGATGCCGTGTGAATTATAATAATGGCACTATAGAAGTCATCAGATTAGAGTACCTTGAGGTTGTTCCATTTGTCTTTCAGGTCCTGGACTTTGCGTGCAATGTCATCAGAGGCAAAATGTCCCTCTTTGATCATCTGGTCTCCCTGGGCACAGACTGTTCCAATGCGACTGTCATGCCCAGTTACCTCAGTGAATAGGGCCTGGTGCTTCTTTATTAGATTCTGCACACCAATGAGATCACGGCCTGCACAAAGAGAATTGTCATTATTAACAAGCTAGAAGAAATTAAATAACAGATGGCTATAAGCCAGTTTTAGGTCAAGTCCTCTTCACACAAAAAATATTAACAAAAATATCGTAACACAACAACTACAAGGAATGTCAATATGTAATTTGTTGAAGGCAGTATGGAAAATTATCCACTTTGATTTATCAGTTAAAAGCCTAGAAGTCCACAAGTTGAGAAAACAAGACCAAATTTTACTGTAGCTGAGGTGTGAATTAGTGAAAATTTTAATGACTTTTCTTGGTTGCATAGGAAATTTTGGAATCAAGCCCTCAACATTTTAGGTAACCTTTTTGTAGTCATTCTCTTATCCCAGACACTCTTTTATCCGCTTGAGTTTTCTTATATTGCCTCCTTGCTACCCTTAGCCATATTTTTTACTTTACAATTTCTTGGGAACCCTTGTCAAACCAGTTTGGGAAGCCAACTCCAGTGTTCACCAGGTTCTACTTTCATATGGAATCAGTTTTCAATTTCAGTGGCACACATGAAGTACATAAATTTTCGAACTACGGACAATTAGCCACCACAAATTGGCCCCGTAAATTCGCTCCCCACTGTATTGTATGCAAGCGTGTATGTATGTCTGCATGCATGCTATCAAACTGAAAATACCATGCCCATAACTTTTTCTGTCTATCGAGCACTCTTTTCTTAAAGTGAAATAAGTGGAGGGGGGCGAAATTTCCAAGAAGCGAAATGTGGGGAGTAAATTTTCCGGGAGTGAAAATATCAAATAATTACAGAAAAATTACAGGAAATCACAGCTCAAACCAATCTTTGATTCACTTTTGAGCTTGTGTACAGCACCCTTATTTTCAGCCTCAGCTGTGCTGCAGTGCTATATAAAACAGTCTTATTAAAAAAGTTTCACATTTAAGCAGATTCATTACCTCTGTTGGTTGATGCAGCAATTGGCTCTTTCTCACGTATCCAGTCCTCTTCATCCTCTACATCCCGGTAGAACTGCTGCAGACGGAGAGCATCTCTCAGCTTCAGGCGCCTTGCCTGCATTGGTTCATGCAGAGTCTGGTAACGCTCCAAGAGCTGTTGCTGCTTGTTCTTAATGTTATCTGCATCGAAGTGACCTGTCTCAACAAACTGGTCAGCAGCCTGGGTGATGCCATCAGTACGATCCTAGATATTAAAATGTGCAATGATAAGACAAATTGCAGCAATTCTTATTCAAAGTTCTTTTTCCTGTTAGCAAAAAATGCAGTCAAACTTGTCAAAACACAACATTTATTTCATGCTAGCATCTCCAGAAAAGCAAAAAAACTGAGTCAAGATATGAAATATCAAACTAGAGAAGAAGGCAAGAATTCAAAAGAGATTGGCTAAAACCAATAATTTTGAAAAAATGAAGTGATATACATTAAATCAGTTTGTTAGGTATCACCAGAATCCCTAACACAGAAAACCCTAATACTTGAAATACATCACATCGTTAAATTACCTGACGAGAGGCTACATCTGCCTCAAGCAATGCATGCTTCTTCTGAAGGTTCTGAACACTTGTCAAATCCTACAAAAAACACAATGCTCTCAAAACTTTAATTCAAACCAATAATGCCAGTAGGTACAAAAATTTTCTTAAACGTGAATACGCCAGAAGAAAACAAAAACGATAACCAATTTTCTATAAACTATAAGCAGCAAATATGAAAGCTTTTAATAACCTTTCTAGACATTTCAACAATTAATGTCAAGATAAGTCTGTGAATAAAAACACAGAAGGTAACAACATCCTTATCACAGAACCATAAAATTGTTTTTCACCTTTCCATAATCCTCAGACATCAGCTGGCCTTCAATCTCTCCCAGCCAAACTTCGATGTCTTCAACATTGCGGTTGAACTGCTGCTGATCATTGGCTTCCTTCAGTTTTGATCCTATAAGAAAGACCAACATCAGTTTAAATAAATATAGCACAAATTATTAAGAAATCTTAGACTTCAATATTCCAAACTTCCATCAATCACTTACTGTAACCAACTCTAAAAAATATCTGGACACTAAAGTGCGTACATCACATTCACCCTCTAGATTTGTACCTACTTCAGGATTACCATTATAACAGAGACTTAAACAATTGATCCCATCTCATATTGCATCCCCTACGTACCACTGCCATTTCATCTACTACGATAACCAACATTTTCCCTCCATTAAATACAAGAGATTAACTCTCAGAGGCCCACCACGTAAACAATTACGCATTAGCTAATCTCAGCACGAGTTTTCACTCCAGTTTCAGAACTCTTGACAGACGTTATATTGTTTCTGAACAACTTTAGACCAATAAACAAATTTAAATGTGCAACACAAAGCATCAAATTTCTAAGCAATGTTTAAAATAAAGTGGCAGTGGTATGTAGTGGATGCAAATATAATGTCTTGGCTCAACTGTCAGCTCAGTCATTCTTACAATAGTCATTACCACACAAGTGCATCTTTGTGACATGCTGCCCACTAATTTGCCTCGTGAATGATAATGAATGCTTGTCTTTTTGTCTGTTTTCATTCACATCTATCACAATGACCTTGAGAACTGTTTCCTCCTTAGTCTCTTTCTAGGCTTCTTACCTACTGGTCCGACAGCATATTCCATTGCTCACTAAATTTTGATGTCCCACTGATAGTGTTTTGGCACACTGCAGAATTCACACGCCATACAAAGCAATTCTTTTTATTTTTCCAACTCCTAAATACTCCAGTCTATGCATGTCACTTCTGCTTCCTGGATAAGCACAACAGTTAGGACGCTTGTCAAGTTGGGGAACTACACTGTCGTGTACAGTAATGTCGAGCAGTCTGAAACCCAGCCACAATGGCCATTGAGTTCTCAGAACTGACACTAAAGTTTATCTAGCGTGTCCACAGCACCTTTTGTCTTCTTGTAATCTGAAATTAAATCTGGTTTGAAATGCAGATCTTAGTGTGGCGAAAAGTTCACCTCAGGTTAGTCTCTACAGAACATTTCCCTACATTAAACCGTGTATATTGAAGGTAAAGCAAACACATCCCATTTAAGCACATTATTTAGATGGCCATAACATCACACAGCAAATAACTATGTTCTTAAGCAATAAACAAAAGACTATTTATTACCTTTTCTATCACTCTGGTCAACCAACTGCTGCCACAAAGTCAAAATCTCATCCAGTCTCTCACTAATAAAAAACAAAAACAACAGATTTCCAAGAATCCATTACAGTGAATGACAAAACTTGTGCATACATAGTCAGTTCACCAGAGAAAACTTCTCAAAAGCTTTGTTACAGGAGAGCCATAAAAAGTATGGCTAAAGCCTAATTTAAAAGGAATACTCGTACTATGATTACAGATCCAACCACACTAGCAGATTTTGTTTTTCCATTCTTTTCAACAAAATCATAATACAGATTCTCAAGTTGCAAGTAGTCTTCCTACCGGATGTGAGCCTTGTTGTAGTGGTTTTCAGCAATTAGTTCTTCACCAGTTTTTGATACAGTCTCAATACGAGCCTGATTGGCCTGTAGCTCTGAGGCAAAGTTCTCGTGCTTCTGCAACTTTCCCTGCAAGTTGGTTGGATCCTACGACAGAGAATTGAAAACGCATCTAGTTTATGAACCTTTTCAAATTACAGCTCATGAAATGCTAAGCAAATCAAATTATTATTATTATTATTAAGGAACTTTAATATAGCGCCCCTTCAAGGTTATCTACTCAGGAGCGCTCCTAGTCCAACCACGGTTAAAGAGAGTAGTTTTCAAGTTTGCAAGAAACAAGGTAGAGTGAGTCATAGGGACCAGGCGAAGTGCGACAGGAAGGCCATTCCAGGTTGCGGGACCAGCGACCGAAAAAGAACAGCACTGCATAATGGCTGTCCGCGTGCGGGGGACCAATAGCTCAGCCTGGTCAGCCGAGCGAAGAGCAGATCGCCGCAAGACCCCCGAGGTAGAGCGACACAACTCCCGCAGGTATGGGGGAGCAAGTCCCTCTAGACAACGCCTAACCAGTGCAGAGACCCTATAGGCGATCCGCAGTGGGAAAGGGAGCCAGTGCAGTTAAATGGTTAACTCTGTGTACAAACATTTTTCATTGATAAGCTATTGCAAAGTCAACACTGATCATGAATGTCAGTCACAACAAAATTCAGATGTTGTTTTCAAGAATGAACTGCATATCACTTTTCAGCCACTGTCAGTGTATTTCACAAAGAGAAATTGGATGGGTCGCTGGCTAAGGGCCTGGCACACGCGCTATATGTATTTGAATATCTGTGTATGGATGTACTGATTTCTAAAAAACATTTACCATTTTTGCATCAAAGCGCCTTAAACAAAATAGCGACATACAGTCTGAAAAATACGGTAATTCATTCCTTTTGAGTAAAGGCCACAACTTGGCATGAGTAACGGTAAGTAGTTGGAGACAACTGCACAGAAACCGTTATCAACAATGATGACACAAACACACTCACCAAGTAGCCTTCATCAGATGCAGCCTTCAGCTTTTCATGAATCCAAATCTTAGTCTCATCACAGTCTCTCTCAAACATCTGGTTCTTGAAGGACTCCTCAAGTGCAGCTCGTCTCTCAGCTGCCTTTGCATACAGCAGATTGCGCCTTCGCAGCAACTGTACATAAGAAAAACAGTTGACGCATTAGCGTTCAATGTCAGAAGGACACAAATGTTGTATAAGTGAATTAGCAAAACAGTAAAGCAGACCCCTGCAAAGTAACCAATAATACATGTATAATCTAAAGATATGACTGAATACCTATAAATCTACTAAACTAAATACTGTAAATTAAATTATTACTTGAAACCATTATGTTTAAGCAAGTAACTTACAGCATCTCGTCTTTCAGCAATTTCATCAGCTGCATAGTGGTCATTTTCAATCAGTTTGGTGGCAAACTCATCAAGGGCCTTGATCTTTTCCTCCTGAGCAGCCAGTGACTTCTCAAAGTCCTCATGCTTCTTTACAAGTGCTTCCACGCTGTCCAGAGAATCACCAAGATCTTCATTTGCAAGGAAGGCCTAAGGATAAAATAGTCCAAAAACACTATTAAAGCCAAAGAAAGCTCAAACTGGCTAGAAGAGAATTCAGTAAGATCTAACACTCTCACATATTTAAATTATGCACCAACATGCATGCACTGACATGCTTTAAAACTGAGTAAGTAAAATAAAGTTTTAAGTCAAACCACACAGTACTTTTCAGATCTTCCTCCTTTTCCTTCTTTATTTACATATCACATCATCCAGTTCTTTTGTTCTCAATTATCATAAAAAAATTTAAGCAGAAAAATAAACACTAACAGATCGATTTGAAAAATGAACATACTTCTTGTTTAGTCATCCAGGCATCTGCCTGTTCAGTGTCACGGTAGAACAGCTGAAGATCCATGCACTGCTCGTACAGAATGCGGCGCTTGTCCCACAATTCGAACAGGCTTGTCTTTTCATTGGCCAGTGTCACCAGCTGTGGAGAAAACACAGTGTGTTAACCTTCTCATAAAATTCAAAACAAAAAATCTGAACTAGTCAGCTACTTTTCATTATCAAGGAGCATCCTGGTAGTGAATATATTTGAAAACATTCAAATGCAGTGCATTCCAATGAAAGACAAACCCAGCAAAAACAAAAACAGCAGCATACACTTCAGAGCATTCTCAACCAGCCGTCTGAAATATTTAGTTAAATCAAAATTCCACATATAAGATTTAAACCAGATTAGCCAGACAAGATAATGTTCATACAGCTTAAGGTACATCTTTTTCGTGCAACAAAACAAACATTCCATACCTACTGTGCAACATGGTAAATGACTGGCTAAGTGGCAGCCTTGAACTTTGGAGGGCATTGGTTTCAGCCTTCCTTGATGCAGTTACTATATAGGGAACTTGGTCAAGTGCCTAATGCAAAACTGCTTATCACCATCAGTTTGGTGCATGTCTCTGCATATTGACACAATACATAAAAATAAATAAATACATATGCAAATATTAAATCTTTGCTGTGGAGATGATGCAATTCAACGGTCTCTTTACAAAGATATTGATACCACTAGGTAAATGCTGTAACAAGCAATTAACAAACATAAATACAACTGCTACAAGAAATGAGGCATTGTGCACTCATTGCACGGATAACACAATCAAAGCTTGCCTTTTCTTTTACTTCCTCAACAGCATAGTGTTCCGACTCCAAGAGTTTCTGTCCAGCCTCAGCTGTTGTGCGGAAACTGTCCTCTCGTGCATCGATTTCACCCTACAGAAGAACAAAGCAACACCCTTGCAAAATTTATGTTATTTCTGAAACATCATCCAAAGTCCACTTGTTTAAAAGATTTTACTTAATGAAGTATTGAGAGAATCAATGATTAAAAGGAAATACTACACAAAGTGAAACAAAGTCAATTCTTTGAAAGTTCATATATAAGTCACTCAGTTCAATAAGACATATATTTTTAAAAGTTCACATAAAAACAGTTCAAAGAGATATATATTTTTAACAGTTCACATAAAAGCCACGACTTGTAGTCTGGAAAATATGGAATGCATGTATGTATGATGCATGTATGCTAGCCTGGAACCTCCCTGACCTTGTGTTCCTGGTGTTTTTCAAGAAGGGCTTCTGCTCCAGCAACGTCTTTCGCCAGCTCATCAGCACCAATAATATTCTTCATGTCATGAACCCAATTCACAAGGTCACGATAATCCGACAAGAAGCGATGCAAGTAGTAGGAATCTTCAAGTTTGGTACGTCTATTGGCAGCCTTTAAAGTTAATTAAAATTAATTATCATTAGACAAAATGCTGAAGAAAAAGAAAACCATTATCAGATTCCTAAAATTTAAAATATAAATGAAAGGAAATAAAAAAATAAATCACCCCAACAACTAATGACAACTATCTAACTTCACATACGAATTTCTCCAAGACACTTGCATTTAGCAGTAGCACCTAGACGCAAATTAATTTCCTTGCAAGTCAAATCTTTGCATTAAATAGTTTCATCCTAAATCATGTAATTATAACACCAAAATTTATACTTTTAAGATAACACAAAGTTTATTATGAGTCAGAGAACACATTAGCTACCGAACAGCTAATCACAGCAAAAAATAATATCATTAATGGTCACAGTTTGCCATGGTATCCCAGTAGAAGTTGCAGCCTGATCGTCAACAGTTCTCTCAGAAATCTCACAATGTAGTATGTTTACCTTTCGCTTCAGCTTCTCCCAGTTGCCTTCTATCTCTGCCTGTTTCTTACGGATGTCATCTGCCTGATCTGGATGGCTCTCCGTCAGCCTTTCTGCTTCCTGTCCAAGAGTCTTCACCTAAAACCATCAGCAAGCAACAGGCTAATATCTTGAATTCCCTACAAAGCTAAATAAGAAAACTCGGTTAATAATTAATCTCTGAAAAAACTGGCATCTAATACTGCATGAAGGAAAACAATGCTTTAATTAATATCTTTACCCATTTGACAATAATAATCAATTTTTATAATGACTACTTCTATTCTTATATGCACAATTTCTGACTCTAAAATGAATGGTTACCTACATATTTCAAAGAACCAGGGCACCAGAAGGTACATTCTCAACATCATATGCTAATATTATATGCCGGAGCATTACATATAATCACATATATGTATAATTTTGTTACTTATATTATACCCTGTAAGTTGTAATCTGATTTTAATACTTTTATAACGAAACATGGATTAAGTACCGATCATTCTTGTCAACTGACAATCTTTTGAAAACTGTTATAAACATACCGTATAAATTCCTATTTCCTTAACTATTTAAATACAGCTGAAACAAGTTTCAGGAATGTAGTTGTAGTTCAACCCCTACCTTTTCCTCAAGAGCTCCAAGATCCCTCTCCAGAGTATCGTGCTTGCGCTGGAGTGCTTGAACACTGGCAAGGTCACGACCAAAGTCATCATTTGACAGCATGGAATCCTTCTCAACCATCCAGGCTATTGTCTCTTCTGCATCTCTGGGGAAGAAAGTCCACAAGCATTCTTAAGTATGCTGCTACTGCTTGTTTAGTCAAGGACACAAGCAACAACAGTCAGCGATTTACACTTCTAATAGATCACTAATTCAGTATCAAACAACTTATCTAAAACTAAAAGGCTATGGAAATTGTAATATCATTAAATACTTGTAATATATAATCAACTTAAACATTTATTAAAATAAAACAAAAAAATTCATATCAATCTAAAGAAAAGCACTAACCAAAAAAATCTTTAAAAAGTGCACAGAAACTGTAGAAATATCCTAAACAAAACTCATAAATAATGATTAACTCCTTGGCTACAAGCAGAGGACAAAATTCTCTCCACATTCATAATCCAAAATAACAAACACTTAACAAGAAACAGCTTTGTGCTAAACTTTGGCGATGAAAATTGCAAAGCTGCAAAAAGTCAACCAGGAAACCTGTTGCTCATAAATTAAACACAAGATATACCTGTTGAAGTTCTGTATTTCATGAGCACCAAACAGCCGCTCCTGTCTTCTCAGAGCCAACAGCTTCAGACGTTCCCAAGCTTCGTTAACCTCCTAGAATTGAACAGATTTGCAAACATATATCCTGAATCACAGCATAACTCTAAAACAAACTTCCAATTTCATTCAGAAGAATTCTGCACAAGACTTACTGATTTATCACACAATAAAACAAAATCATATAATTACCCTGACATCATGACAAGTGAAAACAGTCAATTGTTATAGTGAATTTTGCAGAATTATGGCTATAATAGTCACAATTTTCAACGATGTCCACTTACTATCTGCCTCTTGTGCACTGCTTCTTCTTCTGGGTGTTTTTCTGAAACCAGTTTTTCAGCCAAATGGTTGATCTCAGTGACAACATCCTCGTGATTCTGTAGATCCTTCTGGAACTCATCAAACTTCTTCTGCAAGACCTCCACATGTTCAAGATCTTGTCCAAATTCATCAATTGTCACGAAAGCCTCCTTGTCTGTGATCCAGAACATGAGCTTATCACATTCGCGCATGAACTGAATGAGGCGCATTGCCTGTTGCAGCTTCAGACCTTTCTCCTGGAGGCGCTGGAGCAGCAAGTTCCACAGACGATGTAGTTCTATAAGGCGCTCCTGTCCAACACAAACACAGAGCAAACCATGCAAAACAAAGAAGTAAGTAAGTATATTCTTTATTATTACCAACTGCTTATACTGCACTTTGGTTTACATATAGTTTACTATATAAAGCATTATTGTCAAGAATAAACCTACTTCCACAACAATATATTAATTGTTAAAACTTACCTCTGATGACAAATTCAGTCATCTTGCACTAACACAATTTGTAAACCTTTACAAGTTATATAGAACCTCTTGATGGTATGTTACCAACTTGTAAACTAATGCTGAACTTAAAGCAAGCTATGACTTCTGTAAATAAAATAGGTATGGAATCTCTGCACCTTGGTTAAGTGTCAATACTTATCTAAATCTAGAAAAACGACAAAAATAATATGGCTTTAAAATCTGACATCACTGGCTACAGGGTACTGAAAGAGTTATCTCTTGAGTGAGGAAAAATACATGATTTCCCTGGATAAACACATGTAATGAAAGCAAGCATACAGGTACCTTAATTATTTCAGAAGCAAAGTGCTCTTCGTTGATCATTTCTTCACCACTTCTGTCAAGTGCCTCCAATGAATTTGCATGAGCCACAACCTCAGCTTCAAAAGCCTGATGTTTCTGGATCTTAGCCTGATATCAACAACAGAGAATCATCTAAGCAGTGAAATATTGCTACATGCTAAACCAGTAAGTAAGCAAGTAAGTCATAAATTAGCTTTAAAAATGCATGGGCATAGCGATAACTGATCAACAAATTCTACTGTCGTACTAAAAAAAACTGAAACCAAAATAAATAAAACTAGTTTAAAGTGTTAACATTGACATTAAACTGGTTTTATTTATTTTGGTTTCAGTTTATTTTTAGTATGACAGTAGAATTTGTTTAACACAACTTTGCAAAACTTACAGAAATTTTACTGAAAAGAATTTTAATTAAGGAAAAAGTACACATTCGATTATGCAATGCTTCCACTCAGCCACTGGTCAAATCACATACCTGAAGGTTGGTTGGGTCACGGTAACTCTCATCTGAAGCGGTTTGCAGCTTCTCGAGTATCCAGCTTTCCAGCTCATCAGCATCTCTCTTGAAGTACATATAACGACGAGCATCTTCCAACCTCGTTCGTCGCTGTTTTGTAGCATCTTTGAATGCAGCATAGCGCCCAAGGACTTGTTCTCGACGAGCTTGGATGTCCTCGGGAGTCTCCAGAATCTGGATCTCTCGAGGCTGTGGTTCTGCCTCGTGCATCTTTGCTGATAATCAAAACAGACATAGTCGATACATAGCATCATACTCATTGAAAATTACCCTTCTAAGTAAAAAAAATTAAAATTTGCCACGAGTTAAATACGACAGAAGATTTACGTAATTCAGTAAGTCACTAAATTTGTGACACATAGGCTTCACCACCTACGACAAAAAGGAAAGCAAAAGCAGCCACACAGAAACTGGTTACAGACTCTGTAGTACTGTACTAAAAAGATAGTTGGCTCAACTGGTTAAGCCTAGGTCATACTACCATATCACTGTCACAAATGGTAGATTCCCTGTGAAATATACTTGTGGAACTACTATTAATGAAACTTCCCCATTAAAACTCCAGTAATTTACACCTAACCCGAGAATCTAACAGTACCAGTCCCTTCTGCCAACACCAAACAGCAGTAATGAGAATGAAGTGTTAGTGACTTATTTGTCAGACTTGTCAGACAAAAGCAGACCAGTCATCTCATCCCTGTCTACTAATTAACCCATCGATACGATGGAGCCGAGTTCAATACTAATGGAAGAGAAAACTTGAAAAATATGTGTGTCCATGTAGAGACTTGAATCTTGACCTCCGACTTGACAGTCCACTAGAGTATTGTGCCGTGCTGAATTGTATGCAACATCTATATGTCACAGACTGATTCAGACATCAGGGTCAATACCATCAGACAGATCACTATTGACCTAAAATGCAGACATCTGCACTGGCGTATGAAATCCGCCGGCAGCTCAGGCGTCAGCAGAACTAGCATCCCAAAAATCAATAGGCGCCTAACCAACGGATGAATAAGCAGCCCAGGGGAATGCATATCAGGTCAGTATATGCCACGCCCTACCTTATGAATATTCATTAAGTTCAAAGTCCGATCACTTTTGATTTCACTTGCAAAAGACCTAATTTTTATAACTTATCAGCACCTTTGTTTATAGTCCCTAACTACCGCTATCCTAAATGGTTTGAAAACAATTTATTTTCATGGGTGAACGCTAGTTTCTAAACCTCTAACGAAAGGCAGCCATGACACCCGATACTAGACGCCGGCCATTAGAAAACGAAGGTCGCACCGGCACCTGATTTTGTTGCGTTCTATCTTTGTAAATTTTTACATTTTCGCTGTACGATTCTTAACTACCTCATCTGTGCAGTCTTTTCTAACCGTACGAGATTGCCAAACAAGTGCAATTTCTATACTCACCGTTAAATTCGAAAAATCTGTCTATAACTGCTAACCACTCCTGTCGTATCAGTTAATCGAAAGAGAAGCTCGCTAGACGGCGCAAAACCATCAACTCCTCCAGCTCTTAATTCTATCGCCCGCCCTCCCCTGAAAATTCAAATACCTCTAATTTGTTCTATTTCAGCGCAACTTCTCAAAAGCAAAGAACAATCCTGTGATATTTAAACGTTATTTTTCTTATGTAAAATTTAATTCAATTATCAGAACAAGACAAAGTTCAATTTTTTAAATTAAATAATTGTATGTTACAGGGGAGTAAACACACATTCCAACAGCCACTATATTATGCTAATGAGCGACGGGAGACGATGACGCATCTAAGTAAGTAAGTAAGTAAGTATATTCTTTAATTAACGCTAATATACGCACAGCGCTTTACATACAATTTTACACAAAGAGGAAAAAATATAACAGTAATGATGACGTTAGATCATAAGTGAAAAATAGCAACAGAGCCTAACTGTACAGCATCCTACCCAGGAAACCTCGTCGGGTAAGGGAGTCAAATCTAGGGAGAACCAAATTATGAGAATTACGAGGGCGCAAATCATACTCGGTCTTGTAAGAGGTCGTTGTTTAGAACGGGAGGTAGAAGGTCATGGAGGAGGTGACAATAGGGTTTTTGAGAATGTTATTAAAGAGATCACGATCAGCTTTTTTGCAGAGTTCCTCAAAAGTAGGAAAAGAAGGAAGGAGGTAGGCTCAGGTAGCCAAGACGAACCAACCTACGAATAATTGAGCCCAAATGGCAAATGCTCAAGTTCCTGCTTGTTGGCGAATGTAGGCCTACTGCGATGGGCCTATGGCAGCCGTTACGATCATAATTCATGTAACGCAATCCCCTGTAATTGCAATCGCACAATCGAAAAGTACTATAACACTCAAAACTGAAAACACTGCTCTTTCACAAATCCTATCCCGATTTATCATTCTCTGTCTACCCCCCTCGCCGTCTAAACCCTAAACACCACCCACCTTAGCCGTCTTTAATTCTGTCTTCCTGACTGACTCCTTTGGATCTTGACCTGGAACCGATTCGACCCCCCCCGCCTATCGATTTTGATTTGTCTAAGCGCCTGTGAATAAGCTGGTTCCCGCGACTTCGCTTTTTTGGGCGCTGTAGAAATCCGGGGATTACGATTACGATTATAATCACTAGTTGCAAGCCAAATGCAAGGCACCAGCTTCGTGAGCAATGCCTTAAGGTGGAAGTCTTGACCCGGAACCGTTTTTGACTTTAAACTTGCCTATTGATTTTGTTTTGACTGAGCACCTGTGAATAAGCTAAGCCCCGCCATCTCATTGTAAAAATATCGAGATTACGATGACAATCATGGGCGGCGATCCCGGGGGGGTCGAGGGGGACAAGACCCCCACCTATAAGAGTGGGGGGGACACGCCATACATCGGACCCCCCAAATTTTGAAGAAACCCCAAAAAAGGTCATCAAATTTTTTGGCGCATCAGCGCGAAAAAATTTTTTTGACCTCTTTTTTCACCAGATCAGTTCAAAGCTCTTTTTCACCATATCAGTTCCAAAATGTCCCCCCCCACCTGTCAAACAAGATCGCCGCCACTGATGACAATAATATAATATTTGCAAAGGGTTGTCTATAGATATACTGTATTAAGAATGAAAGCTGGGAGAAACTGGAAGGCAGCATAAGCCTATAGGCCTATGTGTGCATCGATCGGGGTAAGATAGGCATATAGGCCTATACGGCCCTAGGCCTATATCTTAATTGAAGAAGGTCCATGTTGTAAGCATGAAGATGAAACTACAACAAAGGGTCATAGACCAGCGGTTTTCAAACTTTATTTTCATTGTAGGCCTACCACCAAGTAAAGAAATCGAATGTCGGCGTACCACCAGCTAAGGTTAGATCAAAACCAAAGGCAAGCGCGAAGTCTCCTTGTACGTACTATATAGGACCGTAGGTAGACAAATTTATAAATTAATATATAATTTTAAGAATAATATTTATGAATTTTTTCGTGTACCACTTAGCGACACCTGGCGTACCACTAGTGGTACGCGTACCACAGTTTGAAACCCGCCGTCATAGACTATGATTATGATCTTTGCTACAAGTATAAAGTATGCATAATGGTTCGATAATCGGAAATGAATCCGATTTATCTTATTCAAAGTTTCCTTGAAAATTTTCCTTCGATCAAAACCTTTCAATACATTTGGCTATTTGCCAATTTTTGGTACTGTTGCTCATGACTGCTGAAGGATGAAGAGGTCATGTTTAAGAATTATTGATCAATTTATTATTTGTATGTCTGCTACTAGATGACGCCAGATTGTATTTTACGTCCTTTGGATGTGTGTTGAACCTGCTTGCAATTGCGAATCCGATCTGTGGGCTTGTGGAGAGGATCGAATCGAGAAATAGGATATTATTGTATTTAATACTTTATTTATTAGCACGTTTAAGCACAAGTTGTGTTTTTGTGCATAGATTGTTAAATGCCGGGTCCTCGAAGGAACGTATTCCGCACGCAGTCCACGCCATCTCCTGTGCCAAATTGTGCTAAGTTACGGTTGGATGGTTCTCAGTCTGCATCAGCAGCAATTGGTAGTGGTAGTCAAAGCTGTGCTTCGGCTGGGATTTCGTCTTCATATGGAATAGGCGGGGTTGCGTCTGTACAAGCGGGGTTACTGTCCTCGTGCGGGGAAGGATCGTATCTATCCACGCAGGGAATAAGGTGAAAATTCTACATAACATACTTAGATTAATTTAGAAATCTTTATGTATTTCCTCGTACCCATCTGCAACTTCGATTTGGTGAGGCTTCACGTTACACCAGTTACAGACTTGTATCTAAGAGAAACCTCTGTTTTCCTACTGTGTGTTAACTGGACCACTGAGACAAAAAATATGGACGTCTTTCCCTGTATGGCATCTCTATGTTCTTAGAGTTTTCCTAGTAATAGACTAGAATATCTTTTAATGAAACAAACATGTTGTTTTAAATTTTTTTTATGTTTTGAGTTGGCATTGATCAATTTAGTTAATTATTAATTTCTGTCTTTAGAAAATATTATTTATTTAATTTTTGGGCGAACATGTACAATGGGGGTGCCTATGTACTATCTGGGTGGGTGTCTTTGCATCGTGAGGGTCGGTTAGGGTCAGGGTAAGCGTCGTGAGGGTCGGTTAGGGCTTAGGGTTAGGGTTAGTGTAGCCTATGTATTTGTGAGACTAAAAAAGCTATACCTGTGAGTGGAAGCTGGATTTTAAAATTCACACTGTGCATGATCACCAATTTTTGTACCAAGAAAAGTTGATGAGACATATTGATTTTCGTTTGCAGTTGTGCACCATTTATTACAGTCCCATGACATCGTTTTGTAGACCCTGTTGTCATTTAACTGAAGTTGATTGTATCTATGAATGTATGCATTTTCTATAGCGATCTAACTTATTTTATTATGCAGCTAAGCTCTACTCAAAATTAACAAAGGGTTTTGTTTTGTTCTGTTTTTCAGCCATTCAGATGAAACTGAGAGAAGCATTCCCATGACAACAATGATCATGCAGCCACGCCACGCACACATTCCTGACATTGGGCTTGATAACAACCTGTTGTTTGAATTGGTGGCATTTGTACATTCGGTCATGGTCCTTTGTCTGCAGTACATTAACCTTTACAAGACTGTTTGGTGGCTGCCACATTCTAATGCCAATTACGCTTTGGTCAGTATTCAAATATGAGAAATTACCGATATATTATGCAGATTGGGCATATGCAGTTAGTCGGGATATCATAATGTTCATTTTAATAAGTAATAAGTGGGTAATAATAGACTTCAGTTAATCAGAGGCCTGAAGATGCCTACAGAGCTATCAGAGGTTAGGTTTCTTAAATCAAGGCATGACTTAGGCTGATTTACAGCATGATGGAAAACAACTGCAGTAAAAGACCTGTTGGTCGAATGTACAATAAGTTGGGAATAAACATCAGAACAGTAACAACGACATTTGCTAGACATATTTGTTATTGGGGTTAAGACCTATTTGTAGTGTCATGCTTTTTTTACCTCTGTGACCTGCCCATGCCTATGATACCTTGCTCAGCCCATGGACATCGCATGTTAACAAATGCATACTTACTTACTAAAGGGGGATAGAGTAATCGTAACACTCATGGCCAGGAGAGCATTAGATTCGCGATTCGATACCCGAACCCCCCTCTAGGGCGGTGCCTTGCATGGCTGCCAAACCGTGTGTTTAGTTAAGATTTTATTGCACTGTCATGTTTCAATCTAATCTTACTGCATTTGTCAGTTTGAGTTAATAAAGGGAATTATTATTATTATACTTAATTACGTGTGTAGCTTTTCATTCATATTATGCCAGAGGTTGATGATGAAGTTGGTTAAGTTGTGCCTGAACTGTTGTTACAACTTCTGATGGATTTAATGGATATACAAGCTTTACAGCAGCAGTATTTTTCTTACTAAACATGCTAGCTCATCCACTGTATCATTGGCAATACAACATTTGACGAGTTTGAACAATAAAAACAAAACTGCACACAGCAGAAAGTTGTAGAAAGTTTATATGCATATGGTCGCCATGTATACAATTTTTAGAGTGAAGCTATCTAGCCATAGTTGCTGGAATATAGAGTTTATCGTGTTATGTTACGTGCAAGTGATTGGTTAAATAATTATCCATAGTGCAGCCATGCTGTACATATGTCTGGTAGGAATATATGCATGTTTGCATGTGTCTGAATAGTTGTGTAGCTCCCTTTGTTAGTCGCTGAAAAGTGGAAGTTATAGTCTGGCAGTATAAAAGATTTGAAAGTATGTATAATTTAAGTAGATACTGTTAAAGAAGGATTGACTTTTGAACCATGTGTTTTACAGAATTTCTATCTGATCGATGTCAATCTGTGTGGCATTCTAATCATCATCATGAGCCGAAGATTGCTATACTGCTTCTACAAAGAGGTCTCTTGGACCAAATGGTTTTCAACAGAATTTCCAGTTTTTAACCTTGCAAGATAGCTATATAACTCAGTGTTTACTTTTTTCTCACTAATATGACTTTCAGAAACCAATTCAACTCAGCCTTTCAGTGGGTCAATGCAGTCCGTTGCAAGTCCCAAGTAGTGATGCGTGATGTGTGTTTTTTGTGTGTATAAAGGTAGACATGCATATGTGCACTGTGTAAAATGTCTTTTTCTATTTACTAGTAATAAAATTTTTGGTGTCAGCGTGTAATGCATATTGAGACAAGGTAAAGCACACATACTGACACACTAAAGCCCACCAGGGTGACCGAAAAAGCTATACCTGGATACAATGTATCCAGTTATGGGTACACCGTCAAAAGCGCCCTGGACAAAAGCGTCCCAACAAATGCGCCCCGTCACATGCGCCCCGACAAATGCGCCCTAGTGGACGAAATCTCGTGTGAGCTATGTTCATCGCTAATAGTGCGTTTTGTTAAAATCACTTAACCCTTACATTGTGCAAACACTGCGTACAAGCATGAATATTTTTTTATGAGTTACTTATGCTATGAGTATTCGAACTAGATACCGTCACATTTTTAATTGTATTCTAGAAAGTAGAAATTTAATCTTATTTTGGCACAGCTTATTATGTTAACTTGGGCTATTTTTTGGGCTGATTCACGAGAATGAAAATGTTTTGTGCTACTTTTGGACACTTCCGGCTAGTATTTCTTGAAGTTCACAATTTTCAAAACTTTGATATTTCTTTTAATTGATTGTTTGAAAGAAATTTAGGTGGTTTTTGGTAAGACTTTATTATACTGATCTAAACTGTATATTGCTCTATTAATGTCAATGAATCCTGAAGCAGGCACAAATTCCGTGGATTGGACCCGCTGTATTTTCTGTCAGAAAGTGACACGGGAAAACACGCGTTGCCCAGGTTTGTCAAAGAACAATTATTCTGGCTTAGGCTACAGAACTCTCTCTGACAATGTAAGCGGGTTTCAAGAGCTAGGATCATTTCCAGATGGCATTAATGTTAATTCATGGGATGAAGGGGATGGTATCGAAAGTACCTAAAAAAGAAACAATGCATGCTGGCATCTTACATGCAGGCAACAGCTGCACTCGACCACACTTGAACGGATGCGTAAGCGACTTCATGCACAAGGTCCAGAAGAAAATGACCAGGAACTGCCCAATCACAGTTCGGACGAATATGAAGCAGGGTTGCTTTGGAAGATGCAAGTGTGTAAAATCACATCTGGTCTGCACAGCTTTGTGTCAGTGCGGTGGTGTAAACAAGTGTGTCCGGAAATAATGCCTCTCACACGACCATCTCCGAAATGGCTTGCAACCACAAGTTGCAAGATGTATTGGTTTTTAAAAGCCCAAAATTTTGACGTGACATTTGAAATATTTTCTAAGATATCTTGGATATTCCGTGACCACACTCTACTGACAAGTACCTGGCAAAGTTTGACTTGGTTGCATATTCACATCTGCAGGATATAGGCTGTCAAAGTTGACCAAATCTGACACAAAATTTTGGGGCTTTTCCATCCAACACATCTTACAACACATGGTTAAACTTTCTGCCAATTCAGAGATGGTCGGGTGGGAACCTTCCTCAGAATTGGTTGAGTTGAGCTGGAATGACCCTACTGGGGACAACATATTTTGGAAACGCTCTGGCTCACTGCGTTTGTCTGCGATGTGGGGTGGTTTGAATGTAATCGGATGCCATGTGGTACCTTCACCCAATGCATCTCAAGAATTCTGCAACCAGAAATGTAGCTTCTTTGCATATCTGATGAAGGGTAAAATTTTGATGGTGTTGTGCAAGTCCTAAATATTAATGTTTTCTCATACAACTTTTTGTGTGATGTTTCTGGAGGAATGGGAACTAGCAGAACAGTAATTTAAAACTTTTATTTTTAAGGTCCACCCTACTACTAATGCATGTGTGTATATTTTGTATATCCTGGAAACGAGGTCAACATGCGCATCGTCTTGGGATGGAGGGAATGTGGCAGCCTGTGCAAGCTCTCTTACTCCGAATCGTCATGGCATCATCAAGCTAACGGTGAGATGCCCCAACTGAGGACCAATGCCAGACAATGCACTCTACGACCCCGATAATTCGTCACAGCTCCATGAGACCACGACCAGTGACCATCATTAAGGATCGACGAAAAGTGAATCAAGTCGCTGTGCACTCAGTAAGCCGGTTGAATGGTCCTCCATTATCGAGAACAGAATGACGAAGCTGATGACGACGGCCGCACCACCTTCCCATGCAGAAGGTCTTGACGTCGACGCCTTGCTATCGCATTCTGAGCCCTGAACACCTGGTCAAGCAGACGCCTAGAACTTTTACTTTTCTCTTTGCATTTAATGACCGAGAGCCGGGCATACTTTGTGTTAACATAACTCTGTGTAGCTTTAGTCATTAAAAAACTTTAGAACATCTTCCTGGTTCAAGTGAAAAGTACATCTTGGGCCTACCTCACCACCAGTGAGAAGAGTGGGATGTGATGGTGTTGTACAATGAAAGAACTCTATTTAATTACCTTTGGCTTGTTCATTGAGAATTTTGCTTCAGAAGAGTCAAAAGTCTACAACAAGTCAACCTGTGCGAATGCCGAAAGTTAAGCAAATGTTGACGACATAAACTGACATGGAAATTGCTGAACAAGAGAATATGAAAAATTGAAGAAACACTGCAGTTAAAACTTGACTGCAGACGCTCATTGTGGCTGAAACTGCTACCTCGATTGACGGAATATGTGCTAGTCTTACCTGCAGTATAACTGTTATATTAAAACTATACTTTCAGTAATTTGAAACTAGTCGTGCCAGAGTTACACTGGAACTGTATATATTTTGTTCTACTGAATGCTGCAGTATTAAGTTGTTTAGGCTGCAGTATTAAGTTGTTTAGACTGAATAACACTTTACTAGTCTTTATGCAATTTTAAAGTAGTTGTGCCTAATTAAGCGAAACTGTTGTCATTTTCTTGAACTGAATTGTTCGAAATAAAAAGGTGGATTGGGACCGGTGTAGGGGAGGAGGAGCCGGTGAAAAAATATTTAAAATAGTTTTATTGTTCAAACTATGGTTAATGTATGTATTTGGAATTTTTTGGAAAGTTATCTGGAAAGTCAGGGATTTTTAAAACAATAAATGAGGGAGAACCCTGCTGTCTGTCAGTAAATCATTGTATATAAATTTACATATGTTTTAAAACAAAAAACTATAGAAAATTTGTGAACTCGCATGTGCAAAACAAACCACATATCAGTGGAAAGGTTTGTTCAAGCTCTAAAACGCTAAGTCAAAAGCATTGTTCTATATTTTGTCCCACATATGCATACCTGAGGCCGAAGATGAAGCAGTTTATGGGACGGACCAACTTTGAAGATTCTTATCACCATGAAGACAGGAGTAATAAGGTTCTGCTCTGTTACATACAGAGTGAACTATATGCAGAGAACAGAAATGTAAAATATTTGCAATAGCTTTTGTTGTCTTCACTTCTGCAATGCCATGAATATTGCAGATTGAAACGTGCAACTGCGTTTTTGGCCACTTTTACACCAATATTAGTGGTAAGCTATTTGTCTCAATTCAGAACGATTTACAGAATCAGAAAGTACACAAAAAGTTGTACAAAATCACCAAATTTTACAAGCCTGTGTCCATCCACTCCTGAGATACAGTCCTCTTAACATGTTGCCAAGTTCAAATATGTCGCGAGTGCTTCAAACCCCCCCCCTCTATTACCGTGAGCCATACAAAGCAGATACATGGTGATAGGCTTCTGAAAATTTCAATATGATGTGTAAACATATCAAACTACAAAATAGCAAAATTACAACCAAATCTGAACTAGGTCACCTACAGGCCCTCTGTTATTTCCAATGGACTGACCCCTATGTATAGTGGTTAATGTAACAAAATTTTCGAAAATTTTTTTTTCACTTCACAGAATGTGACGGTATCCTATCATTATCTGCACTCCGAGCTGATTCCAAATATGTAAAGTTTTTGCTTGTACGCGGAAAATGCACAATGTTACACTAACAAAACGGACTATAATCCAGTTTCAAGTTTGAACAATATTTTCATCAATCTTCCAGCTTCTAGTTGGAGCTATGTTTTCATCGCTAATCCAGCTTCTAGTTAGGTCAAAGGTGGTAGTGGAGAAGATATGGGGAGAAGGAGGGAGAGAGGAGAGTGAGGCAGAAATGTATCCTTGTTCTCTTTCAGAGAAGAGCCTGGACACACAAGTCCCTGGACACTGCAAGTCCCAACTCCCTTTTCTTATTTGTTTACGTAAAAGGTCTTGGTGACAGACACCCTTGTATAACAGGTATAAACTCCTTGTATAAACTCCAGCTTGATGCCAAACTGGAGTTTGATGACAGTGCTAAGTATATTACAGCTGTACTGATCCTTCTTACAAAGTCATTCTTCTGTAATAATGCAAGGATTCTACAGAATCCATCTGAATTGAACAGATTCGGTTTAGCCTTAAATAATTTCTGTTATTTTGCTAATTAATTTATGTGTTTTTAACCATAAGTGCTTGTTGCTGATGGCTCTTTTTTACCTGTAGGTCTGTTATTCTAAGTCAAGCCGTGGCTGTCTGTACTGGTTTGTTCATTTGATCAAGATCCTGATTATCGCAGCCATTCTTGTGGCTTTCTTCTACTGTGCTTATCACATTGTGTTAAAGCATTCATTCAAATACAGCCTCTTCCTCTGCTATCCGTGAGTATCATTCATTGTATGTTAACTATTGCTCCAAAATCTTCCTTTTAGTTTTCATCATTTCTAAATGATATGTGATTGTGGCCAGGAACACATTTAAGTCGGCTTTAGAATGCTAGCATATTATGATGTAATTTTCTTATAACTTTGGACTTACATTTGTATTCCAAATGCAGTACTGTTGTAAGGAGAATCGAGTGCATTGGTTTCACTTTAACTAGGCATAAACACTGCTTTTATTTTGTTGTGCCCACCACAGACAGGTCTACATAGTTTGCTCTCTGTTAGATCGGCCACCGTTTGGTGTTTTATGGCAGTGGTTCAGAAGGAGTCTCATTCGAAAGCAATCTCATTCTGAGCCAAATTCACTGTTTCATCTTAATAAAGTAAATTAATTCAGAATTTTAGAAGGAAAAATACTTACCTATTATAGTGACACTTGTCAAAATAATTACTGTCCAGATAGTAGTGACTTCGAAATCTGCTGTTTAGTAGATTTTTAAAACATTCTGACTAGATGTGCTTAGCAGACCTAGGTACAGACAAGGACAAACACGTATTCACGATATCAACAGCTGAGCTGCCTTTATAATCCTGTAAAATACAGGTGCATTTGGTATTTGCAGTTGTCTATGGGTCCTTTCACTGGTGACAACAGAGTTGTACAATGCTTGACATGTATTATGTATCGTTTGATATTAAACTTTTCAGGCTGGTGACATATTTCATTCTATTTCGTCTGAACATGAAACCACTGTTTGGTAAACTGACCGTGCACCACCAAGCTTCAAACCAACAAGATAAAAGTACGGAGAATGTCTTTCTGTTTCATACCTGTGGCGTTTTGTAGTGGTAGTTCAGTGTGGCTTTATTCTTGACAGTGAGATGGATGTATACAGGAGCGTAATTTTGGTCTAGAAAGTGGGGTATTCCAAATTTTGCATTGTTCCAGCTTCAGTGCTGTTATAACGCCATCGTTTGTATTCCAACCATAATAATAATTATAGGCTTAATAAGGACGATGATGATATTACTACTGTTACAACTAATAATAATAATAATGACAATAATTAATTCAGCATCAATTCAGCAACTACCCAACCTATGATCACGTTGCCTTAGCAACCTCTTAACTTATGGGAATAATTGCATTGTGATTACATTTTCACAGAGGATGTATTGCAGTAGCAGCCTCCTGTAATAATTGCATTGTCATGTCATACAGGATATATTGTCATGTAGCAATCTCTTGTAATAACTGCATTGTGGTTTCATACACGGTATATTTCCTTAGCAACATCTTGTAATAATTGCATAATTATGATTTCACAGATAATATATTGCCACCTGTTTTAGTAAAAAAAATAATGATGATAATAACAATGAGAGTAATGATGATGGTGATCTGTGGCGGTCAAGGCCACAGTGCGTAAGTGGGAAGATTTATTTTATGCGAATAGCATCGTTTTCCTTCAGTTTACATGCGAAGGGAACAGCATCGTTTCTCTTAATTTTTCATGCGAAGACCCAGCATCGATCATTTAATTTTTATTTAATTTCAATAGGCGACGGTCCGGCAACGACCGTGATAGGGAAGCCCGATCGACGGTGTAAAGCCAGCGCATAGCGAGCAGACGCGTTAATTTGGGATGCATAGAGCCTGCCTCACGGTGTGCTGCTTTATACGTGAAGAGTTGGTTCGACTCTTCATACATAGCAATACTGTGAAACAGCGTTGTTGGTTAGCGATTCAGTTACCGATTCAAATATACTGCACTCAGTGTGGTAGGCGAGTGATTTTGGTTACGACAGAGTCAGAGTTCGAGTTTCCGGTTAGTACAAATATATTTACGGACGAAAGGGGCGTCCGAATAATATAATCAGGCGATCCCGAGTACAGCTAAAGAAGTTCACTGTTGGGAGACGGGCCGACAGCGCCGATCCGGCGGGTTGGATCCCTAGATCCCGATCGTGGGAAATCTACGGCTGAGTAATACTCGGGGAAGGATACCGTTGATACACAGGAAAACCAATTCAGTGTGAGATCGAAAACCAGGGTGAATTTGGCGACGGGCAGGAAAGTCCCTCTTGGGTTTTGAAGAACTCCGCGATCGGAGCTTGTCGGGTAACCCATGAGAGTAGAGGTGACCTTCTTAAGGTAGCCATTTTCTGGAATTCTGAAATCCTTGAAACCAAGAGTAAATTTGGTGTCGGGCAAGGAAATCCCTCTTGGAGTTCGAAGAACTCCAAGATCCGACAGTGTTTGGTTTTACCCACTGAGAAGAGTTTTACGCGATTTCGGCGTACTCGACACAAGGGAAGTTCTACGCACTTTCGGCGTACTCGGCCGGGAGGATTTTACGCGACTTCGGCGTCCTCGGCTGGGAGAGTTTTACGCGACTTCGGCACTCGGTGAAGTGACCGTCGGGATACCTGAAAAAACCAGTTTAGTACAAAAACGATAATAAGGGTAAATTTGGCGACAGGCAGGAGCGGAGCTTGTCCGGTTACCTGTGAGAGTAAGCGTGACCCTCGTTAGGGAACCAAAATTCGGAAATTCTTGGGAACAAAATTCAGGACATTCTGGTAACCTTACGGGGTCGGCGTTACATTTGGATTGTGACACTTGGATGGCTGACACGCCGGTGGAGCGTTGGAGGGGCTCCATCGCCCGGTAACTAAAAATAGTTACTGGGAAAGACCACTGTTACCGAAAGACCGCAGTACGGGAAAAGACCGCCCGACAACTGATTACAGTGCGGTAAGACCAGGAAAACGATAGAGTCAGGAAAATCTTGTATTCAAGCCAATCGTTATTCAGAGCAAATAACTTGGTGATCGAAACACGTAGTCCCGAGAACTGACCAAAGTGCGAAGTAGGGCCCACCTCGTGCGCCGGTCGGAACACAGTTCTGCGTGCGGTTAGGGAGGTTTTAGACCTAGAACCTGTCCTATCAGAAGAGAGTGTCGTGAGACCAGTATACCGCGTTAATATTACACGTGTATATATTATCGCAAGATGTTCGCGTGTTTGAGACGGCACGACGTGACGACTCGTCAGATGTACACCTTGTCCTCTCGGACAAGAGAACGTTCAGAGTTTTCCCCTATTGACGATAACTCGAGAGTCATGAGATGCAGAATGGTACGTGAGGGTTCGGTTAAGGCGGAGAAAAAGAGGAAGTCTTTGACTAAGAAATCTCACAGGAAGCTGAGGACTCCTGCCGGCAAGAGAGCGAACCCTGTTCTAAAGGACGGCCATCCTGAGGACGAGGACGTTGCCCACCCGGCGACCGCGGCAGTGGCAGAGTCCGAAAGTGAGATGGAGCTTGACAGCGACACTGTTCGCAAACAAGCGATACCCTCGGGACCTCCTCTTGGAGAAATGGGCACTGAGAGCGGAGACAGGGAACCGCTCGTCTACAGCAGAAGTAGACAGGATAGTGACCCGGGCGACTCCAGAAGGTCGGTTGGCTGGAGCCGAACCCAGCCCGACGACGAAGCAGCGTCTCGGGTAAGACCGACACAAATTGGTACCACGTCTGATGAAGGGTTAGTTGATCTCGAGCGACGAACGTCACAAACTGGTACCAGAAGTGGGGTTCTAGCGTTTTCTTGTCACAGAACCAGGCAAGGTCAGGAAGATACCGAGGACGAGTCGGATGAAGTGCCCCATAGTGAGCACGGAGGCGCGCGTCCAAAGTTACGTAAACGGAAAAGCAAACGGAGGTTGCTTGATGAAACGGGTGCACCTGACGAAACCAGTGCATTTGAAACGGAAGCTGGAACCCGCAGTGGGCGTGAAAGAGGTTTCCATGAGGATAACGGATGGTTGATAACCGTTCCAAAGACTACGGAGGTAGTACAGAACGATGTGAATAACGAGACATTCACACACTGGCGAGAGACCGTTGGTGAGAGTAGGTTTGGCAGGTCCAAACCACTCGTCGACAATAGATCGGAGAACCTTGTGCAGGTTCAAGTACCTAGTATTGTACGGGGCAGGCAACCTGTACAGTTGAGACAGGCTTGTGATAGGCCAAGAGACATTGAGACAGGCCTGAAACCGCGGGGTGACGCGGTAGTGCAGAAAACGAGTGGTGACATCGTGACGCATCAGCGAAACGAAGGTAATCGAGTACCGTTTACCAACATGGAAGAAGGTCGCCCAAGACCTGTGACCGATGAGGTAGATTGGCAAGCGGAGATGTCTTACCTGCGACAGAGTGTGGCAATGATGAGTTCGAAACTTGAAGAACTGTCTGTTCCTGCTGCTCAGCATGCGAAGTCTTACCGACGCGAGACATTTGGGAAACCTACGGGCCCAGGTTACCAGATGGATCGCCGAGGGAAGCTGCAGATCGAAGAGCCGGCACGGAGCCGAGGTAACACAGAGACACGCGAGGAAGTTTCGCTTTCGGAAACTTCGGAAAAGTTACGTAGCCGCTATCTTCCCGAGGACAGCGGGAGAGAGTCACACGGAAAAACGGCAAGGCAATCGAGTCGACAACGTCTGTTGACAAGAGGAAGAGTTGAGGCGAAATTACGTTCGTCAGTGAGTTCTTCGGATTCAGACACCGATAGTGTTGGTCCAGAAGAGGCCATGAGAACCGGAGTTTTTGACAGGAAAAACCTCCGCCAACGAGGAAGACACGAGAGTTATGAGAAAACTGAAAGGGAGACGTATGGTAAGGAACGTCTACCAGAGTACGAGAGACGTGGTTTAAAACAGGCACTTGATAGAGAAACCGAGAGAGAATCGAACATGGGAAGAGACAGAGATCATTTGGCCTGGGATGAGACCCACGAGCGGTACTCTAAAGGGCACAAACCAGATTCGAGAAGTCGTAATTGTCTTAGGTACGACGAATCTGACAGACCGCCAGAGTCAGGAAAAAGAGATATTCGCGAAGAAGACAGAAGAGTTACGTTCGTCAACGGAAACTCTCAGAGTTCTCGCAATAAATATAAACGATCGGAGTCCAAAGACTACGAAGGTGGTGAGCCTCGTAGAAAAGGTCAGAGACAGGCTGAGTACATCTCTGATGAAGACAGTGCAACGTCAGGCGACCGAGAGATGACTACGATGTCTTCTAAGTGGCGTACAGGGAAGACGTTGGGTACTCTGAGGGGACAGAGTCGGCACTGGTCAGTGGTGAGGACAGACGAGGAAAACGGTTCCAGGAGTAACGATGAGGACAACCGGAGAGGAAATCCCAAGAAGAGTGTCGGAAGATCACTTGTTACACGGACAAGAGGCGAAGACCGATCGGATCGCGGTATACGAATCAAGCTAGAGAAGTACGACGGCAAGTCAGCGATCGCAGCCTTTCTAGCAAAGTTCGAAGTTTGTGCACGGTGCAACCGGTGGAGTGATCAGGAAAAAGCAGACCAGTTAATGTGTGCCCTAACGGGTCCCGCTTCGCAGCTGTTGTGGGACATGGGTGCACAGAGGGACGTGTCTTGGCGAGAACTTGTTGAGCGGCTTAAGGCCCGGTACGGGTCTGATGACCAAACTAGCCTATATCGGATGAAACTTCGCACTTACCGGCAGGCTCATGGAGAAACTCTGAGTAGTGTAGTGCAGGAAGTAAGGAGGCTAATGGCTTTGGCATACCCAGGACCAACAAGTGATATCGTCGAGACGGTCGCTTGTGACGCTTTCATTGATGCACTGGCAAACCAGGATTTGGGGCAGAAGGTGCGCGAGCGAGAACCAGTTAACCTCGAAGCGGCGTATAAACATGCGGTGAGGTTGGATGCCTATGGTCGATCTTCGACACAAGGTGGTGATTTAGACCGGAGACACGCGAGAGTTAAAGTTACCATGGAAGACCGAAAAGACTCGAGCACTGAGGGGCAACAGTCTCGTCGTCTAGAAGATCTCGAGCGAAAGATTAAAAATCTTTCAAGAGAACTTGATCGAGTGACAATAAATCAGAATTTGGGCATCGTTCCGAGAAAACCTCATGAAAGGGAGAACAGTTCTGATCTAGCTGTGGGAGATCAGAGGACAACCGAACCGAATGTGGGGTGGCGACGGATTTATCCGCCCACACGGTTGCGTAACCCGGATATCGAATGCTACTTGTGCAAACGAAAAGGACATGTGAAGCGATTTTGTCCTCAGAGAAACGCTGAGACGAATGGTGCAACCGGCACCAGTGAACCTACAAAGGCTGAACCGATACAAGAGGAAACCCAAAACCGACTGGTCAAAGGCAGTAGGGTGGCCTACGTGGTTGCGAGACTGGCAGGAAAACGTATACACTGTCTACTTGATTCTGGAAGTGAAATGTCACTTGTGCCACGACGTTTCGTGCTAGACGCTGTGCTAGTACCGTCAGAACAGCGACTCCTAGCCGCTAATGGAAGTCAGATTAAGGTGGATGGTGAAACTAACCTTAAGATTCGGATCGGAAAGCAGGTGTACCCTGTACCCTGTCTAGTTACAGACCAAGTGACAGAAGTGATCTTGGGGTTATCTTGGCTGGAAGCCAATCAGGCAAGATGGGACTTCGCAAGTCGATGCGTTTTCCTTGGGAGCGAGAAGATCCCTCTGAAAGAGGTCGTTACCGAGTCCATGTGCCGGAAGGTTATTGTGCAAGAGGACATAATAGTTCCTCCAAGGAGCGAAGTTGACGTTCCAGCTTGGGTAGTATACCCGCATTTCCAAAAGGATAACGAAGATTGGACGACCATTCCAATGGAATTATCAAAAGATTTGATAATCGGACGTACGTTGGTGACAGGAAGAGACACGGAAGTGTGGATCAGGATGTTGAATGTTGGAGACAGAGATTCGCTAGTCAAGAAACGGACTGAATGTCCGCTGGAGCGAGTGAACGTAGTCGATGTGACAGTTAATCGAGCCAGAACGGAATCGTATGATGAGCCTTACCGAAGCGAAAATCCGGAGAAGCCTATGGGCCCAGGTTATCCGGAGGAACGCCGAGGAAAGCAGCAAAGTACGATTGACCGGTTTGGATCGAAGATTAGTACAACGGCCAGTGTGGCGGAGCAGACGCTCAACCCACTTGCCGAACAGACCCTAAAACGACTATGGGAAGAAGTGCCAGCAGACATTTCGGAAGAAGAGCGAATCAGGTTACGAAAACTTGTGCTAACGTACAGCGCAACGTTTTCCCTTAACGAAAGTGATAACGGATTCACTTCGGTGATCCAACACGAGATCGATACGGGACAGGAGAAACCAGTTCGGCAACCTTTGAGACGTCAACCGCTTTCCATGTTGCCGGAAGTTGATCGTCAGGTAGAAGACATGTTGAGACAAGGAATCATTGAACCTTCGATATCGGAATGGGCATCCAATGTCGTAATGGTTAAGAAAAAGGATGGCAGTATGCGGTTCTGTATCGATTACAGGCAACTGAACCTGAAGACACGGAAAGATGCTCATCCGTTACCCCTTATCCGCGAGAGTTTAGATACCCTGGGTGGCGCCAGATGGTACAGTACGTTCGATTTGAGAGCAGGTTATCACCAGATGGCCTTGCACCCAAGAGACAAACACAAGACCGGGTTCGTTACGAGAAGGGGCAGCTTCCAATTCAAAGTGTTACCTTTCGGATTGTGCAATAGTCCGGCCTCGTTTTGTCGACTAATGAACTTAGTCTTGACAGGGCTAAACTATGACATCTGTCTGGTTTACTTGGATGACATAATTGTGTTCTCGAGAGACGTAGAGACGCACATGCAACGTCTAGAGATGATTTTCAGGAGATTACAAGAGTATAATCTCAAGCTGAAACCATCCAAATGTTACCTGTTACAACAGAGAGTATTGTTTCTTGGTCACGTTTTGAGTGAAGAAGGGGTCGCGACGGATCCGAGCAAGATCAAGGCCGTAGAAGAATGGTCTGCTCCTCGGAACTTGAGGCAAGTCAGATCCTTCGTTGGTCTTTGCTCCTATTACCGACGTTTCATACATGATTTCGCGGTGGTAGCTCAACCACTTCATTTTCTGACCAGGAAAAATGTACCGTTCCATTGGACTGACGAATGTCAGGGAGCTTTCGAAGAACTTAAACGAAAGTTGGTTTCCGCACCTATACTTGGGTTACCGAACGACGAGGGCCAGTACATCCTAGATACGGATGCCTCGGCATACGCCATTGGAGCGGTGTTATCGCAAGTACAAGAAGGAGAAGAGACAGTGATTTGTTACGCGAGTCGGCTCTTGTCGACGGCGGAACGGAACTATAACGTTACCAGGCGAGAGTTGTTAGCTGTGGTGTATTTCTTGAAAGAGTTTCGTCAGTACTTACTGGGTAGTAAATTCCTACTCAGAACAGACCACTCCGCACTTCAGTGGTTACGCAGAACACCGGAACCGATTGGCCAACAGGCTCGTTGGTTAGAGATGATAGAGGAGTTTGACATGGAGATATGTCACAGACCGGGAGCAAAACACGGTAACGCAGACGCGATGTCTAGAGGTCCGGGTGAGGAACAACCTAAAGTGGTTACCATGAGAGTTACGAATGAAGACGTGATGTGGGCACGTCCGATCGGAGAAGTAACGCGCTCCGAGGTTACCAGTGAAGATACAGGCCAGGAAACCCGTTGGACAAAGGAGTTTCTTCGAAGAGAACAGCAGAGCGATTGCAATATTGGTACGGTCCTTGATTGGAAGGAGTCGAAGCATCATCCAACACAGGCAGAACTATCACCTGCTAACGGAGAGGTGAAAGTGTTGGTGAGCAACTGGAATCAGCTGGAAGTCCTGCAAGGAGTGTTACACAGAGGCTGGATTCAGGGTAACACAGGAAAAGCTGAGCGATCTCAGTTAGTTGTGCCCTTATCTCTACGGCAAGAGATGCTTCAGTTAACACACGCAAGCTTTGCCGGAGGACATTTCGGGATTCGGAAGAGTTTAACGCAGTTGCAACGCCGGGCGTATTGGCCGAGTTGGAAGGACGATGTTAGACGGTTCTGCCAAAGGTGCGATCGCTGTGCTCGTTATCGAAGGGAGAAACCTCCAAGACAGGGTTACATGCAGACTCCTGTGGTCGGTGAACCAATGGAGAGATTCGGAATTGATATAACTGGTCCACGCTAATGGTTGTGCACGTGGATAAATTGAAGCCGTTTTACGGTAAACCTCCGAGTACCTGGTTACCGGAGAGGGACAGAAATCTTGAGTCACCTACAGTAGACTGGTCAGTCCTGGCTCAAGATCCTAATGCAGAACATGAACCAGAGGAACCTTCAGAAAATCCAGACGAGACCGCTGATCCAGAATTGCCACCTGGACGACGGACGAGACGAAAACCTCGCTTGGATGGATGACTACGACTGTAGAAGTCCTTGTTAGTGACCTTCTGAAGCAGACGTGTATCTAGGACCAACTAGATAAACGCTTAATTGCGTTGGTTTCATGACTATTGGAGACCCATGTTTCAGTTGCCCTTTTGATGAGAGTATTTCTTTTGAGCGGTATCTGGGAGCATACAGTACCGGTGCTACCAGCAACGCTTAATTGCGTTGGTTTGACAGATTGTCAGTGAATGACTGTTTAAGTTTCCTTTTGATGATATGTTTCGGTTAAACATTGGATTAGTGGTTAGTACTGAAACAAGTAAAGATTCCAGTACTAGGACGCTTCATTGCGTTGGTTCTACAATATGATAACTTGTACTATTATTTTGCTTTCACGATTTTGAAGTGATACCGGGTGTGACTGATCGACGATGGTTACCAGATCGGGAGACAGTGGGCGACTTTTCTCTCCTTAAGTTCTCCTGGCCCTTGGGGTCCGGTAGAGCCCAGGTTCATGATAGAGGGCCTGTTAAGGTTGGCGATTTGTCAGGTACGACAGGTTGCCAGTAGGGTGGTGGTTCGGATCGAAAGCATCATTAAAAAGGCTGTCGCTATCACGGTTCTCATCGTGTTTGGCGTACGTGCGGGGTGCCGAGAGATCGAAAGCATCATTAAAAAGGCTGTCGCTATCACGGTTCTCATCGTGTTTGGCGTACGTGCAGGGTGCCGAGATTGTCGATAGACCGCCCTATAACCAAAGGTGCATTTGGTTCCTTGCTCTCTAAGTGGATCTGGGTTGGGGATGTTCCTGTCACGTTTGATTAAGGTCCCCGATTTTGGCAGAGATGCTCCGCATCTAAGTAAGGTGGGGAGAGTGTGGCGGTCAAGGCCACAGTGCGTAAGTGGGAAGATTTATTTTATGCGAATAGCATCGTTTTCCTTCAGTTTACATGCGAAGGGAACAGCATCGTTTCTCTTAATTTTTCATGCGAAGACCCAGCATCGATCATTTAATTTTTATTTAATTTCAATAGGCGACGGTCCGGCAACGACCGTGATAGGGAAGCCCGATCGACGGTGTAAAGCCAGCGCATAGCGAGCAGACGCGTTAATTTGGGATGCATAGAGCCTGCCTCACGGTGTGCTGCTTTATACGTGAAGAGTTGGTTCGACTCTTCATACATAGCAATACTGTGAAACAGCGTTGTTGGTTAGCGATTCAGTTACCGATTCAAATATACTGCACTCAGTGTGGTAGGCGAGTGATTTTGGTTACGACAGAGTCAGAGTTCGAGTTTCCGGTTAGTACAAATATATTTACGGACGAAAGGGGCGTCCGAATAATATAATCAGGCGATCCCGAGTACAGCTAAAGAAGTTCACTGTTGGGAGACGGGCCGACAGCGCCGATCCGGCGGGTTGGATCCCTAGATCCCGATCGTGGGAAATCTACGGCTGAGTAATACTCGGGGAAGGATACCGTTGATACACAGGAAAACCAATTCAGTGTGAGATCGAAAACCAGGGTGAATTTGGCGACGGGCAGGAAAGTCCCTCTTGGGTTTTGAAGAACTCCGCGATCGGAGCTTGTCGGGTAACCCATGAGAGTAGAGGTGACCTTCTTAAGGTAGCCATTTTCTGGAATTCTGAAATCCTTGAAACCAAGAGTAAATTTGGTGTCGGGCAAGGAAATCCCTCTTGGAGTTCGAAGAACTCCAAGATCCGACAGTGTTTGGTTTTACCCACTGAGAAGAGTTTTACGCGATTTCGGCGTACTCGACACAAGGGAAGTTCTACGCACTTTCGGCGTACTCGGCCGGGAGGATTTTACGCGACTTCGGCGTCCTCGGCTGGGAGAGTTTTACGCGACTTCGGCACTCGGTGAAGTGACCGTCGGGATACCTGAAAAAACCAGTTTAGTACAAAAACGATAATAAGGGTAAATTTGGCGACAGGCAGGAGCGGAGCTTGTCCGGTTACCTGTGAGAGTAAGCGTGACCCTCGTTAGGGAACCAAAATTCGGAAATTCTTGGGAACAAAATTCAGGACATTCTGGTAACCTTACGGGGTCGGCGTTACATTTGGATTGTGACACTTGGATGGCTGACACGCCGGTGGAGCGTTGGAGGGGCTCCATCGCCCGGTAACTAAAAATAGTTACTGGGAAAGACCACTGTTACCGAAAGACCGCAGTACGGGAAAAGACCGCCCGACAACTGATTACAGTGCGGTAAGACCAGGAAAACGATAGAGTCAGGAAAATCTTGTATTCAAGCCAATCGTTATTCAGAGCAAATAACTTGGTGATCGAAACACGTAGTCCCGAGAACTGACCAAAGTGCGAAGTAGGGCCCACCTCGTGCGCCGGTCGGAACACAGTTCTGCGTGCGGTTAGGGAGGTTTTAGACCTAGAACCTGTCCTATCAGAAGAGAGTGTCGTGAGACCAGTATACCGCGTTAATATTACACGTGTATATATTATCGCAAGATGTTCGCGTGTTTGAGACGGCACGACGTGACGACTCGTCAGATGTACACCTTGTCCTCTCGGACAAGAGAACGTTCAGAGTTTTCCCCTATTGACGATAACTCGAGAGTCATGAGATGCAGAATGGTACGTGAGGGTTCGGTTAAGGCGGAGAAAAAGAGGAAGTCTTTGACTAAGAAATCTCACAGGAAGCTGAGGACTCCTGCCGGCAAGAGAGCGAACCCTGTTCTAAAGGACGGCCATCCTGAGGACGAGGACGTTGCCCACCCGGCGACCGCGGCAGTGGCAGAGTCCGAAAGTGAGATGGAGCTTGACAGCGACACTGTTCGCAAACAAGCGATACCCTCGGGACCTCCTCTTGGAGAAATGGGCACTGAGAGCGGAGACAGGGAACCGCTCGTCTACAGCAGAAGTAGACAGGATAGTGACCCGGGCGACTCCAGAAGGTCGGTTGGCTGGAGCCGAACCCAGCCCGACGACGAAGCAGCGTCTCGGGTAAGACCGACACAAATTGGTACCACGTCTGATGAAGGGTTAGTTGATCTCGAGCGACGAACGTCACAGATCACAATGATGATAATGCTTGGTAATTGTTTTGAGTCTTGAGGGCTTCCTCAGATAAAATAATAATGGGCAAAAACATTGTAAACTTGACCAGAGTCTGTTATCTGTTAGAACTTTTAGAATAATATAAATGTTTAAATCATTTTTGCTGTAGTATACCTGACATTTGACTGTGTCTGGTGAGATCTGCTGAACAGATAACCAAAAATTGCACTTACTCTGTTCAAGGTCGTCTTAAAGGTGTTGTTAAAGGCTGCCTTTCATGAACATGATCTGCGCAGTTTGGTGCAAATATTATTTTGCAGCCCAAAATTCCTGGCTTGTCTTAACACATACAGCACAGATTGAAGATTTTTAGAGGCTGCTGTAAATTCCACAATCTCAGATCAGCAACAAAGAAAGACCAATGCTGCCCTTGGTCAGAGTGTAGCAATTGTCAGTGTCTGCTGATGGGGTAGAATGCTCAAGTCTGTGAAGTTAGCAAGGATGAAAGTATGGTAGGTTGGCTGTAATGTTACTTTAGAAATTCAGTAACATTTGCCCTGATCCTTATTTGTGAGAGCATTGTTGTACTGGAATCTTATTCAGATGGTTTACCTGTAGTTGGCACTCCTCGTCATCGTCTGCATGAGCAGGTGGTGAAGGAACTGCCGACACATGTCTGTACGATGTCACCAGAAGCGATTCGAGAGGAAGTGGAAATGCTGAAGACAGATTTCAACGGACGAGTGACTCAGATACTCTTCAACTCGATGCTCTGTGCTTATTACATGGGATGCGTGCCACTGTGCTTTGCTCAGGTAAGCCTACCAAAGGGGGATTAAGTCTAGAGCCACAGTTATCAGCTGGAGTATGACTGGATGGCAATGGGATGCAAATGTCACCACCTTGTTGATGTAGTACTCCTATCCATAATTTATATCTAAGCTCCTATGTATAATTTATATCTAAGCAGATTTGCACAGTCATAACTGAAAAGTGTCGGCTTCAAACCTCTGAAACTGAGCAATGTGTTTTCATGTGTTGTGTGTTAAATGGACTGCGTGCTGACAGATGACTGTGGGTTGCAGTAGGACTTGGTTAAAATTTACTTAACTCTCAAAGTTAAATGACTGGATAGGGAATTGGATGAAATTTGATACCATGCTTTCAGATGATACCATGGTATCAATATTTGAATAACATTAATGTTATAAATTTGCCTTCTTGTCGACAGGAATTTGATGACGTAGATGAAGATGTTTTGTTATTGGAGAAGGTGGAGACGGAAGTTAGAAACATTAGATAAATCTTACTGTTCACACAATTAAATATTTAATATTTTTCTATCACCATTAGTACAAGGATCACTGCGTCATGTTGAACATTTTACAGTTTATCTTAATCATGTTGAACATTTTCGTGTTTGTTACATCAGCATGTTCACAATAACTGTGAATCATGTTGGGTAAGTTACTCGCTCACTGTTGTATATTGTATGTCTCGTCATGTTAGCTTTGGTTTTTTTTATCACAGGATGGATAGCTTTGTGTTTTGTTAAGTGACGACAGAAATTACTCTAAATGGACAGTTTCTCTTGAGCAATTTGTTTGACAATTGGGTTTTTAGAATCTGTCATGCTGACTTGCTGTTCTCTATGAAATATCAGCAATCCTATGTTCCTGAGCATAAAGACTTGATGACTACAACTCCTCTTCGTGTAGTCTGTAATTTCACTTTCCACTCCGATGAAGGAGAAGCATATTTAATAAGACTATTAAAGTAGAATACCCAGTATGCTCCTTCCAGGCATCCTATCACCAGGTCTATGGAGGACAACATTCTTTACATCTGGCAATTAGTCATAGAGCTTCACCACAGCAGAATGGTCGGTACCAATCCAATGACTCTCTTGGTCTTTCCAAGTGGAGCTTGGCGTTGTCCAGTTAGTAATCTGAAATCACACAGGGCAGACAAGTTCACTGGTGGTGCACGAGACATTGATAACAAACTTTGAACACTGTCCAAAGCACTCAGAAACAAGGGCAAAAGAGAGGAATAACTCCAAGAATGCATATTAGGTCATACTGGATGTCTCAAGAAATGGAAATTATCAAGTAAAATCTGAATGCAACCAACTATTGGTCAAAAATGACATGCTAGAAACACATGCGGCTGTATGGCCACTTGTGCAGACTACTAGATCACTTACGTACATACTGGATGATAAATTAATCGCACTCATACTGAATTAAAATTTGGTTTCATTTGACTACGATAAATGTCGTCAGAAAAATGTAAAAAAAATGTGAATTACACCACAGTGATTGTTGAAGCTAGTAGTGAATGATTAACTAGTGATAAAGGCAATTTTATGTGCTGTACTCTGCACTGCCTCCTTGTGCATATCATCTGGCAATTTATAATTAGGTGGAGGAACCTATTCGGTCAAGCACATTTGAATTTATAGGGTATTTACTGGAAACATCTCTTCTGAAACATAGAAGAGACTACCTCTTCTGATTTGGGAAGAGTTAAAAAAAACATAGCTATGGTTTTTGACAAAAGACAACAATTGTTTACAAAAACCATCCTTTGGTTAAAAAATTCCTGTTGTATAGTTACTTCTCAAACAATGGATCCTTGGCTGACTTATACATGTGTATTCCTTCAATTCTGTTACGTTAGTTTCGAACTCTACAGTGCTGATTTTGTGTTACATCATACTTAGCTTTTCTTTTTCTCATTTGTAGTGCATGCGTGTTGTGTCACGCACTGAGCGGTCTTAATTTTTCAGGGCTGTCTCTAAAATTGAGTAGGATTCCTTAAAATTAGTCAGTTCAGAAAGTCAACAAAAGGTACACATACAAGTAGCAGGAACTGGATGGTGCTGGAGGTGAATCATGCACAATTTATGCCCGTCCGAAATAATTTTCCCCGTCCAAAGGACAGGTGGCTGGCTAAGGTCCTGACAAGTAGTCTTCAGAGTCCATGCAGGCCGGAGATGATTGTTAAAGAGAATTCTATAAATATCTGTTAACTAATGTTCATGTTGTATCTAGCTTAATGTCCATAAGTGGTAGCTGTCCCTGGTCTATGTGACTGATGGTAGAATAAGTTTTTATATTGCCATTTTAGTTTCAAAGGGGTCATCCATAAAGGACGTCCGCAAAATATGACCTACTTTGGACCCCTTGTCCGCAGTTGACCTTACCCTCCCTCCCCCCCCATTGCGGATGTCCGCACGCCAAAGAACAAAAAACCAACATTGTTACTAACGTCATTAATAAGCTACCAGTTCTATCTTATTTAAAATCACCTTACTTAAAATATCAACCAGTACATGCTATTTAAAATTGAAAAGTAAGTCCTCCGTGTTTTAAAGTTCTAACACACAGCATGAGGTTTTAGGCGATCACATCACTGACCTTTTCGTCTCTCGGGAAAGGTTAAAACAAAGGGGTGTTTAAAAATCTATCAAATTTAGAAATTTTGATGCAGACGTCCGCACTGGTCATAACCCTCCCTCCCCCTTGTCCGCATTTGAATGACCCCTCCCTCCCCCCTCATTGCGGACATCCTTTATGGATGACCCAAAGCCCTTACAGCTTGAACCATAACTGGCTGGCTTGGGTACATTGACATACATGTGCTGCAAGGAAATAGTTTCAATCTCTGAAATTATTTTGTATCGTTAAAACCTGACAAATCATCAGCATTAGATGTAGTTTGCAACGTAGCAGCCACTTCTGTTTTGAGTTACTGTTTATGTTACCATTTGTTAATGTTGGTTTCTGTTTCACACGATGTTGTTTGTTGGAATCAAATTACTTTCATCTAGGTTTGAAATATCTATCTGTTTAAACTAAGTCAGTTATTTTGTGATTTAACCATTACTTGAAAAGGGCTGAATGTAACTGGATTTGGAAAGCTTAAATCTTTCTCTTTTGATCTTTTTGATCTTTAGTGATATATGATTGTGTGTCTATAGTGTACTCAGAATGCAGTGCGGGTGTGGTCAGTCCATCTTTTTAGAATTGGTTTCATACAAGAAATGAACATTTAAGCACTGATTCATTCCTGCTAGTTCGATTCTGCTACACTTTTCAACCTGGATCATAGTATATTTTCTCAGTAACTTAAACTGCACAAATGTTCAACTGCATTGTATATGGACTACCTTGATAATATATCATTATGTTAAACTGTTTCAGGGTTTAATGATTAATAAGTAAATTATTTCTTGAAGCAGCTGTTTATTGATTTTAATTATAGTTCATTTTAGTGATTATGGAATTAGCCAATAGAAATAAATTTGTATGCTGGTACTTAAGAGCAAATGAGATAGTAACTTAATTTCGAGCAGGTATTTAAAACTCTTAGTATTTGACTTGAAGCTTTGAGTGATAATTTTGTCCACAGAATACACTCTACTACGATTCGTGGTGGGTCGGCCAGTATGTTGGGTTGGTGTGGGTCGGCACTTTCATCCTGTTTGCTGTTCACTACATGCCCATAAAGTACCTGGACGTCTTCCACAGATGCTCAGTGCATCTTGGACACTGGGTCAAAGTCGAAGGTCGTTCAGCCCACATACCATACACAGCGTAAGTACACAGTTATTACACAGCTGCCTTTTGTTAATGGCCCCAGTGCAACAACTTTTCATTTTTCCTACTTGATATAAGTTTTTTCTCAGCTTCAGTGCCTTTAAAGAAATCAATATAGAGAAATGAATATCGGCTGAAGTATTATAAAGTGTTTAAGCATTTGACCATAATTTAACTTGAGAAGTTCATTATGTTAACGTGATCGGGCTTGTTTCTTCCAGTCTGGTTGTTGAATCATGTTTAGCATATGACACAATAAGTGCAAACATTTTAGGCAAAAACGGATAAGACAAAATATCGCTTAGTACAAAATAGAAGCTTGGTCAGTTAAAATATTCTCTTAAGACAAAACCGATAAGATGTTAATGAAACTATTGTTTAAATAACCAAAGAATTTGGAAAACTGCTGAGGTAGGCCTGTGACTTCTGCTACAAAATGCTACTTTTGGTTACGTGTAATAATGTAAAATTGTAGACATTTTATATGAAATAAACTTAATGCTTAATACTAATTTCAGTTAACAGCCAATCATAATACATGTACATATACCCGTACATGGGTATGCATCATTTGCTGCTGGCAAGTCATAATACCCTACTAGCAATGTGCTGTGTTTACTGTTGCCTAGTGGTTAATATGAAATTCAGTTAAGACGACATGTTTTCTGTGTTACCTTGTCCTTTGTCTTAACCAGTTTGCACTGTAGAAACAGTTATATTGAAGCATCATGATTCTTCATCAGTTGTTTTATACATGAGTGTCCCTGTTATGTATGTAAGCCTCTAGCCACTTATGTAACACATATTAACTTAAGTACCTGACCAAAGTACTGAGCCTCAGTAGCATTGAAGTTCATTAAGAACAACTTCATCATGAGCAAATAATTTTCAAATATAACCGAAATCACCCCTAGTGGGACTCACACACATGTAGAGCCCAGCAAGTGGAGTCTCATCCCGAGTTGACAATTGGAACCATGTTCAGAGTTCCTGGTTTGTGTTGCATTGAGGGTCACAACAACATTCCTAGCCATCCATGAATTTAGAATTTACTGTTGAACTGATCCTGATATTTTCAGTTGATTGCTAGTATTGGGAATTAATTATCAATTTAAAAATTATAATATATTCTTTACCCCAAGTAGAAATGATCATGCAGGAATTATGAAATTTATTTTGGGGTAGAAATTATATAAACTTTTATTACATTGCAGTCGTACACAACATGCAATTACAGTTAGTTGAAATAGCAACGTGTTTTTCATAACCCTTCACTTTAAGGTGTTCTGTTGCATCATCTTTTATTTCAGATGGTCCGAGTTACAGGTATGGCCTCAAGAAGCCCTCGTTAAACACGTTAAAGGCTTGTTTAAGGCAGAAGGTTACAACAATGCAGCAGAGCCAGGAAATGGAAGCCACTCTCGTTTTTATGTAAGCGTCAACTTTTAAGCCTGTTATAGCCAAATGTTTCTGTGTAAGCCTCAAGTGTTTTGTCAGATCATTAGAGCCGTTATAATACCCAAATGTTTCTAATTAATGGTCGTGATGCCAATAAGATCCATAGCTGTTATGATACAATTCTGAAATCGCTGGAATCATAAAAACATTTATCTTATTGGCTGAAAAATTATTAGTCTGTGTTGGTAAGGTTACAGTATTAGCACACCTTCAGTCTCAATAGCACACCATGTGTTACAAAGCAGGATTTTGCTATGCCCAAGATTGTGTATTGGAAGCTATATCAGTGCAAACTTACTTGTACATATATATATATATATATATGTATGTATATATATATATAATTATTTTAGTGGCGTAAGACTTATTACCGAGATGCCAAAAGTAATGTGTTAAAGCTAACCTGGTAACTGGCTTGACTGCCAAGGCTAAACCTGCAATTTTGGCATTTATCATTAATGGGATAAAGCTTTAATAAAATATGAAAATTAATGGACAGGGATAGTTATTTCCAGTGCTTTTTTTCTAGAAAAAAGGTTCCGGAACGGAACAATAGGTGCCGGAACGCAACAATTATGGGCGGGCTAAAATCACGAGAAAAACGGGATTGGGGGTTAGGAGGGGTCTCAATAAACACTGAAAACAGTTCAAAAACACTTAAATTAAATTAAAATAACTAAATTATTTTTTTAATTATTAAAATAAATAAATTATTTTTTAGGAGCTGAAAAAGGTGCCGGAACGCCGTACCGGCGCGTTCCGGCTGAAAAAAAGCCCTGGTTATTTCTATTAGGTTAGACCTATTAAATTTTAAATTTCACATAGTTAAAATATTGTAGTAATTGAATAAATTGTGGTTTGTTGTAGTTTATGTTCCAGCAGCCACTACGTGTTACAAACTTGGTTTTGGGAGTTGCAGCAGCACTTGTCAGCTATCAATTCTTGTTGTTGATCCAGGCCAGCCAGTGGAACCACATTCTTACTCTGGCTTTCCTTCTATTTTCCAACTATTATGTTCTCTTCAAGTTAGCTCGAGATCGTTGTCTTTTGGGCAAAGTCTATAAAGATAGCTAAACGGTCAGAATAAAGATTTTAATTAGGCTTATGATCCAAGTGACATCTTCAATGGCGTTACGATGACATGTGACTGTTGAGAAGATTCTGAAGCTTGTCAAGCTCCTTTACTGGCTTATTGGCATGTTTATTGATTTTCAGTTAAATGAATATAAACTAGAACTGAAGTATTGACCTATTTAAAGTATGATAGTATTAGACACAACCACATTGAATGTTTCTATATGGAGGCGGATTTAACTGTCAGCCATTGAGTTAGTTCTTGATATTAAATGGGGTTCCTGAACGACTGCATGCATTTGTATGGCTAGTGGCATCCCTCATTTTTTAACAGATGGTTAAACATGAGCTGGTAGTGTTTAAATGTATGTACATGCATATGTCACACCTGTTGAGCCTTGACAGAGAACGGGGTGTGACATTTTAAAACTAGGGTGCTGAGCTTGAGGTAGTTTGGAATTCTAAGTCAGTACATGTAATATGAAATAAACCAATAAGTGAAATGTATGCATGCATACATGTATCAAAACAGAACAAATAGTGAAGAACATCTAATTAATATACATGGTTATTCAACTGATCCAAACAGATCTACATGTATGTGACTTTAGGCAGAGAATGTTGGTTTAACCAAGCTGGACACAGCAGCACGGACATGAATATTAGTTGGAGATGGTTCCAAAGTGTGGACTGTTGCACAAGAAAGCCCCTTGTGTTCAAACTGGAGTTCACATGCAAGGCATATGCAAATCCTCACAGATAATGGAGTGTAGTTATTGGCAATTTGGCTAAGTCTACCTTCTGACCTGTAAAGCAGAAAATTTAATGCAGGCAGGTCAGAGACTGTACAGTGATGAGAATATGGCCAATAGGAAATGAGATGTGAAAAAAGAATTTGGTGTGGATGACAAATGGCATTGAAATTCGCTCTTAAAATAGGGTGTATTATTAAGAGTGAGTTAACCTAGGTGATGCTTCTAGCTAAGCCTGTACATTTCATCGCTCAACTGACATGCACAAGTACCTTTCTACTTGAAGCTTATAATCCAAGCACGCCACGTGTTTAAAATCTAATCACCCCAATCAACTAGGCATTTGGCATTTGAAAAGTACTGCTATAGGAGGATACTACACCTAAACTGGACAACGAGGGTGACAAATTGGGAAGTTCGACGAAGACTGAATATAAAGAAAGATCTAATGCAAACAGTTTGAAGAGAAAACTAAGTCTGTTTGGGCATATAATTTATGTAGAATGGACAATAAAAAAATTAAAACTGTGATGATGGGAACTATGGATGGAAATGGGCAGAGGGGCAGACATAACAGAGAGCGGACAGACGACGTCGAAGACTGGTGTAAACAAGATCTGCACAACTTAAGAATATTAACACAAGACCGAGGACTTTAGAAAAAGTGATAAAACATGCATTGGACACCTACAGGCCTTCGGCCCATGGATCCTGATGATGATGAATCCTTGTATCAGTTTGCATTTTCAGTGTGTGCAAGTTTCCTTCAAGAAACACGCGGAAATCGGACATAATATGTCGAAATTGCCAAAAACTACATACAGTGCAGCCAGCTATGAAGTATCTATTATACTATATTATAGTATAATAGATACTTCATAGCTGGCTGCACTGTATGTAGTTTTTGGCAATTTCGTGTGCATTTTTATATTTTTTAATGTCATACTGTGTTTCAATCAAAATGATAAACTGAGTTTCTGTTTTGTTAGATTGTTAAGAGACTGAAATATAAACTAAGAGAAACTATTGAAAAGTACAAGAAGTCAATGTACAGTGCAAAAACACTTAATATTGTAATGGATAGCTTAGGAAAAAACTGAAGCTTGTGAAGTCAATTCATTTAAATGTTAAATTATTCTCTTAAGACAAAATGGGTAAGGTGAACATATTAGCAGTTATGTGTACATATAGAATTAAACTAATTTTTGGTCTTGTGAATATAACTCGATGCAGTCCTGACAAGACAAAATGTCCTGATAAGGGGCCATCCATATATTATGTACGCAAAAATCCTGGAAAATTGGACCCCTGTACGCACACTTACGTTTTTCCACCGCCCCCCCCACCGGCGTACGTACGGTTGACGCACTCCCCACAAGACGAGCTGCAGAATGTGTCGGTACCACAGGTCCAGGCAGCAACTGTCTGCACTTTACGCCAGATTGAAGGATGAGTAATCCATGTGATAGTTTAATAATAGCGTTCAGAGGTAAGGTGGCATACAAGTGACACCTCTCCCTCAGTCCTACTTCCTCTGGTAGTACTGGATAGCTGGAAAGACTGAACTCTAGCTCACTTTGAAGGCCAATCAATTTGAAGCCCCCCCCCCCCCATTTCCTATGCATATACATTATCAGTAGACCCCCCATATGCAAGCATACGCATGCACTTCGGTTACCCCTCCCTCCCTCCATGCGTACGTAATATATGGATGGCCCCTAACCAGCTGCATGTAGCGGAAATGTGTCACCTTCCCAATTTGTATGGTCATACCTTGTGCACCATCTAGCTATGGCAAAATTCATTACCTCCAGTGTGCTTTTTATGACTTCTCAGAGTTTACTTAGGAAAGTTTGCTGAAAAGTGAAGTGCTTTTCGTGTACTATGATGAATTTAATGCACAGGTTTTTACAACCATTTTCATCTGCATGTACAGTAATTACATGTACATGTATAAACATGTCTTCTCATTAATCGAATGGCAGCATATTATAAAAGACAGATGATGTTAAACTTTAGTATGAGAACAGGGGTCGTCCATGAAGGACAATTCCGCAAAAAGACCCATTGCCCTCCTCCTTCCCCTTTGCAGACATCCGCATCAGAGGATAACTGGCTACAGCACTCCCACAGTATGGCCACACAAACTTGCATAGCCATCAGTGTTTAATCTAGATGTCATTTGGGGGATGTTTCCCCCCAGAGGCCGGCAATATTATAATGTATAGACTGTTTTGGGGAAGAAATTCCCCCAGGATACATGTTGAGCTCCCCCCAGAGACGAGTAAAGGAACGAGTAATAGAGATGAATGACTAAAAAAGGATGAATGACTAAAAAAACTTTTTTTGAAGATGAAATTCCAAGTTTTGAAGATGAAATTCCAAGTTTTAAAGATGAAATTCCTAAAAAAATTTAGGCATTTGAACTCTGATGAAATTTCTCTGAAAAAGGTCGCCGTTGTTGAACCCCCGACAAACCTTGTTTCCCCCTCAGAAGAGGGGGACTAGATTAAACACTGCATAGCCATCAACGGACTTCCTTTCTGCTGCTTTTGCTTGCCAAACTTGAATGCACTCTTTTAATATTCTTTTAACCATTATTCCAGTCCCTGTATATGTCGATGAAATGGTCATTAAGCCGTCTGTGACGAAACCTTACTAATGACGCACCACTCAAGTATGTACAGACTGTCTGCCATCTGACTGAAGTTGGTGTTTAAGGCACAGGTTGTACTGAACAAAACTACAAGTGTAAGCATCAAATTTACATGTGGACATCCCACTGGTTATACCCTCCCCTTAGCCGCACTGGGATGACACCTCCCTTCATTGCAGACACCCTTTATGAATGACCCCATACTATGTTCGAAACCTCCCCACAACTGGTGCAGCTGTTGTGCGTTTGTCAACATTTCAACCCAGCAGGACTTTGCATGGAATTATACTCGCAGGACCAAAAATCATTTCTGTAATAGAGAATAACTTAACAATAAATGCATTGAAATCGAAACGGATCAGCTTTCATTTTACACTAAGCAACTAAGCTTAAACTAAACTAAGCGGGGCCAGACGAAGTACCAGCAGAGTTATTCAAGTTCGCGGGAGACACGGCAACAGACAGAATGCATAGGATATGTGTAGAGGTGTGGGAAACGGGGGAATGGCCAGGGGATTGGACGAAGTCAATATTCATACCAATTCCAAAAAATGGAGATATGAAACAATGCAGGAACTACAGGACAATAGCATTGGTATCACATGCGAGTAAAATCTTGCTGAAGATCATATTGGAAAGGATAAGAAGTCGCACAGAATCAGAATTGACAGATGTACAGGCAGGGTTTCGGCGTGGTAAAGGGACGAGAGATCAGGTGACGAATCTTAGAATTATAATGGAAAAGATGAGAGAGCACCAAAGACCGCTATACATGTGCTTTGTAGATTTTAAGAAAGCATTCGATTGTGTGTCACATGAGCAATTATGGCTATCGATGGTTGAAATGGGATATCCAGCACACATTATCAACCTGATAACAGAACTGTACAGGAAACAGACGGCAAAGGTAAAATTCGGAGGTGTACTGTCAAGTGAGTTTAGAATAAAAAGAGGAGTCAGACAGGGGTGTGTAATTTCGCCAACTTTATTCAACATACTATCAGAAATGGTAATGAGGGAGGCTCTGAGAGGATATACAGGAGGCATTCAAATTGGAGGAAGGAGGATAACAAATCTACGATATGCGGATGACATAGTGATAATGGCAAGCACGGAAACGGAACTGCAAGAACTGGTGTCTTGATTGGACAGAGAAGGACGAAAGAAGGGCTTGGAGATCAACATGAGCAAAACAAAGTGTATGGCGCTGACTGGGAAGCAGTGCAACATCAAAGTACAAGGCAGCAAGATAGAACAAGTGGGAACTTTCGTGTACTTAGGCTCACTCATAACAGAAGACGCGGAGTGTAGCAGGGAGATAGGTGGGTCATTCCGTGTGAAATCAACCAATTTTTTAACATTTTCCCACCTTCAACTTTAGATTTGGCTGAACATTTTTCCATCTGTTTGGCCACCATTTTGAGCCACAGATACCAAATTTTATTCAAATATTCAAAAATTTGACCGAGATATACCATCTTAAAGTGAGGTGGGGTAGGCGAAAATTTGTATCCGATTTCGCGAAATGTTCTCTGAGGCCATATTCAAGATGAAATAACTCAAGAAGTAGAGCAGATAGAGGCATGAGGTTTTCACTGCTGTATTCAGAAAGTTGTTGGCAACCTAATGAGCCTATTAAATTGACTGTGTCTTGATTAGAGACTTTACAGAACAGCTGCCAATATGCCATCTCAGAAAGCGCAAACTGTATTTTCTTGAATTTGCCAGACCAATATGAGGAAAAGCAGCAGCAACAACATTTTAATCTGTTCATATTTTGAAATAGCAAGTAATGGGCTCCTACTGGATGTACTTTACTGTGGTGTTTATTTGCAAATGAATTCATACCGACATGCTAAACTTGGTCAAACTGATGAACAGGGGTCAACTTCACCAGCTGATATTGGGAAAATGGACAACTGGAATTTATCTGAATTTCATATTTCTGAAATGTGGATGCCATAAGCTTTCTGGTGATATAAATTTCGTGTTGGTGCTCAGAAGCAATCAGGAGTTATGCTTTGTTGAATATTAGCTATTTTTCGATGTCGCAGAAGGGTCAGTCCATGTGAAATCACAGAGGGCCTGTATATGACCTATCTCAGATTTGGCTGTAATTTTGCTATTTTGTAGCTTGATATGTTTGTACATCATATTGAAATTTTCAGAAGCCTATCACCATGTATCTGCATTGTATGGCTGACGGTAATGGAGGGGGGGTTTGAAGCACTCGCTACACGTTTTTGAACTTGGTGACATGTTCAAAGGCCAGTATCTCGGGAACAGATCCACTTAGGCCTGCAACATTTTGTGATTTTGTACAACTTTTTGTGTACTTTGTGATTCTGTAAATCATTCTGAATTGAAACAAATAGTTTCCAACTAATATTGGTGTAAAAGTGACCAAAAACGCAGTTGCCAGTTTAAAACTGTAATATTCATGGCATCTTAGCAGTGAAGACAACAAAAGCTATTCCAAATATTTTACATTTCTGTTATCTGCATATAGTTCACTCTGTATGTAACAAATCTTAACCTTGTGACTCTTACGTCTTCATGGTGATAAGAGTCTTCAAAGTTGGTCTGTGAGGTAAACTCTCCATATTTGGCTGCAAGTATGCACATGTGGGACAACAGATAGAACAATGGTGTTGACTTAGTGTTGTAGAGCTTGACCAGACCTTTCCAATGATATATGGTTTGTTTGGTGCTTCGGAGTCCTTCACATTATTGTCAGTGGTCGAAATATGATATACTTGAATATTCGCTGTTTCAACAGGTGCAGGATGCTCTGATGTTGCATTTAATAAGTAATTTTAAACAGCCACTCGCAAATGTTAAAAGCATTGTTCTATCTGTTGTCCCACATGCACATACTTGCAGCCAAAGATGGAGAGTTTACCTGTCAGACTATTATCACCATGGAGCCATAAAATAATAAGGTTAAGATTTGTTACATACAAAGTGAACTATATGCAGATAACAGAAATGCTGTCTTCACTGCTAAGATGCCATGAATATTATAGTTTTAAACTGGCAACTGCGTTTTTGGTCACTTTTACACCAGTATTAGTTGGAAACCATTTGTTTCAATTCAGAATGATTTACAGAATCAGAAAGTAACCAAAAAGTTGTACAAAATCACAAAATGTTGCAGGCCTAAGTGGATCTGTGCCCGAGATACTGGCCTTTGAACATGTCACCAAGTTCAAAAACGTGTAGCGAGTGCTTCAAACCCCCCCCCCTCCATTACCGTCAGCCATACAATGCAGATACATGGTGATAGGCTTCTGAAAATTTCAATATGATGTACAAACATATCAAGCTACAAAATAGCAAAATTACAGCCAAATCTGAGATAGGTCATATACAGGCCCTTTGTGATTTCACATGGACTGACCCTTCTGCGACATCGAAAAATAGCTAATATTCAACAAAGCATAACTCCTGATTGCTTCTGAGCACCAACACGAAATTTATATCACCAGAAAGCTTATGGCATGCACTTTTCAGAAATATGAAATTCAGATAAATTCCAGTTGTCCATTTTCCCAATATCAGCTGGTGAAGTTGACCCTTGTTCATCAGTTTGACCAAGTTTAGCATGTCAATATGAATTCATTTGCAAATAAACACCACAGTAAAGTACACCCAGTAGGAGCCCATTACTTGCTATTTCAAAATATGAACAGATTAAAATGTTGTTGCTGCTGCTTTTCCTCATATTGGTCTGGCAAATTCAAGAAAATACAGTTTGCACTTTCTGAGATGGCATATTGGCAGCTGTTCTGTAAAGTCTCTAATCAAGACACAGTCAATTTAATAGGCTCATTAGGTTGCCAACAACTTTCTGAATACAGCAGTGAAAACCTCATGCCTCTATCTGCTCTACTTCTTGAGTTATTTCATCTTGAATATGGCCTCAGAGAACATTTCGCGAAATCGGATACAAGTTTTCGCCTACCCCACCTCACTTTAAGATGGTATATCTCGGTCAAATTTTGAAATATCCATATAAAATTTTGAATTTGTGCCTCAAAATGGTGGCCAAACACATGTGAAAATTTTCAGCCAAATCTAAAGTTGAAGGTGGGAGGGTCTGGTTGATCTCACATGGAATGACCCAGGTATAAGAACTGCAAGAGGACTGGGAATAGGAGCAGATCTGAATAAATTATGGAAAAACCATAACATAAAAATTACCACAAAGTTAAAGTTAATGAAGACACTTATATGGCCAGTGATGATGTATGGCTGTGAGAGTTGGACAATCAAAAAGAGGGAGGAGGATAGAATAAAGGCATTTGAAATGAAATGCATACGAAAAATCCTTGGAATATCATGGACGGAGAAGAAAACAAATGAATGGGTACTGGAGACGGCGGGGGTGGAAAGGAACCTATTGGAATCAATAAAAAGAAGAAAGATGTCATACTTTGGGCACATAATGAGGAAACAAGGGGATTGCCTCACCTTGTCACCTTGTGCTGTCGATTCGTTGAATCCTAGCGACTGTCATGGTCAACCTTCTCCATGTGCTCCGATTTCTCGTTGCCTCTCTCAGCTCCGAGATGTTCATCTTCAATGCCTCCTGTATCTCGTCCATCCATCTCCTCCTTGGTCGTCCTCTCCTCCTTCTGCCCTCCCCACACGCCAACATCATCTCCTTTTCCAGCCCATCTGCACGCATCACGTGTCCAAAGTATGACATCTTCTGCCTGGACGCTCTCTGCCCCAACGTCAAACTCCCTCTCCAGTGTCCTATTTCTTCCAGGATATCCTCGTTAGTTCTCTTCTCAGTCCAAGAAACCCTCAACATTTTCCTCCAGATCCACATTTCACATGCCTCAATTTTCTTCTCCAATGCCTTGGTTTTTGTCCATGTTTCGCATCCGTAAAGCACCACTGGTAAGATCATTGCTTTAACAATTCTTGTCTTCGTTCCCAAACTCACTGATTTGTCCTTCCATATTTTTTCCAGTCCCTGCGTTGCCGTCTTCCCCAATGTAATTCTCCGTCGTATTTCTCGTTCGCATCCACCTTCACTCTCCATCATGGCCCCCAAGAAACAGAAGCTTGATACCACCTCTATCTCCTCTCCATCTACCTCAAAATAACTCCATTTCTCAGTGGTCATTATCTTCGTCTTTTTTATATTAAAGTACATTCCTGCTTTCTCGCTAGCACATTTTAGCCTTCTGATGTTATCCTTCAGTTTCTCCTTTTTTTCCGCCAGCAGTGTTGTGTCGTCCGCATACCTTAAATTGTTCACTATCCTTCCAGCTATCCTCACACCCTCCGCCTCATCATCAAAACCTGCCTCCCTCAGGATTGCCTAGAGAAAGAAATTATGCAGGGAACGGTACCGGGAACAAGAGCAAGAGGAAACCAAGGAAGAAGTGGATGGACAACATTGGCGAATGGTTGGGATTATCAACAGAGAGGTTGCTGCGAGTAGCCGAAGACAGGAAAGGATGGAGAAGAATCGTCTACAATGCGACCAACCCTCGTATCGAGGACGGTTAAAGAGAAGAGAAGAAGAACATTGTCCTTTCCATATTCGTCTTGCTGTTTGCTCTGTACTCGTAAGTGTATGCACCATTGGTCACTGGTTAATTCATGCAGCCACATGTTTCTGGCTAGCATGGTGTGTTCACTCTGCCCAGTGGCTAATACAAACTTCCGTTAAGATAAAACTTGCTTGCTCTAGTACCCTGTCTTTCATACAAACAACCAGATACACAAATTGCACGATTATCATTTGGCCTTGTCCTGCAAATTTAAACTAGACTCCACAATGTTTTCATGGCAAGATTTTCTTTCTGGAAATTCCAGTTACAGCAAATCTTTAGCATCAGTATATTTTGTGTCAACATCTCAAATGACAGTAAACATTTTCAATATACTGTTTTTAGTGCAGATTACTTTCTGATTGGGATAAAACTTATGTCAACCAGTGTAGTTGCAGCTTAAGCTACAGTGGATTCATTGTCAACTGCTACAAACTGTATAGTCTTCCAATCTTTGAAGTATATAGGGTCAGCATATTTCTTATACAAAACTGCCACCTTAGCATGCCTTCTACACAGTGCCATCAGACATTTGGCCTAGACAGTTGGAAATTTAATGCAATAGATCATGCATGATTTGAACCGCAGATATATAATAAAACTTTTACGTGAAAATCTATATCTACGTAACTGTGTTTGCATGTACCTAGAGACCCTATAACTCTGACACAGTGCTGTAAATTCACATTTTACACCAGTGTCATCATAACATTGTCACAATTCACTTCAAATTACAAAGCTGAATGTAAATGAGATGACAAGTTTGTAAACAGTGTTTTGTTTTCTACCACAATTATTCATGAAGCAGTTGTGTTAGTGTTAAAATGTGCCGTTGATGCAGAATAACTAAAACTGTCTGCAACATAAACAACCATCTTTGCCAAGTTATCTGTAGACTGAAACACTCTGAAATGATGCATTTATGCATCATCATCGTCTCCGTCATCCTAAAAGAGATATAAATGGCAAGTTACCATTTAGGAATTGTTTTTATTCAAAGGAATACAAACAATAAACTACACAAACAATACAGAATACAGTCCTAACAATTCACTGCACAGGAAAAGGAAGAACTTCAGTAACTAGTAATCGTCGACAAATTTATGTAAACACAGCAGCTACCTTTACCTACTTTGAATCTTTGTGTAACAACTGTAAAAACTGCCGGCGTGAAGGTCAAGTATTAAGGGCAACACAGCGACACATAAAAACAGCAAAGTTACACACCAATGCTTTTCAAACCTCTTCTGGTAATCTGCCAAAGCAGTAACATTTGAAAATTACCGATACATGACTGACAATGGCAAAATTTAAAAAATGCAATATATTATGCTTGTAAAAAGGTAAACCAACAGAAATCTCTGTACCCAATGATCATTAAATATGGGCCTACACTACAGTACCTTCTTATAACAAATTTGCAAAACTGGACTTGAACAAAGGTTCAAAAATATTCAGATACTATGACCTGTTCACATCAGCTTTCACGTTAAGCAAGCTGCATTATAGCTGTTACTTCCTGTGCCTCTAACTCACCAGGAATGTGTAACGATAGAACTGTACCAAACATGTTGTATTCTGTTAGCAATTGAACTCAATATTAATTCATTTACTTTCTATCACCTAGGACACAAACACAAAATCCTTGCACCAGTACTTCATGCACAATGCATTTTTGTGGGTATTGGATCCTCATGCACCCCCAGTTACAGTCAGTCTTAACCCTTTAATAATGAGTGTGCACTAAAATGCATGGAAAACTAATCCCTCTTGTTGGTAAAGGATTAAATGCTGCCGCTCTTTTGACTGGTGTTATTCCCAAGTTTGGCCAGATCTTCACATTCATGCTGGAGCTGCTCCACTGGCGCCCAATTTGAGACCACGTACTATGCAAGACCTTGTTTCTTGTGCGGAACTGTCTTATTGCTTGACCCAATCTACTTACAGGAACTCTGCCATAACTTCCACTGTCTCTGGTCGCCATCCTCTGTAATTAGCGACACACGTAACACTTAGTTGTTTTCAAGACCCAAATGCCACCGCACTAGCTGTGCGGTTGTTGGCCCTGCCTCAAGGAATGCCTCCCATCCTGGTCTACGGGAGTTTCTGTCTGTTTCCTTTCCTTTTCTGCAAAAGCTTGAAGACCGCACTAATTCCAGCAAGTTCTGGGACATGGGCCAGAAGCACCTCTGACAAGTTCATCTTGAATGGGTACTTTACGAGTTCCCAACTACACTTATCTGTACTACAACACGACTGAGCTAAAGAACAAAACCTCTAAGAAACATTAATGCAGACTAACTCAATTCTACGAATTTCATTCCCAAAAAAATATAAGACAAACCAACCAATCTGATATTCATTATTAGTAATTAAAATATTATAAAATTTAATTTAAGTTGCCATTTACCTCTTCTTCTCCCTCCAATTCCTCCTCCTCTCCTTCACCTTCACCTGTGAACAACAGACCAATATTGCATTTACAAATTGGAATTCCACTAAGTAGCTCTACTAATCTTCAATATAGCGCTTAAAAATTAGATTATTATATTTAGTAAACAGTTATGGAATAAAAAATATGGCCAACTTTTTATCTCAATAATCTTAACAAAAAGAAAATATAAACAGTTAAAATGAACTGATTTGATACAGCACCTTCTTCACCAGCTTCTTCGTCGACCTCAGATGCCTGCAAAATTAAAAAATTTGCAGTTACTTGATCATGAAAATGTATAATGGAAAAATGCACCTTTCTGTTTAAATACAAACTGGAAAAGCTAATAAAAGAAATTTTATCAAGTAAAAATTGTCTGATGCTTTTAAATAAATAATTTCTTAGACTGTTTTATAACAGCTCCAAACATGATGTGTAACACATTTTAGTTTTGGATTTACACTTTTTTTTAACAATATGAATTCTCGTGATCAACTGGCACAGATGATCCTCATTGTAATACACTTTTTCACGACTCAAATGTTGACAGGATCCAATAGGCATATTGAGCAAACATTTGTTTCATCCTGAAAATATGACCTCATTGCAAGTCAGCCTCACTACTGGCTGTGGTCCACTTACTGTAGCATTAATAAGAGGTGCCATTGTCTTGAGATTTCTAAACTTGAATAACGAAAATTTAGCTCATCAATACATACCAGATAATACTGTAGAGGGTTTGGCCATATGTCGTCCTTGATGACCTCACCAAGCTCATCAGCAGCAGCATCAGCATGATCTGTAAACCAGCTGAAGAATGAGTCCTGTTGATCATGAGCTCTCTTCCTGTCACCCTTGGCCTGTGAAGGTGGTTTGGTCAAATCCTGTAAAAAATCCAGCATAAATATATAAACATAAACATATATTAAGGAAACCTGCTCAAGATTTCATCTACTCAGTAAATTAATATCTACTTTACGTGAATATTTATGTGACTTCTCATTTTGTGATCTATTGCAAAATACACTTTACTTTTATAGAAAATGCTGTACAAAACACAGAAATGCTTTAAAATAAAAAATTGCAGTTTGAAGCGTTATTTGGATGCTAATAAAATCTTGGTCTTCTAAAGTTTTTATTGTTACCATCACAAAATAGTATTTGAAAATAAGTCTTATTACCTTTCCAGGTTTCCATGTAATTGGCGTTGACTTGGAAGAAGGCTCGCCAGTCTCAGTCATATGGAACTCTTTGGAAATGCACTTGTTCTCAAAAAATGGATTTTCATCAAAGTGCTAAACCAAAAATAAACATCCACATTCATCACAATACTAGTCCAGCACTGCAGTTGGTTCTCTGCATTTTCTTCAAGCATTAACAGTCACCACTTAAAAGTATGAAGTCCTTTACCCATAAACTATGTTAGATCTCAATCAATGTTAACCTAAGAATTTTGGAAATTAGCAGAAACTTGGGAAATTTATTCCAACACCATTGAAACATCATGAACCTCTGACACTAATGTCAACCTCACAAAACAAGCTTAAACAAAATCTGAATTTTGCATGTGAAATTAAACATACTGAAATATCATAAAAGCTGGTATACTACATCTACATGAATTCTTTGAGCAACGTTAATAATTGCATTGCATTTTTGTTGGTTTTAAATATACAGCTTAAACACAAACTGTAAAATGGAACTGTTATAAAATCTAAACACAAACTGAAAATTTTATTTTAATACAATCATAATCAAAATATGAATGCCAAAGTTCAATGAGTGAAGACTTACAAAATTTATTTTGTAGCCCGACTTGATGTCCTCAAACTCCTGGACCTCAACTTTAACAAGAGACTGAAGTGCTTCTTCATCTTCTTCATTTAAAAGAGCTGAGACCTGTGGGTGGTTGACAAAAGCTGTGACCCAGAAGTTTGGAATTTTCGAGATGAGCTCTGATCTCTTTTGAAAGTGAGGCAGTCTAAGTTTGTTGTACTTCTGTTCAACTTTGAGTATCTCATCACTACACAGTTCGTTTAGCCTATCAATGTCATTTTGCACTTCATCGATACGCTCGATCGACTCCTGCTGCTCGGCTTCTGTAAACACAAACAGTTTTTAATTTGTGCTCTATTTTTTCGAAAGCTTCAGTTTCATTCACTGCCTACTTTAATACAGTAATAGAATTAGCATCAGATACACCTTTAACATTAAGCATTGTCAAACACAATTCCGTTTGAGCTAATCAACTGATGCCATTCAAAAGAACGTATCAATGCAACGAACATTTTACAAAACTAAAAATCTGAAAATGTAGGACGGCCTATTGATTATGCACGTATATGTGGAGCTCAAATCCAGAATTGTAGACATAAAAACTAGTGAGGTCTAGTTTAACTTTATTAACAAGTCTTATTACCAAACATTATTGTAGGCCTACACGTCTACTTCAAATTATAATTATGAGGGTCCAGTTTCTTACACATTACGACATATATCAAATCATGCACTTTTCACAAATGACACTGGGTGCGTAGCGAATCCCCCAAAAAACCCCAATCCCTGAAAGAGAATTTCCGCCAGGGTCCTGAAAGCTATTTTATAAGGTAAAAGAAACTGATTTGCGCAAATATAACTTCTCAAGATATTTTTGATTATACTATGCAGGATATTGGCCGAATGTTCCATACTGGCTTTCAAGATTCAAACACTTGGTAGCAAAATTGCATTTGGGAATTCAGGCAATTTTGCATTTTCATCTCTTTGGGGAATCTGGTTTTGGGTAGGCTCCACGACACTACCCAGGCATTTTTCAGTTTACATGACTAGGTGAATACAGTGTTATATAAAATATTGTTGTTTAATCTAAGATCACTCAATAAGGATCCATAGACTCTTCTTAAGATCTAGACATGATGTTGTTCTTCATCACTCAGCATCTATCGTACCTTCAAACCCTGCCAATACCTGGTGCGTACCGAATCCCTAAAACGAATTTCGGACGGATCCCCAAAATCGACACAAACAAGCCTTATTACGATGCACATACGTGGCCTCCCGAGATACATAAAGGCCACACTAGGTCTATGCCGTGTATCAGAGTTCAGTTAGTTTTCAGGATTTCGACAACTTTCTATAAAACTGTTTTCTGGAAATCGGGCTGTTGTGTATTTTCAGCGTTTTCGGCTATTCAGGTTTCGGGATGACCCTGCCAATACCACACCACTCTGATGACCACGCTCTTCCAATGCTGAAATGTGACAATATTACCTGGCTGAACAAGTTCTTTCAGATACTTTGCACTTTGCATGTGGCACAGTCCACAGTGCTCCTGATCACAAGAACATTTTCTCAAACTTCTTGAATGTAACAAGAAAATTACGTGATTTTATAACTTTTCTTGTAGAATAAAAGTATTTTGCGAAACTGGAGTTAATCGGCTATTTATTGATTACTTACTTACTTAATTATGGCATAACTGATGCTAGGCATGCAACCGTTATCTATCGGCAACCATGCTACTGATACCTTTAGTGTTCAGAACGAGAATACCAGAAACCCCATAACACTATATCAACACTTCGCGCCAAAATGGCTATCGTACTTAGGCATGCGCGTGTAACAGCTTATACAATGACACGAGCGTTTCAAGAATTTTTGTAATTATATACGATTAAAAAATAGGATATTCGCTATGCCGACATGTCAAATTGTTAACCAAACTCATGTCACGCATCGACTTCAAACAATGGCCCTGTAACAAACCCAATACAGGCAGGCCATTGTGCACGAACAGTACCTCAAAATCGACGCAAATTGCGAAAACACACGTCTCTAAGCTTCGTTTTTACTAAAAATTGAGAGTTTTTAGGTTTCCATTGTGTAGCTATAGAAATAATGTAATTCATACCTGACAGTTTTGGTACTTTTGTCGGATTCGCCATCTTAACCTCCTCGTTGCTCAGAAAGAAAGAACTGGCCAAGCGCCGCCGCCGCCGCCGTTGCTAACGCTCAAGTCAAAAACCCGCTGAAATCGAACCAAATCAGAATTAACAGCTTCCTTCCGCTGACGCCCAAAATCAAAGATTACAAATATCAGTGGTCTGTGGATTTTGTTTCTGGCTGAGATTTTAACTCTTTAAAATCTTTATTTTGTAGTTTGCCATTGTCTAAGATTTGGACATTATCTTTTACTAGCCTGTGCTATTAGTACTGAGGCTACCCAGTACCGGAATAAATAAATCATATGTGAGTATACTGGAAGTTGAAAGGCTCCTGCGCACACAGCGAAATACAGCTGCTGGTCTTGATGGATTGCCTGCTTGGCTCTTTCAGAAATGTTCTTATGAGTTGGCGGAATTGGTAACTCATGTGTTTAATTGCTCTTTTGAAACTGGGACCATTCCAGATAACTGGCGCATCGCGGTGGTCACTCCTGTAAATAAAGTTTCCAAACCATCTACTCTGTCTGACTTCAGACCTATATCTGTAACTCCAATCCTGTCAAGAATCGCAGAAAAAATTGTTGTTTCTAAGTGGCTTAGACCCAATTTGCCCCAAGAAGCTCTAGAGGATCAGTTTGGCTTCAGACCAACTGGCAGTTGTACCAGTGCACTCACCTTCTTTCTACATCACGTCACCCAGATGCTAGAAAGTAACTCTTATGTGCGTTGTTTGTTAGTCGACTTCTCTAAAGCTTTTGATGTTGTTGACCATTCAGTTCTAATACCTAAAGTCATGGCTTTAAACATGCTGCCTGAAATTTCAAATTGGGTCATTGACTTCCTAACTGGTCGATCTCAAGTCCTCAAATATGGCAATGTACTTTCTGATTCTACTTCCATTAATCGCAGTATTATCCAAGGGTCTGGTCTTGGTCCCACCCTCTACATTGTAATGGAGAGCGATCTTAAACCCGTCTCTCTGTCCAACATCCTTTTCAAATTTGCAGATGATACTAACCTTCTCACCCCCCAAAATTCTCCTGTTAGCTTGGAATCTGAATTTGATAATATTAAGGATTGGGCTTCCAGGAACAGAATGACACTTAATTTTTCCAAGACTAAAGAAATTGTATTTCATAGACCGAATCCAAGACACTTATCTCTTCCGGATCCTATCAGCAATGTTGAAAGAGTAAAAATTGTCAAATTGCTGGGTGTTCTTTTTCGAGAAGACTTAAAATTTGATGACCATGTTTCATTTATTTTGAAGATATGCAGCCAACGCCTATACCCCCTAAAAGTCCTCCGATCTCAAGGAATGCCTCCCAGCAAACTAAAGAACATTTTTCAAGCTCTTGTAGTCTCCCGACTAACGTATGCCATACCATCTTGGGGGGGATTCCTGTCGGCTGAACTGGGTGGAAAAATTGAATCTTTTTTGCGCAGGTCTGGGCGCAGTAACCTCTTTAGTGGTGATGGTTTAACTTTAGAGAAGATTTGTGAAAAAATTGAATTGAAGTTCTTCAAAAGCATCCAGTCACCCCAACACTGTCTTCACCAATTACTGCCTGCAGAGCACCTTCATAAATTCAACTTAAGAAAAAGGGGACATGCTTTTGAATTACCGCACTTTAATACATTGCTACATAAGAAATCCTTCATCATTCGCTCACTGTACAAGTATAAAAACTGGGTTAATATGCTGGTTCTAGTACCTGTTCTGATATCTAAACTGGCTCTTTTTGTAGACCATAGTAATGCTTATGTTCCTTAGAATGTAAGGCTTAGATCATAACTTTAGTTATAGATAGGCCTATGTATGTAAATAAGACACTATCGTTTATTGTTTATAATACTGTATAATGCATATGTATGTAAATAAGACATTATATAGAATTGCTTGTGTTTAAACTGTCTTACAGTGTTACTGATATTGTGATCCTTTTGTATGTATTGTTGTAAAGTATGAGCGTTTGTCTTATACTAATAAAAGATTACTTACTTACTTACTTACTTACCCTACTCAGAAGCCATGGCGCCATATTTTCCGGCATGGGCGGCGATCATGGGGGTGTCGAGGGGTACAAGTCTCCACACCTTTAAGAGTGGGGGACACGCCATACATCTGCCCCCCACTTTTTGAAGAAACCACAAAATAAGGTAGTCAAGTTTTTTCCGAAAAATGGTTTAAAAAATTCAAATTTTACCTCTTTTTTTAGCAGATCAGTTCAACACTCTTTTCACCAGATCAGTTCTACAGTGTTCCCCCACCTGTGAAACAAGATCTCCGCCAGTGTCTTCCGGCCCTGTGGCAGTCCTTCCCACAGTCTCTAGCATCCTGAAGATGCTGTACTCATCGAAGATCTCCGGCCCTCCGTTGACAGCTGCTGTTGATTTGAGCCTGGGTGCTGTGTATCGCTGGTCAGTTGAGATATTCCCGCAAGGACTTGATATTCCCGTAATGTTGATTGAGAGTAGCTGCAGTAACTCCATCAGGTGCGGTGCCGGCTGTCTATCTGCCCCACGTATGCGGTTAACCTCAGAGTCTCAGACCACATTTCTCTAGGCCTAGAGCCTCGTTTGGCTTTTGTTGCTGTTGTTTTTTTAAACTGTTGTATTATGTATTGTATTATTTGATGCATGTACACTGGAGTGCTAATCTCTTGCGACCGGTTAA
>OY744608.1:25149467-25189467 GCA_963556255.1 Allolobophora icterica
TTTTCACTCGAAACCTTTACTACTGTGTCGGCCTCGGCATCGGACACCCAGTGGAGGGGTTCGCGTACCTCCTTTTCACCGCTAACATGGTGAAAATCCCCCAAAACTCTACCCAACCGACCGTCCCTCACGCTTCCACTGCAAAGCGGTTCTATTTATGGCGCCGGTATTCCCCAACGTCATTAATAATGCGCATAACGCTCTTCCACTGCCAAGCGGTTCTATTTATGGCGCGGGTATTCCCAACGTCATTAATAATGCGCATAACGACGTTGTTTACTTTCGCACAAAATTTAATTACGATCGATTCGAACTATATTCATCGTTTTACAGCAAAATTGTATGTTCAAAGACTCTGCTTTACTAAGGGCAGTGACGGCTAGATTTCTGGCGTTTTCTTTAACCCGCCAACGCCGGGTTCACCCTCTTCGACTGCGAAGCAGTCAGTCCGCGGGAGACTGCGAAGCAGTCGTCGCCAGAGGGCGACTGCGAAGCAGTCAGTCCACGGCAGAGGTCGCAAGACGCGACAAGGCGTATACAACACTGCGAATTCGCTACAGGGATTGAAACTTATAACCCCGGGAAACGCCGGGTAAACCAGCTAGTTATATATATAAACGAACCGAAATGTCAGGGGCAGGCAGGCTGTGTCCGCCTTTGCATGTTACGCTAAGTAACGCGCATGCGCACTGTTACTGGATATTCATGAAACCGCTTAATTGTGACGTCGCTTTCAAATAATCAATAATCATGACCAGTGACGTCGATGTTTAGTTGTTTACAAATGGCGACCTAATTAAAAGTGGTAAACGTACCTTTTAGCGTATTTAATTATTGGACGAAATGTCCACGTTCGCTTTAGCGTATTTAATTATTGGAAGCTGTTTGAGCGATGAAAATAGAAATCAAACTGGAAGCTGGATGAGCGATGAAAATAGAAGCTGGCTGAGCGATGAAAATGGAGATCAAACGAGAAGCTGGATGTGCGAAGAAGGTAATCCTCCACGTTAGGTGCGTTAATTATATGTAGGGGGCCTGCACTCTTATAGTGGATAGTTATCAGCAATTGTGATGACTTATGAAAATATAACTCAAACTAGAAGTTGGATGATTGATGAAAATATTATTGAAACTAGAAGCTGGATAAATGATGAAAATATTACATAATAAAACGGAAACTAGAAGACTTTGGAATTGCGATGAAACTATATCGTTTAACGCCGATATCATTGCCGTGGATGAGCGATGAAAACATATCATAGTAAAACTTGCAATAGAAGCTGGATATGCGATGAAAATGAGCTAAAACTGCAAGCTGGATGGATGAACGATTAAAACGTGTAATATTCAACTAAACTAGAAGCTGGAAGGTGGATGAAATAATTATTTACGCTATTCATTTTTTCGAAATCCTGCCAATAATTAAATACGCTAAAGCGTACGTTTACCTTAAAAGTTCTAAAACGCCTACATTAGGCTGCGCAAAGCAAGATTGTGATTATTTTAATCGATCGACTTTCTATAGTTTGTTCGTTTCTTCGTAAGTATATGCAATCCTCATAGACGGAATTTGTTTAATTTTTATTTCGCTTTTTACGATTTTCTCACGAATCGCAACACTTTTGAAAGACATCATGGATTACGATTACGATAATGTTGAAAAGAAACGTCGTCAAGCTAAAGAGCGCATGCGAAGATACAGAGCACGACTGAGTCAAGATTCTAAAAACAGATTTGATCAAGAAACTCAAAATCAACACCTTTTACAACAGCAACCATCCACGAGTGGTCAGTCTGCAAGTGCAAGATCTAAGGCCAGAAAGAGAGCACGAGAAACAACACCCGAACGACAAGCGCTACTTGCAGCAAATGCTCAATCTCAGGCGCGTCGAACATCTCAAGAAACGACACTCCAAAGAGAATCGCTGCTACATTATTAAAAGGCGGAAGAACCGTTCATAGTGGATTCAAACTTCCAGTTCCGATTACTGATACTTCGGTGTCTTCAATGAGACTTAACTCATCAGAAGCTAAGGTCCTGCAGCAATGTGTTCTGATTATTATCGACGAAGTAACAATGTTAACAAAACATTGTTTTCGTTGCATAGATCTGCTGCTTCGTGACATTATGAAATCTGAGTTTCCATTTGGAGGCAAAGTTACTGTAATTGGTGGAGACTTTAGACAAACATTGCCAGTAGTTGCAAGAGGTACACGTGTTGGTATAATTGCGACCTGCATCAAATCGAGTGATTTGTGGCAGTTTTTTTTACCACAATATCATTAGTAACAAACATGCGCAGTGAGGGTCAAAACGATCATAATCAGTGGCTGTTGAATGTTGGCTCCGGAAATTTTCCAGAGTTGCCAGGAGTCCCATGGAACTCCATTGAAATACCAAGTCAAATGGTCATTTGCGAAAATCTCATCGATTCCATTTATGGGCAAAATATAAATGAGATGCCAATTGAAGATCTTGCGCAACGTGCCATCTTAACTCCGACGAACAAAGATACACTTGAAATGAACATTAAAATCATTGAGAAACTTCCTGGAACACTTCATGTCTACAACAGCGCCGATTCAATTGTTTCCGAACATACAGCATATGAAGCAAATTATCCGCAGGAGTTCCTTCATCAACAAACACCTTCAGGAATGCCACCTCATAGATTGCCGCTAAAAGTCGGAGTTATTGTGATGCTACTTAGAAATTTAAATCCGAAAAAGGGACTTTGCAACGGAACCCGGTTGCTTATCAAATCGCTTCACAATAACTTTATTACAGCAGAAATTGTCTCTGAATGCAACAGAGGCGATTTGGTTTTTATTCCACGAATTGATTTGGCACCAAGCGGCGTACACCTTCCCTTCATCTTGAGACGCCGTCAATTTCCAATCATTCCTGCTTATGCAATGACCATCAACAAATCTCAGGGTCAAACATTTGAAAATGTAGGTATGTATTTGAAAGATCCAGTATTTTCCCATGGCCAGCTTTATGTTGCTCTGTCCAGATGTAAAAATCCACACGAGTTGAAAGTTTTTATCAAAGAGGACACTCTTCAAGGAAAACTTAAAAACGACGACAATGTTTATACACAAAACATTGTCTATAGTGAGATTTTCAAAAATTTCTAAACTATGAAGGTCCTAATAAATTTAACGCACATTGCAAAACACTTTTTCAAATGGTTTTTAAACCGTCTTAGGACGGGTAAACATCTAGTTGTTAATATTGGTACCAAGCAATGCTCGGCAATTTGTTTTAAAAACAAGCCACCTAATTTAATAAATATATGGAATAAACACTTTGAGTATCAGAGGTATTCTTTTTCACCAGGCCTGATATAGCAGGTTCAATATCAGAGAAAATTTCCTTTTAACTACTTGCAATCTAGGTTGCTCCATGGGATACTTTAATTTCTATTAAGAAACACGTCTGAATTTTTTTCCAGCCCAGCAAAACGTTAAGCACTCACGAAAATGAGGAGCTAATGACAATGAGTAGATAGTGGATAGGTTTTATAGCAAGAAATGAGTAGCTAATATGTGATAAACACACACACACACACACATACACACACACACACACACACACACACACACAAACACACACACATAATATATAATATATATATATATATATATATATATGCATCAGAGAACTGCAAATGCCATTGACCTTAATGTCTCAACTATCTATGTATGTTTGTTTTTTGTTTCAAGCCACTTAATATAGCAGCTTTTAGGTCGGCTACTTACAAAGGCACTGCACACATGACTATCTGATTCATCTAGATATTTTAGTGCATTTTAATACATTTTGGAAATGTCTACTGAACAGAGCTAAACGCAACAGCACATATGTGTAACGCTGAAAACTGTTCCTAGAGGAAGATCCGAGTCATGGTAAGATACAATGGGCTTGAGTTCATATACGGATGCGAGGCACCTGCATATATCCCCATGCAGATGAGCGCAACGATCGCAGACCTGGTCAACTTAAGGCTATAGCATAAAACTTCTCGATGTATGTCAGTGTGACACGGACCAACAGGGCTCGCCCCAGAAAAAGACTTGAATTTTTCTTTCATTTCATGTTACTGTTTTGTCATAACGTGTAATAATAATAACCTTCATTATTTTACTGTGTTTCGATAGGTGCCTTTGGATTTTCTGGCCACAATTTTCCTGCTTGAGGAGGATGGGCGATGGGATGGTTGCTCTGTGGCTCTGTATTGTCGGGATTGTGTGTAGGGTTTAGGGTGTGGTGTTCGATTTGTGTTTGTATTTGGTTTTTTATTTGTCTTTAGTTTATTGTAGTGTATTTGTATTTATTTTTTATAAGTATTTAGATTTTTGTATTTGTGTTTAGTTTAGCGACAAAACAAGCAACAAAGCACACAACAAACGACAAAGTAAACATCAAAGTAAACAACAAAACAGACACGAAAGCAAACAACAAACGACAAAGTAACAAAATAGACAACAAAAGAATCAAGACAAAATCAAAAACCACACCCCTGCTGAGCCTCTGGCGTGGCTTAGTCTCCCGTAAGCTCGTTAAGGCAGGGGGGCCCCTGGCGTGGCTTAGAATCCCGTAAGCCCTTTGTGTGGTTTTTGTGTTTTTGTCTTGTTTGTTTTGTTGTTTATTTTGTTTATTTTATCGTTTGTTGTTTACTTTCGCGTTTGTTTTGTTCTTTATTTTGTTGTTTATTTTGTCCTTTGTTGTTTGCTTTGTTGTTTCTTTTGTCGTTAAACTAAATACAAATGCAAAATCTAAATGCTTTGTAGTGTTAGTTTGTTTTTATTTTGTCGTGTGTTTTTTTGTGTCATGTGCTGTTTATTTTGTCGTGTTGTTTTCTTTTTGTTTATTTTGTCGTTTGTTATTTGTTTGTTGTTTATTCTGTCAAGTGCTGTTTATTTTGTCGTGGGTTGTTTGTTTTGTTGTTTATTTTGTCGTGGATTGTACGAGCCGAGGGATTAGAAGGAGGCTCATAGAAGAGTAGATCAGACGGAAAGAGTTACTGTGTGGAATCATATCCCAAATCATCAACGAACAGGCAGCCGCTAGTGCGCAATCGCTACTCAGAAACTAAATGAGACACAGACGCTGACACAGAAGTTCTTACAGTTATGAAAATGCAGACTGAATTCTACTTCTTTGTCGAGACGTTGATGGAGGCTTTTAGTGCTGACGAACACAGAATGACTGATATTCATATGAAAAAGATTCTGCATGAAATTTTGCAAATGTTATCATTCATTGGTGTACAACAAACAGAAACGGAAAGCAGTTATTTATTTATTTATTTATTTATTTATTTATCCACTTATTCCTCTATCCATCCAGTCATTCATCCATCTATCTATTCATCCTTCACTGCATTTGTTCTATCAATCGTTCATTCTTTTAACTGTCGATTCGTCTTTCCTTTCTTCCGTCCGTTCGTTAACTCGCTCATTCATTCAGTCACTTCAGTCATTCAGGTGCTCGGTCGTTTGTTTATTAATTCATCTATCCATCCATCCAATCCTTTCCTAATTCGGCGAATTTATGTAGCTACTCTAAAAATACGTTTGGCTCTTAGTATACATGATTATAGCTATAGATCAGGGGTGGGCAAACTACGGCCCGCGGGCCGGATCCGGCCCGCCAACACTTTTCATCCGGCCCCCACAATTCTTGACAAAATTTTTAAAATTCATATCGCGAGAAGTTCTCTTCGTTTTACTCACGTGGCACTGCTCTAATACTTAGGCCTACTTTTCCAATCTCGTAGGCCCTACTTTATAATAACCACTAGCGTAAACTTGCCCAAAATATCGGGGGCATTTGGTTATTGATTATACACTTATTGCATTGGTTGTACAGTCCATCTCAATTATGGGGGGCACGTGCCCCGGCTCCCCCCGAGTCTACGCCTATGATAATAACTTTTAATTCTGCCGAGGTGCCCCACTTCCCCGCATGATCTGTACGCAGAAGCGAAATCCTTTCAAGTATAGAGCTAATGTTGCTTTCAAGAATAAAACTACGGACACTTTCCTACCCTCTTGTTGCAAACTGTCACAGCAGAGTCTGCAGAAAATATAGTCTTCAGTTGTCAAATTTGAAAGAAGAGTTCTCCGGGCGATTTGTGGATTTTAAATCAATTGAGACTGAATTTGCTTTGCATTTAATAGGCCCTACCATTCACATTTGACATTGACCATTATTATTAGCTCTTACGGAACTTCAGCGGGTGTTAACCGATCCGCAAAGTGACATTGTTCTCGCAGAGCAGCTCAAAGGATCAGACCTGATAATATTCTTTTCTTCACTTAGAAATGAAAAAAAATTCTCAAATCTACAAAATTTTCCTTAAAAAATGTTTGTGTTAGTCGCATCCGGTTACATCTGTTAACAACTTAGATTTTCAACTATAGAGATAAACAAATTCAAGTACAGACCTGTTTACTGATCTAAACTTGAACTCAAACCTCGAATTGCATCCATCACTCCCATAATCACTCCGGATTATGGGAAACTTAGTAATTCATGCTCACAGTTTAATGCAGCTCACTATAGTAACAGCTAAAGTATAATTAATACATTACAAATAAGTAAACTTCTTTTCATATTAGTCGTTAGGCTACTGAAATATGTTACCCGGCCCTCCGAATATTGTTGGCGTGTAATGTGGCCCAACGTGCAAAAAGTTTGCCCACCCCTGCTATAGATCGTCAACGACGTCAAGAGTAGGCTTGATGCACAAGCACACTACAAATTCACAGCTGAAGACACGTATATATCTCGAGAGCGCTCATAATGCATACAATACAATACAATACAACTTAAATTTATAATGCGCCTTAATAAAACAGAGTCTTACTCAAAGGACGCGTTGCAGTGCAGTAGTTAGGCCTAATTATAGTACTTGGAAACTAAATGAGTTTTGAGTTTAGTTTTAAAAGTATTTATCGAAGTGGATCTTGGAACTGATTCTGGCATAGAGTTCCAGTCAGCTGGACCAGCCACTTCAAACATCCTATTTCCAAATTGAAGATTTGATCTTTTGGCTATAAAGTCTCCTTTAATTTGACGCTGAACGTAAACCTTTCTTTGGTTCAAGGGCAGCACATGGTGTAACTATAAAGATGACAAGTAAGGTGTAGCTGAACCTGACATAATCTTGAACATCAGGAGAGGGCATCTCAATGGTTTGCTTTGTGATTGACAATTCATTAAGGGGCCATCCATATATTACGTACGCATGGAGGGAGGGGGTAATCGAAATGCATGTGCTTGCGTACGCTTGCGAATGGGGGGGGGGGTCTACTGAATGTACGTACGCAAATTGATTGGCCTTCAAGTGAGCTAGAGTTCAGTCTTTCCAGCTATCTGGTACTACCAGAGGAAGTAGGACTGTGGGAGAGGTGTCACTTGTATGCCACCTTACCTGTGAACGCTATTATTAAACTATCACAACTCAACAGTGAGTCCATGGATTACTCATCCTTCAATCTGGCCTAAAGTGCAGACAGTCGCTACCTGGACCTGTGTAACTGACATTCTGCAACTGGTCTTGGGGGGATGCGTCAACTGTACGTACGCAGGTGGGGGGGAAGTACGCGTGCGAACAGAGAGGGGGAGAGATCCAATTTTCCCGGATTTTTGCGTACGTAATATTTGGATGGCCCTAAAAGGACGTCCTTTGACTGGACTTCAGTGCCCTTGCTAACAGGACTGTTCACATGTAAGGCGGTATTTTAGCAGATGAATGGGTTGAACACCGACCTACCTACTTGGCTGCTGACCAAGAAGTGGAGCGTTAAGCCGAACTCTATACGGAAAGTCTACTTAAAGTTCAAAACCAAAGGACAGTTCCTGCCCAAAGTGATTCAACTAGAGAAGCCCATTTCGACCCATGCAAATCACGTTTGAAGTTTAGGTTAGTCGTAACCAAGGATCATTTGTTTGCAACAGACGACTCAGTTATTACTGACCAATTTACACGTTGTAGCGCAGGAGCCTAAACCGACTATAGCCTAATGCTCGTAGACTAGATTAAACTGAACAGTAGCCGACCTAATCAGAAAAGTTTGAGAAAAACTCATTGGACAGGTCCATTATGTATCTGTAGAAGCAGGAACTTAAGCACTTCAAACACTCCAGTCAGGGACGTCATTTCAGCTTTTTCCGGGGGGAGGGTCCAGGCAGGGACGTCATTTGAGTATTTTTCAGGGGGCACTTGGCCAGCTTGCTAAGTTTTGTATTCAGCGGCGGCGATCTTGTTTGACAGGTAGGGGGACACGGGGCACTTTCATCTGGCCAAAAAAGAGTTGAAAAACATTTCTTCACCATTTTTTGGTGTTTCTTCAAAATGTGGGGAGCAACTGTATACTGTGTCCTCCCACTGTTGAAGGTGGGGGTCTTGTCCCTCTCCCCCGGGATCGCCGCCCATGTTTGTATTTAGACTAGGCCTATTATGTGCAAAACTGTAAGCCAATGCTGCAAATGAGTCTGAAAAGACGTCGCTGAATTTGAGTATCATTTCTTTCTTCTCTTCTTCCTCCTTTTCTTGTTTACATCTTTCTTTACAACCTTTCTTTTCCCCCAAAAATCAATGGGGAATGCCCTCTGCACCTCATAGATACATAATGCGTGAGCTTTTCAAGGCTCGAACTGTCAGTGAACCGGCTCTTCTCATCGTCCTTTACGGGAGTCCCATATTTTTTATCTTTGGGTTCACATGACGCGACCATCGGTTGATGCCTTAGTCTATGCATAATTTAAAACGGCGCTACTTAAATCATTAGACTAAGCCTACATAAACATAATCGTAATGATAAAGTAGCAAATTCCGAAATCACACTGCCAGCAGTGATGTTATAGGTATCCAGACAAACTATGGCGACTTCGATCGGTCTCGTGTTATCAGGTCGCTTGATGTTTGGTCTTGAACACGGCTTAATGGAGTTACAGTATTTCTGAGGTAATGTTTAATTCACTTAAAGCGACATCGGAGGTAACAATTAATTATAGGCCTACAATGCCCCCGTATTAAGGGGGCGCTAAGGGTGCGACTCAAGGGCTACTGGGAGAAGTAGCAAGACGGCAACGGAGACTGTGTGGCATGACGATCGCTAGGGCTCCTAGAGCCGACGGCACAAAGAGAGAAGGGTGCTGCAGCACCCAAGCCCGCAGTTTTGAGGGGCCCGCGTTATCAGAAGTAGGCCTACATTAATTTTTTTATTGTACTTGTAATTGGACCCCGCGCTGATGGCTATTTAGGTAATCACAGCATCCGGGTCCACACTAGACTTAAAGCGGTCCTGTATGCAGATTAGACATTATGAGACATAAGTGAGTATGTAGCTTTTTAGTAATGCAAAACAAACGCTCATATTTTACTAAATAGACAGTTGATGTAGCATGTTACTGTCGCTAGATCAGGAAAAGCTCAAAACTAGCAGCTACTATGATCACTTCTGACGCTCGCCTCACGGTGGTAAACTGTTCGAAGAATGGCGAGTTCCTTGGTTGCCGATCTGCAAAGTTTACATGTTCGAAGTATAGTGTCCAATAAGACTATAATAGGCTACACCCGCGATATTCTTGGCAACAGATGTTGTGTTGCTGGAATCTTTATAGTCCAATTCTGAAGGCTCGGAGCGTTTTTTTCCAAACCATTTACCTCATAGGCCTACTGCGTAATTGTCAGTTTGAAAATATTAAACGAAGATTATTATTATTATTATTATTATTATTATTATTATTATTATTATTATTATTATTATTATTATTATTATTATTATTATTATTATTATTATTATTATTATTATTATTATTATTATTATTTTTTTGCCCTGAGGTACTTCGTTCCCTCAGGGTCTTAGAGATTAAATTAGTTATTATTATTATTATTATTATTATTATTATTATTATTATTATTATTATTATTATTATTATTATTATTATTATTATTATTAGAAGAAGAAGAAGAAGAAGAAGAAGAAGAAGAAGAAGAAGCACGTGTAAATTCCCTACTGTTCGTTTTTACTTTTAGTTTGCCCCCTGCCCCAAATGACGTCCCTGCTGACTGTCTTGGGGGCAAGTTGATATACATAGGCGTAGACTCTGGGGGGGGGGCGGCAACCGGGGCACGTGCCCCAATAATTGAGATGGACTGTACACCCAATGCGACAAGTGTAGAATGAATAACCAAATGCTCCCCCAATATTTTGGACAAGTTTACCATACCATGATACCAGTTAAAAGTATAGGATTTATAACCAATGGGAAGTGACAATTAATGATAATACTAAAAAAAGTTATAAGAAATTCGTTTATGCAGGCCTAACAAACACGTCTCAGCAAAAAACCTCAAAATCCGAGCACCACCGGAGGGTCAACCTGGTCAGTCTGGGACCGTGCTTGGCAGAGGCGTAACTTTGGTCTAAAAAGTGGGAGGTACCAATTTCTTACATGTATACGCGAAGTAAGTAGGCGGAGACTACAATCTCTGGAAAGGCTCCATAATAAAATATTGATTGGCATTGTTTTAAAAGTGGGGGGTACGGTACCCCCAGTAAAAAAAAGTGGGGATACGGGTACCCCTCGTACCCCAACAAATTACACCTATGGTGCTTTGTCTGATCTTTGTCTCGTGTTTATAGTCCATATCCAATTGTAAATAAGTAAGTAAATAAGTAAGAAGGTTAGTAAGTAAGTGAGTGTCTTCTTTAGAGGGCCACTGGCCACTCACTCTCCAGATATCATCCGTAAACGCTACAGTGCGCCAGCGTCTTATGCGCCGACGTCAACTGTCAAATCAGATCTTGGAATAGGCCAGCTGGTTGTCGATTGCATTGAATGAGCGTGTCTAAATAAAGCACGTGAGTACTTCTGTTTAATTTCTTTGACGATGCAGAGTTCCGGCTCAAAATCCCACTTTGCGCCTTCCGCGGTCATGGAATGCTTGCTCACGTGTCCATCCTTATTCTCATAGTACGTCCTGGCAATAGCCTTTTCGGATTAGAAGTTCAGTCCTTTACCGGCCAAAGTCAGTTTGTGTGTCTGTTTGTCTGTGTTCGCGTCTCCGAATTGAATTAAGAATTGCTACATCCACGATGCAACGCCATCTATAGGCCATCTAAGCTAGATAACCTATCAGCAACTGCATGGAATTATCAGAGAGTTTATTTTAGGTATGTAAGGTAAGGGTCCGCAAAGGTTCACCAGTCACTCTGTTACAGAGTAAAGCAGGGAGGCGACCTGACCGACGTCTCTCATGAGCGTAGACTCGGATCCGACCTGGGCTGGTGAACCAAAGTCCTCCGTGCCCACCTTCACGCGGTGCGGACTGTTTGTACCCTTCCAAAGGAAGGGGAACGAACGGGCACGGCAGGCAAAACCAGGGGAAGGCAATGGCAAACCACCCCTGTTAACATGCCAAGAAAATCGTCATGCGACACACCAAACCACGCCGATGATCGCTGATGGTGGGACTCCCAGGCCGGAGCGCTGATGGTGGGACTCCCAGGCCGAAGCGCGACTCAACGGCTACTGGGGAAGTAGCAAGACGGCAATGGAGACTGTGTTTCATGGCGATCGCTAGGGCTCCTAGAGCCGACAGCACAAAGAGAAGGTAATTATAGAACACAGATTAGTGACTAGTCCAATATTGAGGCGTCTAGGAAGCTATAGGGGATAGAAATAGGACGAGATGTACTGACATTCTCAAGGTCAGAGAATTCCAGTCTACTTCTAGACAGCGCCAGGATAATAGATGAACCCCAGATGGTACATTCCAGAAGCGACTGGAAAGATGAAACATCCACATTGGAAAGAGTTTTCCATTGGTCAGTATAATTAGCAGTCTTGTTGTCCTCGAGACCAAAGGTCTTGGTCTTGAGACCAAAGGTCTTGGTCTTGAGACCAAAGGTCTTGGTCCTGAGGTTCAAGGTCTTGGTCTTGGTCTTGAGGTTCAAAGTCCTGGTCTTGGCTTTGCAAGACCAAGATCAAGACTTTTGTCAATATGAACAGTCATTAAATTTAACAAACGGCAAGAATTTTTAACATGTATCCAATAATTACTCATACAGTTATTGCTTTAGTATTTACACGGTGTGAATGAGGCTTCACTGTTGTTTTGGACAATTATTTTGACTTCCGGTTATTTACCGTGGAATGATTTTAAAACAGACTCATGATTAATTTGTACATTTACATCCGGTTCTTGAAAAGCTGATTTGTGTGCTAGCGATTTCAGCACTTGTAGACCGTGTTTTTTCACATGGCAGAATTTTTATGACGCCCCACAGGTCACGTCTTGGTCAGAAAATTCTGAGCAAATTGGTTTTTATAAAATTCAACAGGCATTTGGAATAACATTTCGCATGAAGGACTTTTGTAAATACGAATTCGGAATTCTCTGCTGCCTCCATTTAGAGTTGTTTAGCTTGAATAAAAGAAAAAACTCATGTTTTCATTAAAATAACGAGCAGTCCGACTGGACAATTTTTAGTAAGGAATAGAAGTCTGGATACGACTGTGATTTTTTGGGTCTTGGTCTCGGTCTTGGTCTTGAGGTTCAAGGTCTTGGTCTTGGTCTTGAGGTTCAAGGTCTTGGTCTTGGTCTTGGTCTTGAGGTTCAAGGTCTTGGTCTTGAGGTTTAAGGTCTTGACAACAAGACTGATAATTAGGTACGGTTTGTCTAACACCACACCTTTCAGTAGCTTAGCTAATGTCAATCTATGGATCCAATGTAAAGTCCTATAGGGTTGATGAACCACTCACGATTATACCTTTACCAAAGAGTCTCCAATAACTTAGGATACGTAAGTCTGTAGATAGAGTAAGAGGGTCAGTATGCAGTCAGTCAGCCAGGAGTCAGTCGAGCAGTCAGTCAGAATGGTGCAGTGACCATGACTGGGCATTCTTTATTAGAATGGCATGTCTAGAGCTAAGTAGACACTAGGCGTTCATCCTGAGAAGACTAGTAAAGAAGTTCTTGTAGTTGTAGCAATAACGTAATTATCTCATCATCATCATCATCATCATCATCATCATCATCATCATCATCATCATCATCATCATCATCATCATCATCATCATCATCATCATCATCATCATCATCATCATCATCAGCATAGCTGAACAATCGTGTGCAATTGAACGAGTATCCTACTGAAATTGTACAACATTCTGATCACAACTGAGCTTCTAATTGTGATCAACACCGAGGGTATATATATATATATATATATATATATATACATTATACGAAGAAAAGGTCAAACAAAACTACTTGTAATCATTTAATCGTACCTTTCTTGCGGTTTCAATAACTTCGCGTTATGGTATACACCTTTTCCGATTTTAATTCATGGTTTTACCTTTCTGGTTCCGATGAGAGATAGAGATGGTCAGACATGCAGACTGACAAGAGAGACAGACAGACGAACACACGAAGACAGAGGCTGAGAGAAAGAAAGACACAGTAGAAGACAGCGGGAAATGGAAGGATCATATTAGGACAGCAGGACTCCAGTCTCAATTCATGAAGCGAACTTGAGGAATGCAAATAGAAAGTAGTTTTTTCGATTAGGTACGAGTTCTTTGAACATTGCAGACAAATTTCAGTTAAACTCAAAACAACATAGGCCTACATTTGGAACAATTCTGACTACAAAAATAATTACGAAAAAGACAGGACCATACAGATTTTCTTAAACCAGAAGAAATTTTATGTTTATCTGATTAGACGTGAAACAGGATATTATTAATAAACCGTTTCAACTCTATGCGGTTACAGGACATGTATTTTAACACAGAGCAACTTTACACTCGTACTAATTACAGCACAGATTAAAGGACTCATAACATTTGTCAATGTTTTCAAAAATATGTCAGGCCTGCTGCAAAGTGTTAAGAATTTGAAATCTTGTTTTCTTTTATAAAGTTACGAAATGAGATAAATCCGTGCACATGTTTTAGGCCTAAGTGCAGCCTGGAGAGTGCAGGACATAAAAATGTAAAACAGTGAAGACATAGTTGACTATAACAGATCAACATTGACACCTCTTTCCTGTAACTTCAGATTAGTTGTTAGAGGGAACCAAGTTTAAGTTTCTTCGTCACTCGCTTTCGCCTCTCAGTCAAATCTGCGTACAAAACACAAGCATTTCGTCAAATAGATAAACGAACGGACGGACCAAATAGCTGGACGAAAGAACGGACTAACGGATGCAGGGACTAGTGGAAAAATGTAACAAATGGACTAACGAACGTACAATATTACGGACTAACTACGATTTGTTCGTCCGTTATAGTCCTTTCGTTAGTCCGTTCATCTGTTCGTCCTCCCGTTCTTTCATGCGCTCAGCCTACTTCCATTAGTCGGACGGACTAATGGAAGTAGGCTGAGCGCATGAAAGAACGGGAGGACGAACAGATGAACGGACTAACGGAAGGACTATAACGGACGAACAAATCTGTTTAATCTAAATAGCGCTTAAGTCTATGACCAAATGATGCCGTAAATATCTGTGTGTTCAGGTTTCCTTTCGCAGTTTCTCTTTTAATTTTTAAGTCGGGCAAATCAGCCTAAAGCTATAATTATGATGCATAATTCCGTGACCACATCATCAAAGATATCGGTGTGCAAACGCGCCATCATTTGACAGAATGAGACTGGCTCTTGAACACTAAAATATTTTCAGGGAAAATGATTTCCAATAGGTTTTAATATGCTGTCGAGGCTTATATAGGCTATGCGTAGCGTGAATGATTGAACGTGCCTAGTAGTCATTTGAGCGGAGTGCATCGATTGGAAAGAGAAGGTTCTCGTACCTGTTGGCATCCAGGTGATGTCACACCTGACATCGTTTCTTCTGCTCACATGATGAATCGGTAACTCGTGTAGCACAGCTGTAGCATATCGCCGCAGAAGAAAGGCTGCGAGTGGCAGTAGCGGCAGAATGTCTTCAGGAACGCCTCTCTCGAAGTTCCAGAAACTCCGATGTCGACCACAGAGTCCGAAGTCATCCGACTGGGAACGAAAGAAGCCGAACCAGCCAGATCCAAAGGAAAGGCTGCGATAAAGAAACCCGTTTCTGCATCATCACAGTATACGAGGGAACATACATCGAGTTATATGAATGAAACAATCACAAGACTGTGCTAATTCAGTGTCTGACTCTCCCATACAATCATATAACGCCAGCACACAAAACGGATGAGTCGATTGGTCACGGGAATTTACAGTGCTGTCCTTTAGTTCATTTCCTCCAGCTTATCTTCCTCTCACTCGGCGATGTTCCTTAACACTTTTGCGACGAGCTGCATTGGTTTCCAGTCGCTTTTAGTACACTCTCGTCGATAAAGTGTGAAATGGTTCACTGACGAACATAATTTTTTTCATTGCTTGCGACGTATCGCAAATTCATTATTGGTAGGCCTAAAGTGCGAAGTTAGAGATAGATGTCTAAAGCGAAATTTTAAAATTATTTATTTTCTGTTGTTGAATAACCGACCAAGAAACAACGAACTCAGAAACCGGGAAGATACGATAACTGTAGATAAAACCGAATATCATACATATATAAGCTTACACGCATGCCCTACTAACTTTTAAAACGTTATGCTCTCATTACCAAGAGTAGGCTAGGCCTACTTATTATTCCGAACCGTCTAATTTTAGCCCTTACTACATTAGCATTGACCTTCTCGTTCTGTGCCGTTATAATCGTGCTCTTCTTTTAAGTCGATTGGACCTTTTAGATTTGGGTCTTTCAACTGGACACCAGTATTCCTTGCTAGTATTTCTATGGACATTAGATGAGACCAATATGGGCTCCGTATGAGTCCATATTGAAGTTTAGGTCCGAAATTGACTCCATGCGGACCTGTTGGTGGGGTTAATGAGACAGGTTACAAACGCAATTCGGACTTAGTTACTTCGTAATAAGAGAAATATTCTCCTTAGTCGCTTAGTATTAAAAATACAAGCCAGATTTTTTCTAATAAATTAGGCTTATAAACATTTAAAATTAATCGAATTATATCTGAATTTCGTCTGAAAGGTTTGATACAGTCATTAGCAGCAAACTCGAGCCACTTGCAATACATAGGCAGCGGGGCTCTCAAGTAGAGAAAAATAACAGGGCTGTTGACATAATTTGCGATATATTCGTATGGTATAACATCAGTGTATGTAGGTAATGCAAAAATGATTCAGTAACATTTTATCAAATGTGTATGCCATATATAATGCTTCAATATGCACCATCTGCAAAAGGCATGCTTGATTTATAACGAAGCAGCTATGGATAAGCCGTTATGGGTTGCTTACAATGTAGCTCTGATTTTAATTCTGTAGGCCTATATATACCTCTCTGAAAATATTCTCCTGTCACTCGAGTTGCCCTGGAAAACTGTAGGGCTTATAACAAAGCTTGTACACAAACAGCGACAATGCATCTCTTTTCTATTGCTGGTTCTTATGTTTGTTATGGTTTATAGTTTAACATAATAAAAAAAACTGCGTAAGTAAGGCAAGATCGACGTCAACGGCCCTGGCAACTATAATACGTCGTTAAACACCGAATACCACTGAATTACTGTGCAGATATGTTGTACGAAGTACGTACCTTGGACGTTAATGCGAGTCATGAAGAGGTGAATGAGAAGAAGAATCGACAGAATTCGACAGAAGCTGCTCATTTTCTTCATGGTCGATCGACTCGTTTCTACTCTCTCTCTGTCGTCGAGCTTTCTGTTGCTAGAACGAAGTTCTCCCGAAATACGACACTTCGTCATTCGAGTCGCTTAAATAACCACCCAACAGCGGATGATTCTCGCTGGAGGCGAAGCCATTCCACGGCCGTAGAAGGAAGGAGGGCGACAGGGAGAGGGGGTCGACAGGGAAGGGAGACGTCCGGCCCACGCACGTCTCGAGTATACGATGAACGATAATTTAGGACTGCGTGGAATTTCTTCATCATCGTCGTCGTCGTCGTCGACATCATCGCTGAAGCGGTTTTCGTTAATATATCATGATGACTCGCACGGACGCTGGAGTTTATTAGGAAAGGGACTGTTATTCGCGGGCAATGGGCTGGGGTCTGTAGTCTAGGGATTGGAAGACGACAGGTCGCTATAGGAAGGCGCTTTCAATCGCCGAATGTAGGGGATCAACTCCTCGTCACAATTAGGACCATTGTCCGACTAAGAAAACCGCGCCTCTGCTTCTCTTCATCAGCCAGTTCGTCGGCGCAATATACCGCATTATGCAGCATTAGTCTACTCGTTCGATTTGCTTACTATTCAGGAATTCAGTCCGACTGCAGAGAGACATACAGACAGACAGTTAGACAGAGAGACAGACAGAGGCAAATCAGAGAAACAATGATTCTGTGGGCGTGAGAATGGGAGAGAAAGACAGACATACAGGCAGACAGACAACAGACTGCAGGGAGAGAGACTTATACAGAGGCAAATCAGAGAAAGAATGATTCTGTGGGCGTGAGAATGGGAGAGAAAGACAGACAGACAGATAGACAGACAGACACACAGAAAGACAAAAGACACAGAGACAGAGACTTAGACAGAGGCAAATCAGAGAAAGAATGATTGTGTATGAGAGAGAAAATTGGAGAGAGAAAACATGTCTTTCTGTTTGTCTTTCTTAATATATTGGTCCCTCTCGCAATACAGCGCCTACAAATCGTTCGCACTAAATCCCTGCCATTAATGCGTTCGATTTCTGCATGGGCGTATATGAAATATAAGGTTTCACTCGCTTCTTCTGTTAATCCATCTGAATTCTGGTTTGGAAGCTGCCTGAAAATTCTCTCGTCTGCCTATTTAAGTAACCAAATGTCTCGTTTATACCTCTGCAGCTACGGCTGTGCTAAATCAATCTTCAAGGCTCAGTAAGACGGCAGAGGGTTTCTCCAGAGATTCAATAATAGCTATGAAGAACTAAGCTGGAAACTGGGTGCATAAAATTTGTAAATAACAGAGTTAAACAGTTAAGTAATGTAGATAGGCCTAGGTTTTACTGCTGATGAAACTGAGAAGAACCACAACAGAGCAGAAGAAAACGAGAAGAGACAGAAGAAGACAGAAAACTGAAGACGGAGTGAAGCTCGGTCGACGAGGGGGGGGGCCGGATGGTCAGAGAGAAGTTTACAGAAAACGGGTCTTAGGCGCAAACATTTTTGAAGGAGACGGCCGTTGCCAGGTCGTTGCGGCTTGTTGGTAACAAGTTTGATGTTAGTTTGCACAATTGCACAAAAACGAATTATTAGCCCAAATAAAAAAAAACAATTATAAATTACAATAATATACTTTTTTGCGATTGCTAAACTGTAAAAAACTAGAAAATAGGTAATATTTAAAATAATTCAAGTTTCAAAAATGTAATTTTTTTTACTGAAAAAATATTTTTATTCGTTTTGGGCCCTCCGAGATTTAGGGGCACCTGGCGCGCGCCTAGTGCGCCTATACGTAAACGCGCTTCTGTCTCTGGCGATGGAAGAAACGCCTCCCACTCATCCTGGAAAACAGTATTAATCCTCTCCAACCGTCGACCTCTGGCCGGAAGGGACATTTCTGACAAATTAACGAAACCACATTGAGAACAAAATCAACATCCAGATGAAACTGAAAACAACAACAACAACAACAGAGCAGAAAAACGAAGAGGAAAAGACAGAAGGAGACAGAAAACGCGGCCTGAAGAAGGCGTCAGCTCGACCGGCGGAGGGAACCGCTTTGACAAAGGTCTCTGGCGAAAGAAGACCAGAGAGCTCTTCCGGGAAAACAGTGTAAGCTTAAATCCTCCCGAAACGACACTTCTGGCCGGTAGGAACAGCTCTAACGAAGGCGCAGAAATACTTTTCGAACAACTAAAACGTGCAGACGTAGCAGAAAATAACAGAAAATACAAAAAAAAAAATAAGGAAATAAGAAAACCTACACGCACACGAAAAGAGCAAGTATACACTCTGGCTCGAGGAAAGCGAGATATCACCAAGAACAACACAAAGGATGCAAAGAACAACGAAAGAAAGAAAAACAATCTCACAAGCAGAATACAATCAGAAATCAACGAAACATTGAAAGACTGCAAGGACCTATGATGGCATACGCTGTCGTTAAACTACTACATACTTAGGGCCTACTTGTAAAGCATTATGAAAAAATTATAAATGTTGTTATGTTAACGTTAGGACAATTTTTCTAATGGCTGAGCAGAATGTAGGCCTATAGGCCAATAGGCGGATGCCACCTGTAAGTTGTGATATGATTATTTTTGAAGAAAGAGGTTAAGAGCTACAATCCTCGAACGATCCTTAAAAACCAGAACTTTATTAGAATGGATCCTTAAATAAAACGTTATTACACGGAATCCATAATGAAATGCAATATCAAAAAGATGCATTACAGTAAAAGTAGAACCATTGAAAATATACTGTATGTATGCACATATGTATGCATGTATGTGTGCGTATGTATGTATGTATGTATGTACGTATGTGTGTATGTATGTATGTATGTATGTACGTATGTGTGTATGTATGTATGTATGTATGTATGTATGTATGTCTGTATGTATGTATGTATGTATGTATGCATGTATGTATGCATGTATGTATGTATGTATGTATGTATGTATGTATGTATGCATGTATGTATGTATGTATGTATGTATTTATCAGAGCGCTTGTATAGCGCCCTGTAGGTAACTCACGGGGCGCTCTGGTACGGTTACCTAAGAGGAAGAAGAAGAAGAGCAGTCCCTCCAGCTAGCAATGTGGCAGCCATGGGTATGAAGTGCTAGCGACATCATTTTCTCACCCTCGGCATGTGAGGGCGGATGGCCAGTCCTCTCCCACGCCGTCTCATACTCCCACCGACAGTCTACGGTCAGTGCACTCGTTATAGCTGAGTTGGCTAGGGGCGCAGATGGAATAGAAATTTCGAACCAAATTGAGTGAGGGACCCACAGAGGAAAGGCGCCTACAGACGGTTAGGCCTACCTGATTCGTGCATCGTCCTCACACCGATGCTTGGATTTTACAACACATTACAATAGCAATGGCAATAAAACAGGATATATTTTAACGGTTGCATGCGTAGCGCGTATACGTGGATGGTGCACTGTTTTGGGCTCAAATTCGCAAAATATTTCCATTTTACAAAACAGCTTGTTTATCCATTCATTTATCTGGCAGCTTTCGCGTTGCTGTACCACGCTGTGTGCATAAATCTTTTCGGGTCATGGACCGCAGTCACATTGTTTCAATATAGAATGGCGACATTTGGGATAGGCCTATCGGTTATCAAAAGTTATTAAACGAATAATAAGAATGATATATCGATCTATTTGGCAGGTGACACTGGACGTGGCTGAGCTGATAGCTGTTTCTCACCTCTGTGATATATATATATATATATATATATATATCTTGGTTCGAATAGCTGATCCACCTTGTGAACTTAACATACAGTAGGTTGGATTGTCAAACTGATTGTGTAGGCCTAATTGCATACGTATACAGACGTATACATACTTTTCTATCACCATCTCTGTCCCCATTCCTGCAGTACTGTGGTTGAAAGTCTGTATTCGGCGCCTTTCCATGCTATTTTTTTGCATGAATAAATGAATGAATAAATACATACATACATACATACATACATACATACATACATACATACATACATACATACATACATACATACATACATACATACATACATACATACATACATACATACATACATACATACATACATACATACATACATACATACATACATACATACATACATACATACATACATACATACATACATACATACATACATACATACATACATACATACATACATACATACATACATACATTTCCATAATACTTTCCATAAAAACTATATTATAGTTGTCACTTTATGGGGACTCGAAACACAGACTCGCCAGATTTATAGCGTAGCGTTAACTCGAGGAGTCAAATACGGTCTTTGATTTTCTAACGTAGGCTTATAATTAATTGTTATGTAATGTATGAATATTTGTAAAGCGCTCCTCGCAGCAGAGCTATTCAGAAGCGCTGTCAACGTGATAGGCTCGTGTGAAAAGAAAGGTCTTTAAGCATTTAAGTGAAGCTGGTGAAAACGCCCCGAGGATCCTGCTCCGAATCTCCGTGCCAAACCAGATCAATTTGGTATTTGTAGAATTTAGATTAGGCCTACGCCTATTTTCAGACATCTAATGGCAGTCTTGTTGTCCTCGAGACCAAGGTCGTGGTCTCGAGTGCACTCGAGTTCGTTTTTAAAAGTCTTGGTCTTGGTCTTGAGGTTCAAGGTCTTGGTAATGGTCTTGGACTTGAGGTTCAAGGTCTTGGTCTTGGTCTTGGTCTTTAGGCTCAAAGTCTTGGTCTTGGTTTTGCAAGACTTTTGACAATATGAAGACTTTTGACAAAACGCAAGGATTTTAAAAATTTATCCAATAATTACTAATATAATTGCTTCAGTATTTACACGGTGTGAGTGAGGCTTTACTGTTGTTTTGGACATTTATTTTGACTTCCGGTTATTTACCATGGAATTATATTTAAAAAACTTACAATTTGTACATTTACATCCGGTACTTGAAAAGCTGCTCTGTGTGCCAGTGAATTCAGCACTGTAGAACGTATTTTTCACATGGCAGAGGTAGCCTAGCAATAATCCCTCAGGAAAAAAAATTATGTTAGGAGTAAATGTTCATCTCCGAGAAATCAGGCCTTGCCCAGGTTTCACGACCATCTGGAAATGTGCCTCTGAATGCAATGGCGTTGTGGCGCCGGACACAGATGGAAAGACGTTGGAAGAGAAAATTAGTTTCAAGTCGATCTCCGGAGACAGCTGCAATGCGACGTCTCAACTCGGAGAGAAGTTCCGCACCATCAGCATTTACAAGCTCAAGGGTTTCAAAGGCAACGGAGACGAACATGTGGGTTGTAGGCAGCAATGCATATCTGGCAGACTTATGAACCGCCGCCGGTTCAGCTGCAGAACCTGCAGAAATCGTTGTCCGCGACAAGTAGAAAGCTGCACAATTGTGGACCACTGTAGCATCCTAGGTCATGTATTTACCAGCAGACCAAGGTACCAGCATAGCACAATCGGGCCGTTTGTCATCGGTCCACAGAAGCATAGGCGTAATTTGTGGAGGGTACGAGGGGTACCCGTACCCCCACTTTTTGGACTGGGGTACTGTACCTCCACTTTTTGAACAATGCCAATCAATATTTTATTATTGTGCCTCCCCAGAGATCGCAGTTTCCGCCTTGCTTCGTCTGTGTAAGAAATTGGTACCCCCACCTTTAAGACCAAAGTTACACCCCTGCACAAAAGACCCTTTGTGCTTAGGACATCTGCACTCTGTAGTCAACGCCAAATGATGTCATTTATGGTATGATAGCGGATGGAGCGTCCCTTATTGCCTACATACTAGCCCGTGGTGTCCGTCTGAGCCAACAGCATCTTCGCATCGACACACATATATAATCAACTAGAGTTAATGCAAAATCTAAAACCTGCATAGACGGCGGAGGCGACGATTCGAAAGAAACGAAGCGGCCTCTTGAGTTATTATGTTGACTGAATTTTAAAGACTAAGTGAAGGAAGCAGGAAGAAAGACGTACGATCGAGTTGATCGGGTTAGATGGATATTAAATAACGGCGAAGAAGGTACAACGATAGACGCATACAGATTACAGGAGTAAGTTATAGGCGACTGAAAGGAATTTATATTGAATTTGCGCGTAAGATGAGGCTGCGATCAAAGAAGGGTTTCCTATGAGTGCATGGAAGACCCTTTGACAGTTTGCCCAATCCTATTTGTAAATATCCACGACGCCAGTAAAATACGTAGGCCTACAATCGAGTTTACTATCACAGCTGTGAGATAAGTGGTTTATTTCTTAATGTACGTTTAGGCGGCATACATGTACGACTTAAGGCCTAAACAGGACTATTACTGTATAGACATACACAACAAACAACAGACTAGGAATAGATAGAGCCTAATAAAATGACTTCCTTCGACCAAAATGTAGGCTGAGTTTGATTGGTTTCACCCGGTCACAGGAATTTTGAAATCTCTGTAGTCTCCGCCCCGTTTAATGGCGGAAACAAATTAACATATTTACTGGCAAATAAGTCGAAAGCTTTAACGATGCACAGCGCCACCTTACGAATAAGTGGTAGGTCAGCATGCATTAAACATGAACTGAAAAAGAGCATATAGGTTTTGAAATGGGAGCACCAGAATTTCTATTTGAAATATAAGTAAACAGATTTATTATGAATTATCAATATCCTAACCAGCACCTAAGAATGAAAATGGAGAATTACCCAGTGTCGCCTATGAATAAGCTGGTTCCCGCGACGTAGCTTTTTTGGGCGCTGTAGAAGTCTCTCGAGTGTCACGTGTAGCCTACATGAACTTATAATAGCCCCTATATGTCGCACGGTGCTTTTTGAATTCTAAATGCTGTTGGTCCACTAGGCCAGCGGTTCCCAAACTTTTTTGGGTCGCGACCCACTTGTGAATATCTTGGCAGTCTCGGTACCCACTGTGCAAAATTAAGCAATGTGTACTAAAATTTGCTTCGTAAATTGGTATCGAAATATGCGGATTTACGTGCAGGGCTTAGAAATTTTAAGCATTAGTAGGAAAACAGTTTACAATTTTGTGCAATCCAGCTAGTTATAGCCCAATCATGGCCAAATGTTGTTGCTGCAAACAAATAAATGTTTCTAGAAAAAATTTGGCGACCCACTTGCCAGAGCTTCGCGACCCACTTTTGGGTCGCGACCCACAGTTTGGGAAACTCTGCACTAGGCCATACTGTTGCACGTAGCCTAATTACTATTTTTCAAAAGTAGGCCTAACTTCTTACAGTAATTAAAATAATGCATTTCAAGTAACGCATAACACTGAACGTGGGCAAGATGACCCTAGCCTATGCACTAAAGGGGGACTGACGAAATTGTTGATAATGATGCTAGAAGCATGGTACGATAACTGTGCTTGATTATCAAACAATATCGTGGAGAGATTATCATAGATTAGACATAAAGCGTATAAATGCTGTTTTTTTACATATCCTGGTAATTCCCAGTCTTGTTGTCCTCGAAGACCAAGGTCTTGGTCTCGAGTGCACTCGAGTTCGTTTTTAAAGGTCTTGGTCTTGAGACCAAAAGTCTTGGTCTTGGTCTTGGTCTTGAGGTTCAAGGTCTTGGTCTTGGTCTTGGTCTTGAGGCTCAAAGTCTTGGTCTTGGTTTTGCAAGACCAAGACTTTTGAAAATATGAACAGTCATATAACAAAACGCAAGGATTTTAAAAAATTAATCCAATAATTACTAATACAATGATTATTGCTTTAGTATTTGCACGGGGTGAGTGAGGCTTTACTGTTGTTTTTGACATTTATTTTGACTTCTGGTTATTTACCATGGAATGATTTCAAAACAGACTCACAATTTTTACATTTACATCCGGTACTTGAAAAGCTGCCCTGTGTGCCAGTGAATTCAGCACTGTAGGACGTATTTTTCAAATGGCAGAATTTTTATGAGGCCCCACAGGTCACGTCTTGGTCAGAAAATACTGAGCAAATTGGTTTTTATAAAATGCAACAGGCATTTGGAATAACATTTCGCATGAAGGACTTTTGTAAATACGAATTCGAAATTCTCTGCAGTCTGCATTTGGAGTTGTTTTGTTTGAATAAAATAAAAGATTCATGTTTTAATTAAAATAGCGAGTAGTCCGACTTGACAATTTGTTTAGTAAGGAATAGCAGTCTGGATATGGTTGTGATTTTTTGGGTATTTTCTCGGTTTTTGGTCTTGAGCTTCAAAGTCTTGGTCTTGAGGTTCAAGGTCTTGGTCTTGGTCTTGGTCTTGAGGTTCAAGGTCTTGGTCTTGGTCTTGAGGTTCAAGGTCTTGGTCTTGGTCTTGAGGTTCAAGGTCTTGGTCTTGGTCTTGGTCTTGAGGTTTAAGGTCTTGACAACTAGACTGGTAATTCCCTTGCTGCTTTTCGAGAAATTTTAACGTAGCGTTTATACGACCAATTCATGTGTCACTCATTCGCCAGATAGCGCTGTGCATTAGCTTTTGAAATGTAATTCCTTTTCAGACGTCATAGCCATTCGCTAATTGTCACCCTATGACATAAAGATCTTCTATCCTGCAATAATCTTTATCAGTATTCTCAGAGAACTTATTGAATTATTAGATCAGTTAATTTAGTTTAGAGGTGTTATAATTGCAGACATATGAAAGACTGCGAGTACCTGCAGCATTTAAACATCGATCAGGATATGGAGAAATAAGAAAATAGCAAATAAAACGAAACCACCCTACGAGCATGTCCATATGGAGTTCATATGGGACCAATATGAGCGTACGGGAAACATATGACTTCTGTGGCGCCCTTATCACATTGCACAAGGTTTAAATCGATGGTCGCTTCAAGTAAAACCGTTGTCAATGCCATCCTCCATTCTCGCGAGAAGCCAGGTCCAAATCAGTCAGACAATACAGAAGTCAAGCTATGGAGGGTAAGCAAGCTGAAACAGATGATGAGTTTGAAGTTTAGTTCTGAATGACAGTAGAAGAATGATAGAACGCACAACGCTGGGCAGAGCATTTCAAAGCTTAGAACCAGAGAATTGTGAACAATTGTGTAATTTGCGCAGATCTCTTTAGCAAAACAAAAGAAAAGCGAGTTGCAGTAGACAATAGTCAAGAAAGTAAGATACCAGAGCAGTTGCAAATGAGACAAAAAGACAGCTTGAGACATGTAAGATATGGTTCTACGAATATTTCGAATGCGAAAGTCAGCCAACTTGCCTGTGGTTTTTTCCAAAGGCCACAGAAGGACATTGCGGAATTTAAGTTACGCCCAAATTGTGCGTCCATTATGGAACAATCAACAGTCAATCCACTCAACTGAATGGAATTACGGACGTCCTTGGACTGGATGACTTGTGCCTAAGAGAATGAATTCAGTGCAAGAAGGATTCAGGAGCAGCTTATTACTGAACACCCGTGGCTGAACATCACCAATGACAGAAGGAAAGCAATAGAAGAGCCTCGGCTTGCTGGACGCGTCTGGTTACCACGCATCGAATGCCTTCGGGGGGTGGGGTGGTACACGTCCACTGGCCAACTATGCGACTATCTCAAGGGAGCGTTCGCGAGGGAAAACGCCAAGCTTCCTTTATGATGAGTCAGCTGTGATGAGTCAGCTGGTTTTTGGAAAAAGCACGTTTGCGCAATAGCTGAAAGTTAGGAAAACCACCACTTATGCAACAGCGATGAGTCATTGATTGGTTTTGACCAATCTAATCTACACGTCCACTGGCCAACTATGCGACTATCTCAAGGGAGCGTTCGCGAGGGAAAACGCCAAGCTTCCTTTATGATGAGTCAGCTGGTTTTTGGAAAAAGCACGTTTGCGCAATAGCTGAAAGTTAGGAAATCCAACACTTATGCAACAGCGATGAGTCATTGATTGGTTTTGACCAATCTAATCTACACGTCCACTGGCCAACTATGCGACTATCTCAAGGGAGCGTTCGCGAGGGAAAACGCCAAGCTTCCTTTATGATGAGTCAGCTGGTTTTTGGAAAAAGCACGTTTGCGCAATAGCTGAAAGTTAGGAAAACCAACACTTATGCAACAGCGATGAGTCATTGATTGGTTTTGACCAATCTAATCTACACGTCCACTGGCCAACTATGCGACTATCTCAAGGGAGCGTTCGCGAGGGAAAACGCCAAGCTTCCTTTATGATGAGTCAGCTGGTTTTTGGAAAAAGCACGTTTGCGCAATAGCTGAAAGTTAGGAAAACCAACACTTATGCAACAGCGATGAGTCATTGATTGGTTTTGACCAATCTAATCTACACGTCCACTGGCCAACTATGCGACTATCTCAAGGGAGCGTTCGCGAGGGAAAACGCCAAGCTTCCTTTATGATGAGTCAGCTGGTTTTTGGAAAAAGCACGTTTGCGCAATAGCTGAAAGTTAGGAAAACCAACACTTATGCAACAGCGATGAGTCATTGATTGGTTTTGACCAATCTAATCTACACGTCCACTGGCCAACTATGCGACTATCTCAAGGGAGCGTTCGCGAGGGAAAACGCCAAGCTTCCTTTATGATGAGTCAGCTGGTTTTTGGAAAAAGCACGTTTGCGCAATAGCTGAAAGTTAGGAAAACCAACACTTATGCAACAGCGATGAGTCATTGATTGGTTTTGACCAATCTAATCTACACGTCCACTGGCCAACTATGCGACTATCTCAAGGGAGCGTTCGCGAGGGAAAACGCCAAGCTTCCTTTATGATGAGTCAGCTGGTTTTTGGAAAAAGCACGTTTGCGCAATAGCTGAAAGTTAGGAAAACCAACACTTATGCAACAGCGATGAGTCATTGATTGGTTTTGACCAATCTAATCTACACGTCCACTGGCCAACTATGCGACTATCTCAAGGGAGCGTTCGCGAGGGAAAACGCCAAGCTTCCTTTATGATGAGTCAGCTGGTTTTTGGAAAAAGCACGTTTGCGCAATAGCTGAAAGTTAGGAAAACCAACACTTATGCAACAGCGATGAGTCATTGATTGGTTTTGACCAATCTAATCTACACGTCCACTGGCCAACTATGCGACTATCTCAAGGGAGCGTTCGCGAGGGAAAACGCCAAGCTTCCTTTATGATGAGTCAGCTGGTTTTTGGAAAAAGCACGTTTGCGCAATAGCTGAAAGTTAGGAAAACCAACACTTATGCAACAGCGATGAGTCATTGATTGGTTTTGACCAATCTAATCTGGTCGGTTGTCTCAAGGCAAGACAGCCATGACTCCATGAGCTCTTAATACGGTGTCTATATATAGTTCAGTTTTACTAGTGTGCAGAGAGAGAGAGAGAGAGAGAGAGAGAGAGAGAGAGAGAGAGAGAGAGAGAGAGAGAGAGAGAGAGAGAGAGAGAGAGAGAGAGAGAGAGAGAGAGAGAGAGAGAGAGAGAGAGAGAGAGAGAGAGAGGAGAGAGAGAGAGAGAGAGAGAGAGAGAGAGAGAGAGAGAGAGAGAGAGAGAGAGAGAGAGAGAGAGAGAGAGAGAGAGAGAGAGAGACTGAAAATGCGGACTTTTCCAGCTTCACTGTTTTAAAAGGCTCGGAACTTGCAGATCTTTTGCGCTTAGCAATTGTAGGCCTATACAATGTAACTTAGTGCGGTTTGTCAGTGAGCTTGTCAATAAACACGAATATTGTTATTATTATTATGCCACATTGCCACACGTGTCACGCTATTTGAACCTATCCAATGGATCGGATCTACTTCGATGGAGAAGGCAATGACCTGTCCCTCAACACTCATCGATGCGCATTTAGCCTACATACTATATAGTATATACCTATACGAGAAGAGGCACTTACGCACATGTATAGCGGACCATCATCCAGACTCTGTCGATACAACAGTTACCAATAATTACGTTTGCATCAGTTTTGATGAACGTCTCGCACGTGATGGAAAAAAAACGTCTGTTTAAGGGGCTTATACCCTCGCAACGGTGCGCCTGCATAACAGGATTACGCGAAATAAATAGGCCTATAGAGGACGCTTTGCTCTAAATGGCATCATATTTATTACTCACGTGATCCACAAATCGATTAGTCGGGATCGGTTATGAAGAATGGTAAACATGGAATATAGACTATATATTTTCCTATATATTATGTACATGTATATATTTGCTGAATTTTCATACATAGATAAACCCGTGATGCACAGACCTGTGTCGTCGATTCCTCGATAATGCATAGTTTTTAATACAATTTATTGGTTTATGTCGACAGGAATCTAATCCCCTATTTATGGAAGCCCTTCCTAAACAGGCGCGTGTTTTATATAGACACCGTATCCTGTATGAGACTCTGAGTTGACATGTAATAAGGTACACTGTATGTACGAGTGGCTTTGAGATGTATTCTTTATGCATTGATTTTAAGGTTTCACACCAACAGAAAAAGAATTCATCTGAAATAAGTTTTAGTAGAAAATCTTAATACGAGGACCTTAGTCAAAACAAACGCATTTGCACTTTACGTGCACAACATTCTTCTTTCTTTACCACGCAGCAGCAGAAATGTCACTTCCGTTACTGGCAGGCTATAACACATTAGATCTTTGTAAGAACTTAATGCAAAATGTCAGAATTACTTGAAATAATCATATATTTGAATGGATGCATGTCAATTCATCTGTGTCCGTCTGTCTGTCTGTCTGTCTGTCTGTATTTCTATATGTATGCATGTATGTATGTATGTATGCTTGAATGTATGCATACATCAATCAATCAGAATTTATATAGCGCCCCTTCAAGATATCTACTCAGAGGCGTTCCCGACCCAGGCCCGGCGGAAGAGAGTAGTTCAGAGTAGTTTTGAGTAACTGATAGAATGAAGAGGAATGAACCCTGGGGAGGAGGTGCATCTCCAGAGGGAACCCATTCTATGTCAATGGGCCGATCACAGAGAAAGCCCGGGGCGCAGCATAGAAGCTGTACGGCGAAGAAGGATGTCGAAGGCCGCACTGACGTCGAAAAGAGCCACAAGGGTCACCTGAGATTTGTCGGTGGCAGCCGAGCAATCGGAGAGCAGACGGACCAGCAGAGCCTCAGAAGAATGACCTCTGCGGAAACCCGACTGGCACAGAGGCAGCAAATCATTAGTAACTAAGTAGTGCGTTAACATGTATGCATGCATGGGTCCTATATGTAGGCATACCCACGTGAATGCATACATATACTATTATGTAAGTATGCATGTATATATATATGTATATATATAATTATATATGCTTGTATGTATGGTACTACGTACGTATTTTACGTCCGTACGTAGTTATTTATGTTTGTAGGTAAGTGGACAGACAGATGTATGTATATATATATATATGTTTGCTTGTATGTACGTGCGTATTTTACGTCCATACGTAGTTATATATATAGGTGTGCGGACAGACAAGAGGAAATCGAGAAATAATAGGAAAAAAAGAGAGAAGACAGAAACACAAACGGAACTGAGGTCGTTTTTCACTGCGGCTGAGGAGTTCACCTTTCGGTTCCTCGTACTAGAACTCTATACTTCTTGACCGAAAAGCATTGCCTGCTTGCAGGTGTCCAACATCTGTTCAGAACCATGAAGCGATGAACAGCAGGTGGTCGCCCGCCTCTGAAAATTGATGCAGGGGTTATCCATCATTAGGTCGACGTCGAAACCAAAACAACTCGAATTCACGGTTCTTGAGTCAAGTGATTTTTAAACTGAAGAAAAAATAATAAGTCTGTTTAGAAATACAGATGTGCATGTAGAAGGCCATCTTGGAATCGATCATTTGAGTTAGTATGTCCTTTTTTAAATGAAATGCGAGCGAAGGGCGAATTTAATTTCGATTCATCACGCGAGTTATGCGACAAGAAATAGTGCCATGTATACCTATATATACGTGGCTGTACGCGTAGAGAATTAAAACGCCTTTCATGGCAGCTTGGCTGATGACAGATTGCGTCTCCCAAAGACTTTCCATGCAGCTATAGACGCAGGTTTTCTCTCGTGTTGAGTGTAGATATACAGCGGCAATGACCTTGTGCTTTATGTCTTATTTCTTCGGCTTTAATCGTCTTTCGGTGGACTGGACTTCTCGAATGATATATATATATATATATATATATATATATATATATATATATATATCGTCCTGAAGTGTTAATATCGGCTGACATCTCGCATGTGTCACCTGATTCGGTTTTTAAGCTATTGCCTTATTTTTGGTTACAAGTAGTTTTTTTTACATCACTGCCTTAGTTTTTTACTTGGTAAATCGGGTCATCGGTTCTAGGACCGTCGGTCATAGGGGTCATCGCTATATAGAGCCTTTCACTGATAGGGCCAGTGCCTGCAATTAAACATTCAGGGAGTTTTCTTGCAATAAGCAAGTTCGTTTAAGATATCAATGAGGTTCAATAAAGATTCACGAACAATTAGCAATTAATTAAAAACAAAACTTTTGAATTAAATTTTGAAGATTGTAGCCAGCAGTTAATTAAAATAGTCAACACTGGCTAATTGCTAAATTAGTGAAATTTACTTTATTGAATATCACGGGGACTTAAGATTTAAACAGAATATATTTTATATCACGGGTGCTTAAGATTAAAACTGAAAATATTTTCAATCAAGTGTTTTAAGTAAAGTTGTTAATAAAACACATACGTCAAGGTTTGTTTCATTGATAATTGCTCGCGGCGTATGAGCGATAGTCCTATGAGTGAAAGGCCCTATGAGCGATGGTCCTATGAGCGATAGTCCGTATACTCAGGTCAGCTTACAGCTCAATGCCTGCAGGGTGCAGTTCAGTAACTTTTTCTAAAACGAAAACTAACCAGCAGAATGTCGTAAACCTGCATCGTATGGACCTAGAGCACGCTTACGATGTTATGCTTCGTCGCACACATAATTTATATAGCGTCTGATAATGATGTCTATACTCTGACGAGAAACCAAACCAAACATGTGCGAAACAGAAACGCTTCAAAAAATGTTAACTTCACGATTCGATGCAGTCCATATACACGTAATGAACTTAAAAGCAGTCTAGCATGTATACAATTGTATATGCTCTATTTCGGCTTAGAAAATGCTAACTTAATCATCTATAAGAACGATCCTTAATAGGCCTCACATATGCTATTCTCTGATAGATTCTTCGAAGATGTTATACAAACGCTTCATCATCTTTGCACTTTGAATTTCTGTTTCAAGAAGTTGATGTTGACGCCGCCAACTACCTCATGCGGAGTGGCAGAACACTGAACGGCAGAGCTTTCCAGGTCATGACTCGCGAAAGATGATCCAGTCGCGCAATGGAAAACAAACATTACATGGAGTCTCCGTGGAAAATGAGCTGAAACTTTAGATCCTTAGATGTTTGTGCGGCTGGGAAAACACGGAACCAATTTATCGCCCACTGAAACGATTCGTTGACCTTTATCTTTTTGGAAAATTGAGGCCAGTGCTGCTGCTGTTCCTCTGAGACAAAGCAAGACAGACAAAGGAACGGTCGGCGGCTGACATGCATGTCGATATCGGAAGGAAACCAGTCCAAAGGGGATACAGTAATCAACGCCGCCAACATCTAAACCTGCCAGCAGAACCTAGCTTTCTTTGATCATATTTCGCCATATATATAAGCTTATATATAGGGCCTATGTAAATATATATATGCATCCAGCTGCATACACGTGTACATAAATATTATGTACTTAAATCCATATATATAGACTGAAAAATCCATATATAGGCTGAGGCTGTATACATAGGTCTATTCACTCTTGTGCATGCATGTATGCACATAATTGTGTATGCACGGCAATAGTAATCTGCATGTATTTATAAGTAGCATATAGAAATATCTTATCTTGTAAGTTGTAGCAATAGCTACACATTCATGTATATACAGTAGACATCGGAGCAGATGTTTTGATTAGTTGTAGTTTCGATGCATAGCTGATGATGCTACAAAATACCCTTCCGGGCAAATACCCTGCTGATGTCCTTAGCAACCGGTTTCGTTTTCATATTATTCACAAGGTAGCACACGTTGCACAGGCCAGCAACTCGCTGCGTAAGACACGCAATTGAACTTCCGGAGTGAACGAACTATCGATACTTTTCCACGTTCGCAGCATCTAATGTGTTCATCTTCACTTCAATGATTCCAAATCTCTCATTTACATCCCCATACATAGAAACATATATGAATACATAAAAACTAAAATAAATACATACCTTATGAAACATACATAGGGCCTACATACGGGACCTGTGAAGCTTCGATATTCGATTGAAAACGAATCGGACTGCAGTATTCGATTCGATTCGAAAATGACTTCACGATTCGAAAAATTATTTGCCCTTGACGCTTTTTGTTGTAAACTAATTGTTTTAATTGTTTACTACGCGTGGATCGGTTGTTGAGTTGCTGCATGCAACGCGGCACGCGACGACATTTAATTCTGTTAATTAATTTAACTTTTAGTTTAAGTGATTCCAAACTGCAGAGTAGTTATTAGGCCACCAATAATTGATATATTGATAACCGTGTTACGGTGGTACGACTGTACTGAATAAATATAAAACTGGTACCCGCTAATTCGATTTGAGATTCGATTCGAAATCGAAATTTTACCCCCTATTCGATTCAAAATTCGCTTCGACTGAATAGGCCTATTTGTGATTCGATGGTCCCTATAGAACCATACACACATACATACATGCATACAACTACATACATACAAATATGTAACATACATGCATCCAGTGAGTAATCTAGACGTCTTTGGGGGGGAAGTTCCCCCCCAGGATTGATGTTTCCCCCCAGAGGCGAGCAATATTACAATGTACAGACCATCAGGGGAGGAAAAATCCCCCCCAGGATCGATGTGGATACATGGTTTCCCCCCCCAGAGAGATGGATTCCTAAAAAAAGGTCATCAACTTTTTTCGAAGATGAAAAATGGAAAAATTTGAGAAAAGTGTGAAAGTTTTTAAAGATGGAAGACAAAATTTAGTGTCAATTGTTTACTCCCCCAGAAACCTGGTTTCCCCTCCCAGACGAGGGGGACTAGATTAAACACTGCATGCATCCCATAACATTACATATATAGGCCCTACATTCATTTATACATAATAAAAACGAATGAATGGCCCACTTCGCCCTAAGCATAAATAGGACAATAGTTCACGAACCGGACAACTGCTTACGTGAATTAGATCAAATTGCCAATTCCACAGGACACAACAGAATATTGAACCGCAGACGCCAAGATCAAAGTGCGTAGAATTCACTGCAAAATCCGAGGCTTCACGTGACACTTCTGGTATTTTAGATGATTAAATCGTGCTATAGATCAACTGATGTCGTCATGTCAGCCGCTTACACTACATCGGTTTAAGAGATTGCTAAGCGCTGAACATCTGCTGTACCTATAGCATCTACCGTGTGATTCTAGGACGCTTTCTAGCATAGACGAACTTCCGCTAAGACCAGGGGTCGCAACAGCAGCAGCAGTGGCAGATGCAGCAGCTGGCATATAGGATGGATGAGGACGAGGATGCGAGTGGCTTATAAATCGCCGTAGCTGTCGTTAGAATGCTCGCTTCCGTTGAAGAAGAGCAAAAGAGAAGCAGCCTGAACCACATACATTCCCTTTTCATTAGGACAGCGGAAGTATATCGCCTACTGTTCATCTTCGTCATCAAAACGCAAGTCTTTTCGCTAACCTTATCGAAACGTTGCTAAAATGTTGCTCGTCCTACTACTACGGATTCTTATTACAGGTAATCATCACTAACTGACTTTAAAAATGCCAGTGATTGATTTAGTGAGTAGATTGGCAAGCAGATGGCAGACTAGATAGATAAATAGATAAAATGGAGGGAGATGGATAAATAGAAAGGGAGGTATATAGATAGATAGACCGACAGACCGACAGATCGACAGACAGACAGATAGATTGACAGACAGACAGACAGACAGACAGACAGACAAGACAGACAGATAGATAGATAAATATGTAGGTAGGCAGATAGATAGACAGACAGACAGACAGACAGACGGACAGACGGACGGACGGACGGATGAATGGATGGATGGATGGATGGATGTATAGATAGATAGATAGATAGATAGACAGATAGATAGATAGATAGATAGATAGATAGATAGATAGATAGATAGATAGATAGATAGATAGATAGATAGATAGATAGATAGATAGATAGATAGATAGATAGATAGCTAGATAGATAGATAAATAGATAGATAGATATATATATAGAGAGATATATATAGAGAGAGATAGAGAGTTGGATAGATAGGTAGACAGATAGATAGACAGGTAGGTAGGTAGGTAGGTAGGTAGGTAGGTAGGTAGGTAGGTAGGTAGGTAGGTAGGTAGATAGATAGATAGATAGATAGATAGATAGATAGATAGATAGATAGATAGATAGATAGATAGATAGATAGATAGATAGATTGATAGATTGATAGATAGATAGATAGATAGATAGATAGATAGATAGATAGATAGATAGATAGATAGATTGATAGATTGATAGATTGATAGATAGATAGATAGATAGATAGATGGATAGATGGATAGATGGATAGATGGATAGATAGATAGATAGATAGATAGATAGATAGATAGATAGATAGATAGATAGATAGATAGATAGATAGATTGATAGATTGATAGATAGATTGATAGATAGATAGATAGATAGATGGATAGATGGATAGATGGATAGATGGATAGATGGATAGATGGATAGATGGATAGATAGATAGATAGATAGATAGATAGATAGATAGATAGATAGATAGATAGATAGATAGATAGATAGATTGATAGATAGATTGATAGATAGATAGATAGATAGATAGATAGATAGATGGATAGATAGATGGATAGATAGATGGATAGATGGATAGATAGATAGATAGATAGATAGATAGATAGATAGATAGATAGATAGATAGATAGATAGATAGATAGATAGATAGATAGATAGATAGATAGATAGATAGATAGATAGATAGATAGATAGATAGATAGATAGATAGATTGATAGATTGATAGATAGATTGATAGATAGATAGATAGATAGATAGATAGATAGATAGATAGATAGATAGATAGATAGATAGATAGATAGATAGATAGATAGATAGATAGATTGATAGATAAATAAATAGATTTCAAGTTTTTTTGCGAAATTTCAGCGTCAGTATTTTCTAAGATGCAGTGGATGCAACAGGAATTCTGCATGGCGTATTGGAGAAAGGTCAAGATGGGGTCGAGGTCGGATTGCCCAAACAGATTCTGCTAGTGTGTATGCATGTGTGCACGTGCCGTTTCATGTTTGCATGTATATATGCATGTAGGCATTTATGCATGTATGTACAATACATGTATGTATGAACAATATGTGTGCATGTACAGTACGTAGGCCCTATGTGTATACATGCAGTATATTTGCGTATATTTATGTATGTAGATATGCAATTATGCATATATGTATCATGCGAGTATGTATGTATGTGTCACGCATGTACGAATGTATGCCTACATTTACTTAAGAATTGTATACACAGATATTTTGTGTATTTTTAATTTGCTCGCATATGTTTGTGTGCAAGCGAGAAAGTGAACCTCATACCGTTATTTGCTGAAGTCCTGGTCATGGTCGGGCTTAGAGTCAAATGACTACTTTGGCCTGTCAGATACTATCAAGACTTAACTGGTCTCTATTCCAACTACAGTCTAAGACCTCCATTATACGCAAATACAAAGACCGAGCCACGACAGATTCCGTGTTGCGATGCGATAGAACAAAAGAGGCGATGCTGATGAATCTTGATTTATTTGATAGAATTCAGGACTCCAGTCGGTCAGAACAGAAAGAAACGTACATTATATATCCTATATCTTATTTTTTATCTGTTTATATAGCCCAATTGCAATCATAAAGAGAATGGACTCAGTACTCACACACGCATACACATATACAATGTCATGCATACTGTACGCAGTGTACGTATACTATACATGCGGACGAACATGCATTCAAGCCTGTATATACAATTATACATACACATACGCATACATAACTGTGTATGTATAATTATGTAACCATAAGATGTCACTATCGGCCAATCGTCTGTTTCTCTTTGTCGTTCTGCCTGTGACTGGTTTCATTGGGCTGTGTCTCTCTTTGTCTGTGTGTATGCTTCTTTATCTGTCCGTGTTCCGTGCGATGTCTATGCATATCCTTACTTTCCTCTCTCTCTCACTCTGTCCTTCGCTCTTTCTGTTCCTAACTCTCTCTCTCTCTCTCTCTCTCTCTCTCTCTCTCTCTCTCTCTCTCTCTCTCTCTCTCTCTCTCTCTCTCTCTCTCTCTCTCTCTCTCTCTCTCTCTCTCTCTCTCTCTCTCTCTCTCTCTCTCTCTCTCTCTCTCTCTCTCTCTCTCTCCTTCTCAGTCTCTCTCTCTCTCTCCTTCTCAGTCTCTCTCGATGTCTGTCTGTTTCTCTGTCTGGTAATGACGTCTTATATAGCTGTAATAGCTTATAGCCTAACTGTAAAAGTTTATGTATAGGACATGCGGATGTAAATTCTATCGGGGATGCACTGCCTTCCATGCAAAGGAAACAAGTCACGAATAGCATGCAGCGCATCTATTGATGCGATGTCTGGCACGAATTGAAAGCTGCCATTTTCATATCGATTATATAAACTGGCCACCCGCAGGAGACGTTTAGTAGGCGGGAGTTCTCCAGCAACAACAACAGATAGGCGACCATTGATCACATTAGAAGTGGTTTACGGTGAAGCGAAGTGGACCGTAATATGAAACGACATTGAATTGAATTATAAGCCAATTTCCGCACGTTTATTAGCAGCTTGTGTTTCTTCAATAAGTCATGAGCTTTGGGAAAAGCGAGAAAACAAGAAAAACATATGAGAATTCGACAAGCGAAGAGGCGAACGAGAAATCGCGCTATATAAAGTCAAATGATTGCTAGCAACGAGAAATTGTGTCATTCAAATCATATAGCACTGAATTTATTTCTTTGATTGCAAGTGTCACAGTCTCAGCTATTTGTTAATTAGAGAATTGTAGCTGTGACTGTGAGAGTCTTGAAAGCAGCCGAGTTCTCCCGGTTGTGTCCTCGGTTGTTGATTCTATTCTCACAATAGGCCTATTCTACATCGTGGAAGATTTTTGGGCAATGGCTGACGTCTTCAAACTGCTTAAGTAAAACGCCTCTTTCTCACGATTGTATTTAAGTTGTAATTTTATCATGCATTTATTAAGCGCCACTATCTAACGATTGCGCTAAGCAGTTGGGAGCAAGGACTTGCTCAGGGTTTCTGCACAGTATACTATAGCCTAACCGTCTCAGGAAAGGCTCAAACCCGCGTCACAGGCAGAGCTCTCTTACTGATCGGCTACAGCAGGCATGGGCAACTTCTTTTAACAGAGGGCCGGCCTAAGATTTTAAGGGCAGCTCAGGGGCCGCATACCAATCGCGTGCTAATTTTTGCAGATTCATTTGCCAAAGAAAATAAGACAATATTAGGCCTAATTTTATTCAAACTATAACTATTGCGATATAACCGTTACGGTCAAATTTATGTTTAATTAAATGAAGATAATTTTTATGATGAAAACATAATTGTCCTAATTACATACAGCCCTACACTAAAGAAAATACTAAATATGTTAGAAGTTTCTTCTGTTTAAAAAAGCATGAAACTGTTGTGTAGGCCTACAATGCATCCATTTGCTTGGTGTGCTATATTTAATGATTAATGATTAATGTCAAATCTGACACTTCTTCTCTCGACGCAATTTATCCAGCATGGTTGCTTTAATGTTCGAAGTGATAATTAAAATTTCATTAGAAAGATTAATTGTCATTTGTTCGTCTGCATCTGCTTCTGCATTTTGTTAGTTTCATCTTTGAGAAGAACTGTTCACAAATATAGGTGCTTGGATACAGTGCAACCATTTTCAGGGCATTAAATCTAAATGAAGATGGCTTCCAAAGTTTCGAACCTACCCACTCTGTGGCATTGTTTCATGCAGAAAGTAATTACGTACATTGATGAATGAGTAGTGAACTAGTTAGCTAGACTAGAGGCCGGATTCTTAATAAATAAAAAAACAGATGTTTTAATGTCGACATACATACAAAAATCCAGACATTCATGTAGGGCCGGACAAAGTGCCAGATACAATGCTAATATTAAAGACATGTCAAGGGCCGGTTAAAAAGTCCCAGGGGCCGGATCCGGCCCGCGGGCCGTATATTGCCCACCCCTGGGCTACAGCTTCCCAATATGTAGAGCGCTGCTATTCATAACTAAGCCATAAATCGATGGCACATTAGCAATGTGCGCCAAGGAGTTTCACAAAGTCTATTCGCTTTAACTGCATAATTCAATTCAATCTGATATAAGCGGAAGACTTCGAACGAAAGAACCAACTGAGTCCAACGCATTATATATGGACCATGGTTCTTCTGTTCGAGTCCTGATATAAACCCTAGTTATTACTATTTTAGTAAATACGCCATCAGTCAGCAATCGCGTCGAATTGGAAACGCAATTTTGTAATCATGATCCTTCTTAGATTAGTTACTGTAGTTTGATAATGTAGTTTGACAGTTTGATATACATCTGTAGCTTGATAATGCACTCCTTAAAAACGCATAAGCGCACATTGAAACTAAGCGACAGGAAACATTAAGACTTGTAAACCGGTTAAGTTTTCAGTTTAGAATGAAAGGCAGTCTCGGCGGGAGAGTTGCGAACATCAGGAGGCAGACAGTTCCAGGAGGGACCAGGCAGTCGTGAATGAACGCCGGCCAAAGACAAGACGACGTGTGCGAGAAGCAACATAGTTTCCAGCAGATGCTGATCTTAAGGAGGATCGGTCTTCAGCAGAGCTACAGGTTAATTAGTTATCACGACGTTTATTTATATATGGTGCTTTTCAAACACCTCGCGAATGCTGTGCAATCGAAGACTTGACTCATCTTATTTTGGCGTGATAGGGGGCCTACTAAATGCAATGGTAGCCTATATGCCAATTGCATGAAACTGAAAATTACAGTAAGCTTAATACTGTAAGTAACAGGCTCAACGTAGCTGCCGTCGCTCGAGATATGTACTTTCTGCAATTTCATTATAATAGACTATCTATAATCTTCATGTATACGTACACAAACATAAATAACTATGTAGTCCGTGTCCGTTTCTTTCTTCCGCCCAGCAGAGTTCTGCAGGTTTTGTCACAGTTAAAGTTTGGCGA
>OY744608.1:25194467-25241219 GCA_963556255.1 Allolobophora icterica
TATATAAATTCTCAGAATGAATGAATAATTGCATTTTAAGTGTATTGCTTGAGTTAATGGAAAGAGACTAGCAGCAAACCTATTCAACGCAAAACCAGAAATCCCAAACCAATGTTAGAGATGATTCCAAAGAAGTGAATGGTCCACAGTATCAAAAGCAACATAAAGTCAAGGAGAACAAGTGCTGTCACCTTACACCTACAGAGCTTATGGTAAGAAATCTTTGCTCATTCACAAGAGAAATGCACAGGAAGTATCACGGCCTGACCTTATATTATCTAAAGAAGATAAGTCAAGAAAACTCCAGATAATTATTAGGCTTAAAGAGTCGCAGCCACTTCAAAAGGCGCTCAGATCGTTGGCTATGTCTTCCACAAACATCGTATCTCAGTCTTCGTACGGCTGATTACCAGAGGTCAACTGTCTGATAGATTCGCGAAAAAATCCATGGCAAATCAAATGTCTAAGCAATAAGACCGCCAGCTAAATTGCTATGACTTTTACATAGCAACCAGATGCACCAACTAAGTAAGCGTTGCCAATTCCTTCCTGCAACACTTCAACATATCACGCCAGGCAACCAACCGGTCCCTGTCAGCCTGTGTGCGTCCGTATGTCTCAGGAGACCGCTGTACCATAGATGACGCTAATTCCTATGACACCCTGGCCTCATGGAAAGACGTCGGCTCTCTGTCACGGAACCTGGATCTTACAGAGCTATGTGACATTTGCAATTTGGTTCTTTCGAACCACGCGATCCATCATGAAGCGTTTCCGTTGCTTCGATCGGCCGATCCGGAGTCGAGGACGAAGCTGCCGAGCGAAAGCTGTGTGCTGTGAAAAATCGGATTTGCTTAGCTCTGTCATGCCTCGTCTATTTTCACAGTGTATCCATCGCAACGATCACCATGACTTGACAAATCACGCACAGTAAAAGTCAATCAATTTGACAGGCACAGATTGAATCATCTGAAAATGTCATAAACAGTGCGGCAAGCGACTGAACCATTGTGCCTACTAAGACAATCTCTTTTATATTATTACTGGGCAGTTAACATTAAAATGTCGAATAACATAACATAACATAACAGGGGTTTAAAGGTTCCAAAGACATGCAGTTTGTGTTAAGAACAACTGCAAGTTAACACTGAATGCCTAATTAAACTTGTAAGTCTCGCATGGCTCTGAACGCCAGGTTTATAAGATGCACCACGTGTTGTTGAAATACGTGTAACTGATTTACAGCGCTAGACGTCACGACTGCAGTTGGCCAAGGGAATGCACATGATAAGAAGAACGAGAAAGTAGTCTTTAAAGATCTACATTCTGCTTGCGGATTGGGTTTAATGTTAAAACAGTGAATCTTAGTTCTATGTATAGCCTATGCAACAGCTTTAGGTCAATGCCTAAATTACTTTGACCAAACGCAGAGTCAACGGCCGTCAAGCGCAACTCAACATTCCATCTGCGGAAATGTTAACTTCCATATCCCGCGCTTCTTGATATTGACGAAGCAGTCAAATGCTAACAGAGATTCAGAAGCCCTATTTGACCTAACAATTAGAATAATAATGAACTAAGTAACTAACTACACGTCATCGATAAATTGTTGAGAATGACGTCACTGTTATCTATTGCTGACAATGTCATTGGTGACGAATACTGAAAATGATGTAACAATACATCACGTCATTGATTCAGTTCTGTGTCTTTAATTTCCGGATTACAGTGAGAAGAGTTGACGTAAAGTTTTAGCGACTAAGAAAAATGAAACAATGGATATGATTTGACGATGATTGTCCTCTGTAAGGACGCTGTCATTCGTTTTATCCATGGATGCCTGTATAACAGCGCAGCGCTATAATTATACAGGCGTCCAAGGTCTTATCAAAATATCTTTCAATGATTAATCATTCTTTATTATAGCGTTGAGGAGACAATGAGCTTAAACGTAATCAAAGAATGATGACGTAACAATTAAATACGGTCAGTGAATGACACTAAAGTTCTAGTAATACATAAAAATACGAGACTCATCTCTATTAAAATTTTATTGTTTAACTAGCCTAACATGTCGCATATAAACGCGTTTAGTCTTGTTTTGTAGACGGAATATTCGGTTATTGAGAGGACATTTAAGGTCTAGCTGGTCGATTCGCTCGCTACAGATTATAAAAGAACGTCAAGATTTTTAAAGTGAATCTTCAATACAATATTTATTGCATTTGAAGTTCAAATGCAATAAATATTGTATTGAAGATTCACTTTAAAAATCAATGACTTAACAAAAAAAACACGCGTGCCGAGGTTTGCTACGTTCATAAAAGCGCACGTCAAATAAGGCGCCTCTGCCAGTTCGCATGCCAATTGTGCAATATTTTACAGATTTTAATCTCAGGCTAGCAAGACCCGTTTTACAGAGGAGACCTTAAATGGCGTTGGCACCTATTCACTTAGTCAGCGGCGGTGAAGGGTCTCACCCGATAAATTCATGTTGGTGCATTTGTCAATGTTATTTCAACTGTTAAAAGCTGTGGCCATTGTCTTGTCTCCTGTCTTGGCATCTTTCGTCCTACCTGCACTTCATTTTTTTCTTGTCCTTCCTTCTCTCTCTATATCTCTCTTCTTCCTTCCCTTCTTCCCTTTTCTTTTATATCTTTAATTCCTTTCTTCTAATCTCCTTATTCTATTCTTTCTTCAGTCTATTCTGCATTCTTTATTAGCTTCCTCCCTTTCTGTTTTCTTTTGTCTTGAAGGCTTCATCTCTATGTGCGCACGTGTCTACCTCCGGGTTTCTCTGCTAATGGCAGAAAAATAAGTCCTTTTCGTTTGAAGCGAATCGCATGGCTCCTAATGCGAAGTGTCAGCGACGAGAGAGTAAGATAATGGTCGAGGGAGAAAGACGGGAAGCGGCAGAGAAGGACGCAGAGAAACGAAGAGTGGGATCCAATGAAACGACAGACGACAGTCAGAAGACCTTCTTAAGATCGGAACAAATTTCCGGTACAATTACTGGACTGATTCGTTTATTGTCGCCACTCAACTCACTTTGCAGCGACCTCTTCCGGCAGTACGTGATCTATTTATCTCGACCGAATTCTTATTCGCATATATATTATATATGTATGAAACCTTTCGCGTGTAGTGTCAGGTCATTTCTTCCTCGCTCAACGAAGCTCTGGCGATTTTTTAAGAGGGCAGAGGAGGCGAACTCAGTGCAGTCTTAAACCTTTCTCGATGCTGTCTGCCTCTGTCGACTTAGATAATATTCTAAGCGGACCATTAGGAATCGTCTAAAGCCAGACGATTCTCTGACGTTCATGGACTGGACTCAATTGCGTCAGTTGTCTTTCATGTCCCTTCATTGTCAGTCTGAAGCTTCTCGTCAGCTCGTCACATATATCAGCGGGTAGTAGATCTAGATCTAATGGACATGCTGTCGCTTGTGGCTTTCTTCGCCTCTGACCTTGTGTGTAGATTTTCTGGGTATTTATTGTGTCATCATGATCATAAATGGCGCGCGTCTCTCCGCATCGTTGCCGTTTCTCATCGTCGGTCCAGGCTCCAGGCCGATTGTGTATAGTTCCGCCTCCACCGTCCTGGGCCATGACCTTATACCCCGTGATCGATCGAGTCAGTCGATCGTTGCTCGAAACTCGGCCAAGTCGAGTCGGTCGAAAGATTTTCGACTTTATCGACTTGCAAGTCGAGTCGATCAAATGTTTTGACAAGTCGAGTTGAGTTGATCGTTGTTTCCTCGACTTGATTCGAACTATGAAATATTTATTTACTATATTTGCGGTTATGTCACACAATGACCCACGTGATGTAGTGACGCAATTGTGTAAACACACAACTACCGTATTAACCTGATGTGAAGTTCAGTGCAAATTATGATCCTCTTGGTGCTTTCGTATAGTGAAAATTGTAGAGATCCTTCATTTCAGTTTTACAGTGAAATTGGAGAGATTAAGATGCGGTAAACTACAGACTACTATAGTAACTAACTACAGTAATCTTGAGCAGTTTGAAGTTTCTTGAACTAACTGTAAACTAGACGTTGCACGTCGTCTACACTCTACAGCCGTCTTATTTGTTGAGCTGGTACTAATTTCCCCACCGTACTGTAGGTCGTGTAGGAGATTCCCTTGTAGCCTAACTGATCGAGTCGACGGCGACAGAGGGGCTTAATACTTACATGAATATAACTGGGCTTAAAATCGCGTGTCTTCTCACACGAGGTGTGCAGTTGACATTGTCCAGTGTGCAGTTACCATGTCTAGACTGTGCAGTTTGTAGTAGCCCTATGAATTTTTGAGAGATTAACTCAAGTCAACCAGACACGATATCACTATAATACATGAAATTTTGCTTACCAGTTCAATTACAGTTTGACAGTTTGAGGAAGATTGTGCAATTGAAATTCTTGAGTAATTCAGGTACTGGAATCTAAGAATGCAACAGTCGTCAGCAATTTTGGCTAAGAGGTTAGAGCCCAAGTGGACAAAAGTCGACCAAGTCGATCGTTTATTTGCCAAGTCGATCGAGTCGACGAGTGGTCGACTAGTCGACACAGTTAATCGAGTCGCTCGTCGGTCGACCCAAAGTCGATCGAAGCACTCGACTCGGTCGACCACGGGGTACAGTCCATGTGTACCTTGGGCGTCCGACTGATTTATTCCAGCTTTGCTGGGAGGGACGAAAATCAAGGCTCGCGGCTCCGTAACGTGGTCCTGGCGTAGGGAAAATTTCAGTGGTGGGGTGGGACAAGATTTTACTTCTGACCGAAACAAAAATAAATCCCGAAATTCGAGCAAATTGGAGCTAGTTTGTTCAGCATTTTTCCCGGCGCCTACTTGCCGGAAACAGAAACGCTAGAATTTTTGGGAGGTGGGGTAAGTGCCCCTCTGACCCTTTACCTCCTACGCCTATGATCTTGGCCATAAACCAACCCGATGGATTAAGCTAGCCAAAGATCGCTACGTTCAAAGTTGTCAATTCCAATTCATTCCGATTAAGACATACGGAATGATGCCATCTGCTTCGACAGCATATCTACAATTGTTGCAAACACTTTTCGGAGGACTATCATGGTGAGAATAACATGATATAACGAGTGCTTTTTTCGGCCGGAACGCACTGGAACGGTGTTCCGGCACCTTTTTTAGGTACTAAAAAATTATTTATTTATTTTTATAGGAAAAGCAATAATTTAGTTATTTTAATTTAATTTCAGTGTTGTGAACAATTTTCAGTGTTTATAGAGACCCCTCCCAACCCACAATCCCGTTTTTCTCGGGATTTTATCCCGCCCATAATTATTCCGTTCCGGAACCTATTGTTCCGTTCCGGAATCTTTTTTCAGAAAAAAGCACTGGATAAATCCAAATATAAAAAATTGCTCATCGACAAAGAACGTGAAATTTACCTTCGTACATAAGATATGTAACAGAATAGGCCCATGTATATAGGCTTCAGGTCACAGGTGCACGTATTGGTCACTTCTGATATAACTCTTAAACTAATTAAATGACACGACTCCACTCAGTCAAAGTCAAGGTCATAATAAAGGTATGACACTGTGGCGTCTTAATTAGTCCACTCGGGTAGAAGGTGTCGATGAACTGAACAACATCCTCTGCAACCGGAAGTCTGATACTGGATAGAGGAAGAAGATGTATTACCAAGATTCTGATTAGGAAAGTTGACAGAAGTAAAAACATAGCGAAATTTATATAAATGTCTTAATATAGCCTAGACCTACACTTGTGCCAAATATTGCGATACATTTACTAATAATATTTTGTATATTCATTTTTATTTGTTTGTGTTTGACCATTTTTATAGCACATTTAATCCTTTCGATGGTAACACTGTACATGGTAATCTTTTCGACGCATCCTTAAAACGCGTCACTTTTAATTTAAGACCTCAGTCGACAGTCATATTAGATTTACTATTGTCTATTGATGATGTTCTCCAATAGATAAACCAATATTCAGCTAGTATAAAAGTGCGCTAGGCCGTAGCAGTTGGTTAATTCTGTTAGATTCAGAAATAAGACCTTAAGAAAGAAACTTAAAAGAATCTATGCTGCCATTTCTCTTCCATAACGGTGACATTAACGTCGAACTTCGGTCGAAGTTTAGGAAGTCTGACTGAGAAAGGGCGAAAGATCGACCGGTCTCTCGTGAGTTGCCTGTGAAACGGAGTCCTAAGAACTGGGCAAAGTCGAACTATTATATCGTCACCGGCACGCCATGTTAAGGACATGACCTGGTCATATGGCGTTTTTACACGCTGTCAGCTATCTGTGATTACTTAAACTATTTGTGACATTTATAGCCTTTCTAGAAAACATCTTTAAGTTCAAGATAATCGTACAAACATCTGCATAGCCAGTGTAGTTATATTATTAGGCCAGAAACTTAGGAGCGGTAGGAGGGACAGCGAGACAGAATCAGATACCTATATTGAATGATTGGCTTGTTGGTTGGCTGACCAGCTGAATGATTGAATGAATGAATGAATGAATGAATGAATGACTAAATGAATGAATGAATGAATGAAAAAATGAATGAATGACCGACTGACTGACAGACGCGAGTGGACAAATTGATTGATGGATGGATTGATATTTGTAGATGAATGAATGTCTGAATAGATGAATCGATGGATAGATGGATGGATGGATGGATGGATGGATGGATGGATGGATGGATGGATGGATGGTTGGATGGATGGATGGATGGATGGGCGGATGTCAGATGGATGCTTCTCATTTGCTCTTCCTCATTCATCTGTTATGCACCCATAACCCATCGAGCAATATATCTGAAGATCCGATCTTTAGACCCTTGCTTCTGAAACAGAGAAAGGTCTGCGACTGCGGCGACGGTCGTCCCTTGGGTGATGGAGCTGCTGCTGCAGAGAACAAAGCAAAGCAGTGAAACAACAAACAGTAAATCTGCCTTTGGGATCATAAATTCCTTGGGCCTTCGACCGATTGCTCGGTTATGCGCTGGTCATATAACATGGACTGTGCAAATTGGACCCTTCCTGTGGTCGATTTGGCCCCTCTTCAGATGTTTATCATTGCCTCCGTTTAGCAACATCGACCTAAGTCCATCCTGTTTACGGATGTCAGTTCTGTTTCATTTACGGAAGATAAATTAATAAACGGGCTTGGTTATGCCACTAAAAAGACTAAAAGTCGTTTATATTTTTACAGGCTGGCGGCTTTTTAAGTCGCATCCACTCTGTAGATTTATTGACTGCATTCAATGACTTCCGCTTTTCTTACATTGAAACGATTTTGTTGTTGATAGTTGCTATTCACTGATATCCATTGGTTTGGTTACGGCCATTTTATGAACCTGATATCTTGCCTTTGGGATCCGTGGTAGTTCCTAAACGATAATTTGAAGGGATAGTTTGTTCCTGGTGTGGGATTGTAATCTGGTCGTTAGCGTTTAGTTGCAATGCAAACGACCTCAGTTGCGCTGGGCCACTGGGTCTCGTAAAAGTCAGACCGGAACAAAGAACCGGACCGATTCCAGAGGACGATGAAACGACGTGACGAGGAAGTCCTTTGGATAAAGAACTTCTGGGCAAGGACTGCAACAGGAACGGACAGACGAGTGGAAAGACGGACGGATGGACTGAAGGACGGATGGAAGGACGGGTGGATGGATTGACGCATGTGTGGAAGGACTCTTGAATGGGCGGACTTTGGAGTCTAGATTGACGGAAGGGCGGACGGACGGACGGGTGGATGGACGGGTAGACAAACGGATGGGTGGACGGACAGATGGAAGACAGACAGACGGACTCATGGATGGATGGATGGATGGATGGATGGATGGATGGATGGATGGATGGATGGATGGATGGATGGATGGATGGATGGATGGATGGATGGATGGATGTGTAGCGATTATATTATATATATTATTGTGCTTTAGCGTTCGTGCCAGGAATTGAAGATAAACATTCACATCACATCCAATGTACATATCCATTCAATGAACAACAATCGTTTCTTTAGATTTGATGCAATGTATGTATATTAAAATAAGACAATTATTTCCATTTTACAAGCAAATAAACCTTATCTACTTAAAGCGGCGTATTTAACTTAAGGATTAGTTTTATTATATTCCTTATCTGAGCCGTCGTAGAGTAAATTGTCAGACCATCTCCATAGATCGCTGTGAGATCGTATCTTGCATTGTCCCAACCATGTCCATTTCTAGGCTGTAGATAGGTAGATCTTCTTTGTAGTATCGAATTGTTTGAATCGCATAAATCCCTTCAACTATCGTAGGCGATGACGATTTCAGAATACTGTACGAAAGTCAGTATATTCCATTTGACCTTTGGCAGTCAAACAGTAATCGTAACAGTTCGATCGTTTCTTAGAACTCAACTTCAATCGAAGAACTTACAGCAAAACGAGCGCTGAAAGTGTTACTTCTGTGGCTTACTGGTGAGCACACAGATTCGATGAATTATCCGTTATTTGGCTAACGAATCTACGTTCATTCAAAACATCTATCGTGAATGAAACACGACAGTCGCCATAACTGTTTCATGTCCATTCGAACACTGCCCCACGACATTTCATTGGTTGGCTTCTCCGGTCGCTATGGTAACGCATACGTGGCATCTCCTTCCACGTCATCATATCAACATCGGCTCAACGGCTGTTTACTTAAACTGAGTTATATTTATATAGCACCGCTTTTCTTTAGATAAACGCCGCTTACATTAGCTATCTTATACTAAACCTTAATTTAATTATTGAATTAAATAACAAGTCATTTGATAAGAAATAGTATTCGCTACATAAACCCCTTCTTAAAAAGGCTGTCTACAGACTTCTATTCCTTACCACCTTATCAAATACTTGTGACTTACTCACATACATTAATTACTATCTAAACTATAAACACATAACATCTTACTTCACTTACATACATCATATATATATATCTATGTACATCTATACACTTTAAGAGTTTTTGTCTCTTATGTCAGTCCTCTGCTCAGGTAGTTTGAGTTTACATTATTACATCAAAGGGGATAATGTCACTTCAATCTTCCCTTCTCCACCACTTTCCTACCATGTAATAATCTGGCACTCCTTTGCTCCTATTAAACTTACCCTTTTCCCTACCATTCAGGACATCATCATGCTTCAATTCATTATGACTAATGTCCAGGTTGACATTCTTATTCTCATGGTTCACCTTATTAGGTCTCAGCTCATTTACTTTTGTATGTTCTCTGCTCTCCATCCTATTATTTCTTCTGTTGGACCAAACTAACACCTTTTTTGAGTTTGACCAATCCACTCCTGTAGACCTACACAACTTCTTTTTCCATTTATTCTCATGCACTATACTATCACATGCTGCCGGTAATGCACATGTTATCATAACTGAGTCACTGACTTCCTCATATGACTTCCTCGTATTTGACTCTTTGTTAGACTTTCCTTTCCTGTCAATATATCTCTTGAGTATATTTATGTGATAGGTCCTAGTCTTTTCCTTATTGACTTCGACCCTATAGTTATATTCTCCGATTTTCTCTTTGACTGTATATGGTCCTTGCCATTGTACAAATGATTTATTATCACAACTTGGTAACAATACCAAAACCTTATCTCCAACTTCTAATTTCCTGTTTCTGACCTTCCTATCAAAAAAATTGTTATGCTTCACTTGAGCTCGACTCAATGCAGTCTTACTCACATGTCTCTGACAGACATCACAGCTTTGTACGAACTGTCTAACTTCATATTGCATCGAAGGCCAATAACACTCACTGCTAATCTTATTAAATGTGGCCTTAACATCTCTATGAACTCTTTCTGACGGACAATGTGCCTTCGTCATCATTTGTTCTCTGAGTGGTTGTGGTATAACCAACCTCAGTTTAACCTCAGTGTCTGGTGTCTCTGTGTGACATTCATATAACAGATCATCATCCACAATGAACTGATTATTTTCAATCGTGCTTCTCTCTGACATGTCCTTTGCTGCCAATTCTCTGCAATGTTTCAAACTATCATCCTCTTCTTGTAATCTTTGAATCGCATAGGATGAAATCTGAACATTATTAATCTCAATTAGCTTTTCTTGTCTAACTTTTTCTGTTTCAGATAGCATTTGTGCATCACTAGTTGCCAGAATTTGTGGCCCTTTAATTCTATATTTCTCATCTATTTCAATACATGACTCATATTCTCCAATCTTTGTAATTGGTGTCGTAATTTCACATGCTGCTGCATATTGTTCTTCACAGATCTCTAAGTTCTTCTGCGTATTCACTTCATCTTCAAAAGTGAAGTTCTCATCACTATCCGTCCCTTGACAAACATCACAACTCAATACAAGTCTACGCACATCTTGATTAACTGATGGCCAGTATAAATCATCACTTATATTATCTCGAGTTTTCTTGATTCTGTGGTGTGTCGACAACTGGGAACCATGTGCAATTGTTAACACTTTCTCCCGTAATGGTTTAGGTAACATCAACTGCAACTTAACCTCTTCTGTTTGAACTTCTTTCTGTTGTCTAAATAACAATCCATTTCTCATTATGAACTGAAATTTGTTTGTTTGTTCATTATGATTCCGTGTTTTAGCTATACGTAAATATCTCTTTAGAGTTTCATCTTCCTCTTGCATCTTCTTAATTTCTATTGGGGTCATTTCAAGATAAGATAATGACTCTATCTCAAATGGCCTATACCTCGTATCTCTCAATGTTGACGCCCTAGTTTCAATAGCGGCCGTTATCTGCTGTTCACTACATGCATTGATATGGCCTTCTGTGACGTCATCTATGTACCCCATGACCTTGTTTACATCAGGCGATCCATGTCTCAGTATCATTAGATCCCTCGTACTGTCCTGTGTTTCTTTACTGCTATCAGTAGTATGAATTTTCTTTGATTCATTATTATTATCACAGTGTGTTTTATCTGAAGGCTTATCCTTTGTCTCATCTTTGGCTAGAAGATATTCCCATCCATCAATTTTACCTATAATGATTGGCTTTACAGGGTTGTTCATTACCACTGCTTCAACCTTTCCAGATAAATATTCACTCTCCACATGGATATTGGCTGTTGGGAAACGTCGTACACTGCCATCGATTAGTGTACAGTTGACCTTTCTTCCTGTCAATGCTGCCTCATCTATTAGTGCTCTCTTCACTATACAACATGTTGCTCCAGAGTCATACAGACATTCAATGCTTTCTCCATTTAATTTAATTCTACCAGTTGAATTGAATAGCTTATCATAATCTGAAGCTGTGACAATTGCACTTGCAATTACGTTAGTCAACTCATGTTCATTGACTTGTGTTCCTCGTTGATTCACTTCTTCCGGATTTTGTTTCATCCTCCATTCTGCCTTGAGTTTACTATTCTCAAAGACTTGTATGGCAGCTGCGGTGTGTTTAACAACACTCTTAACTCTGTTTTGGCAAACATTCGCCTTATGTCCAGGTTGCCGACATATGAAACAGACAGGGGCTTGTTCAGTTGTCTGGTATTTGTCCCTGCCGTAATCTTTATTAGCAAATCTATTATGGTTCATCTCCTTGTGAGATTCCATTTCTGCTTTATGTTTGCTTGTTGAATCAGCAAACTTATTTCTTGTCCTATCTTCAAATGTTTTGTTTTGGTTCTCATCAGATGTGAACTTAACCTTTGGTTTCTGATTGGTATCAGTGTTCCTGTACCCATGTGCTTCTATATATGCCTCTGCATGAGTCAACATTTCTTTAAGACCAATTTTACCCTTTTCTTTAATAAAGGTCCTCAAATCTACAGGGCATGTTATGAAGAATTGATCTCTTAAGATCAGGTTTTCCAATCCTTCATAAGTTTGCTCATATCCAGACATTAAAGTCCATTGACGGATGTAACGTCTAAGTCTCTCAATGAATTGAGATGGACTTTCTCCTGGTTCCAAGCGACTTTGTTTAAAACGCTGGCGGTATCCACCTTCTGTCAATTGGAAACGTCTAAGTAACTGTTCTTTAAGACAGTCATAGCTCTGTGCTTCTTGTGTAGTTAACCTTTGATAAACTTCCAGAGCAGGTCCCTCAAGATTTCTGGCAAGAGCAATGGCCCAGTACTCTTGTGGAACTTCAAACGCTTCACAAGTCCTTTCAAATCGCAGCAGATATGCATCTAGGCAATCTTTGTCTGCATTAAAATTAGGGAATTTAATGTTCCTGAATCCTTTGACATGATTCGCATTATTGTCTCCATTCCCTTCCACTGTATTCATCCTCTCTTGACTTTCTACTTGTCTGAGATCATAGTTCATGCGAGCTTCTATCTCCTTTACTTTAATCTCAGCATCTAATTTCTTCAGTGCTAGTTCCTGTTCCATTTGTCGTTTCTCCTTCTCTTTCTCTGCTTCAATAAGCATTCTCTCCTTCTCTGCTTCCATTAGCCTCTTTTCCTTCTCCTCCTCGATCCTTCTCCTTTCCCTTGCCTCTTCAGCTTCCATTAGCCTCTTTTCTTTCTGTAGATAGGTAGATCTTCTTTGTAGTATCGAATTGTTTGAATCGCATAAATCCCTTCAACTATCGTAGGCGATGACGATTTCAGAATACTGTACGAAAGTCAGTATATTCCATTTGACCTTTGGCAGTCAAACAGTAATCGTAACAGTTCGATCGTTTCTTAGAACTCAACTTCAATCGAAGAACTTACAGCAAAACGAGCGCTGAAAGTGTTACTTCTGTGGCTTACTGGTGAGCACACAGATTCGATGAATTATCCGTTATTTGGCTAACGAATCTACGTTCATTCAAAACATCTATCGTGAATGAAACACGACAGTCGCCATAACTGTTTCATGTCCATTCGAACACTGCCCCACGACATTTCATTGGTTGGCTTCTCCGGTCGCTATGGTAACGCATACGTGGCATCTCCTTCCACGTCATCATATCAACATCGGCTCAACGGCTGTTTACTTAAACTGAGTTATATTTATATAGCACCGCTTTTCTTTAGATAAACGCCGCTTACATTAGCTATCTTATACTAAACCTTAATTTAATTATTGAATTAAATAACAAGTCATTTGATAAGAAATAGTATTCGCTACAGGATGGATGGATGGATGGATGGATGGATGGATGGATGGATGGATGGATGGATGGATGGATGGATGGATGGATGGATGGATGGATGGATGGATGGATGGACTGCTAGATCCGTTTGGGCGGAAGAGGGAGAAAAATAGAAACAGACGGCTACTGTTCGGAATCGGTGTCTGAGCTCCGTTTAACAGCATCAAAAAATGGAGCTATAGATTGAAGCAGACAACGGCGCTGTCGCAGTTGTGCCACGTGCTTGTACACGCCTTTTATCTCGAGTGCAATACCCATTTGTATGAAGGCCGAGCATATATAGAACAGAGACCTAGACTCCAAATTCCGTCCATTCAAGAGTCATTCCACACATCGGTTGCTTAAAATGTAGTACCGTGTGAACGGCTACGTGAACACCCAGTGCAATGAAAGCAATGTGGGCATAATATACTGATTTTGCGGTGTCTTGTTTTGTTATGGTTCTAGCAAGAGAGTTCTGAACCAGATGAAATTCATGCAGATCTGCCTTAGCGATGTAAGTGAAAAATGAATTTCAGCAGTCAAGTTTACTGTTAAAGAAAGCATTAGGCAGTGGGATTAAGACAGTCAAGGAGATCGGATATCTGATTCTACGAATATCCCGTATGTGAACTGAGTTGATATGCATAATTCCAGAGCATAGTTAGGAAATGACGCAATGGAGTCACAAACCACGCCCAAACAGAAAATGCGCAGTTGGTGCGGTTAGTCAGTAAGCCAGCCAACTGAACAGACTTAGCCAGTCAAATTTGCAGAATTGTTGGTTTGTGCCTGTGGTGTGTTCGAGGAGGTGAATGTACATATTATGATGAACTCTGTCAAAAGAAGCAGATAGGTACAACAGAACGAGAGCTGTTGCTTTTCTTTTATCCATGGAGCTGATTTAGTAATTGTGACTGGTAAGCAGTACACTTTCAGTGGACAGGTATTTACGGTGGGCGAATTTGACAGGAGGGAGGTAGGCCTACACGTTGTAGGACGAGGGTTGACAGCTCAAGCGATTAATAACTACTTTTTCCAATTGTTTTTAAAATAAAATTGACAGTAGATATTTTAAATAAGAGGATAAACCACGGCTTAAGCAAAACTTTCAGAAGCGTCCTTCAGCGAGAGAGGGTTCACCATAGATGATGTGAGGAATGGGCTCAAGATATCGAATCATTCTATCGGAAGAGCTGTGAGAATCTACTCTAAGGCGCATTATTTATCGGAAGATAAGAAAATGAGAGATAGTTATGATCCGTGCTAAGATGATCAGACAGTGAAGCTGGCTGTTAAGTCGGTCAGGTCTTCTGATCGTTTCTACGTTAAGGCGTAGTAATGGACCCGAGGAGAATGCGACCATTCACAGTAATTGCGCCATAAACTATATATTAGTTGCTGCTCTGTTGCTGTTGCCCTTGGAGACAAGTAGTCTACTGGAGGCCAGGGTCTGCAGTAAGACAATCGTCGCTTCCGGATGCACGTGACCTTGGCTGACATCCTATAGAGTCATTTATCGACAACTGAATAATTAATTGCAACCAAAACACAAACGGCTTTAATTCATGAAACCAGAGCATTATACAGAGGCACATGCTAACATTAGGTGACCAAAAAGATGTACCATTATTTAAAGAAGTCCTTCAAATTATAATATTAGGAAATTGACTATAGATGATGTAATTTTGTAATACTTTCTCCTTGTCCTCTTCCTTCGACTGAGACACCCAGTAGTTTTTGACGACCATTCTATTAAAATGATTCTGTTTTATTCATCAACAACTTCAAACGATTATCTTTTAACAACAATTTTAAAGACCTTTCCTTTATTTTGTTATTTTAATTTCTCACTTGCTCAGATTTCTGTAATTTTAAAATATTTTTAAAACATTTTTGTTACTTTTCTGTGTTGTAGTATATTCTTAGTTTTCAATAATTTTAATGACTCGTTTTTAGTTGGTAACCCTCATCCATTCCATTTGGTGGAACTCAATGACTTTGTCCGGCGAAAAAATATCAAATTCATTAATTCAGAGGGCGTTTCTCCAAGGTTCCTACTCAGAGCCGTTCCCAGTCCAACCCCAGCGAATGAGCAGTTTTCAAATGCTTGTAAAAGGTGCAGGCAGAGTCTCTAGTTAAGACAACAGGCGGATCTGAAGGAAGGCTATTCCATGCGTACGCAGCAATCACTGAAAAGGCACGACGTTGATCTTCGAAGTCTGGGCAAAGGAAACAGCATATTCACCTCGTTCTAGATCTGGAGTAATAGAACAACGATTACAGCCAATCCTGAGATGGGATAACAGAGCTCCCGGATGGACGTAGCCAGAGGTATCCCTGCCTGGCAGACTCAGACCGATTTCTTAAATTCAATACGTTGGGAGGCAAATAGAGAATGGCACGATTGGCCTATGAGTTCGCCATTGCCTCTTCCTCTTAATGTCCTCATCCTCTGTTTATTCGTTCTGCTACCCCTTCCTATTTTTCTTTTTCTTCTTTTTCTTCTTCTTTCTTCTTCTTTCTTTCATCTTATTCTTCTTCTCCTCTTTCTTCTTTTTCTTCTTCTCTTCTTCCTCCTCCTCCTCCTTCTCCTCCTCCTCCTCCTTCTCCTCCTCCTCCTCCTCCTCCTCCTCCTCCTTCTTCTTCTTCTTCTGCTTCTTCTTCTTCTTCTTCTTCTTCTTCTTCTTCTTCTTCTTCTTCTTCTTCTTCTTCTTCTTCTTCTTCTTCTTCTTCATCATCCTCCATTTGTGCATTTACGATCTATCGTTGATGTAAACTTATTCGTCTTCCGATTGAAGAGCCAGGCTATTGCAATTATTCTGCAACAGTAGCCTCAGCAGGAGCAGCATCAGCAGATCATCTCCTTCTCCTTCTTTCTTATTCTTGCTCCTGCGTCTCATGGTCATCGTTTTGATAATTCTCTGGTGCAATAGCCAAGGCAGAACCATCATTGATGGCAAACAAAGTATTCATTTTGTCTGTTTATTCAGTTTACCATAAACAGACAGATAGACAGGCAGGCAGAGACACTAACGGGAATATAGGCGGACAGACTTATAAACGGATAGATCGACGTAGATACTTTCGCGGAAACGTGACAACCGAGACGAATTGGCGATTGTGCAGTGACAGTGACTGACGTTCGTCAGACGCTCCAACTCCGATCGGGCGGTCAGTCGGTCAGTCAGGCGTTCGGTCAATCATGCGTTTGGTTAGTCGGGTGCTAGGTCAGTCGTGCGTTCGGTCAGTCAGGGCGTCTACACCATAGAACCTTTGGAGCAAATGCTCCATCCAAGAAATAGGGGGGAGATCTGTCAGTGTGTGTGCCACCATTTTAGGGGGGAAGGAAGGGGAAGGGGAAGAAGAAGGGGGAAAGGGGAAGTTGTTCCAATGACTTAGAGGGGATAGACGCCCCTGCGGTCAGTTAGGCGTTCGGCCAGTCTGGTCCTTTTCTCTGTCGTCTTGTCTTTAATTTTATCCGTCGTTTTCTCTGTCATTCGGTCTGTCGTTGGGTATAGTTTAATGTGTCCTTCTGTCTGTCGTTCTCTTTGTCGTTTCATCTATCGCTCGGTGGATCAGTCGGTCGTTTTCTCTGGCGTTCTTTCATTGTGTGTCTTCCTGTTGTCGCTCGGTCTTTGGGTCGGTTGCCTTGACGTTGTCTTCCTCGGTTGCCTTGACGTTGTCTTCCTCGTGGTGCATGACGTTATCAGAAGAGATTAGCGAACGATTGGAGTCGAAAAGAAGCGTTCGTTTGACCAGACATTTGACCGATAAGAAGAGTTCACCTGGGATTGACGGTGCAACTATGATTGGACTGTAATTAAATTTCCACGTCACCGACGCCGACGTTCTTCTTTGCACTGACCACAAAATCAGAATCTGACCATGTCAACATTACCAAGGTCACCCCCTCTGTACTACCCAGACCCACGGTAGGCACACGTCTAGACGGACTCACACACGTATGCAGATGGAGAGACGCAGAGGCAAACGCAGACGTCGACACGCAATCAATATCAAAACATGTCATCAAGGATTCAATTATAACTGCACCTGAGCCAAACACTGTTTGCCTGTCGTCGTAGATTATATCTTCTTCATCTCCTTCGTGTCCTTTGCCTTCAGGCAGAGTCATTTCTGGGTCTTCTTGTTTTCCTACATTATACTACTTCATTCGATGATAATTCTTAGGTGGGAGCGTTTTATCAGTAATTGATCAACCCACTGATTACAAAGTGCATACGGTTAGCTATAGATAGGCCTAATGCACGGTTATTATTTAATTACTAGATGTTTGCCCTTCCTAATACGGTAAAAGAAATTTTAAAATGTTTTCTTCCACTGTACAGGGGGTATTATTTATCGGCGACATATTATATCAAGTCACTAAGCGCGTTTTAAGCCGTTAGTTCAAAAGAGCAGCCGTTTACGGTATATTGAAAATTACTTCGAACGAAGTGATCGCCCGTTTGTGACGTCATTTGTCATTGTGACGTCATTGCAGCCATGCGAGTTGAGCGTTACATTTGTTTTGTTTTACACAGTGACACACACACTGACACACTTGATGACATTTCTGTTCGTTTATATTATTAATGCTATTTGGTAGCGGGACTTGTTTTCCGTTTGGTCTCACCTTTCGAGGACTATTGTGTTTATTCTGTTTATTCTGTTTATTTCCTGTAACCATTAACTGACAGTTATGCAGTTAGTATATTCATAGAGGTCAGAAGGCGGAGACCCAAAAGGGATGGGGTATCGTGTTCCAAACTTTAGCCCCTGCATATCTAATGGATGATGACCGTTTATTTGTTTGAGCAAAAGGTTGACGATAGAGTTTGGATCCTCTGTGGAATAGGAATGGACATCAGAGGCAAGTAAAAAGAGCCGTCTATACCCATATATAAACTCACCTATCTGAGTAGTCCTAATTTGTTCAATTTTTAAAAACTTGTAGACCTATTCAAGAAATAACTGGTCAGTACGTAAACCGCATGAGGATAGTGAGTCTTTGGAGGTTAGATTTATAAGTCGAGGCCCAAATTAAACTTGGGCCTTAAGTGAGATATGGATAGATCAAAGTGTAGTAGATGGAAGTTTATAGGCGGCTCGTTTCAGAATTCCATTAAAATTCTATTAAAATATTGCTTGAATGACTGTGCTGTCTATTCCGAAAATCTGTTCTGTTTGACCGTGAATTTTCACTGCTTGGTCGGGAGCGCTCCTGACGAGTTTTTTTCTTGAAGTTGCGCTTCACAATTTTTCACTTATGTTATGTTATTGTTAGTTGGTGTTCAACAAAATTGCTCCCACTCGATTGAATTCTATACGGTTTCATAATGATCAGTTTCTGAAGTTCTTATAATTGCGAATGACAACCGAAACGTAAGCCTACTCACATAGTAAAAACGAACGTCTCATAATTGAGCGATCACTTTGAATACATCTACTCCACACCCACCGCACCCAACAGACGATTGAGGCAATATTTATGGCGTTAGAGCTAAATGTTCTAGAGATAACGCTAAATGTTCTAGGAACTAAATGTTCCTAGATTTGTAATTGGTATTTTAGGTCTCATCCATATTAGGAAAGAAATTAACCTGATAAAAACAATATTAGCGAGGAAAGTTAATGAGTCGATTATTCCCATTAACTTTCCTCGTTTTCTCATTAACTTTTCCCATTAACCCTTAACTCCCTCGATTACTCTTTGAACCACTATGTTCCTTAGAAAGACGTTATATAAATTCCCTGAATGAACGAATGAATGAGTGAATGCCTGCAGAGGTCATTGATCCGAGAAACACTGCAGTCGCGACATTATTTGCCAGAGCTAAAACATTCGATAGAATCGGCGCAAAGCTTTAAAATCTTGATACTGTGTGAGTGTATGTAGCCTATGTATATATATATATATATATATATATATATATATATACCAGCGAGAGAGATATATACATGATGGGAATATATAGCGTACAGACACTGTACACAAGATATAGATACATACATTTACGGGATTTTGTAACTAAATTTTTATGTTTTTTATGGACGTCTGCGTGTCCGTGTATACGCAATCAAGTCGATACAACTGATGCGTATAATAGCACGAACTTAAAGTTAATGATAGGAACTCAAATCCATGCACTGATCAATTTGCCCTGCGGGACTATAAAATTTAATGTGATAAAGGAAAATAGACTATTTAGGCTACCCATAAGGCTGGTATGCTGACCGCAGGGCTTATTCTAACATGCAGCTGGACACAAAGTGTAGTTGGGAAAGAAATTTGTGCAGTTAAAATTAAGATGTTGTGCAGTTACTTTTTGTAGACCTAATTGTATAAACTAACGAAAGCAGCTAATAATGGAATATTTAGACCAAGCTGTTGGTTCGCCGAGTCCGAAATAAGCCAAATAACGATTAGTCAAACGAGATTAAACACAAGCAGTAATTGCAGTTGGCCGTTTGTAACATAAAAAAAATTAAAAACGAAACAGTTACGAATAAGTCGGACCATAGGGCTTTCTTGCTTTTGTGGCTGCAACTTGGCAACGCATATGTATACAAGAAAAATCGCAAATGCATAGAGCGTCTCCCAACTTCCCAATAAAGCTATTCCACACCAAGGCGAGCATAATTAACTTCGGAGATTAAAATGCTTTTGGATCTGCAACAGTGGCGGTGTTAGGTCTAATTTGAACAAAAGATTCGTCGCATTCTACCTGTTCGCTTCCGGAACTGCAAAAATCCCCCTTAAAGCTTTGTTGTGTCTTTCGTTCTACAGTAGGCTATGCGCTCGTTTTTGCAGCCACACAAGCACGGACGTAGAAGCAGAAGGAGCAGGTGAACGAGGAGAAGGAGGAGGAGAAGAAGGCTGAGAAAGACAAGTAGAAGAAGAAGAAGCAGAATAAGGAAGAGAAGAAGAAGGAGTAGCAGAAAACGAAGATGAAGCAGGAGAAGTAGCAAACAAAATAGCAGAAGGGGAGGCAAAGGAGGAGAAGGAGGAGGAGAAGAAAGAGAAGGAGAATTAAAAAGAGAAAAAATGCTGAAGTAGGAAGATCAGTTTAATGAAAAGAAGAGGATAATAAGAAACGAAAAAAGCTGAAGTAGGAGTATCAGATTAATGAAAAGAAGCTGGAGAAACGGTGGACGAGTTGCAGATGCTATTGAACAGTGGCGGCGATCTTGTTTGACAGGTGGGGGGGGGACATTTTTGAACTGATCTGGTCAAAAAGAGTTTTTAACTGATCTGGTCAAAAAAGAGGTCAAACAAATTTGTCGCGAAATTTTATGACCTGAGCGGCGAAAAAATTTCATGACTTTTTTTGTGTTTCTTCAAAATTTGGGGGTCCGATGTATTGCGTGTCCCCCCGCCCCCACTTAAGGGTGGGGGTCTTGTCCCCCTACACCCCTCGGGATCGCCGCCCATGCTATTGAACGTCCGCGTAATGCTCTCAGATAGGTTAGAACAGAGAAACCGCTGTCTTGGAAGCCCCCCGTCGTAATTATTAACAGACTAAATTTTGAATTTGCCTTTGAATCTTCCACTGAGCTCCACATCTGAGCGTCCTCTATCGGTGCTGAGCCGCCAGTGCACACGCTAAGGTAGCAACAATAAACGAGAAAAAATCTTTTGCTCTCTGTTGGGTTTGAACTGCTATGTACAACATTCATGAATCCTTTTAAATGTCCCGACTGTGAGTCAACTTACTACAACGCAAGCTTTGATATTTACGGGATTGTGTTTCGTCATTGTATATCATCAGAAACAGATGCACACGCACATGACACACAACTAAATCACACATTTTGACATTTATAACAAAGCGATTGCCTTCTTTTACTAGGGTCAGAATCGTAATCCGATCATAGCGCTACGTACAGGGCTGAATAATGAATTTCATTCACTATGTTTTTGTGCGCTGAGGCTCAATCTGTTTTTGATCAGACATTTATAAGCGCGTGAATGCATTCAGTAAGAAACTGAAGCCTAAGCCTTTGAATGGGAAAGCTTACCCGGCCAGTTGAATTTTCTTTTCTGTCTGCAACAACAACTCTATAGACTTCGCTTCCGAACACTGGCGATCGTTTAAAGGCACCAGTCTGCCACAGTTACATTCAACTATCATTCGCCCACATCTCTTGCCACTGGAGAACAGATAAACTCTGTTTTACTTATTCCTTAGGTTTTAGGCCAGGATGCCGTTTCATGAATCGTCTTTGAACAGCCTTAATTAATTATGTCCACTCGGAAGCCATAAAATTGAAATAATAATATGCACTAAAATTGTCAAAAATCAGGCGAATTCACTGTTTAAAATGTCATATCTTATTAATTAGCTTCAGGGAGCGAACCCCTTGACCAAGGACTTGCCACTGGACCCTACTGGGGCACAGCCTCCAGACCCCATAATTCGCCCCTCATGTGCAGTTGAGAAAATTCCTTAGAATGAGCCCTGGCTGACCGAATAGCTGTTTATCATCTCTACCACCAGGCTCAGTTACCAAGTGCGTTTCGTGAAGAAAACGCACTGTTGAATTAATTATTAATTAAGAATAGTTAAATTAATCACACATCGCAATGTCAAACTATGCGAAACTTTAACTTAGATCAATGTTAAAATAATTCCGTAAAGTTCGAGATAATTTCTTCTTATGCATTCAGGATACAATGTTGCGGTTGCATGGTGTCTGTTACGCCCACGGTGTCTATACTCTAGACTCCGCGGCGTGTCTTGAGAAAGAGTCATTCTATTCTATAAGTTGAGGGCACAGTATCCAAGCAAGTGACGAACAATTCAGGTTATAATTGCGAAAAAATCCATCCTTGCACACACATTATTCAAGACCTTGATTCGCGCGAATGCGCCAATACTTTTTAGCACAATGCACCAGTTATCTTTACTAGAATTTAATTGACTTTTACTTCTTTAACTTTTCCCACTGTGTTCTACGCTTTTTAATTATTTTATATCACCAGTAGGCCCTACTATTGAATCACAAGGCACAAATGACGGTAGTTATGAGTTCAGAATTTGAGTTAAGTCCCTCCCTATACGTTGATCATTCGCTTAGTCAGAGGTTCCAACCGTCACACACTTTGTGGTAAAAGGCGAGTGTGGCATATATATATATATATATATATATATATATATATATATATATATATATATATATATATATATATCGCCTTGTGATTTACATTCTTTGACTGTTCCAGAGGCAATTTGAGATGTCTTTCGTTGCTCGATCTATCGTCCACCTTGACTTTTCCTCTATATGTGGCAATTAACGATTGAGTGTGTCCACAATAAATTATGTATACGAACATTTGCTGAAAAGTATAGGCCTAAACCAGAAGTCGAGGAAGACAGCAAAAAACATGGATGTATAACATACGAGAGGATCTAGAGAAAATGAACCTGAATATGAGAGAGGCAATAGAAAACATCAGGAACAGAGAAACCTGGAGACGTCAAGTTGAGGACTCGTCGTCGGCCTCGGCCTGACGGAAGAGAAACAAAGAAGAAGATAGGCCTAAATAGATATAAAATTTACAACGACGTACTTTCAATAGGAATACAAAAGTTAATCTCCCCAACCCATTACTTAAACTTTTCTTTTCACACTTTCCCGTTTTTTAAACCCAAATATAAGTCGATATTCAGAGTTCCATTGCACATTCAATTCATTTAATTGTCTGGCTGAAAATGTCAAAGCAGGGCAGGGTGGGCAAAGAATAGCTTTCCTGCAATATGAGTTGAAGAATTTCACCCAAATTGGAAGCATGAGACAATTGAATTGGGGGTATATGACATCAAACGCTGATATTTATGGTAACCCACTAAATGCACACCCAACTACATAAGGAATCAAACCAGTTAAAAGGATGCGCATCGGATAAATTGACTTAAAGCACGTTATACCAAACTGTATACAATGAGATTAAACGCAGAAAATGCTAGAAAGAGATATAAACAGCAAGCGATAAAGAAGCGAGATTGCAGAAGAGCTGAACCAAGTTCCTATACGTTCTGCAATAGTCTCGATCCCGCTATCATAGACAGTCCTGTGTTTTTATCGTCATTCGGGTCAAATGAGGAATTTGCATTGACCGAATCAATACGTTTCACATATTGATCATTCTCTTGGCCCAACTGTCCAGTAGACCATAACATCTTTTTGTGCTAGCGGCCCCGCGCATAATATTGAACTAGCTTAGCCTTCTGTGGAGATCATTTGTCGCTAGAGGCAACGGCCCGGTCTGCGCTGCCAGCTCTTTTGATCTTGAACATCGAGCAACCATTAACCCCAGTATAGACAGACCATCAGCTGCTGCCCCACCAAGCTATGGCCGTATATACTGCCCGTGTTCTTCAGAGTTTAGACTTTGCTTACCTAATCTATGTAATACTGAAACTTACTTACACTTTTAAACATTGCAGTAAACCAGGATAGATCTGGCTAGATCTTACAGTCAAACGCTTTTCATAGGGCAGAACTGGAGAGCTTAGAACTGCGCGAGGATTAGGCCTGTCAGGAAATCAGATGTCTACCTTGATAGAAGCAAACAGCTTACAGTATATCTTGTGTGACTTACGAGGGCAAAATTTAGAGGTCATAAACAACGCATCGACGATGTTATTCGGGACATGATAGGCCTATAGGCCTATCTGATGCGGGTTATATTGCTGGTGGACTGTTTTGTATGCATGAACACGAAAAGTAGCATCGTCGTTAAATGCCTCTTTAATGGTCCATCACGCGCTTACTGATAGACCAGTAAGCCCGGTATCAAAACATTTATTGGCTTCAAATATGGAGTTCCGATCTCCATTTTCCCATCCCAACTCTGCGAACAGCTTTAACGAAAATCCAATCGCACACACGCTGCAGTGTATACCAGCACGTTCGTAGATTACACGCTTGAAGGGACAAAGGACGATAGTCGTCCAGTGCTCATTGCTATAGATCAGTAAAACGACAATCCCTCCCCCCCCCCCAAGCGCCTGGCTTAGACTAAAGCTCAATGCAAGTGGTGAAGCGGAGGAGGCTTATCTCCATCCAAATATCAACGACTCAAGGATTCAATTGCGTCGTTCTGCAAATGAAGCGTTGGTCGTTGGAGATAGATTATGCGTCGGGCGTCACATGATCGATGACTACCGAGCAGGAAGTTCAGATGCAGAACTCGTGCATTGGAAACCTGTTCGCTCTGCCCTTAGATTATCGTCCGATCTCTGCAACCGCGTGGCGGCGTCCGTTGGCATATGGTCATACTCGTTCGTCAAAAATGACCATCTATATATATATATATATATATATATATACGTGTATAGAAATAGATATGCATATTCTTTTTCATCTGTATACACAATGTGTGCATACCCATGTACGGCCTTCGCATGGATGCATAATGTGAGATCCATAGATGAAGATATGAACACATTATGCAGTGTTAAACCATGTATCAGGTTCGGTGACGTGGAAGCGATGCTTGATCGTCGTGCAGTTGTGGCCGTTAACTGTCATATTTTATATTATTGTATGATAATATATTATATCTGTCATCATATGGAGCTATTTATCATTCTCTCCTGCATTCGAATTGGAGAGCTGCAACTGCATCATTTAATTAGTGGACAAGAACCAGTGCATCTTGTGATCCTGTAGTGGCATACGTTCCTGACCTACTGACAAACTGTAGGCCTATCTCATTTCAGTGACTATAGTACAGGTGCTTACACGGTGTCGACAAAGAGCACACAACTAAATACAATTGACGTTGTGTGTAATGTGTAGCTTATGCACACTGTAGTCTAATTGTGATTAAAAAAATATAAATCTTTGAGCGCGATACATAAACGCTTACATGCATACGTGCATAAATATAGCCTATGCATGAATGCAGACATGCATACATAGGTGTATAAGCGTAAATAGCATATTCTAGTTGCCAGAACCTATCTCATTATCCATTTTTCCTGCTGTTTTTTTTTGTTTTTTTCTTCCACTCATCTCTATCTCTTAGCACACAATGAAACATACACACACGCGCGCGCGCACACACACACACGCACGCACAGACAAATCGCATATACAAATAGAATAGCCTATAGGCCTAATGTAAAACAAACCGATTCTGGCGTTGTTGTTATGTTGCTGTGATATTTGCAGCTTCGCTATAAAATAATAGATTTCTGCAGTGGAAAGCTGCTGCTCAGTGTAGATTTAGCTTATCATCCAGTCTCAGCTGTTGACACAGCTCGATGCATATAAGGGCTTTCCGGTGGAGCGATCTGCGTAAATAGGGCGGCACAATTCGCAACTACGAAGCTGTCCATATACAGTACAGGATGCTGATTGCTGCTTATATTTATAGAATATAAAGCTCGTCCTCTGGCTCTACGACGATTTCTTGAACGAAGCATTCATTACGCATAATAGGACATCCCTTTCAACCTCATTGCTTTTGTATGAGATTAGTCAAATAGCGACCACGAAAGGATGAAGATCAATCAAACTATCGTCCCATATTTACTCTCAGTAGCATTTCCAAAATCTTGGAAAAAGCATTGACGAACTACTTCATTTGTAACCTTTCATCATATAAACTGGGGTTTGACCTTTCTGGTTCTGCCCTTTGCTGGTTGTCATGTTACCTGCACCCTCGTACTCAATCGGTCTGTAAAATTAAATTAATTCCATGATAAACTACATGTGTTGAATTTTGGGATTGCACAAGGTTTTTTTTATTGGTCCCGCTCGTGTTTACACGATATACCGCTTCACTTCTTACTGAAAGTTCTTCAGACTAACATTTATGTGCTATATCTCCCATTCGACTGCTATTCGTCTAATTCAGCTCTTTAGTTACCCCTTGGTACTCTCTTCTGTTTTTGGTTATGTTCCGTCTAGGATTGTTAGTATACCAAGTTTCTCCTGAATCCTTCAAATACTGAATTCTTCCTCTTGTGCGCAAGTGAACAACTACAGAACTTTTATTGATATACGTCTGTTTAATTAGATCGAGTAACTGTTGACCTATCTGTACACTGTACACACAATTTGAGCGTAACTTTGACTCTACCACGTCTTTCTCTGCCCAATTAAAAAGCATATGCAAATCAGTTCATATTCAGGATATTCGTAGAATGACTAGAATCAGATCTTACATGTCTCAAACTATCTCCGCCTCACTTTAGAAATGTCCTAGTTTCTTGCCGTCTTGACTACTGCATCTCACTTTTTGGTATTACTGAAAGAGATTTGTATATGGCCTAAACTACAAAATGGTTCAACATTATTTGACAAGAACCATAACAAAGACTCCGAAATATGTCACACCGATTTTATGTGCATTACATTGGTTGATCAAGAAGCAAGGAATTCATTTAAAAATCTATTTCATGGTTGAAAAACGTTGCATTCAACTCAGCCGACCCACCATCCGCTCCTTGTTCACCTTCATTCCAGCAACTGTTGCACTCGATGAGCGGATGCTCTGACGTTGCTGTGAACGCCAACGGAAACAGTGTTGAGTTCTCGGGTTTACATGTTTCGAAGCTTTGGAATTCAGTGTCCAGCTTTAGACGTTCTGTCACTTCTCTAGTATCATTCAGAACTAAACTTAAAACTCAGCTGTTTCATCTTGCTTACCATCTATACTCTATAGCTCTGAATTTTGGATTCTATAAAATTATGACTTATCGAGTTTCTATAATGGATTATAAATAATGATAACGCCGCCACAGACGTCACTAGATGAGATTAGATCAGTACTGCTAATTGTTCAGATTGTCTAGTACTGTCTACTGTCATCCACCTATTGATACAAGTATTAAACAAGTTCAGTTTTAGTCCACTCCCCCCCGCATGCCGCCATCCTATAAACAGCTTTATGCTTTCATCAATATGCTTTCATCAGTACGCGAATGATTGTATACGACGCTATAAACAGAAGCAGATATCTGCGAAAGGCGTCACATAATTTGAGCAGGAATTTGATTTAGGATTGCATATTGCATAACGTAATGAATGTTTCGCAATAATTTTATCTTGATATAACTCCTGTATTTCTCCATGTTACATGTTCTGTTTCAACTAAGGTTTATGTTTCAATCAATGTGCTTTTCTTGTAACCATTTTTTCCTGTTTTCTCCATCACTTACTAGTTGTTGTTTCACTTTCTGTTCAATGTCATTTCAGACGTTCATTTGACGTTATCATCATCGATGACTGCGGTTCGATATGTTACTGATTTCGGTGATGATCGTAGCGATTGTTCCATTGCTTCAAGGCCGTGTCTGACAATTGGAAGAGCTCTATATATCCTGAACGCCGTAGCTAACCAGACCAGTGACGATGCCACCATTTACCTGGATAGCGTGCGAAACAATGCTTCTACCAGGTGGTTGTGCCAGCTGGAAGAACCGCTTCTGATCAGACGCAACGTTAGTATTGTCGGTCTTTCCCGCTCTTTTCACTTCGGATGCGCAACGCACATCAACAGTCGTCTGCTCGTCGTCAACGTGACAGGAAGTGACGTGGTTCGGCTGTCACTGATTCGACTCAATGTTCGTGGAGTGCTGTTTATCATGCGGAACTGCCAACTGATATTGGATGACGTGAGAATGGGTCACGCCAGGTGGAATTTTCCCACTGGAAACCCGTTCTTCTGTCTTTCCATCAAGTATTCGACATGGGATCTGAGTCACAGGAAAGTGAATCTGTCGAACGACGTCCAGATCTCAGCCGAAGCTCTTCACCTGTACTGGACCGACTCCACCTTTTCGAACATCAAGTTCAGCGCATTGGCAGGTCGCTCCACCCAGGTCATGATCGACAACTGCACGTTTACGAACGCCGCTGGTTACCCGAGCGTCAACGGCGGCCTGAACGTCTTCGTCAGAGACAGATTCTTGGAGAGCATCGTCTGGATTAGAGACAGTCGCTTTGTGCACCAGATGCACGAAGATCCCGTTCAAAGCGTTCGCAATCTCTACGAGGCGGCACTCCTAATCCGTGTGTCGGAAGCGGACAAGGACCTTCATGGTGTTCTGGGAGTGGCGATCAGAGTCGACCGATGTCTCTTCGACGACAACGAGCGAGGTCTGACTCTTATCGGTCCCTTCCGGTTCGCCAACGTCACCGACTGCGTCTTCACTAACAACCGGGCAATGCACGCGGGCGCGGCGCTGCTGCCGCTCGGCAATCCGGGGTCCGAGCTGACCGTCACTCGATCGGTGTTTGAGGGCAACGCGGCCGGTTTCTACCGGATCGAAAAGGTCCGACACCACCTGGACACGTTCCGCATCGATCGCAACGAGGTGACGATTGAGTCGGCCTGCTGCAAGGGAGTGGTGGCCTTCGTCGGGAAGGGAGGGGCGATCCGACTGCACCGCGGCAACCTCACTCTAGTCGACTGTCTGTTCAGGAACAACACAGCACGGCTCCTTGGAGGCTCGCTCTTCGTCGACCGTGAAGGAACGCTGGCGATCGTCAGATCTGAGCTGGAAAACTCCCCGACGGACGAGCACTCGATGGAAGGAGATCTGCTCTATTCCAACGGATTCGTGATTATAGAGAGCGCCAGAATACGAGTTCTCACGGCCACCAGTCACGTGACGATCGTCCACCACAGCGGGACTCACTGGTCGTTCGACGTGGCCAGCATTTCGGTCCAGTGTCCGATCGGCTATCGTCTGCGAGTGACCAACGCCTCGGCCTATCAGGTCACGACGCTTGGCCTGCAGAGATCCTTCAAGCTCGACCAGCTGTCCTACTACTGCGAACCGTGTGCCCGCAACAAGTACAGCCTCGATCGCGGATTTCTCAACTACAGTCGCAGCCTCAACGCGACTCTGATCCACTACACACTGAACGTCAACGGCCAATCACCTACTACACCGGCCCTTGACCTGTACGTCTACCGAGACATCACCTGCCGCCCGTGTCCCTACGGAGGCCGCTGCCTTCAGCAGATTGCTGCCGTCCCCAACTTCTGGGGTTACAAGACCAAGTATGGGATTCGCTTCCAGAACTGTCCCAAGGGATACTGCTGCACATCAATGGACTGTCGAGGGTACAACAGGTGCGCGCCACATCGGACAGGTCCACTGTGCGGACGGTGTGAGGAGGGTTTCTCCGAGGCATTGTTCTCTTCGGACTGTGTTCCAGATGATCTATGTGACTCCACCTGGCTGTGGCCGGTGCTGCTAGGATCGGGTGTCTTGTATTTTCTCTTTCTCCTGTTCCAGAAGGACATCCGGGATCTGATGTTCCTCAGTGGAGTCAAACTTGGAAGTTTCAGCTGCGTCCACTTCAAGTTAAGAAGAACTGTGAACGGTCATGAGGCACCGATGAATGGGAATGGACACCAAGATATCAGAAGCGAAATCTATCCACAGAAACCAAAACCTGCGGCCCAGAATGGAAAGACGCCCTGCGAACTGAACGAGTTGAACAGCGGCTGTGAAGAAACATCAAGGTCGTTTCCGCTAAGGGAATCAGTCGCCAGTGACCCATCGATCCCTTTCCCTGCTGATACTGCTGCTGCTGTTGCTCCAGCGTCTGCAGATCTCGGCGTTAGTTTCATCATAATCAGCTTCTTCTACTTCCAGGACGCTCAGCTGCTTCATGTGAAAACAGTCTTCACGTCTGTCGATAACCGATTCAAGGCCATCTTCAGAGACTTCCTGGCCGGTCTGTTCAAGTTCCGCATCGAGATCTTTCAGTTCTTCGACCAGTACTGCTACCTGAGGGGCATAACTCCGACAATGAAGCTGCTCGTTCGCGTTCTGTTCGTGCCATACGTTCTGGCTCAGTTCGGACTCGTTTTCCTTGTCTACAAGTGGTGCACACTGCGAGGGACTTCGAAGCGACCGCCCGGCCGCAACAGCGCCCTCTCGACGTACTTTTCCACTCGCCTGGCTTCCGGTTTCGTCCTGGCTTTGCTCTTCGTCTATCAGAAACTGGCGACGACCTCATTCACGCTCCTCAACTGCGTTCCGATAGAGAACCGCAGCGTTCTGTACATCGATGGCACCATCACCTGCTACCAGATCTGGCAATACTGGGTCTTGGCATACGCAGTCGCCTGCACCGTTCCGTTCTGTTTGGTTCTGCTACTCGGACCAGAACTGCTGCGCGACTGTCTCATCTCGCTGCTGGAGTTCTTTCTCGCCTGTATCTGTCCCTTTCCTTTCCTACTCCGTTGGTTCGTCATTCGTCTCCGTCTTCGAGGGAATCGACCCATCGTCTCCAGCGGAAACCTTTCGGCCGAGTCGCAGGCCGTCGTTCAGATCCTCCAGGGTCCGTTCAAGGAGATCGAACTGCCTCTGCTCGGTCCAATCTGTGGCCAGGGTCTTCTCATCGGACGCCGGCTGATCCTCGTGCTCCTCTACACGTTCGTCAACGACAACCTGATCCGAATGCTCGGCATGATCCTGCTCTGCTTCGTCGTTCTGCTTCACCACATCCACGCCCTGCCCTACAAGGACCGTCGTGGCAACATGGCCGGCAGCCTCTCCGCCTCTTCGTTGATCATGGTCGCTGCCATCAACCTCGTCCGCGCCGGGTTCCAGGCGGCTGAATACGTTCCACATGGTCCGAACGAGAAGCTGATGAAGGTCTTCGATGAAGTCGAAAGCGTCCTCATGCTCTGGGTCCCGGCCGCCGTCATGGCCTTTGCGATTGCCTGTCTCGTCTTTAAGCTCCTGCTCCTCATACTTCGACGCCTAATGGCTGTTTCGGAGCTGAAGTCTTCCAGAAGAGCTGCGAATTCCAGTGCCGCTCTTGTTCAAACACTAACTGTTGACGGAACTTCGTCCAGAGTAAATCTGTAACAGACAGCTTGTATCGACCTATCGAAAAGGAATTCGTCTTCTGGACGAATATCACGACTTTAACTAACAAATCATCCTCTGCTAAGTAATCAAACGGTATTTTACGACCGAAATTCTGGCTAATTCCGATTTTAATACTGAGGCAAGATAACTTGACGATCCGAATCGCACGAACTCTTAGGCAAATCAGGCAACATGCAGATTCAAATATCAGTGGCAGACCACTATACGTCATAATATATGGGTCTCATTGGCATATAATTATTAGTAGACCTCTGAAAAGAAGAATCTGGTTATTAAATCGTAACTTCTGAAGCTATGAGTCCCAAGAACCGGTGGTGAATCGTTGATCTGTTACCTTTGATATTCTGCTCATAACGTTTGCACTTGATTAGTCGTTTCTTCATCAATTTATATTCATTAACACTAATAAATGCGATGAAGATAAATTCTTTATTGTTGTAAACATATATTTTTGACGTTTACGTTCGATTTTGTCATTTCAATATGAAACAAAAATACTTGAAATTAAGGAACTTTGTCTTTTTATGAGACTAGCCTACACACATGGTTACTAACAGGGCTCCATTTCTTCTTCTGTTAAAAGTATCGACACAACAGCTGCGAAGATATAATCTGTGCAGTCAATATTGGTCCTTGATATTATGTGTTTTATAACATAATTTCTGCTGACACGGTGCACACATTGCCCAACATGTAGTTTGTACTGCGAATAAATAGGTTCCTCGCATTTCAGTTCTGCTAAATTGATGTATTGAGTTTACACCTGAGACTTGAAAGAAAGTTCTAGTGTGTTGCATGTAACTTTGGGAGGCTGTACATTCCAGCCTGCTTGTTGATGCATATGGTATTATACGCCGACACTCTAGTAGACTGTCATTTGAGAATATAAAGTAAAGCTTCTGGCTTATTGGTTTAACCACAATAACAGATAGTGTGCGCAGAGGTGGACTGTGCGAGTCAGCACAGGGCTGTGGGTCTGGCATGAACTGGCATTCCGGTCAGTTGAGTGAGGCGACTGGGCCTATAATTGGCCGTCAATTTGGGTCAGGTCAGCGAGCGCTTGGTTGGAGGTTGGGACCAAATGTGAGGAAGCCATGATAAAATCGCTTCATCTTCTGGGACGCGGCAACTATCGGCTTCATCATTCTCCCCAGCAGGCGTTGGGACCAGGCAGAACCAATTGAAATAGATTTGGTCCCCATAAAAAATTATTGTCCGAATCCCGTAATCTTCTAATTCTGTGTGCAACTTGCCCCAGGCAACACTGTAGCGCAGTGTGTTGGCTATCGGGAGTCAGGGTTTTAACCCGGGCCTTCTTCTAACTCCTCAGCCACGTAACTGAAAAGATGTTTGGGAGGGTCCGGTCTTGACTCCGTTCAATTATTTTGTGTGTGCAATATATTAACAGCATTAGGTTTTGATCGGCGTTCGTGTAGCCTACTGTAGCCTACTGTGGTAATATGTACAATTTTCGAACCAGCTCTTTTTCGTCAACTAACACACTGCTGCAGCGACTCTGTGCTGTCCAGCATGCGTTAAAGACACTGAAACAAGCTGGAATAGATAGAGTCACGAAGTCATACAGAGGTAGAAAAACAAGTGCAGACAGAAAGACAGACATACATAGAAAGACACCTATAGACAGATTGAAAAAGACATATGGGGCACAGAGACGAGATGCAAAGAGACGCAATGGCTGGTAGAAATAGTGAGAAATAGAGACAGATAATGGGAGAGAGGGACACGCTCCATTAGTTCCCCGTTGAGAAGTTGAATAAAGTTCAAAATTCTCCTTCGGGAGCGGATCTTTTTGGTCGGCACTACATCAGCATACATAACTGAGCTTCGTCTTCCAATCCCGAGTTAACCAGATAGACGCGATCGTTGTGTTCTTCCACTCGGCACAATCAAATCGTAATCGTAATCGTAATCTCCAATTTTCTAAAGCGTCACTGTAAAGCTGAGCGCTGCGACGTATCCGAGGGGTTGTCCAGAGATCGATGTCCATTGGTGGTCCGATATCGCGCCATCGTGCATTCTCGTGTCATGGAACTTCTTCGTGGAACAGCTATCAACTGCACATACGTACTGTTGCATTAACCTCTGCTCAAAGAATCCTTCAAACTGTGTAAAAACGCACTGGTTTAGATCAATTAGGAAGGAATGATGTGTAGACTAAGACGAGAAGGAAGTAGAGGTCTCTGAACTGTTGACTTGGTCTCAAAAGACATATATCCCGACTACGGTAGACAATAATAACTGCTTCTGTGAATGTTTCTTAGTGTCCAACTTGACAAGGGTCGGTGTTACAAGAGAAACCTCTTGGTTCACTTTACGGCGACCAGTCAGTCCATCGATCCATCATTTTTTGCGTGGTCTGTTGCACTCGTGCTCTCTTCGTTCCGCTGGGGTTGACTTCGCCTGCTACCAAGTGGCCAAGTCCAATTACGGGACGATGTTCCAGGTGTAGAATTCCATCTTCGCTGCCAAAAGCAACAGTCAGGTTGACTTACTGACAATAGGGAAGCTGGTGTTACTGCTCCTGCTGCGGTTATTGCTCAGAGCAGAAGCAGGAAATTATGCCAAGGCTTCAACGGCTGTAGATGAGTCGAGTCAGCTCTTCCTGCACATCACTGTATGATTAACGAGTCTTTCTCTGTCATTATCGCTGTCTCTGCCGCTGTGTCTGTGTCTGTGTCTGTGTGTGTGTGTGTGTCTCTCTCTCTCTGTCATCGTATCTCTCTCTCTCTCTCTCTCTCTCTCTCTCTCTCTCTCTCTCTCTCTCTCTCTCTCTCTCTCTCTCTCTCTCTCTCTCTCTCTCTCTCTCTCTCTCTCTCTCTCTCTCTCTCTGTCTCTCTCTCTCTCTCTCATCGTATCTCTCTCTTTGTCTTCTTCTAATACATGAATCAAAATGCGTGTCAAAGATCCAGTGATTGATATGCTGACTCTGATGAGAACGGTGTTAACACTAGGCCTAACTGTAATCTGCTTGCTAATGAGCCAAGAAATAAACATTAAGACGTGACGATTCGAAAAGGAATGTTTTTTAAAAGTAGGATAGTTAATAGTGAATTTGGTTTGGAATGAACCTTACGCAGTAGTCCTGCTTGGATTTAAATAGTATTGAGATATTCCTAAAAGACGCCAAATATAAATAATGACTAACACCCGGTACATACGTTGCAGTTCAAGGTTGGAGGACACTGGAGTAACCGGACCGGAAAGCTTTTCGCCAGAGGCGGACCATAAATTTTGTGTGCATAGCTGTTCGACCTGCATGAATCTACGCTCGGTTCTATGATTAACCCTTCGATATAATGAATGCCTGAGGCTCATGTTTTATGTAATGCTGTTTAGAGGCCAATGATAGGCTTTATCAGGGATCTGCATATAGGTCCCTATGCCTGGATACATATATATATATATAGCCTATACCGAGTCACATATGCTAATGAGGAGGTCGCGTATACTTGTTATATGAAAAAACATTTTCGGTGAGGCCGAAGATTGGTTCCATTAGAACAACTGCAGAATATTTCTGTTGATATATAGGGCTCAATTATTAGTATGAGTATAAGACGTGATAATGGACTCTCTGCAAACAGGGGACCAGCTCATTATGGACTACGAGCCAGAGAGCTTATTTGAGCAATCTAGAGGAGACCTCAACAGTTGAATTTATGCTATTGATTGCGCGCAACCAGCGAGAGCAAGCGTTTCAACGACTTTCCGCCAACATTTATAGCAAATACAGGCAAGCAGTCTGCATGCGATGCCAACTTCAACGGTAGTTCCATTGATCGTTACTTTCGTGTCTGCGAGTGCATGTCAGGCATTCTCTAGCTCTGTTATCATCATTCGACCACATATGAAACGAGTTCAGCCATATAGGCAGACACGTGAATTAGTGCTAAATAGCATCAGCTGCACGGATTGCAGTTTGTTTTCGGTGCTTATTCGGATCAGTTGCTGAGAAGTTAGATTCGCGTCCAACGCTCAGAAACAAGCTTTGAACTAATTGGTGACAATGCAATGCAATGCACGCTTGTGGCCACTAAGCGCTTAACTGTGGCGCACGAGAAACACGGTGTGATATAATATTGTAATTCACTGCGTTAAACACTGTACTGTATCGATCTCTTCTGTACCATATCGATCTCCACTGTACCGCTTCGATCTCTATTGTAGGGCATCCGCTTTGCACTGCGTCGATGACTTCTGAAGATCAGGCTGTGAACTGTCGACTCGCCCGATTTGTGGCAAAACGTTAACTCGAGATGAAACAAGAAGTCTGTGATTTTTAATTGTACATTAAACACACAGTTCAATCACTTCTCTACCTACTCCAATAAGGCTTCGACATAAAACTCCTTACATCGACAAAACGGTAGCTTTCTTAACAATGCAATTGGTATTGCCATTTATCTTAGGCCTATGGGATCTTTACGGTCAAAACAGAAAGCCACGTCAGACTGGTCTAAACCGGTCCATGACTCATCGCTAGTTTACAAGCGTGAGTCTTCAAACATTTCCGCTGAATGATGATGATCTGATCACAACGTATAGGCCTACGCTTGAAATATTCCCGCGCGAGCGCCACGTGATTAATTGCCGACGTCAAACCACAGACACTCGATAGCCTACGTGGACGTCGAGGTACGTGATCATTGCATCCAGTAACGACAAGCGCGTGATCAAAGCCTGCACACTGAAGAAAACATCCAATATCGTCATGAGATCAATAAGGTTTATTGTCTTAGCGCGTTAAACCCGCCAGCTATCACAACAAACCAATCACACCATGACATCAACATTACGTCACGGAAATTTCCTATAAAAACGCGCGCTTGAACTCGGGTTAATATTACGTTCACATACTTACTGTAATGCACTGTATTATACAGTAATGGAGTGGGTTTTAGAATATACTTCATTGCACTGTGCTGTGCTGGACGACGCTGAGCTGTAGGTCTAAACCGTCTAATGTACCAGACTGTAGACCGTAGCGCATAAAATCTTTTGGGTCTATATGTATATATAGCGTCTTTCTCAGTCTTCTGCTGTTGAGCAGGTTTGTGCCATGGACGACCTCGTGTTCCCCTCCGACCTCCTCCATCCTGTTCGGTTTGTGAGGACTTCGCTTGATGACGAACGTCAGTTAGGGTTGCACTTGATTTGTCCTTATCATGTCTTGGGAATTAGCCGAGGTGGTTTCCCGTTGCCTAAAGTTTTGTTTTGTTACCAAATAATTTCACGATAGTCGACCAACCTTCAGAATCAGATTAAACATGCTTAAAAGAACAAAACATTGGCACAATATTATCCATTAGGCCAAAATGCTGTTCTCTTCGAATACACGGCAATCGATTCGAACATGTAACTCCTTGGATGCGACTCAGAGGCTGTTATCATCCGAAAGCATCATCCGAAAGCATCATCCGAAAGGTGAACGCGTTCAGGTCAGCAGCCGCAACAAGAACTCGATCATCGGCATCATGAATGATCGGTTGGGCTCATGAGGATCATCAACTGACGACCTGTTTCATATCGGACCACAGAGGCACTGCTGCAATCTGCCACAGACGATCACTCTTCGGTACAAGTGTACACTTCCAGCGAACAGTGTGAAGTCAGTCGAGTTGAATCGACATGCTGATCTGTCTGCGATCTGTTTAGCCAAAGGTACACCAGATTTATGTCCAGCATTACGTGAACAAGTTTTTCGTTATTCGCTAAAATAATTATATGTTCAAATCAACCAGTTTCTGTTTAGCAATGCACACTTATGGTGTTAGACACGCAGGTCATTGATGTTGGAGTTGACTGCTGTGTCTAAGATGCATCATGTGTTTATGATGCAGGACTTTTGCAGGTTATTAAGTTGACTGCTATGTAGGCCCTATAAGATGTATCATGCGTTTAAGATGCAGGTTATTGACGATTAAGTTGACTGCCATGTATAAGATGTATCATGCGTTTAGGATGCAGGTTATTGACGTCTAAGTTGACTGCCATGTATAAGATGTAGGCCTATCATGCGTTTAGGATGCAGGTTATTGACGTTTAAGTTGACTGCCATGTATTAGATGCATCTCATGTGCAGATGGTCGAGTGTTTGACCTTGATTCGACTCAGTGCATGTGCAGTTTTGTTTTGTTACCAAATAATTTCATGATAGTCGACCAGCCTGCTGTGTTTAAAATGTATCATGTGTGCAGATGGTTGAGTGGTCGACCTTAATTCGACTTAGTGCGTATGCAATTTAGCAATTTTCTTTCTGTGACTTTCCCTCTTTGCGCTCATAAATCCAGCAAAAACCATTAGATTATGCAGCATGTATAGGCCAACTTTTGCTGAAATTCAACATAATAACAGCAAAAATTAAGGAAGAACAACCAACAAACAACTCCATCTAAGTTTGATAATGACGCTGCTAGTAATAACAAGAAGACATGCATCTGTTTGTTAGATGTTCTTCGCTCACAGTTCCTGCTATGTACAATTTCAGCGGAACTAGGTTTATACTTGCTGCGCGATCGGTCGCATACTCTTAACGAGCTGAAATATCGTTCGTGGAGAATAGCAATTGGTGGAAAAGAATTAGATTAAAAAGACGAGTAACTGACGCCGAGAAGATTCGGTTTAGACGTAGCATTCCCCAATTATGAGGTAGGTTAAAGTTACTAATCGTAGGCCTCTCTAATGACGCCCCAAACCCCAATACATGTATTGGGCCGGCACTCGTTTCTTGACGACAAATGAACGCTGTTGTCATAATATCGGCAGTTAAGTTGAGAGCTGCTCTCGTGATAAGGACAACTTTAGGATTAGCCGGCAACTAAAACGGCGAAGCAAATGACATGACGTCGACGAGCCAAGGCCGCTCTACTTAACGAAACTTGGTTGTCTATAATATAGGTCAGCTGTAAATTCGAGAATAAATGCACACTCCTACTTGCCTATTTGCTAACAACAGACACCAACCGTGTCGCAGAACTTTTCGAATTATACAAATATCATCTGGAAACAGAGCATATCCACTGCCATCTATGTAACTGCAATTTTAGTTTGTACAAAAGAAACTCATCAGAGGGGCTCCCGACCTCACACGATCGAACAGAATCGTCTTCTTTGCGGAAAAGATGTAAAGGGAGGGTGTGAAGAGTGAGGAGTTCGTGTCGCAGGCTATTAGGCAATTTATTCTAGGTGGATGGGCCGATGATGATGATGATGATGATAATGATGATGGTGATGGTGATGATGATGATGATGATGATGATGATAATGATGATGATGATGATGATGATGATGATGATGATGATGATGATGATGATGATGATGATGATGATGATGATGATGATGATGATGATGATGATGATGATGATGGTGATGATGAATATCATTAGTCTCAGTGTACTGGGCTGTAAAAATTGGTACCCCAGCCCCCCCACACTTTCTAGACCAACGTTATGCCCTCTGCGTTCAAGACTTTGGACACTGCGCGTTATCGCAGTCATGGTCTTATAGGCCTAGCTATGTGGTCTTGCCAATGCATTGTGCTCGAGTTCTATAGTGTTTGAAGGTCCAGCTAGAACACGATTTAACTAACATTTTAACCCATGGTGATTAATCGATTCAACACGTCCATGTGAATGCATGTGCCGAGTATTGCTGCTTAGGTCTATGCTAAACGTGTGCGTTTGAATTTATAATTATGTATGCGTCCTATCTTCATTGGGCGCAAGTGAAGTGCAGAGTATACTATTAATCTATGACGGATAGTTTACGGCCTACACTATACTTTTGAAAAATCTAACAAAGCCATGCAAACTGTCAGTATAATGAGTTCGGCTGGTTCTTCTTTTTCTCGTCAGATGACCTAAAGGCGCTTCTCTTTGCTGGACAGTTTATGGGTTGCAGAATGCCATTGAATAGGCTTCGATTTCTAGAATTAAACAAGGACACGAGACTCATACTTTGTAAAATTAGATATTTTTATCCGATAAAATATTGTAAAAAAATACTTTTAAAAATAAATAAGACTGCAAGACAAAATTATTCTTTCGAGGCTAATGCACTAAAAGGCAGAAATTGCGAAAAGGACAGAATAAGCTTCAGGTTGAAGCGACCATGTAGGCCTAGTCTACATTTCATTATTTCGAAGTCCTATCGCTAATCTACAACTCCCTACAATATTCCCAGGAACGATCTCCCCTCCGAGTTCCGTGATCTCTTCACCATCCAGGCAACCCGCTCCACCCGACCCTCCTCCAGTCTTTCTCGACCCCCAGTCACTACTCATCTCAAGTTCACCAACCGAGCCAGGCCCGGCTCAAGACATTTGGCGGCCCTGGGCAAATCGGCGAAATCGGCGGCCCTAGGCAAACAGGCGGCGCTAAGCACAGAAAAAGTTGATGACCTTTTTTTTAGTCATTCACTTCTTTTTACGAATAATAATAAAAAAATGGAAAAAATGGAAAATTGGCGGCCCCTAAAAATCGGCGGCTCTGGGCGGCTGCCCAGTTGCCCATATGGACGAACCGGGCCTGAACCGAGCCATATCCAGCACAGCACCACGTCTCAGGAACGATCTCCCCTCCGAGTTCCGCAGAGTTTAGGTTCCTCCATCATCATTTCAACCGTCCTCCTCCTCATGCTCCTCTATCTATCACCCCGGGCTTTCCACTCAAAACTGAAGTCTTACCTTTTCAAGAACTCCTATCCAGATTCATCTGATCCTCCGCCTTCCAATTCTTCTCTCTCTAAACTACACCCGCCTTAACATCTACTCTGTCTCCTCTCTTGACCTGCCCCATGGTAAGCGGACTCGGACTTCTTCTGGACTACTCTTTGGAAAACCATGTGATTTGACGCAGCGCTCGTGAATAGCTGGTGCCCTGCACTTGGCCTTCCAGTGGCGCTTTGGAAGTTTGGATATTACGATTACGGCCTAAAATGCCATGAGTAAGACCAACATTAAAAGCTATAGCGTATGTTGTTATGCAGCCCAAACATTAATTGGGTAAGAGTTTCACTGCCATCGAGCATATTCAAACTAGAAACGAATTTCCTAATAAATTACTACCATCCGGCGACATGGCTAAAATTCCCTACAGTTTGGTTTAATTGGCCTATAAGAATCAATGTCGTAATGAATCACAGATATCTGGAATATAATCCTACACGTTGTCTATAATCAGAGGAAATCTTTTACTCCGGTGTATGGCTACGGTTATGCCACTAGCTGGATGAACTGCTTCAGCTGGACTGGAAGAGGAAGCTGATGAAGACCTTCGAGTATTCGGCAGCCGAGGTGATTCATCGATGTCCGAACTGTGCAGCGGCAGAGGTGCTGAAGAGAAGGCACTGGAATGCTGTCCGATCCCCACGCATCTTCCATGGCACTCCTAAGCGCTCCTCTCCAGTCTGGATGGAGTCCGTAGTATCCCTCTCGTTCACGATTGACCAGAGCCTCGAAATCAATCGTCGGCATCACCATTAACAAATACGAGAGGCACTTTTCGATGGCGGCAGTGTCTTGCGGTCCCAGGAGGATCAGATTGGGGGAAAAGAGCAGGACTTGGAGAGCGTTCTCCAGACCAATCCAGCCTCTGTTCACGTCGGCGCCGTGCCTTACCAGAGCCAAGACTACGTCTGGATCGCGGGCTCTGACTGCCAAGACCAGCGGGGTCTCGCCAAACGCTAGACTCAGATTGCGGAAGTCGGTTTTGTCCGCATCCTGTAATCCATTGGTGGCAAGAATGGACTCGAGAATAACAAGTCCCAAGTCACGCTTTGTTCTTTGGCTTCTCTTAAGACAGACCGAAGTCAGCAGCAGCTCGAAAGACTGCGATTCCGTCAACGTTATCAGTCCCGCGAGGCACCTGGACGCTTCAACAAGAACAGGTTCAGAGATACCTTTACGAACGCTTTCCTTTACTCCGTCGTTGATACCTTCGATTACGTCATCGATCGACGTCAAAGTGACGTCATTCCGTGCTGGCGCTACTCTCTTTTCTTCGCTGGTGACGATAGATTCTGGAGTCAAGTATTCAGAGAGGAGTCCGTTATGAGCCAAGTGTGTGTCTGGTTTGAAGTGTGTCCTTAGTCCCTTTTCGTTCAGTCGAATTCTTTCGTGGTGTCTGCTCAGAAACTTGCAGCATTCTCCAGCCAGTCGCCAGAATCCCGTCTCAGGCGTTCTGTAATCTCGCGAACTCAACAGCATTTCGTAAGCAGTGGGTCGAATCATTTCAAGAGCGAAGACACTTTGAGCTAGCAACCGTTGCAGGTCCTTCTCGAAAAACAACGAATCCGAGCTGTCCGGCGGAGACCAGTCACTGATCGATGTTTCAAACATGCTCAGCAGACTGCTAAGCGTCGTCTTGTACGCTTCTTTAACAGAGCCTTCATCGTGACTGGTGACTTTAAACATTCTTCACTTCAGCTGATCAGTTTACCGTCGCTTGATGTACGAGACTATCCGTCAAACAGATATATCGATCTCCCTGCAGGCGTATCGATCTTTCGAATTCTTTAACGAGTTGCAGAAAGTCCAGAAGAGGTATCCGCGGAACAGTTCTCTGATATGTTCAAACTCAATACGTCGATAAAATGCAGGATTGGCTTTACTTCCTAAAGTATAAATAATAATCGTCTGTTACCAGTCACTCTACTATAGGCTACAACAGTGCAATTTTACTAGTGACTAGGCCTATAAACAGCCTAATTATATTATCAATTGTATTAGCCTACATATATAGGACTAATATCACACGATGAGTAATTTTTCCTCTAAAATGTCGCTGGCGTTTGGCCTAGGCTAAACCAACATCACGATCATTTACCCTGGGTTTATCCAGTTCTATATAGGCCTACCTGTTTACTGAAATTGATGAGGAGGACACTGAACTCGAACGATCAACATGTGCGATCTGTAGACTCAGGTTCGTTAAACGATGTACAAAAGGTTAAACGAAAGGCCAAACGATGACCTCGATGACTCGATGGTAATTGGAACGACCAAGATATACGATCCGCAGGCTAAAGTCAAGTTGGCTAAACAATAGGCTGACGATGAACTCGATGGGCTAAGTATAGACGTCATGCTGATTACAAGGATTGTCGATTACCCAAAACGATAGAACGATTTCTTGTAAGTACAGAACATACTTAGATTTCAATATGCTATGCAAATAGATGCTAATATATAAGTTGCGGTAGACAGTTTCGAGCAAAGGGCGAATGAGGAATCTTAGCAAGAGGCGGCGACCTTGTTTGACAGGTGGGGGGGGACATTTTTGGGCTGATCTGGTCAAAAAAAGGGGTCCGAATATTTTTTCGCGCTCACGCGCGAAAACAACTTATATATATTTTTTCATCAAATTGTATAATCACATGCAAACTAATTCAGATCTAAAGTTAATTCATTTTATTAGTTAGTAACACCTTTAGTTCATGGGCGTCCGCAAGAATTTTTCTAGGTGGGCTAAATTTTTCTGGGAGAAAAGTGTTTCTAGGGGGGCAATTTTAAAATCCAGGGGGCATATGCCCCCTTATCCCCTCCGGACGACCATGCTTTAGCCTTCTTAAGGATGTCACTTAATGTACTCTATGCACTCACTGTGCTACGCAAAACAACCAAATAACTTCTTTCTAATATCACTTTTTCGAAACAAAATCTTCTTCCCGCTCAACCAAGTTCAAGCTGTCTCAAATATTTTTGTGTGTGTGACAAACAACCACCGAGTTCAATCTGCTCTGATCTATAATTGTAGTGCGAAAAAACCAAGTCATTAATCGACGCAAGCTGCTAAAACTACGCTCTGAGATTTGTGGGGGAAATGGAAAAGAGTCAACTTGGTCGTCACGATGTCAATTATAATTTGCACAGACTGCTTTTCGCTTTGGCATAGTAGTCCTCTATTATTACGCATAATTACACAGGCTTTGCTAAAATAATCTTAAGTTACTTCCTACAGAGTGTGGGTAAAAATGAATTGAGAAAATAATTTGTTATTGTGCAAAACAATATAAAAAAATAATTAACAAAACTAATTAACTTTTGTTAGTTGTTGGTGACAACGTGTTGACGTGTCAGCTGTCTGGTCTCAGTAGTCAAGTCTGCACGTGGCAATAACTTTAAAAAAATAGCAATCAAAAGATTTCTTCAAAATTGGGGGGAGACAACTGTATACTTCGTCCCCACTGTTAAAGACGGGGGTCTTGTCCCCCCCTCGACTCTCATAGATCGCCGCCCCTGGCCTCAACCTTAAAAATGACTAATTACCAGCTATCCAACGCAGTTGATTTATCTGGCCATAGGCAAGTCAAATGCAGCACACGAGTAGGACAGACTGAAAGGGAGCTTATTGCCATGATATGTTAGAGACTTCAAGTGATGTGTCCGTCCTTGAGCTGGTTTTAAGACTAAAATAACAACGCCCGTCTATCTCATGTTATAGGATTTAGAGCGGCGTATCATCATATCTGCGTCTGCCCTATATAAACACCTATCTAGGTCGGTATGCCATCCACGTGCGCTGTTTGAACTTGTCTTGGCGTGCTTTGAATCTAAATCAGGAGAAGGAATTTAGTTATTATTATACGACACCACTCAGAGGATCTCTTGTCCTGTCTTTATTGCCGTGCATTGCTGTGCTGTCTAAATCATAGGCGTCATTTGTGGGGGTTCGAGGGATGCCGTACCCTTCACTTTTTGGACTGGATGGCACCGTAGCCCACTTTTCATGCCCAGAAGAAACAAAACCCATTATTTTCTTGGTGGAAGGTCTTCATTATTATTATTATTATTGTTACTATTATTATTAAAAAACCAAGTCATTAATCGACGCAAGCTGCTAAAACTACGCTCTAAGATTTGTGCGGGAAATGGAAAAGAGTCAACTTGGTCGTCACGATGTCAATTATAATTTGCACAGACTGCTTTTTCGCTTTGGCATAGTAGTCCTCTATTATTACGCATAATCATTATTATTATTATTATTATTATTATTATTATTATTATTATTATTATTATTATTATTATTATTATTATTATTATTATTATTATTATTATTATTATTATTATTTTTTATCGCCCGAGGTACAAGTAATCCCTCAGGCTCCTAGAAACTATTATTATTATTATTATTATTATTATTATTATTATTATTATTATTATTATTATTATTATTATTATTATTATTATTATTATTATTATTAATTATTATTATTATTATGCATGTAGGCTAACATAAACGACGCCGTTATACTTATTTAGCAGTCGCGAAGGGGAAACAATGAGAAATTTGGTAGCCCCCCCCCAACTTGCTAGACCAAAATTTCTCCTCTGCTCTAACCACTAAATGACAAAATTTAAGAGAATTTCATATTGCTACATGAACTGTGTTCAGAAACGCCAAATCAGTAACGCTTTTAGAAGTCATGTCTGGCAGGAGGAGTCATTATTGTGTTCTAACGCTCCTATGCGAATCTTACGTCTAATAAAGAAGCTTATTAGGCCTATATAACAGTGACCTACAGCCAGACACTTTTTTATTATGAAAATAGCATAGTCTTCAGCCGTCCCAGAGTAGATATTTAATCGCACCAAGGACAATTTTGTTCAAAATATCTGTGTGCTTTTTGTCAGAGTAGATGAACTTTACTGTCAGTAATCATTAGAGTAGCCCTACTTTACCACGATTTGCTTGTGTATCAGACACTTAGGTCTGTGTCTAAGAGCTTTCTAGTCAGTTCATGTCATCTGCTAATGCCGTGGGTAATAGGCCTAACTAGCCTGCCGGGTTGCATAACAGCCAAGCAAAGAGGTTCTAGAGGTTAAGAAGACTATAGATTTCAAAAGGTTAAAGTGTTTTATTAATCCAAAGTCTAGAACTGGCATGCCATGGAGTAGCTAAAGCATTTGGAAAAGGCAGGTCACGCGTGGCAATACAGACAAATAAGGAGGAACCATTCTCACCATATATATATATATATATATATATATATATATATATATATATATATATATATATATATATATATATATATATATATATATATATATATATATATATATATATATATATATATATATATATATATATATATATATATATATATATATATATATATATATAAGAATGCACAAGGGCCATATAAAGGATTTTAATAGTTCACTTTTAAAATACCAATAAACAGATCTCAACAATGCTTTTAAAATACACTTATAGCGCCTGTATAAGGGAAAAGGAGCCATAGGCCCTATCAAAGGCCAGATATATAGTTACACACACTTTAGTAGCAGATATATCAGTTATAGGCTATTCGAACTTATTTGTAGGCCCGCCGCCTATGTATTCAGAAGCCGAATACAGTTTGCTGCCTTTGTATAAGTTTTAAGGTTTTTAGTCTTGTTAGCTTGCCTTTTCGCAAAACCGGATCAACTGGTATCGGAATGTAGCCTATAGGCCTATCTGTTGACGAAGCTATACTACACTTGGCTAATAATATAATATTGTTTTGACGAAGCCGCGATATGCTCGCCTCAAAAGCCTCAACGGAATTAGACGCTTCTTCCTCTGCCAGCATGCCGACATGGAATCCATATGGCTCCCATATTCCCATATGGGACCCGTATAGAGCCCATATCAGTCACATCTATAATGTCCAAGGAAATGCTGGCAGGATTGCGCAGACAATGTATCTGCGTGTGGAATTTGAAGCCAGGAATTCACTCCTCTGGGTATTCCACGAAATTATGAATTTTAAAACCCTAGTGAGACAGATGGCAGAGATTGTTTGCTCCAGTGCACAGGTACGATTCCAGTTTAGTCGTGAGCTGCTTCTAGGATCCACAGTTTAACGACATCTTAGGGGCCATCCACATATTACGTACGCACTTAGGGGGGGAGGGGGGTCGGATTTTGGCGATTTTGCGTACGGGTGCGAACGGGGGGGAGGGGGGGTAACAAAATGTGTACGTACCCAAAATAAATTTCTAATTATGACGTCCACATTAGCCTATTTATAACTCTGTATTATCCTATAGTCGTCCCATGGCATTTTATTACATTATATAAAAGCCATGTGCAGTTATTCTGTGCTGTGAACGACACCTATAATTTGTCTATATTGGCCCTTCAATAATCTGGCCTAAAGTGCAGACAGGCTGCCTGGAGACACTTTCTGCAGCTGGTCATTGGGGGGGGGGGGGTGCGTCAAACGTACACGTACTCAGGGGGGGGTCGTGGAAGAAAGTACGCTTGCGAACAGGAGGGGGGAGGGGGTCCAATTTTCCCGGATTTTTGTGTACGTAATATATGGATGGTCCCTTATGACAGCAAAGGTCGTTGACTTCGGCAGAAATTATTTTGAACAGTTCTGACCGTTCCTATGACATAATACAGCTCCCTCGCTGCTTCTACAGAGAATGGGAAAAATTTCCGGTTGCCGCCCTTTGTCATATCAAATATTTGGGGCTAGAGAGTCAGTCTCGAGGTCGAAGAGGTGGACGACGTCATCATGCTGGGCAGAATAAGTCCGCTTCCTCACGAGTCCTATACCGGATATACCCATCCTTGTCTCATCCGGGCGCAGCTGCTGATCGACCGGGGGCCACAGCTCTGCCCAGCAGCTGGCCAAGTCGTCGGAGAGGAACAAATGACGTCGACCTAATCTTGTCGAGGTCTGTTGCGTCCAACGACCTCTGATATAAACT